>JAKUCG020000003.1:1215000-1815000 GCA_022539655.2 Ceriodaphnia dubia
AAGAAAAAAACTTGTTTGAATAGTTGGTCATATACAGAGATGCCAAAAAAAGCGGCCTGAAGAGTAAGGGCCTGTCTGGTCGTGTTATTGCCCAGGCAATTACCGACGCTTACTTCAAAACTGACAAGAAAATGAAGATGGTTAACGATGAGAACCTTATTAAGGCAATCAATCGGATCAGGGCAAAGAACAGGCCACAGAATCCAAAAGACCTTCATTTTGAACTAAATGAAGACGGAATTCCGGAAGACCTCAATGTCCATGACATTGAGATTGGAAAAGGCGAAGGAAAAAGGCGACATTTAAAATGCTACTCCGACAAACAAACACGGCTTTTGAAAACCAAACAGAGGTGGTACATGGATGGTACCTTCAAAATAGTTAAAAAAACCTTTCGTTCAGCCATTTACCATTCATTCTTTCATTCGTGTTGGTCGCCAAAAGAAAATGGCACCGCTTATGTACATCCTTATGTCACGGAGGACTCGATTACAAGACGGTGTTTAAGTACATCGTTAATACTATTTTGAATAAGGAATATGAGGTCACGGAATGTGTAGTGGACTTTGAGAAGGCGGTCTGGTTGGCGATTAACGACGTATTTGGAGATAGTAATAAAATCTTCGTTTGTGGGTTTCACTGGACCCAGTGCATATTTCGTCGTCTTAAAAAACTGGGATTGACTACCGCATACCGGAATAAAAAAGACACGCTTGTACGAACTATTTGCAGGTTCGTTCTTTCAATATTTGTAAGATTATAAAGCTCTTTTTAAAAATAAATCAATCTTTACAGAAAAATTATGTGCCTGCACCTGCTTCCGCACGGGAAGATAGAACAAGCGTTTGATAAGTTACAGGCAGAAACTAGAGACATTGATGATCGTAGACAACGTGTATTGGTGCGTCAACTTTGCGACTATGTTGATGAAGCTTGGATAGGGAGCACTATGTGGCCGCCTGTTACCTGGTCAGTCTACATGCAAGAGGTAAAGTGGATATTTTACATGCATATAAGAATTTATTATTACTATTATATGTGTATGCAGGTACGCACAACAAATGACGTAGAGGGTTGGCACAACAACCTGCACAATCATGCCGGCCAAAAATATTCCTATAACGGCCTTAATATGTACCTGGTGTTTGACGTTTTAAACTGCGAGTCCCTGCAGGTCGAGAAGACGGCAGCAAAGCTCATACAAGGCCAAAAAGGAATAAGAAGAGAAAGAAAATCATACAAAATATTGAACCGTAATCTGTTTAAATTATGGAATATGCATGCCAAGTCAAAGATTGACACCGAAAAGTCGCCTGGCCGCGGCTAAAAGCTGATGTTTGAGTGATGACGTCCGAGTGTGTTCCTTTTTTTAATTTTCTTTCTTGCTGGTAAACGTGTGCTTTGAGCTCATTGGATTATTTTGATTACATAACTTAGAACAACTCTTACAACTTACTTGAACTACTGATATAAGGACGTTGAAATAGTTAATAAGCACTGGTAAATAGTAAATGGTAGATAGTAATTGAGATAGATGCAAATAGTATATAGGAAGGGTTCAAAAGTTCAGGGGAATTTTTACTTAAGAAATTAACTGCTGATTAATACTTTACATTATTAATATAGTTTTTGATAGTATTCAACATTAAATAGTGATGTAGGATAATTCTAGTACACTTTCTTACGGGGAACCTGTTAAATACAGGGGCTTTGGGTGGGTAAATAGTAAATAGTTAAACAGAAATAGTAAAAGAAAATAGTAAATAGTGAGGTCGGAGGGTAGGGGTCGGAGCGTTTACTTTTAGTCCCATGTATTATGTGTCATGTACACAAACTTAAAATAAAATAGGATGTTGGAAATAGGAAGAAGAGTTGTATATACTAAGACAAAAGGAAAAAAAACAGAGCTTACACTCTACCACTGTGGCAACTACCGACGAAAATCTGCTCATATAAAAACTATACAATTTGTATTTTACTATTTGTATTGACTAGCCAAAAACAGCGCATCCGTTACGAAAAAAAGTTTGTATGCGTCTTACTTTTGGGAAAAAGGATATTTGGTTTGTCTCCTTGGCCGATTTTGGCCGCGTTTTTTACGTGAGCTACTAAAGCTATGAACATCAAAGTTCAGCTATAACTGCTTTTCTTACATATTTTTCCCGTTTTTTAATTCATGAATTTTAAAAGGCTCAGACTATTGGGAGGGCGTAATGACTTCTTTGTGTCGTAGCTTCGCAATAACTTCCTCTCCTCTAGTTGACGTTTCTTCTCCTCTTCCGCCTTTTGTCGAACTACGTACTTCCTTTCTTCCTCCTGCAGCCTATCTCCGTTCCAATCCCTGCCTGGAGGACAGCCCGCCGTTTCTTTTCGATCGGCCTCGTTTTTGTTTTTAAGGTGGTCCTGAATCCGGACGTCTAAAGCCGAGACGAGAGCATTGACATGAGCAAAAAAGGGAATTCTGCCCAAACTGGGTGAAATTCCCCTCGAAATGCCGAAAAAAGGCCGAAAATACGATGTCTTTAATGTGTACGATGAATGGAGAGTGGGGAGGCACAGGCCACTGAGTGAATCACGTTGCAAATAATTTCTATGACAATAAACAAGATGTTTGCCCCACGTGATCCAATGCAACCCCCAAAAATTCTTAATTAAATACTTAGTTTTGGCTGGGCAATACCCAAATATCCGTTCGAAGGGCCATTTTGGGTAAGTGTCGCATAGCACTTACTTCCAAGAGAAAATTGAAGGTAGTCAAAGACGCGATGGTTCCACTTGGGTGTATTGTCCACCTTTTTCTCTCTCGTACTTCTCCATACACAATTACGTACACACTGGCAATTAATGATGATGATGATATTTGTTTTTTCTAAAGCGCAACCCACGTCTTCGGATTACGGGCAAGTGTATACGAGTCCTTTGCGCACCGAGCGATTGAATGAGATCTTCTTTTAATATCGCAGAACATAGTCAAAAGACTATGAAAGAGAGTGCACATACAGATGATTTGGAGTGGGGGATGCAGGGAAAAGGGAGTTCAAATTCGATTAATGAGTCCAGACTGAGTCAGGAAATTTACTACGCCGTCTCTGATTTTAAATTGACTGCTTCGAGGAATGTTTTCACAAATACCAATAAGAACTGGGAAATCAAAATTATGTTTTAGAGCGGATATAAGAGATCTTTGGGGCACCCGAAAGGTTTCGTATGTTGGACATACGGTAAGAACATGGGCAGAGTCTTCTAAATTGGGACAACCATTACACTGACAATTAATGAGGGTGTAATTACACCTGAAAACAGACGGGGCTACTCATCATCTAGGAATAGCCCTCCAAGTTGGCCCTAGTTGACAGCTTAATAGTACGGGCTCCGGCCCGACGGGAGTATATTTTCCCAACAGACTCTTAATACTTTTTCTACTTTTTCGCTTTTTTTATTTCTTATCTAATAGCTGATAATTTAATTATTGTATATAGTTTATATACAATGTACCATACACATTAAACATACAAAGCATTAGCCCGTAATTGGATTTTGTAGCTTATATAGCTGGCAAAAAACGGGTATTTTCCCCAAGGTCCAAGTTGTCAGTCGTTATGTTTGGAATTTGCTAACATCTCCTCCATCCATTAGGGTGCTTTACTTCGCAATGGGCCGGGGGGAGCTCCCAGTGATGCGGCCGGGACCTCACGCAGAATAGCGATTAATCATTAATTATTATACCTTTTTAACAAAAAAGAGACAATCATTTGCTTTAATAAAATAAATGGTCAATACAGAGCCAACTCCGCGAGTGATGCTCGACTACTCGCACTATTGTGATTTCGTCCCGGTTGTTATTGACAATAAGTCTAAAAAGTTAATCTAGTAGGTCTACTTCAAAAATGTGAATGTGTGGGAGTAGTGCGTACTAGGAACATGCGCGAGCATAGTTCAATAAATGATACCCTACTTTTTACGTGGAAATGGGTGGGTCGCTTAATAGTCAAAATGGCTTGCGGAACACGCAGTAGACAAACAAGTTCCTATAAAATGTAAGAAAATGAAGAAATCTCTGACGTACCGTCCTTCAGTCAGAACCGAAGATTTTCTACGATGAATTCCTAATTTCTTTTTGAAAGACGTCAGATAGCGTTTCTTCTTCTATGTGTCATGATTGAGGCCGACAGTGACTACCATTATCAAACCAGCTCACAAAATCCCGCATCTAATGAAGAAAATATTGAAAGTGAGTTAGAAGAAACCAAGGATTCGTATTTGATCCCGAATACAAACGGTAATATTTTTACCGCTCCCATCAGTTTTTGTGTACTACTTCATTCGCTGACATCAAAAAGTCCTCGCCCCGCAAGATCCATTAAAGTCAAGAGAGCGCCTTCATCGATATGCAACATGGTCAACTATTTTTCGAACAACCAACCGGGTCGCCGAAGCTTATGCCCATTCTACTACGTCGTCAACTACGAGACCCGCAGGATTCCCGAACGCATCATCGAACCGGTGTGTTTGAGCTGCGGATCGTGCGGGCCCAACCGCCAGTGCGCGCAGATTAAAACGCCATATCAAGCCTACTTCCGGGATACAAAGGAATTTTTGCAACAAATTGTTGGATCCGGATGCGCTTGCATGATGTCTAAAGTTGGAGTTACTGCAGATATATTTTCCTTCAATTAAAAAGTGCATCAAAATATCACCATTCACTTATAAGAAAAAGATTCTGTCACGTTTACGTACTGAAACAAGAGTTTTATGAAAACATTCCGTCCTGACAAGGTTGATACAGACGAATTTGTTTCACTTTTTAGTTCTATGCCAAACAATGTAATTGAAAAAATACATATCAGACGGCGCGAAACATACTTTCGAAGTTTATGAACTAATTTATTAAACATTCCTGATTCATTCCGTTGAAATATATGGAATTTTAGCTTGATGATACTCAAATTCTAGCTACATAATTTACTTGCGCGGGATATATTATGACGTAACAGAAGCGAGATCATCTATTGAGAGGGCGACGGATCACACTGCCTGACAGCGAGTAGTTATTAGACCTATTACAAATAAGGGCTATTACATACTGCATGTATGAAACCAGGGTGACCTTTTTTATTGTCAATTTTGATCATTTCACGTTCAAGTTTACAGACAAAAGTTGAGCTTTTATCCCAAGAGATGGCTACGTTTTGTTTTTTCGGTACAGCTAATTAATTCGGGAAACAATCTCAAAGTTTCTCGATTGCCAATTAAAAAGTTTCTCGATTGCCAATTAAAAAGTTTCACACCTTTCTTCAGTTTAAAGTCATGAAGAATTTTCCATAGGGACTGAAATAGTTTAATGCAAATAAGCGGCAACAATTTGAAAAGTTTCATACTAGGCAGGGGTTCGTTAAGTGACAATGCAGAAAAGCACGGTCTCTGGACCAACCGCGGGGGCCCAATTAGTCAAGTGATCTTCGTTTGACCAATAGAGGCGTTTTCGGCACGCGCCGAACCGAGCTTACTCCCAAGGAAGATTGGTGAAGTACGGTGTGGCGTATAGGAACAATAAAATAAATTTGGCAACAGTCACGTACTAGATCCCTGTGGTTCAAACAAACTTCGTGAATATGTCCGATTTGGAGGTCCTGGGATTTTTAAAAAATAAAATATCTCATTCTAGGCATGCCAGTTACTAGTACGACTTAGTCTATTTGAGCATACTTGCGCAAAGCTCAAATCTTTAAGTCATATACTATTAAACTTGGCAACACTGTAGATCGTGCCTAGCATTGACACTTAACGAACCCCAGACGACACAATTTGAAAAAAAACGTGTGTGCCTCATTGCCTCCGAGCTCCGACGAGTGAACGCATCAATATTTAACCCTTATACTTTTTCCGTATTAGAAAAACCCTTTATACCTATATTGTTTTTTTGCATTTGTAAATGAATTTCATGTATTTTAATTGTTCAATTCCATTGGAATTATTATTCAGCACTACTCATGGGTGGCGCTAAAATAAAACGATGTCAACCATAAGTCGAGGGGTCGGCTACTTTTCCGGAGGGTGTGCGACATTCAGAAACAACGGTAGATTCTGGCCTCAAATTCTTGATTCTGCCGTCAAGGGACAGATTCTACCGTCACTTAAGATATTCTGCAGTCATGACTCAGATTCTAATGGAGGCTTGGAGGCTTGAGCCCTGCATGACTGCATGTTGGATTGCGTCTGCAGTGCAGTTGCGCACGGAGCTTCGGCTTCTATGCCCCTCCTCTTTCGTAATGACCGACTGTCGGTTCCTCCAATCAGATTGCGGAAGAAAACCTACAAGGCTAGAACTCATCTCTACTCACTACTCAGTCATTTAAATCTTTTTGAAGCACAACTTGTTTATCAACCTCGCAAATACTTCCATTCGCGACGCGAATTCAGGGGTGGACGGCGATACGTTGCAATATGGCGAGTCGTCAAATATGGCTGTCGGGGATACGTGGGACCTAATCTATGTGTGTTCTTAGTGGTCATGTCTTAGGGCCGCGTTACTGTAGTGCGGTACTTCAATTGTATGAATACCGCGGTACGGTAAAGCGGTAGTACCGCAGTACCGCGTTACCTACCGCCGTAAATATAATACCGCGGTAAACCAACCCTGGGCCCCTTGCCGAAAAAAATGTTATCATAAATACATGACAATATGAATAAACGTTCCAGAATAGCCAACGAACAACAAAGTTATACTGGAAAGCAATACAAAAAAAATAATTCTTCTTACTTGAGTTTGCCTTCCTTCATTAAGCTTACGTTTCTCTTCTACTTCCTTAATGTTTACTCTGTCGATATAGTTGGTCACGTTCACGATGACTTGCGCTAAAGCTTTGTCGTTGTTGTTACAATACTTCGTTATCTATCCAGCACAATAATAACTAATCTGACGATTTCCCACGTATCGTACACAATTATTACACAACAACCACAGATTGTGTAGTTGCATTCCGTAAAAGGGAAAGGAGGTCGCTTACGAATAAGTAACGTAAACGTCACCCGCTTCAATCCATATGACTCGTAAATACTACTTCTGTTTTCTTCTTTTTCCACCAATGTAACTTGTGTTGATTGTACTGTTGTTTTCGGAATCTTGTATCGGCATTCAGGTTTGCTACCTTTGAAGCAGCTTCCTCGATGCTTCCAGTCATGTAAATTTACTTCAATGTGGATCGGCTGCCATTCGCAAAAGCCAACGGCCGTGGACAACAGAGTCCTCCGTTGATGGTTCTGGTTACAAACCCTTCCAGATGACAGCAGTTATCTCATCAGAAGATAATCGTGAGCGTCTAAAGCAGCGATTAAAACCAAGTACCAAAGCTGTGTCAAGCTGGCTACTTATTGTATACTTCTTGTTACATAAACTGCACTGAAGACAATCAATTTCTACGTCTGTTGCCTTCTTTTCTTTCGCATATTCTTCAAAAACTCATTGCCGCGGAAAACTAGTTCCCCGTAACATTCTTGCGATTGACAACGACAGGCCACATTCATTTCTTCATCAGGCAAACGTAACTCAGACTGAATGAAACACTCGCCTTCACATTCGCCTTTAAACGCCGCAAAATTTCTTCTTTCTTCCTTTCTTGTGATTCATTCCATTTCTTCTTCAATGACCACTGGAGGTGTGTTGTAATTACAGATAAGCAAATGAACGGATGACGGCAACCGTCCAATTACACGGAATAAGTTGTGACTTAAAATTGCTATGTCCAACAAGTCATATGAGAATATGAACGTGCAGTGTAAGCCGAGCTTGTTCTTCGACTACACTAGGGCTCCTACCCGTTTACTGCTCTACGGGTAACACGCGGGTTTTCTTTGTATGTGTTATAGTGACTTGAGTCGGGTTTAGAAACACAAAACGCAGTACCCGACAGAAGCAGGTTGGGTCATAACGACCAAAACACGGTAATCTGCGGATATTTTTTTTGTTTAAATGGTTACCCTCCCTCCGAAAATGAAAACTGTTTCGCACCTAAACAGAATATAAAAAACATGGCAACCTCACAGAATATCGCCCGGTTTTTTTCAATATTGGAAAAAAGTTCATGAAAACAACACAAATAATGTGTCTTAAACAACTTTATTGACTGAAAATGTATCCGTTTTTCAACCAATTGTTGAGACACATGAGAGCAGATAACTTTTCAGCTGATAATGAGCCACGAGTGTGGTGACAAATAAGTCGCCCACCAGAAAAACAGCGTTCTGATGGCGTACTAGTTGACGGGACACTGAAATAAGTTTTTGCCATCATACTAAGACACGGAAAACGATCAATCTGAGAGGTGGACGACCAAAAATGTATAGGATCAGTATTCTCAGGAGAAATTGCATCGGCCAAATATGTTTTAATATCCTCCTCTAATGACGAAAGTTTATTTTTTTTAAACATCCGATTGATAAATGTCGGACTTGAAGCACCTGCCTGCTCGTTGCTAGTGTTTTTCTCTGAATTCTTCGCGTATGGCTCAGCGTCTTTTACAAATTGTTTTTTTATCGAAGTACTGTCCCTCCTGCCCTTGAAATAGTTGTGTTTAAAGCGAGGATCTAGTACAGTAGATGTAGCGTACACTGATTTTTTTAACGCGGCTTGGTAATAAAAGTCTAACTTCGATTCAATTGCTACTTGGGCACTAATTAAAGCCGGATTTGACGCAGCTACGTCCTTTATTTCGGCTATGCAGCCAACATATGTTGGTATCACCGTACTGATGGTTGGAAAGCGAGACTTTGAAAGGTAATTAGTCATATCATCAAGAGGTTTCAACAGCAAAATTATATGGTCTAATTGGGCCCAATCTGAATCTTCTATCGAAAAAGAATGTGTTTTATCTGAAGCTAGAAAGGTAGTTAAAGGTACTCTTAGCCGTTTCATCCTAACCACCATGGCATACGAGGAATTCCAACGTGTTTCAACGTCAAGGATAACTGTAAGATCGTCAGGTTCAATATTAGCTAACTTTACGTGTCGCAAAAACGATTGTGTACGCTGTGGTGAACTGCGAATCCAAATAGAAATGTTGCGAAATAGAACTACGACCGATCCAGGATTGGCGGGAGGCATAGTCTGGTCTAATTCATCAACCTTTATTACAATTTTTAATAGTTAAAAAATTATAAAAATAGGTTCTACATTTTATTCACCTCATCGTCAATTAATGGCAAGCTCGGCTCCGATGGGACAATGTGGCCTAGAACTTTCATGCCAGCTTTGGCAGCTAAATTAACGACGTGACCAATACACCCAAGCATTTTTTCTGCGGCTTTAAATTGCGGGAAAGTGCTCTGAAGAGCTCTGGCTAACGTTCTGTTGCTGGAAGCATTGTCTGCAGTTATGCAGAACAGCTTGTCTCCAATGCGATAGGCATTGATGATTTCACTTAAATAGGAAGCAAGATTTTCCCCGGAGTGTTTACCATCAATCTCAGTTACCCAAATAACCACGTCCTAACGAAAAATCCACAATTAGTAAAGGTCTCGAATAATGAATTTCAAATGACTTACATTCAAATCTGATTCTTTGTCAATCCAGTGGCCGGTTACAGCGAAAATTCCAAAATTGTTAGGTGATGTCCAAACATCACACGTGAAATTAATAACGGGAACGCTGGCATCACACATAGCGTTTCTCACATCTTCTCTAATACTCACATACATTTTGACTACATGGTCCGAAAGAGCATCGGCCTTTACCATCATCTGAACTGCAGCTGGGTTCAGTAACTCAACAATGTCAAGGAAACTTTGACTCTCAACGTGAACTAATGGCAAATTCTGCGACACAATGTGTCTAGCACACGCCGTTTTCAAATTTTCGGTATTTAACACCTATAATAATAAAAATTCTATTCGTGGTCTAAAATTCTCCTAAAGATTAGCAAAACTACCTTGGAACTGCTGCTTTTTACTGGTGAAATAACGATGCCATGCTTGTTCAGTAAATGTTTGATGTAATTACCGGTGCCATTTTTCGGAACAAAAATGTAGGTGGCTTTACATGGGGTAGAGTCAGTGCTAGACTTTGGAAGGAAACATTCACGATACTCAGTCTGCGTAATCACCCCTGTCTTCTTGTCTTTCACGTCTTTAAAAATCTTTCGAAAGTATTTGGTATACCACGCTTTCTCTCCATTTGAATCACTTTCGACGGCTTCAGCCATTTTTTAATACGTAACTTTCAGGCTGGAGAATCGATTCACGTGTGTGACAAACTAGACTCAAGTCTCGTGTTAATAATTGTCGTCTGCCCAGTGCCGATAAATTAATTAGAAAAAACTAGCAATATATAAGTTTGAGCGCTAATTGCCCAAGGGTGTACGAAACTGTGACAACCCGCAGGTAGACCGAACCCGCAGGTAGGTCCATTGCGGGTTGACGTACACGCGGATTTGAAACACGTTAAGCGGTTTTGCCGCCAGGTGGGACATTTTTACGAACCGAATCACGACACGAACACACAGGTAGGAGCCCTAGACTACACGGACCCAAGCTTTTGGAATCCCGAACAAACCTCCTCGTTTATATGGTTTACCGGCAGCCATGTTCCATCCCACTACATATTCCATCACCAGCTCCTACAACCTAGTAATCTGAGGCCTTTTCCTATCGTCAGGCATTGCCTCTGCCTGAGCTGAAATGCCCACTGGCAAAGCAGTTCCTATCGTTTTGGCTCAGCCAGAAGACTTTTGAAAGGTTTCACGAATAAATTATGCGGAATGAGTGACACCGATTCCGACGGTAAGTGGTGTTGAGTTTAAAAAAGTCTACAGACACGATGTGATTACTGCTTACAATATAACAATAGATGTATTTGTACTAGTTTAAGTTCAACATAACTGCCTTTGCATTCAAATACCAGGCTAATACAAATTCTTATAAATTAGTACACAGTACCTTTACCAGTTTAGAAGTTGCAACAAGAATGAGGGTGCTGTCAGGTGAGGTAGGGCCAACGTAAGATTCGATCAGGGATAAGCTAAACAGCATCCCATAAATACTGCTGCAGGGTTATAGGGTTTGGCAACCTCCACTTTGGAATTCAACAAGTGGAAGATCACTAGTTAAATCATTTTTACCCTACAAATCTATTTATTTATAATAATTAGGTTATGATAGTAAATAGATTAATATATCTGACATGTGCCAAATGTATATTGTTTCCATCAACCAAAAAACATGATTATTTATTGTTAAATTACTTAAATATTGTGGCCAGTCAATAAAATTGACGATTTTCTGTTTCTTAATCCATTGGTGTATTTCCAAGTAAGTCTATTAAATCATTTTTTTCAGTACCACTTAATAAGTCAAACCAATGTTCTGCGAAGTCGACTTTATTGAAATCGTCGTCCGACTCTTGTGGTTTATATTGCACGAACTTTTCTCCGTGGTGAATTATAAAATTGTGAAGAACACAGCATGCTGAAATTATGTCCACAGCTTTCTCCAAAAAGGTATCTATCTGTAATAATCTCATCCATGTGTTCTTAACGGCCCCGAACGCATGTTCAATTGCAATGCGCGTCTTGGACAGTTTACGGTTGAATATTCTTTTTTCAACTGTGTCTGCAAATGATGCCCTAAGAGCTGGAATCAAGTAGGTAGTGCACGGGAAAGCTGAATTGCCGAGAATGTGATACTCGGTTGTTGGGAAGAGCGTTTCAGGGTTATCGTTCATCTTGGTGCAAAGATCAGAGCACCTGAAGACTCTGTTGTCATGCCCGCTTTCTGGGAATCCGACAAATGTATAGGAAAACTCGCGGTTCGGTTACAAACAAACAACAAACTGCAAGCATATTAATTGAATGAAAAAACTTTCTGTTGTTGTAGTCCTGTTGATGTTTCATAGGGGCTTTGAAATGGAAATATGTTCCATCTAGATCTCCCAAGACTCCTGGGAAGCCAGCCATTTCTTTAAATTTAGCAGATATTAATGGGGCTTGTTCCGCGGTTGGCCCCTTTATAAATTTTTCCTGGTTGCCCTCAAGAATCTTCGTTATTTGGTCGACTGCTCTCCAGATACTTGAAATTGGGCGGCCGAACATGAGAGAAATTGCACGAATAGGACCTTGGTTAGCTAGATACCAAATAGTTATGTAAACCATTTCCTTAGTGGGCATCGCAAATCCGTTATTAAATATCGACTGGATCGGTGCATTTTCTCTACAGAATTCGATAAGGATATTTAACGTCTCTTTCGACATACGAAAATGCGATCGAAAGATTCTTTCAGTAAAGTACGTTATTACTTCACTAAAAAGTCTACAAAAGACAAATTTAAAAGCATCATAAGAAACAATAGTTTGAAAACGTAGCGTAAAGCTAACACAATTATATTTGAAACCATACCCTGACAAGCGAGCGTGATGATCATGTGTAATTTTTGAAGTTACGATGGAACTTTAAAACATTTTGTAGAAAAAAACTGTTGATTTCATCACAGTCCGAATCAATATCTTCTTCCGCTTCTGAGGGTTCTTAAAACAACGTGAGATCCACTAGTATTTTACTACAAATAGCAAGCACGACTGAAAGTTCCATCTTTGTCGATGTAGCGTTTCTTTACTTTTGACGAGACTTTTGAGAAATGCATACAAATGTTTCTTTTTCGTTTTTCGATAAATTTGCAATCCACAAAAAGGTGTAATCTTGAGTCCTTGACCATTACAATTTTTGTTTCAAACCTTTTTTTGTAAGTTAGGAAGGGAGAAAATATTTAAATGAGATGAGACTATAAAGTCGAGGTTCTAAAATGGCCTCCAGTTCGTTTCTGCATCGCACCGAAGAAAGTTTTTTTTAGCTCTCTTTGAACTCTCTCTTTTTCTCTCTCTCTGATTAATGTTTGGTAGTGGGAATGTAACATGGATATTTTTGATCAAAACAGAATCGAATTGGCTATTCGCCATGGCACGCTTCACGCAAAGTTTAGGGATTATTATGTGTTTAGTTCTCTTCTTCCAAATGGTATGTATTTGAATTGCGAACAAAATTTAATGTTGTAATGTTGTAATGATGTGTTCCTATTGTCTTCTTATGGGTCAAAATAATGTGTCCAGTAAAGCTAACGTCAGAGACAGCCAAAGAATCGAAGAATATGAGACAGATGAAGATCTGTGGGCGGGGAAGAAAACGAAAGAAAGAAAAATCAAAGATTTAGCGGCGTCTACTGCGCAAATGACTAAAATCCCATTATCTTTTGATACAGCAATACCGCAATTCCTTTTATGTTTACCAGCCAACAACAGTTCCTCCTTAGGAATGTGGCTACATACTTCTACCTTCCATGACATTGTATTGTCACTATTCACTTGCCGCGACGGTAGTTTGGACCGCAGCCAAGATTGCAATGGAAAACCTTTCTTCAACAACATATCGTTCACTGGAAAAACGAAATCCGATGACTGGAATTCTCTTGTAATAAGCTTCAGCCAATGACACATTAAAGCCCATCAAGAAATTCGTATTTGACGAGGCTTTTGGAATCTATCTCTTCCGAATGGAAATTCGCCAGGTAATTGTTTCTCTAAGAAAACGACCGTTTTCCGTAGCAAATTTTTTCGCAGGTCAAACCACATCCATCGAAGAATTCTTCATAGTTGACCTATGTTCTCCACATGAATCCATATCTCCAGCGTTGCTGTACAAGACTTTGCTCACTTGAATATATTCGTTCGTATGTGGCGTTTCACCACAGATACAGTGATGTTTGGATAAAATGAACTACTGTGGTGTAGACCGTATTTGTCGCCCATCTTTGCGAGCGCTTTTGGCGCTTCACGTTCCAGGTCAAGATATTTAGATGTACTATTCTACTCTGTTGTTCTTTATTAATTTAATATTTGAAAAAAAGACCCAGAAGCAACCTGTTTTTATCTCAAAATTATGCACGTTATATCGAGTATTCTCAACAAATCACTACTTCCACTGCAGCGCATATACAGGATTTGGTTTCCAGTATTTAGTCTGCGTGGTTGGAGATTTTGGATTCAATCGCACAAAACATACACTTTACTTAAGAATTTCATTACGTTAAACGCGTATCTCTGTTGTGAAATTAACGCACGCAGTCCAGTTTTGATCGTATTAAAATCAAGAGAAGCTGGAAAAGTAAATCTTTTCAAGCCGTGGCTATGGGATAGCCAGACCTTGTGAATCTTTCAGAAAATGGGAATAGAATCCACATTCGGTAACCCTCTACCACATCTCTTTACAAGCAGTTACCTAATTCTCCATATTCTGTAGGCTTCACAGGTTTGATTGTGGAATAGGAAACCTACTGCACAAAAGAAGACATTATACCATCACTAGAACACTGTACGTAACAGACAGGAGTTAAGGGAAAGATGTAAGTTCACATTTCTTTTTACTACTAATCTTACTCTGCATAACTAATCATACATCGTTGCATGCAGATGGCTATTTATTTGCAAACAGCAACGAAGAAACTCGCAACAACATCATCAAAGATGACACCTTAGTTGCATTCATGGGACTGCAGCTCAATCGTGTTGATGGAACCCACATTGAAGCTTCCACCTTCCACGACACTATCATTCAAGTTAGTAATTCATTTAGCAAAAATAATTAAGCAAACTATCAATAATGCATAACAAACTTACCTGCACCTTCCTATTACAGTTCCATCCAGAAAACAGTGACTGCTCTGATGCACAAAACATGCGCGAATGGCTGAACACCACCAACACAAAAACTGTGCTTTAAGAAATCGACAATGGCACCATACAAAACTCATACAGTACCCACCTAAATTATGCGATCACCCCCTGTTTTTTTCCCCTTATAACACGGGAGCTTACGGCGGAGTTTTTTTTTTTTTTAAATCGGGGAATGAAGCTGAATTTTTTATATTTAGGGTAGGCCGCACCGTTGCTGAAACTAACTGATGGTAAAAATTAGGATTTATTTCCATCACCGGCTTAAGCGCAAAAGTATCGTTCTTAAATATAGGATCACCCTCCTTTTTCCCTACTGCTCCCATAGAAACGGGAGATTTTCCAACCATGTTTTCGAATAGAAATATTTGTTCTACGAAGTCACTGATTTTTGGAGGCCGTTTTTCCCGTTGTTTGCCCCTCTCGCCCATGCCTAGGGGTGCGACCTTGACGGGAAAAATGGCCTCAAAACTTCAGACGCGATTTAACCCATAAACTTGTTAAAGAGTATGTAGGACATGCACATATTAACTTAAAGATAAAGACGTTACCTATCTACAAAAAAATCAGTGACTTCTATTTCTATTTTGACGAGGGATTTCCTAAATTTACCCCCGACAACCGATCTTCCAGCAGGAGAGACAAGCCGAGCGCTGCCCCGTGATCACGTCCGCTACATTAAGAAGATGGCCAATCTGTTTTGGGACTTATGGACGAAGACTTATCTTCCCACCTTGGTGCCGAGGTGAAAATGGACAGCTGACGAGAGGAACCTTCAAGTTGGTGATTCAGTTCTGCTATCGGAGACCAACCTGCTTTCCAGCAAATGGAAAACTGGACGAGTGATCGAAACCTTCCCCGGATCAGATGGCTTCGTCAGAGTGGTGAAGGTGAAGACAGATGATGGAGAATATTTGTGACCTATTCATCGTCTTGCTCTACTGGAACCATGCTCGGTCGACTCCTCGTCAACCCAGGGGGAGAATGTTCCAGCGGAATAACGAACTCCAAATTATCGAAAGCTTTGATTGTTTACATATATTATATAGTTTCGAATCTGCACGTTTTAATGCTACGCACTGTGTCTATTGCTTTTTGAATCTGAAAGGGTGACATTATCATGGCAACGACTGTCGCATTGTTAGTCAGCTTTACGTCACCGTGAGTCTTAATGATCTCTCGTTTTGCTATACTGAGTACGTTATCCTTCCACATTTGTTTGAGTGTATCCACTAATGTCCGGTGTTATTATTTTAGGAATCAGTTCTTAGCATTTCTACCAATTTTAATATCAATTCGCAGTCCTGTTTCAAATACATTGGCCTGTCACCCATTTTTCAACCTTCTTTCAAAGTGATTCTAAAAAAAAACTTTTTCTAACATACAAAATGCATTTCACTTGATCTAAATGATACAAAAAGTGTTCCTTAGTGCCTAAATAAATCACTTATTCGAAATTGAAAATCATACCGTCACTTGTGGCTTCACTTTCAGAAGCCATGTTGGGAAGGTAAGACTATTTACACTTCCACCATTACTGATCGTCAACTGTCATCAATTGGGTAATGAAGAAGCGTCACCAGTTTCGAAGTAACCCGAGGGCCCAAACAGGCATAGCCGCTATGGGTTGCCCCTTTGAACCCCACATTCCATATACACACACCCCAACAAAAGTGGTCAGTTTTCCAAAATGGCCCACGCAATCGAGTCAGATTTGTGTTTTTTTTGCGCCATGTTTCCGTATACTTTATGAACAGTACCTCTTAAGGATATCCTTAATTAAATTGATATTTCGATAACGTACAGACAAGGACATACAGGTGACATCCGAAAAATGATACCGTAGCGGTCCACAAAGTGGGACAAGTTGTGCGAAGGGGGACTCTTCCTACTTTGCCGGTTTGTCCAACTTGGTGATTGCTATAAGAATACCCTTATTGGGGTTCAGCAATCGGGGGTGGCTTGGCCAGGATGACCTTGGTAAACTGCGTAAAATTAATTGCCCTTCTAAAAACTTTTACGCTACTGTATCTGTTTGATATCAAAATTCGACATTCTCAAGCGGGGACATCAGAAAGTCCTTGTGACATACATCGTACAGAAAGACAGATCTCCAGCTCAGATATGTCGGAAATCCTTAATATGTCCCTATGACGGCGGAGTGCTAGTAGGGTAGACTACGCGATGACATGTGGCGGTATCTGTCTTTGACTTCGCGTAGTTTTGAATATTATTAAATGGGGCCAGAAGTTTTAAATGCTTTTCCATTGGTTCTTCAGTAAGTTAGACTACTTGAAAATATTGCTATAGATGATAAATATTTGAAGGA
Source organism: Ceriodaphnia dubia (assembly GCA_022539655.2). NCBI lineage: Eukaryota > Metazoa > Arthropoda > Branchiopoda > Diplostraca > Daphniidae > Ceriodaphnia > Ceriodaphnia dubia. Next base: position 1,232,038 of record JAKUCG020000003.1, read on the forward strand.
TTTGTCCGCTTTTTATGTTTGGTAACCACATGCATTTGGATTTGTTCCTAGGTTTAGCGGACATATTTCGAGAACCTTTGTTTTGCGATGGTATTGATTCTATTCACATTCTTGTGGACACCACTTTCAACTTAAGCGACGAATGTTACGTCACAATTGTTACGTTCCGAGACACATAATTCGAAAACAAGCCAAAAATTCATCTACAATTCTACCTCCACAAGCAAAAGGACGGAAAGGCTTACGACCACGGGATGAATACGTTAACAAAAGTTTTCCCTGAAATCAATCTGAGTGATAAGGTAGATTTCAACACCGACGGCGAAAAGGCGATCAGCAATTCTGTTTGCATTTTATGGATAAGAAAATATTTCGGTGCGTTATTCACGCTTGGACGGATATTAAAGTTCAAATGAGAAACATTCTCAAACACAATTACTTGTTTCAAAATTCATAATGACCTCAAATTGACGTCATTTTGGTGCAATCACATCAAATAGTGCAAAATTAACTCAAATTGACGTCATGTTACACCATTTGATGTCTTTTGACACTAATCAGATGTGGGGAGACTTAATTTGCTACATGGGAAGGTGCACTCCAATGGGCCAACAGATCATACATGAAGATGGCAGGATCAAACTGATTAGTGATTGTCAAATCTTCCTAATCAAGGGTTCCGATGGAACTGAATATGCTGTTAGAATGTTTCACCATGGGCAATTTGATCCGTATTGCCACGATGATAATGCACACACATCATGAGTGCTATGCTTTCCCTACAGATGGATCTTGAAGCTACATAAAAATTACATCTAAGAAAAAACAAAGGGGGCCAAACATTGCTCTTTCGTCAAAGAAAGGAAAAAGGATATACAAGCTACCGCGAACTATAAATGATTGCAAACCAAGGAAAGGTCGGCGTGAAAAATCGATTAACCTCAAATGTAATAACAAGAAATAATCGCCAAACGATAGTATTTCTGAATTTGCGAAGAAAACACAATGCTGGCCTTGAGTCACCAGTCGTCATGTGATGAAGAAAGAACAGAAACTGCTGACTCTAATGCTAAAAAGTATTCACAGCTTCCTGTACCTAGCACATCGGTATGAAATACTGATTGCACATATCAATACATGAAGTGAGAATTCATTCCAACTTGCTTATTTATCAGTTACTGAGAAAAGGAATGAACAAGTTGTCCCTGATAACGCACCTATCCATAGGATATACGTAACGTAGCCAACTCGGCCGAGTCGGATATCCAATCCAACGTACGTAGTACAGGCACAGGACATCCTAATGTGGCACCGAATGACAACCAAATCTTTACGGCCTAAGGACGTCACAAATTTTGCTCCGGAGGATATCCTAATGTAGATGTCCGTCCAAACCACGACGCACAACGGATCATTCATTTCGCATCTAAACCATATCCTTATGACTCCACCGTTGGACGAGAAAATCGACCGAATTAGGACCTAGTTCGGACGTTTTTTCCTTTTAAAAAATGCAAAAATAATTCATTCAAATGCGTTAAAATCTTTGTATTCGTTTTGTACGATTTGATTTTTTTTTTCGGCTGCACATTATCCCCCTTTTGACGATCCTTGGTCGACTCAGTCTTCCTCAGACGTTTGGACGAGACAGTTGTCTTTGACTCTTGCTGTGCTAATAGTAAGTTTTTTTCATTTAGAAGATGACAAATATCTCATCGATTCACACTGTCGACGAAATTCATGATCATTACATGGAGCTGAGTCCTTACAAAAAGAAAAGGATCAATCGGTTGCCTCGTCTGTTGAAGAACTTTTGTAAGACGATTCGTAATACTTTGGTTTTGCGAAAAACCCCAACGCGAGCTCCTCTTGAAATCTTACTTTTTTACCAATATAGAGAACTGGCGGCGACCAAGGCTCAATCTGGGAAAGAGTTTTATTCTGAAGAAAACTATCATCAAGCCGCAAAATCGATGACAAAAGCAATCGATTTCACTCTACTCTCTCGTGATAGCGAAGCCGTAAAACGCATTGGTGTCTATTTTGAAATTTCTAAAATGTGCCGAATTCGTTTGAAGCAAGAAAAGACGGCCCTGTTGGATGCCAAAATGTGGGTGTAATTGAAAGAATGCAACATTTACGGCTGGATTTGCCTTGCTTACTGTTATCACGCTATCGGAAACGTCACATCTGCTCGTGGGATGGTCATTGCAGCTGACATGGCGAAACAATATACAGGGGAATTTGTAACATTTGTGAACAAAATTATTACAAAAATCAACGGAAAATATTACCATAGCGTGAGTCTAAAATGTGTTATACATCCGCAATTGAAAACGGTCCTATTGAAAACATTTCTTTATTTTTATTTTCACAGGCGCAAAAACTCTGTCTAAAATTGCGGCCCTACACGCCGCACTGTCCGCAAACACAGTCTTTGAATTCTGCTTCCGCCGAGATGGCCTGTGCGCTTTCCAAAGGGAAAAACCTCATACCTTTCCTGCCCTTGCTTGAAACAAAATTGGCTGCCGTGGTAGAAGTTCCACAAGATGTTACAAAAATCCGTTAGGGACATAACAAAGCCAACATTTAGCTGAAGTACCCTACGGATTTGGAAATAGATCTCAAAATACAAGGTACCATATCACTGGACAATTTTTTTTCTATATGGGCTTGAAAAACGGTGGAGCAATTAATGTTGTAGAGGAAAATCCCGTCTGGGCCTCGCTGAATGACATTTAAGCGGCCATAAACAGCAGAAATTCGTTAGTACGAGACGAACCATCTGGAATTCTGCCCAGTAAACATTACTTCTTGGTCCTCTGTTGGACCAATAATTTACCAAGAAAATTTTCTTGGTCCAACATTTTCCCAATAAAGGGCATTTATTCTTGCTGGCTGGGTGGATTCAATGTAGGTTGGTATCTCACAAAATTTACCATGGTTGAGTCTAATCTAATTTTTAATTTTGTTTGGTACCTAGCAAGAGAACAATATTCCGTTCACGCAAAACTGCTGTTTTTTATTAACCGTGACACGCGCCATTCCCTGTTCTGCACCGTCGACACTTCCGAAGGGGTGAATGAAGATGATATTGAGAGGGACTGGTTAGCGGAGGATGAAAAGGACGCGAATCTTGGTGTATGGAGAAAGAAAGAGTGAACTTGTTCTTCTCTCCGCCGAATGGGATAAAAACACGTCAAATAAAACTTTTAGTTTCATAATGTCCTGTGATAAGACCAGACAAACGACTTCATCGGCTCGAAACCGTAACCACTCTCCCTGAATCCAGGAGACAAATCAATGACATATACATAGCAGACGATATACGTATGTATATATATACATATATGCACGCGAGCCATCTATTGGTAGAAAATAAACCTTTACGACTTACCTTTTTCTGATCTGTCTTCTTTTCGAACATTGCGGCATTCGTGTTATCTGAACAAAATGGGTGTCGCTTAGCTCCACATTAAACATATACCAACGGTGGCTGGCTGATAATTCCAGTACACTAGCGCCACCAGTGTTTCATTTCAGTTAAAAAGCTATTGCATGGCTATCCATAGTCTGCTTAAATTTGTACATCTTCTAAACTGCTTATCTATAAACTTCTTTTTACGTTTCATTGCATTTTCGTTGCAAAATACAAAACAAAGTTTAGTTCCCAATTTCCGCACAGCTATAACTTCACATCAATTTTTTCTTCCTTCAAATTTATTTTCCAAAATATCACGTACTTTATGAGGTATCTTTTACACGCGAATTCATACATTTAACCCCATCAATCAATGCACAACAGCCAAGCTACCCAATCCAGTCTTCTAAAATTACCCACCGATTTCATTTCATTTGAGGGACCTGCCGCACGCGGCGATTTGATAAACTTCTTGAGTTCTTTTACCGCTTTCGTCGTCAGTTCGTCATCAGTCACAAGTCTGTTTCACCAGAGCTATAATATCTCATGTTTTTTTGCCTTCAAATTTCTTAGCCAAAATACCACCTACTTTCCACCGCCATCGCTTAAATTTTGTAAAAAAATTGCCCCATCATTACTACCGTAGAGAACATTTAAGGAAATTAATAATCGTGTGTACGAATGATTGGCCTTTGATTGTGTACAAACAATTTCCAAATTTTGCAACAACGGTCGATAACTCCTCTCTCTGCCTGTTGGGTGGCAGCACACAAACCGGACTCTAACTCTACTCGATGGGCGGATCGGGTTGCAAAGAGTCCCCAGTGGCTTTTTTCCCCACCTCACCAGTCACAAGGCCGCCTGATGCAACCTCGGCCCAATAAATCACGTTGAAAGCTCGGCAATGCAATTAAATGTAAATTAAATGCATGAACTATGTTCTTCACTGTTGAGCGCACTTGCCTCAATCATTTAATCACGTCGAGTAGTAAAATGCACATTGGCAAAGTGGACATTGGTGAACATTGGTAACGCCGTAACTTATTTTGAACGATCCTGGCAATGTCAGAGAAACATTTTTAAATGTTGGAAAAATTGAAACTAAAAGCTAGCGTCAGATTGGACGACTGTGGCTGAGCGCATCGAAGCCGCTGTTGAAACAGACTAACATTCGGGGCGAGTAGCGAGCCGAAACGGTGATATATTTTTTGCGATTTGCGCAACTCCCCGTAATTTTGGCAGCAAACATGCTAGTTCTTTCATTTTATTTTCGGAACGACCGGAAAATGGAAAACTTGAGGCTGTACAAAATATTATTTGATGCTACCTGCAAATTTTTCACGTGTTTAATGACTGCCTAGTATATGCCCACCTATGGCTCGGTAGTTTTCCGCGCACGCTCGGTAGTCGCCTTGGTATCTGGCTTGTCGGTCATCGTGAGTGGTATTTTTGAAAAATCCGGCGCAAAACTTCCTGCTACATGGTATGAAACATTGTCCCACGAAATTGTTTCATTTTGATTTATAACCAAAGACTCGAAGAAGAAGTATTTTTGGCAATAACGATACATGATGATTTTTATTTAAAGAAACATTTTTGGATTGAAAGAACGCTCCCAAGTATGTTAAAAAATGAAGGTCTGAGAAACAAACCTGTTACATAGAAATAACATAAGAAAATCAGAGAATACAATCTATATGTACAAATTAAAATACACCTACATTGGTTTTGTGTGAGGTACTATGGTGGGGAGGTTTCACCGTAAACCTAGAATATGGTGGCATTCGTTGTCAACGTACTCAACGTACTAGTTATTAGTATATTTGCCAATAAAATAGAAAAAAAAGAACGGGGCAGCTAAAGAAAAATGAAAGTAGAAAAGCAATGAATTAGGATCGACAAGTATCCCTCAGTTTTTATCATATCCATTCATCAATGATCACTTGAATTTTACAATTGCTGCAGGTGGGGAAAACCTTTGTCGAATGATTGCTCAAATTGAGGGTTAAGTAAATTTCATCAATATTCCCACGGAACCTTCAGAAACTTGGACATCACGAATAATTGAAAACATTGATTCCTTACCCAGATAGGAATCCAAGTTGCTTTGTGGTCCAAAGTCCGTCATTGTAGTGTGCATTCGTGGGAATCGAACCCGAGTAATTCACGATGCCAAGTGACTGCTCTAACCACTGTGCTACCCTGGATTTAATTTTTTAAGAAACTGGGCTCTTAATATTAGAAATGCTGTATCCTAGTTGACCCACGTTTTTGCTCCATTTTTTGCTCGGAAACCTATTATTTTATAATTTATACCATCGATCTGTTCCGTTGAGATCTATCTGAGAAATGAACTTATAACTTCTTTTCATTCTTTTTTAATCGGCAACAATTACTTCCAGATTTAAAGTTATTATTTCTAAATAGTCGTGATTTCATCTGTCGCGTGATACCATCTTGGGTTTGATATAATTTCCATTACAAGAAAGATCGATATATTTTTCAGCAGTACTTTGTATTTCATGGTTGTTCTTGGTTGAGCAACATAGAAAAATTTATGTATGTTAGCTTTTTTGAAAAAAATTCAAGAGTTTTCTTGAGTTTTCTTGAGTTTTCCTGGAGAGGCTGTTGTAGATATGTGATGTAGGATGAGCATCAACATATCTAGGGAAGGGGGAATCGGGAACTAAAAGTCTGAATGAAATTTAAAAAATAATAAGTAAATTGAAATAATTTAAAATACATGTTGTTAAATAGATACATTCACATGCCTACAGCGTCAAAATCCACCAAAAAAACATATTAGAATTTATGTCTTATTCATGTCCTATTTTCCATTATGGGACGTCTTTTGTTTCAGTTTTGAGAACCCGGTAGGCCGGACATGGGCATCGCACTAAAGTCGTCCATAAGTTGTTTACGCAAAAAACGGGATGTATTTTTCAAGTCCCGGTTGTCCCAAAAAGTACAAAAAAAGACGTTTAAATCAAGTCACTGTGTTATCTGGGTATGCTGGAAAGAAACTAGGGAGTCGGTCTATATAAGATTTTTAAGCTAACCAACTTTTTTCTTGCGATGAGGTTAATGCCCAATGGATATCTTCAATAAAAAAACTGATAGGGGTCTCTCGTGTAAATCTCACCTATTCTCAGATTGTGGCTCAACCCATCACTTTCTTCAGCCATTTTTAAATCGATGGTTGGTTTCCAGGGAGTCCTGGTTTTTCTAAGAGCCATGGAACTTGAAGGAAACGATGGTTTGAGCAAACGTGGTCCTAGCCACAAAGAATCAAGGTACTTTATTATGGTTGGAAATGTTGAATGAAGACAATTTTCTTGGTTAATTATTGGACCAAGGAACAACAAAGGACCAAGACGTTATATTTGTTGGGGAAGTTGTTTGAATTTATACTCTGTAAACTCTAGTGGCCTGATATGCGCTAACTTTGAGCTTGAAAGCTTGAATTGTTAATGAAGTTGGACATTACTTTCTACCGCGGTTGAGGCTTAGGGATGGAGGACATAGGTGGTGGCCACGAAAATGTAAAAAAGCAGCGCCTGAAGGAACTCATTTCTCAGGAAAGGAGACGTGGCCTGACTACGTGTTTCATTTTTTTAGTCCTCTTGTACTGGTCAACCATGTCAAAAAGAAAGACATCGTTGCTGGCCTGTGTATTTCATGTAATACTAGCGTAAGGGCTTCTCTTTTGGCAACATCAAATTTCAAACGCCATTTAGAATCGTATCATGAAGAAGAGTTCGAAAAGTTTGAAAGCAATCTAGAAGAATCCGGAAGCCTTGGGAATTTAAAACCTCAAGCAAAGATCTCATTTGCTCTATTAAGTACGCAGCATAAAAAGCTTGATAACTGTCTTGTAAGTCTGATCGTGATTGACAATCTGCCATTCCATACTATTCGGAGGCCGGGTTTTCAGGTGTTTTCCTTGGTAAATATGTCACAACTAAAGACATTTGGCTGGAACTAAGCTTATTTTCATTTTCATTCCACCCATTTTTAGACCGCGTGCCCCACTTACCCACTAAATCGGGTACATAAAATTCAACGAGGAGACCGACTGAAGAGGTTGTTAATAAAATTGACTAGAACTGAATGAAGGCTAGGTAAATGAATAAATAGGGTAAATGAAGTAGAAATGGTACAAGGAAAGGGGAGAGTTGGCTGAGGACAAATACGACGACCGCGAGCAGCACAGCATAACAAAGCAAGCAAACAACTCAACAAGAGCAACGGCCGATGCTGCCCTCAGACTCAACCCTTACCAGAACTCACTAGGAACTGCTCCCTAGGAGGAGTTGACTGGCATATCTGGGGGTCACGGCCGGCGCCGTGTCGAGCGTCACAGCATGAGTAATGTAGTGCGACGAGAGGCGGGTGGTAGCTTCGATATCTCCATTATGCTTGGCTTATGGTCGTCGAAAAAAATGAAAGGATTTATGGGGATCACGGCAAGTGGAGTTGGCTCTGATAGCAAACCGTTCACTGTTCTCTTAGCTTGTCGTAAGATTGAAGGTAAGCATATGGCAGAAAAGATAGCGGAAGAATATGATGAAATAATGCAAAAATGGAACTTGTTTTCTAAGGTAAAAACAATTATACGATCATTAATGTAGAAAGTGAATCTATTGATAAATTAAAGGTAGTACGAGTTATTACTGATAACGCCTCCAATATGAAAAAGGCATTTGCTTTGGCTCTTCCTTGTTGGGACAAAGAAAAGGAAGTTGATGGTAATGAAGAGGCTTTATCTAGTGAAGAACCCGTTTTGGCTAGCACATCAGGAGTGTTAGAAATTAAGAAATGATTTTGTCATCCATCGTATTTGGAGGACTTCTGCTATAGGCAGGATAAGTCTCTAGTTCATTCTGGTGTATAACAACTTATGCCTATTTCGGGGATTGAAACCGGAGCCTCCGATCTCTGAGTCAGGTATCTTGCCACTTGGCTACCAGAGTACAGCAACGAGTACATCGACCAACAAGTGGTTGGATTTTACTTTCCAACAAGGAGAACCGGAGAATTCTGCTTTGGTTGAGATCGAAATAGACTTTGACGAAGACACTCCAGTTTAGGAGTTAATCAACGAGCTGCTGGAAGAGGAAGAATCTAACGAAGAAACCACAACAGCGTCAGGAGCCACAACAAAGTCAGAGAGTGACAGTGTTTGTGCAAGCTTAGAGGAGATTGATAACGATTTGTTGCAAAGTGAGTTGCGGGAAGTTTTCAATACAAGAACAAGTCATTCTTTGGAAGAGACCATTCAATCGTCACTGAGTGGAATTTCACGCATCCCGCTTCTCCGTACTAGTTGTACTGCTCACACCCTTCAGCTGGTCGTAAAGGATGGTTTAAAAAGTTTATCAGTAAGATTTGAAATTACGCCTTTATTTAACTTCCTTTTGCAGTCACCTTTCTCTTTGTTTTCAGCAGGTCAAAGCTTCTCAAGCTCTATTAAAAGTAAGCAAGATTGTCAATTTCATTAGAAAGAGTGTAAATGACTCCATGACTCTGGATAAAACTGTAGGTTTTCGTATTCCAGCAAAAAAATGCCACACGGTGGAATTCCCAGTTCTCCCAATTGATGGCTTTTCAAAAGGCCTTAGAGAAAAAATTGACTGTTCAAACAACACTCGGAGCTTTCAAGAAGCATGGCACTCTTTTTCTTAAAGAGATGAAGCTCGTAAAAGAAGTTGTTCTTATTCTTCATTTTTTTAAAGAAGCAGCCGATGCTTTCCAGAAGGAGCATGAGAGCATTAGTGAAGTTATTCCTGGCTATCAACACATGGTCTTCACTATGTCAGACCTAGTTACGGCGAATAGTAAAATCACTTACTGTAAGAGTATGGCTAAATCTCTTCTTTCTTCGTTACACAAAAGACTGTCTTACGTTCTAAAAGACATCCTGTATGTGCTTGTTGAGCTTTGATTTTGGAAATTACAATCCTTGAATAGCTACGTTATACAGGTTACTTACTATCTAATAATAGGTGCGGTATTAGATCCCCGTTATAAACTTGGCTGGGTTTCTACCTCTGGGTTAGTCGAAGAAGATATCAAGAAATCTATAATAATTGAACTAAAAGAACGCTACATATATAAGTATGTTACAGCCTAGTTAACTGAGAATATCCCCTAACAATTAAGACGTTGATTCATTATTTCAGACGAAAAAGAGGTGACGGTTAGAGCGACAGTCACTGCGCCCAAAAAAGCTATGCGTTTCCGTTCTGTACGGCCTTGTCCACCGTCACAGAATAGCCACAAAATTGTAGAAGAGTTTGAACTCTATATACAAGAGCTCCCAGTAGTTGAAAGCACGGATGAGGTGTTTCATTCCATCGAATACTGGGAAAACAACCAAACTCCAGATCGTTTTAAGTATCTATCCATAGTTGCGATTGAAATTATAGGCATCCCCGCATCTTCTGGGCAGCTAGAACGAATCTTCAGCACTGCCACAGACATTATGTCTGCTAAGAGGAATCGTCTTAATTCTTCGTTGTTTGAGTCTTTATTATTTATAAAAAGAAATTCGTTTGTTATTCCACTTCATAAGAGTATAGTGTAAATCTTTAGTGTAAAACGTGTGCTTCGAGGAATACAAGAGAGCAAGAAATGTAAATGCAATTGAATTGAATTCAATTAATTTGAATTGAATTTGAATTTGAATTTCGGGTTTTTAGTTTTTTTGAATTTAATTAAGTATTTTGGATTTCATAAAGTTATGCCTTAAATTCAATTGGTATTTCAAATACAGAAATTCAGGAACACTGAAAGAGATGTCACCCAGAAAAATTCAACGGTGTTAGAAAAAAATTTTAAGACTTCTCTGAGAAAAACATGTTAGTGTAGTCTGAGTCAACATGTGTATGGCCACCCTGTCCTATACATTTTTGTTTTGTTTTGTTTTTGATTATATAGTGGTAGAGAATAAGAAAACGTTCTCTTCATTTATTGAATTTTGTAGAATATAATAATTTCCTTATATTGTATTAGGGGCAGCACTTTTTGTTGTGTCATTGCTTTGTAAAAGTAAAAAACAAAACTAAACAAAAATGTTTTGTCGTTGTGGCCATACACATGTTGACTCTCAGTAAACATGTTTTTTTAGAGTAATTTTGAGCCCACGGCGACGGAAAAAGAAACGCGAAAATAACACGGAGTGCAATGGGAAAGCCCCCAAATCTAAACTATCAATTAAAGCGTCTAACCCATCGTCAGGAGACTTTGGGAATTACGCCGTCATCAACATACCTATTCTCTTTATTCAGCAAAAATGAAAACTGTTGACGAAATGTGGAGGGACGCAATTTATAACGGTGGAAAATCTGTGTTACTCGTAGGTAGAGCACCATGTGACTCATTTATAGTTCTCCAGACAGACACAAGTTTATTTTCATATTTTTTGTAGCCTACTTGCAGGAAGATGTGAGATAATTTATTTCAGATACCGATACAGATATTTATCTCTCGTCTTATTTTGCCTTGGTAACATTCAGGTATCCCTGAAGGTATAAACCCAGAGTTAGTTTCAATCTTAGACTCGATTGAATGCGTGGCCGTAGTTGCGGTTGAGAAACCAACATGGATTCTGCAACATACGACAAGCCTGTGTCTGAAACTTTTTCATGTAACAGACAAGGACATGTCTTAAGGTCTCATTGATATTTCTTTTATTTCATGATGCACAGTTATTTTATCTGACATTGAAGTTATGCTCTCTTACTGATTGCGGGGACTTCTAACGTAAGATTTGAGTTATTTTGTTAATTTTGGAAGAAAATATATTTTTAACTTCTTTCTTTTCTACAGTGGTTACAATATCAATACAAAACAATAACAAGACGTGTAATAGGTCCTAGCCAGTGGAAGCCCCTCTTACTTCAATTTTTCCAACCAATGAAATTGAAGCTTGTCCAGTTCTCCCCCTTTCACTCATAACTTGATTTTTCTCGAACTCCAAAAAGTTTCCGAAAGTTTTCTTTTCACAGTTTAATTAGTAAATGAATAAAATACAAGCTGTATTTTGTACGGGTCACTCTTTTATACTTTAATAGATATTCAACATGTCCAATCTCGTACACCCCTTGTCCAATTCTCCCCCCCCCACCAATTTTGTTCTCCTCTCATACTTCTTCCCTTTTTTTTCTTAAATTGATTCCTCCTATCTTACTTAATTGAGATCATTGGAAAAACTCAAGCACATCAAGAAAAGCACTCTTTACAATCGTGCAGAATTTTCATATTTCTAACCCATAAACTTTTCGAATTATGGACGAGAACTTTAAACGTCGATCGAGAACGCCAGTAATTTCATGTTTCATGTTGTTCTAGATACACAATTTCTTAAAGCGAAGATATTTCCTATCAAGCTTGCCAAAAATTCGTCTCTGGCCTTGTATTTGGTCGATGTTTCACATGTTTGTAATCAGTAATGGTTATCCCCTGTAACCGATTGAGCATCGGTAGATTACTATTTTTTGTGTTATATTGTCCGCCTCTCAATCATCCCAATTCAGATTTCGTTTTTTATGTGTTTTCTTCTTTCTTCCCCTATTCATCTCCCCAGTCCTGTTTCAGTCGCCCCGTTTTTCACACTATGACTCGCCCCCATTGGCCTAAATGCAGCTGTCTTCACTCAGATTTCTAGATTGTTGTTTTGTTTCTTTCCCTCTCATAAAGCTGTCGTCTAGCTCTTTCCCCAATGCCCATTTAGCTCGCTTTCCCTTTTTCTGTATTGATATGTCGACACCCGTGTGACCAATTTGACCGTGGGAAACGGCCTGCCGTCGCCTTCTAGCGAAATCTTGGAGCAAAAATCAGGAAGGCAGTGTTTTTTGGAGGATTCGAAGCAAGCAGACGTTGCGATGAAGCTTTCGTTTCGACCAAGAAATAAACTCAGCTTTTGAATCGACAGAGTGTTTTTATTTAAACACTCCTCAGTCGAGTCCTCAGTCAGGGACATCCCCGAAGGGTGGGAACTGAAGGCTTCTACCTATTTATCGGACCGACAAGAAAGAAGTGACTTTCCCCCAAGTACGAATTTGAAACATTTAATTTATTAGTTCATTTTATCTCTTACAGACTACTGACTATGACAAAATTCGAGGGGTGGTAGAAATTCAGGATTTTAAGAAACTAATTCACAAAACAAACATTGAAAAGCAAAAATGGACAATTTTCCATGGCCATTTAATAATTAGAAATGCTCAAAACATTAACATTAAAACCAAAACTAAATGGAAAAGGTTCCAATATTACAACACAGAACTACTAAATAGTGCTAAAAACTGCCGCTAGATGGCACTGAAAAAAACAAAGAAAACCAAGCAAAGATGACTATCTTAGATATCTATCTTTTTAAAATGCCGAAAAAGTCAAAACGGAAAGAGCATGTTAAATATGTTGGAGGAGAAAAGTGAGTAAAAGAATTTTTGAAATCCTCTGAAAAATTATGTAATAGTCATACCAGTTTTACAATAACTGTTGGCCATAAATATAAAGCTTACAATACATATTTTGTTCCAAATGAAACAAAGGGCTGCCGCGCAAGCGCGATTTCATTACAAAACGTGACGAAACGTAAACAACGTTCAGATTTTGTGATAAATTTGTTTGACCGCTTAATTCAAATTGGTTCATCCAACATTCAAATTCGTTTAAAATCGTAATTTTTTCTTACATACAGAGCGTAATTTCTGACTTATCCAGTGTTTGAATTAAACTTTTTCAATCATACATCTTAATAAATCCAATAATTGAGGTTTATGGTTTCATCGTAAAAAATCCTCGACAGGGAAAAAACCAAGAGTGGTCCAGCCGCGCCTGTGGCATGTTTATTCCCTCTTGGTTTACCGAGGGAGTCTATTCCACACTTAATTATATCTTGGTAAAAGAGGGTCTACAGGGGGTTGAAATAAACCATGTTATGTGAAAAGCCATACTTTAGATTTTTCTTCACTGGTCGTTGCAGCTTCTAACACGCCAACACCTAGCTCAGTCGAGCAGCCAGCCAGTAATAAAATGAGAAACACTGTCACAATCTAGATTTTCGTTCATGTTGTTTAGGGTTCTAACTTGAAAACAATATGGTAGAATAATTTCATAAAAAGGATATAATGTAGTAGAAGAAACACAAAAAATAGCAAAGGTATGCATGCTGGCAATTAGATTTTTTCCTAACGTTTTCTGCAAAAGTGAATTCATGTATTGAGATATAAATACTACTATGTGCTTGAACTAATTATACCAACATGGTGTAGTGGCTTAGGTTGCAGCGAGCGACACAAAAGATACATTGTTCAAATCACGCCGACGTCAAAGACTAAAATATCAGTAAAATATAGTATTGTACCGCTATGTAAGACAGAGGAAATTTTTCATATTGAGACCCGCTTACTCTTTTCACATGTCCAATGGATATCCAATGGACATGTTTGTGGGAGATTCGAGTAATATTCCAAAAAAGACATTTACGGCAGCGACATCTGGATATTACGGGGAATATCCAGTGGGATATTCTTTGGAATATTACCTGGCTATCCAGGGAATATTCCTGTGCAGCCTGGGCAGCAACAAAATGAGAAAAACACTGTCACAATCGACAATTTTGTTGATGAAAGCAGCTTTGATAAGAACTGAGTCCCTTGAGTTCTCTCAACCTGCAGAAACTCGTGTAGCTAACCTAAACTAGTGTATTTTAAGAAAATTAGGAAATATGGCGGTAACATTTTTAACGATTTTTAAATAAAATAGTTGGAAAATGTAAATACAGATATCTATTATGAATTGCGTTCATTCACGGGACTTCGTGGATAAAAAGTGTATCGTAAGAAAATTAGGAAATATGGCCGTAAAATTTTTAACGATTTCCAAATAAAATAGTTGGGAAATGTAAATACAGATATCTATTATGAATATTATCTAAAATTAAGTATATTACAAAAAAATAAGTTAAGGGAAAAAGAGCGGAAAAAGGACGAAAAAGTTTTCCCTGCGAGATTTAAATACGTAGTATTTAAAGCCGAAGGCTTACCCAGCCTTAAGGGAGAGATTTTAGAGAGTGAGAGGGTAGCGAATGGCCAAGAGAGAGGGTGGAGTAGATTGTACAGATAGAGATAGGGAGGAAAGGGGAGGAAGATAGAGAAAAAGGGGGAAAAAATTAGATTACTCCCCCTCCATGCGATCCCCACATTAACCGAGAGAGTCCCTAGGAATTCCAAAAGTTGGGTGGCGAACAGGTGAGTCCCACAGATTACTTCAAGTGTTCTCAATAGTTGGGAAAGTTTCGTGAATTGAAACTACAACCCATAGGCTGGCTTGATTTTAGATTTTTGCAATTCGATTGTTACAAAAATGTATTTCAAAGTCCCACCAATCAGTTCAGTTTAATCCCCATCCTCCTTGCAACATTTGACATATGTAAATGCTCTTTATTATTTTTCAATCATTTATAATTTTCAATACTCATAAGTAGAAATGATGAAGTTTCACTACCAATTTGGTATTCTAGTTCAGTCTTCTGTTTTATATTGGATAAGGTAATTTTATAAGGTAGTCGTTTCATCAAGTTCCACTGGGATGTGTTTTAGCGGTTTACAGAAAACCGGCATGCGGACAAACTTACAAGATAAAATTAAGAATGGATTATTCTTGAATAAATACCACCATCACAACAATTTTAGTCCAAAAAAGTTGATTAAAAACGCGAAAAAGGTACCCATAAAACGGATGAGACAACATGAGTTGAACTTAAATCGGATCAAACAGAACATACAAAACTCGTGCCACATATAAAAGTCCGACGATATTACTGAGTTCAACAATTTAAAAAAATTTAAATGGATGACTGCAATAAGCACTCTCACCAATCTACTCAACAGTTCACCAGAGCCTGATAGCTTCTACTTCAAGCAGAGTAGGATTAAGTTGAAAAATCAAAACCAAAAATGTAATGAAAACTGACGTTTGATGATGAACAATTGACGTAGTATTACCAAGTTAAATTTACCTTTACAATCATATTGTCGTACGTATCTAGAGATGTACTTTTGCCTTTACTTTCATACGTCGAAACCCGAACACCGCCAAAGGCAGCAATTGGATTCTCATGTTGGGAGACCTGCATGATGAAATTTTCAGCAGTCCCGTCCCTTATGGTCAAAACACCCTAAAGGATAAAAAGTAAATGACATGATGTAATTAAAACAATATATTGATACATACAAACTAAACAATTATATCCTTCTAGACATCTAAGGCAAACATTATTTCCAATAAATACTGTATACAAATACATAGTTTTAAAAATACATTTACACATACTAATTGATTAAATTCAACAGAGGGGCTACTATCAACAGCAAGCATATGCCTCAACTTCGGGTTCGAAGTCGTCTTTAATTCAGAAGACAAGAAGGAAGGGTGAGTCTAAACAGTAGCCTTCAGGCTAGGTAGGTTTGAGAAACTATTAATCAGAGCACCATGGGTTGCATATTTTCAACAATTCCTCTCAAACCATGGGGGCCTGAATTTGAAGTTTGGTTATCAAACATTGCAAGATTATTGCACATCCTAATAAATTCTGAGCGGGGAAGAGGTTTAGTGAACATGGGTACACGGGACACATCAATGATCCCATTTTCCTGGAGAGAGCGAACAAAATTATATTTAATGGAAATATGTTTAGTTCGTTGGTGGAAGGCTGGATTACGAATTGACTGAATAGTGCTTTGGTTATCCCAGTAAATTGGAACATGTTGTTTGGTGATTTCACCAATTTCAGTGAGAAGACTAGAGAGCCGGACTGCTCCTTTGGAAGAGTCTGAGGCAGCTACATACTCAGCTTCCGTAGTGGATTGAGATGCGAATTTTTTACGTTTGCTGCTCCAGGAGATGAGGTTCCCGTGCACGAAAAAAAAAACAAAGGCGGAAGTGGAACATCTGGTATCTAGATCATCTTCGTAATCCGCATCAGTGTGTCCAAGTATAGGAGCTCCTTCTCTCTTTTCAAATACAAGTCCACGATCAATGGTTCCAGACAGATACGCAATCATTTTCTTTGCGGCCTCCATTTCTCTACTTTGGTTCATGGAAGACTGGATTCGCGTGGCAACTGTCTTCGACTGACTACTGCAGTGGCGTCTTCCGACAAAACTACCTTCAGTGTAAGATTGTTTTCTATAAGATATTTCTGAAGATAATTTGCATTAACTGCGTCTAGAATAAAGGATATATTTGTTAAATATTCTGTTAAATTAAGTTACAAAGAGGACTGTTACCTTTGAACACAGCCATTAGAATTTTTTTTCAATTTTATCTGCACTAATCATGATGTAGGAACTCCTGGAAGGTTGCCATTTAAAGGATCGTTCAGACAAGCACCTTTTTAGGGTCCTTATGTCATGATTTTCAAGAAACATAAGAAAAAAATAAGCCAAAAAAATCTGAAAAAATTCGCTGAAATAAGATTTTGAAAGACATAAGCTTAGGGCAGAACCTAATTCTTATGCTACGTTTCATTCTTCTGTATACTGGTGTTTTTGTAAATTTTCCTGACATAAGGATTCCAAAAAGTTGCTAGTCTGAACGAGCCTTAAGATTTCGTAATTCCTCCTTCCAGTCGTAATCCAAAGACTCATGATAAAGCGGACTAAGACATCGTTGTGACGACGGCCGTTAGTAAACTTTTGCTTCAGAACAAGGGGTTGGAAACTCAAATCAGTGTAAAAAAGAAGCTTGCATAACCCTCAATGTAACCAACTCCTTTTCAAAATATTGTGAAAAATTTCCTATTTCTTTTCTCCTCCAAACTAATGTTTCTCTCTTTTCCTTGCCTTTTTTCTGATTTTTTTCTCATTCTACTCAAATTATTCAGTTTTTACCATATTTACCTTGTTTAGCTTTTTACTTGATTGATAGCGAGGTTGCTATAAAGGAAAAGCGAGCAAAATCTAGATTAGAACAATTCATGCGTTTTATTAACTAAATTAAATATGTTTGAAGAGACATGACTATCCCTCAACGATAGCAATTGACAGAATAAATTCTCGAGATTCTATGTTAATAAATGTAGGGAAGTACTGCAGATTAAATTATTGAACGAATGGAAAGCATGTGTAAAAGCACTAGATTCCTTGAGCATTCCGGTTAATTCTTGTTTCTTGTCGTTCAAACTGATAAATGAAAAAAGGGCTCCTCTATTTTTTCTGTCTTTATAGTCCCATTCTCGTATAATTTGAGAGCGTTCTTTTGCCATGCCTTCATTCACAGCCATACAGATAACTCTCACAAGATAATAGTCGTTTCATTCAATGTTTTCAAACAAACACCAATCGCCTAGTCGAACAGTTTGATTTCCAGTATTCTTTTGCATTGGACTTCTTTCCATTAGAATTGCTAGCTGTTTGCATTCCTCTGAAAACTCTATCGTTGCTTAGCGAACTCCATGTTTTAAACTCAAACAATAGAACTTCTTTTAACTAGCCGAATAACGCCACACTCGTTTTCAATAAGTGCAAATGCGCTGTCTTCAAAATTAGCAAGCGATTTTGATGGATAAGATGCAGAAGATTTCAATTGTGCTTTACCAAGAGATTTAAATATATCGTAATCGTGATCATTATCCAAGTTTTCTTCATATTGGTGTGGTATTTCGACTTCCAAAACGGCTACCATTAGAAGTATTATGGATAGAAAACAGTCTAAAACCTTGTTTTTCATTGTATAAAAAACGAGCATCGTCCTCCAAATATATACCTTTAAAATTTTAAAGTAAAATCTTCTTCCTCCAAGTATAAAGGCATTCATGGAAAAATGTTCAAGACTTGTGTCGATACATCTATACCCTTTTTGGTTTTTTGTGATCACTTGATATTTGAATATTTTTGAAAAGTTTTTAGGAATCTGAAAATTTGTTACCGTTGAACTCGTTAATTGATTTCCAAGGATAGCCAACAAATTATCCCCAGTTAATGAAAATCCTCTTCAGAAATCGTTTCAGCAGTATCAAGACGGCTTTGTTTGTGAGGTGGTTCATCTTGTTCTTGTTCTGTTTGAAGTTCTTGTTTAACGACTCAATTTGAACACCAGTAGCCAAATTCGAATTAGTTGGTAGCTTACTGGTTGTCGTTAGCGTTGATAGCAGCTCTTGCGTACCATTGGCACTTGAATGTTCAGCATTTGTTGCGGAGAAATAAGGATTTTCTTTGCCAACATCTGCTGCCTTCAGAAGGCTTAAAAAGGTGGAGATTTTTCACGATCTGTATTGATCACGCATTTCGTTGATACGATAATATATATATGAAATCGCACTATTGCGCCAGCCCTTCGTGTCATTTGGAAGAAATTATGTTTTGTAAGCTTGATAGTTATGGTCTACAGTTGTTCTAAAACTTGTATGACTATTACAAAATTTTCAGGGGAAAACAAAATTTTTTCAAAACTTTTTTCTATTATCTCACTTATCTCCTCAATATATTTAGAATGTTCTCTCCTTTTTTACTTCTTTCGGCATTTTCGTAAAGAGTTACCTCATCTTTGCTTAATTTTTGTTTTAATTTTTAGTGCCCTCTAGTGGCGGTTTTTAACAGTACGTAGTAGTTCTGTGTTGTAATATTGGACCCTTTTCCATTTAAGTTTTTGTATTGATGATAATGATATGAGTATTTCTAATTATTAAATGGCCATAGGCAATTGTCCATATTTCCTATGTATGATATTTGTTTTGTTAATTAGTTTCTTATTTTCCTGATTTTCTTCCGCCCCCTCGAATTTTGCCATAGCCATCTGTTGGTGGAAAAATGAACTACAAAATTAAATGTTTCAAAGTCGCACTTGGGGGAAAGTCACTTCCTCCTTGTTGGTCCGATAAATCGGTAGAAGCCCTCGGTTCCCACCTAAAGGTGGGAGACACTCGGGGATAAATACAGTACCCACCGCAAATATCCGAACACCGGACGTTTTTAACACAGGAGCAAGTGGAAAACCCCATTTTGGAGCTCTCGCTACTATTCGGTATGTTCCATCTGAAAACAAAGTTCTTTACATTGTTGACTTTTTTCAGAATTTTTCTTTAAAAAGCCTTAGGGCTAGGCATCGTTATCGATTATCCGAACACCTTTTTTCCCTACTGCTCCCATGTCACCGAGTAAATGTTGTACAACTATGAAATTGTCGTAGAAAATAGCTCAGAGCAAGGGCTTTCTATTAATATAAATACATATAATAAATGTTGCTTTCAAAAAAATGTGGTGTAATTTCAAAGTTTTGGCAGACCGGTGTACCCCTTTTCTCATGCAAAAAATGGCGGCCGTAGAAAGAAGGAGAAGAGTTACGCGGATGAGCAGTGTTTGGTTCTATATCTTCGTTATCAGCAGCCCGTTTTCTGGACAAAATGGGTCTTTCGTAGTTGTAGTTTTCTTCATATTTGGAAAGCAATTGTTTTGCCATTTTATTGCCCCCATGATTTTAAGCCGCTCCCCACGCATAATTATTAAATATGTTTGGTCCGCATGGTGCTCACCAAATATAAGAAACCTTTTCTTCGTCACCCATCTTATCCAAGCTCACTTTAGTTGCTAGAATGGTTTCAACGTCTATTTCTGTTTCTTCTAAATCTGTGATCAAACTAATAGATCGCAAGCATTTGAAGCGCAACTTTTTCGGAATCAAGTCAACGTGACCAATGAAAATCATATCTCTTTAGGGTTTCGAAAACATCTTTAGGAATAACACCGTTATTGGTGCCAACTGTAGCCATTTCGAAACACAATGCCCACTCCCACATGTATACTGTGCACATCGTATGCGAAGACTATTAAAAAAATAAGAAACTTTGGACTTTCTTTTTGGTATCCTTCCCTAAATTATTCAATGTCGCACCAATTTTTCCTTTATTATCCGTTTCTCCCAATCGTTCTCATTTCTTTTCCTTTTTACCTCCTTTTACCTTGTCCGCCTTTAAATCTTGTTGTTGATTGCACCTTTAAACCCTTCCCTGAACTTGCCTCTTAGCTTCATCGCGTAAACTTTTGACAGAAAAAAGCAGCCGAATTTGAGTTGCCAACCACTTTCTTCGGAAATTCCCCAGCTTTAGTCTGACACACGACTGAACTGATCCTAGTAGAATAGTATTTATCTGCCATCAATTCAAATACCTCTTTATTTTCCTGGTTAACTTTCTCAAGTTTTCCAATTTTGTTTACAGTCTCGTAATAATCTCCGATTTTCATTTGAGCTGCATCATACGCTTGTTGCTCAAATATAATTTTCCGTCTTGTAATCCGACAATTCAAGTTTACAGTGGCATTCAACGGTATGCCAGTGCCTTCTAAAAATCCGGGAAACTTTTTATCTTTTTAATCAATAGCTCACCTACAATAAAATGTTTTCAAAAGAAAATTTATAATAAATGGTTCTCTTATCACACTTGGCCAATATAGCTACTATCAGATAATTCGCCTTCAATCTCACGATCAACATGATTTTGCATAGGCGGATCCAGGGGGGGGGGCAAGGGGCCATGGCCCCCCTCGAACTCTCCGTTGACGACTTGTCGCCCCTAGGCTTTTATTCTTAAAAAAAAAAATTTTGCAGCAAAATATGTGAGTGACCACAAAAAAGACTAGCTTATGGACGTAAGTGAATCATCTCAAAATGAAAATCGCGTCGAAAACACACATGAGGAAACCAGTTTTGATTCTCGTGCTCAGGGCAACGAAGCCGACGAAAAAGCAGAAGCAGAGGTCCCAGCGTCTATGATTTTTGAAAACGAGTCAGATGCCGTAAATATTCAAGGCACTGGCCTTGAAAGTATTTCAGCTATAAGTGAATGTGAATTGATTGAGAATTTTCACGACGTCGTAACTATGGACAGTGACATTGGCTATTATAAGTATTCTGGCCCTGTGGGTACGAACGAAACAGATTCGCGTTTTAAGAATTCTGTTAATCTCATTCCAAAACTTGAATTGAATGATTTTGGCTACGTTCTGGCACGTCAAAGTACCGCCAATGTAGTCAAGAAGAACTTCGCTGTGCCCTTCAAGACCACTGGGTACCAACCAAAGAAAATGAATTTCCTGTGTCATATCACAAGAAAGGGGGAAAACTTCGCACTCGACGACTGAGCGACAATCATATTAGACTATTTCCCTGGCTTGTTGTGAGTAAACATCCTTATTATTCTGGTGCGTGGTGCAAGTACTGTGTGCTATTCAAGACAGCCTTTCAGTTGCTAGTAAACAAATAACACACCCGCCTATTGGACTTAACAGATTTTGTGACTTGACAGGGAAAAATGGCGATTTGACTTGCCATGAGAAATCCGAGTTTCATAAGAAATGTGCTGAGGCTGTTTCAAACTTTTTGTATAGGCTGAAAAACCCGAAATCAGATGTTCGAAATCAAATTCAAAGTGAACTTTTAGTGCAAATAGGGAATGCCCAATAGGGAAATTGTTGCTCTAGTTGTGGAAACTCTGAAGTTTTGTGCTCTGCAGAACATTTCTATTCGAGGCCATCGTGATGATGGAGAACTTTTTCTTCCCACCGAAACGGTCATTCGTCGTGAAAATGACGCAAATTTTCGTCACTTATTACGGTATCGTGTAGCGGCAGGCGATTTAAAATTCAAAGAGAATCTTCAGTTAGCCCCAGCTAATGCAACATATTTGAGCAAGACTATTCAAAATGAGCTGCTGGAAATTATGGGCAATTTTATCCACCAAAAATAGTGAAGCGCGTTAAACATGCAAAAGTTTGGAGTATTTTAGCCGACGAAACAACTGATCGACAAAAACGTGAGCAAATGGTCCTCGTTTATCGTTACGTGTGGAAAAAATGAAGTGAATATTTTATTCGAGAAGATTCATTTAGTGTTTTTGATGCACTGGAAGCAGCGAAGGAAATAAGAGACGGCTTGAATATGGTTTCTACTGCAACGGCACCTTTGTCTGCTTCCACCACAACAACAACGACGACTACTACTACGTCGGCTAGGAAAAAAATTGAATAAAATACCCCAGCTTTGGTTTCGTCAAGTGCGACATCGACTTCCAGTTTATCTGCGTCTACATCAGCTGCAATGCCAACGCCAACATCAACAGCAACCCCAGATATCAATAAAGAATTGAAACTGGATGGTCAAACTCTTGGACTTTGTGATTAGAAATGCTCAGGCTATCAACGCCTGTTACGAAGAAATTTATCCTAAAGTATTTGTCCTGCTCACTACCCTTGCTACATTACCAGTGACAACCGGTGAAGCAGAAAGATTGTTTTCTACAGTTGAAAGGACATTGAGTGCCATTCGAAGCACCATGGGAGCAGAAAGACTAGAGTCCCTTTTGCTCATGCAGTAAGACAGTGAAGATCTGCCAAGTTCAGAAGAAGTTGTCAAAGTTTTTGCCGCAAAGCCCAGAAAAGTTCCCTTTGTCTCTTAATTATTGTTTTAACCGTTACTTACTTTTGACTTTTCTGTTCATTGGAATGCATTTTCAACTTTATTTTATCGAAGTAAACAACATGTTTCAGTCTAGTTCTCAACTGGTTGTCATTTTCAATCAATTAGTACTTATGTGGTTAAGAATAATTAGCTTAAAATGTTATTAAGAAAAAAATAAAAATTAAGCTGCCCCTCGCAAATTAAGCTGGATCCGCCTATGTGATTTTGCTCCAAATGAGGCAAGGTGTGAGCTCTGCTGGACGAGGAGTGCGCATACGATCATTTAAATATGTCAGTCGACCTGTCTCAACTCAATAGACAATTAACTAAGATGCACATGCACAAAACCGAACAAACAAACCCGAAAAATTTTAAGAAACACCATTGATCATTAAACTGTATATCAAGTTGTTTTCCTTTTTAGCGTGAATCAATCCCTGCATGCTTGGAAAGCCCAAGTGCCAAGTAAGTATCTTGTCCAATCTTTTTACGGCTTCATTTGGGATGATTTTTTAATTTTTTTTTTAGTTTTCCATAAGAAAAGCTACTAATTAATTTTGCGACTGTTTACCACGCTTAAGTAAGGTGTCATAAATATAAGCAATGCTGCCATACGTATTTTTTCACCCTTTTTTCTTATTTCCGTTTCTTTGCCCCTTTATTTTATTTTTAACTTTTTTTCTCATTTTTCTTTTCTTTTCTCTTTTTTTTCTTTTTTTCTATCCTTTTCTGTTTTTTTCATAAAAGGGTATTTTTTATTCAAAATTCATTTATTCGAAGCCTTCTTTGCCTTTCATCAAGGAAAAGATTGCGTCGTCGTAAAAGCGACTTCAAGTGGCAATTCGATATGTTTCCAGATACCAGTAATGGTGACTGATCCCGAAAATGGGAAACCGATCGAAAAATTGAAAGACTTATGTTTAATCCCTATTTCAAGCTTTTTTCGTTAGTAAAACTTCATAAGCTTAAGTTTAAATATAGTCAAACGGGTGAAAATTGACATCACTATTTTCTTGTTTATTCCTACCCCTCGGGTGGTTTATCTTGTGTGTCGTATTGTTCTTTCGGTTATTGTTTTGTGTATGTCACTTATAATCGGTTTATTTTGAATGTTTGTAGTTTATTGATGGCGATAACAATCGAGATTTCCCCCTTCCCTTGGAGAAACCAGTAGTGGAACATTCAGAAATGGAGTCCGAGTCTACCAGATCACCGCAGGCAACTCCTTGCGTTGAGCAGGAATTCCGGTTGTGTAACGAAACCCCCGCTACCGGATCGCGCCCCGTCTCTTATTTTCTGCTGACTTGCTTATGTTAGCACCTCATTACTTATGTTAAGAGGTGTCGAGTAACCCTGTGTTGAGGGTACCCCAATTGGTAGTTGACAGTTATGACTCGTAAATGTCACTGACTTTGGGGGGACCCTTAACACAGAGCTCGATTAGAGAATTATGTGCTTTTGTTTCTGATCGGCGCCAACTAGCGTCTGGCTGGTTCTTATATAAAGGCACCCATCGATGAGGCCTAGCTAGTCTTGGTTTGAGTCTGCTTTTAGTCTGTCTTTAGTCTCCTTCTTGCCTTAGTCCTACTCTCAGTCTCTGAGACTCTGTCCGTTTTTCCCTTTTTACTTTGTGTGTACCCAACTTCTTTTTGATTGCTGCCGACGTGTCGTGCTGAACTTGTGTTGAACGAAACTGTGCCAAGCTGAATCGTGTATCGTGTTGCCTTATCATTTTGGATTAGCAGAGCACTTGACGCGTCCGGTATGTCCAATTTAAATCTGTTTATTTCCTGTCGTAGTTAAAATACAAAGCATTGTGGAGAGAACATTTCAGTCACTTATTTAGTAATACGTATTCACACTAAAAAGATGCGTATTACAGTTGTCATTGAGGTCGGAGGACAGTGTCAAATTGGTGGATTCGTCTTTTGTTACAACACCTGAGATAAACACCTATATACCTTTAGTTTGTTGGACTGAGTTTTAAAGGAGGGTTTTATTCGGCTTTTTATTTATTCATGATCATTCTGGTAGAAGTTCGAAGGTGGGTCGGGACCAGCCAAGCACGATACCGTTTTTTTCTAGTCCCGAAAAGGATGGTACAACCACTCTCTAAGAAATACTGTCCGCTGAATGGAGCCCAAAACTCGGCACAACTATATCAAGAAAATGTTTTGACATAATGTTGAATGAATGCTCGACTATGTATCAACTTTTATTTGCTCGGGGGTTAACGAGGAAAAACTCTATCACGTCCCCCAAAACAAAACAATCTGCATACAAAATGTATTCTCATCCCATTGTGGTACATAAGTGAGGGTTCGAGGTCAAAATACATAATACTTCAGTCTCACAAAAAGGCTGCCGTTTTTCTCAAGGCTATCTAAGGGGTGGAAATCTAGAAGGTCGTCTACTACACATAATCGACTTGACAAAGGAGAACTCAGGCTAATTAGATAACTATAGGAATGGTTATCGAACTGTTGAGTAACATATTCATTTAAAAGGAGGACAGGATTATTATTTTCACATATTATGGCTTCAATTTTACCAAATATATAGCCTCGATCTTGTTTTTCAATCAAAACAAAATAACCGGTTTTATATTTTGTTCCAGTTACTACTACCTCATCTGTTACACTAATTAAGTCCAGTTCCGATGTATCAAAATACTTTGCAATGTCAACTGGATGTTTGAATTCAGAAATGCTTTTATCTTCAACTGAGTTTACTTCTATTGAGTCTTTCCAATAATTTTGTCCCAACTGATCAGCCAAAAGGCCGCATTGGTGTCTATAAGATAACGTTTGCTGCGGGTTACGAAAATTATGTATGACATGTGAAGGAGCTTTTATTTTGCCATTTAATCTTTCGTAGTTCATCGCCCAAAATGTTCTCATCGGTCCGTTTTTACGAACAATAGTTCCGTGATGAACTAAGAAATGCATTTTGGGACGTACAGAGGCTGAAGGATACAGCTTTTTGAAAGTTTCTAGAAAAGATTGATATAAGCGCTCAAAATAGGCTAACGATGATTCAGTATGTTTGGGCGCCATTACAAGGTCTAATATTTCAGACAAAGCTAAAATGAGACCCCAGTGCTCTGAATCAGAAGGAACAAAATGGGAAATACAAATAGGGAGATATCTCATGAAAGCCCAAGACTGAGCAGCTGACATTTTAAAGTTTATCCCATCAGGTCCACCCTCCTTCAACAAGCCTGGCCGATTTTTTTTTCAACACGCAAGCTTGAAAAGACTTTGTTTATTGCATCATTCAATTCGGTAATATTAAACAGTTTTTGGTTGATAAATGTTTTTATTACCAGAGCACACACATAAGGGCCAAATCCTTGCAAAACTGTGTGCATACAGTCATTTACCCAGTTTAGAATGATGTGAAAATACAATAATCGATTGAGCATGCACGCTCTTTTAATCCCTCTGAAATGTAAACTACCAGGCTCAAGAAATTCGAGTTGTTCCAGATCGAATTCGTATGACGTTCGAGTTCTAAGTTGAAAGTCTTTTTCCAGAAAATTGTTTTGGCTTTCCTCTCTTGTGCAATAACAAATTGGACAAAAATAGTCATGACTAAAACTTTCTGTCAGGCCAAATATTTGATTCAAAGCAAGATTATCCCCTGTGAATTGGCTGACAACGGCAAAAACTTTGAACTTTCCTTTAGAAGGAACGTCAAGTTCGAAACCAGTTGTCTCCAGATCAGACAAATCATTTACGATCGCGTTCAACAGAGAATTTTGTCCCTCTACCTCCTTTATATCTGATGAATTGCACATAGCGATCAAAAAGATATGTGATAAGTCCGCATAATATTTTGGTGGCAAATTCAGGATCAGGAAATAAAACATCGTACTACGTTGATTTCCTGATGCTGGCGAAATAGCATTGGTCAATCCTACTCCATCACAGTATAATTGTAAGTGAATTACGATCGTATTACCATCACAAGTCAAAGGAAAAAGTTTAAATTTAGATCCATCTTGAAATTGAGCGTAAACACCTGCCTCACTTTGATATTCGTTTTGTATTAAAATAAAAAAACGAGGATCATCTAAGAAAAGTGATTTCAAAGTTTTTGACACAGGTACATACTGGGCCATGTTAGGGACGGAAACAAGTGTTGGACCTTCTGGCGTGATAACAGTTTCTACTCGGACTCCAAGCGGAAGTGACTGGGGAGGAATAAACTTGGGATGATTTTTGTACAGCTTACGGAGTCGATGCTCAGATTTAAAGGGCTCAAAAATACTTTTTACACTCTCAATAGTCACTCAATAGTTGACAAAATATTAGCATTTCTGATTTCAATACTAGCAGATGGAGACTTAAGAGTATTGGTTAGAAAAATATTTGTTTCGTCTATCAGGGTCTTAGTGAACGACTCCACAAACTGTATAACCTCGCACGATACTGAAAATGGGACGTTTTCTTTCGCCCTCAAACACATTACAATTTGTAGCAATTTTTTTTCTAACTTTACTTTTAGACTTTGCATCGAATCTTGGGGCTGGGGCTCAGTATTGTCTAAGATAACATCACGGTTTTCCCCAAGAACTGGTGCAGCAGAGACATCAAGATCCATACCTTCCCCCAAAATATCTTCAACAAAATTGTCACCTAAAGTTGGTGCATCGGAAACATCAACATCAAAATCTTCTTCCAACGAATGTTCCATAAGGTTTTCGCTTGAAGCTGTGGATGCATCGGAATCCTCGCTGTCTGAATGTGCATGCTTGTATCGAACATGCCTGATGAACGAAGAGATACTTGTAAATGATGTGTCGCATTCCTCTTCCTTACACTCAACTGGAAAACACAACATTCCGTAATGATTGTGTTCAGTGAGATGCTTTCTTAGCAAAGTCCTAGTAAAAGTTTCTTCTAGGCAAACAGGACACTTGGCCATCTTGGTTAAAGTACGTCGAGTTCCTTATAGCTACACAAAAAACAGAATAGAAATTAAGAACAAATCTGTAAGTGTAAAATTGAAATAGCCTTACTCGATTGAAACCTTGAACACCAAATGCAACTGAGATTGGCCCACTAGCCTAAAGTACGCCGAGTTCCTTATAGCTACACCAAAAAACAAAATAGAAATTAAGAACAAATCTGTAAGTGTAAAATTGAAATAGCCTTACTCGATAGAAACCTTGAACACCAAATGCAACTGAGATTGGCCCACTAGCCTTTTGGCTAAATTGCCAGAAATGAATGTATGTACAAAACCTACAAGACAACAAATTCTAAATTAGACTGAATCTATAGAGATAATTTTTGTATAAATTTACCACAGAGCATGAAGGATAGACCAGGTAAAGACTCCGTTTTGAACCAACACAGCGTCAGCAATTGACAATTTTCCTTAAGCAATGCGTGTGATCACCTGAACTACCAAACATACATATATGGGACAGCTTCTGGGAAATACAATCGAATGCTTTATTAATTAAAACGGTACAAAACGAAAGTTTCATTACTTACTTCAGTATATGACGACCAAAAACTCGTGTGAAACTGGTGAGACTGTCAAGGTGACGCTATCTCTGTTAGGCACATAGTGCAAATGGAGTATTCAAGCTTACGTCGAGCCTATATAACCTCGGAAATTGCGATCCACACACTAATAGCCTTGAAAAGTAAAGGTAACGGGTTGGAAATTCTATATACTTTCCTTTTCCTCTCTTGGACTTGGCCTTGACAGGCAGCGAATTTTTTCCAAATTTTTCATGAAATAAAAATGACGGGCGTCTGCTGGAAATAAAGGGATAAACAGAAACTATTAACAGCGCCCCCTGCGCCCCAGTGTGTTTTTTTTCTGTATTAATACCATTTACAGCTATACTATTAGCGCGATCAGGTCTCGTAAGTAATTTTTCTCTTTTGTTTAGAAGTAAAATGCCGTCATTACTTTTTGAAGTGAGTCTCTATTGTGAAGACAAGAGCACTGATTTAACAACTGTACAATCAAAATTTGTCGTTTCAAGCTCCCTTCAGGATTTAATTGAAAAAGGTATCTACATTGATTGGTCTGTGCAACTGTATTTATGTGGCTGAGTGAAATTTTTTTTAAGCTTCAAAGGCTTACGGTGTTACTGGACAACTCGTAAATTCTCGCGGAACTGTTATAGAATCTGACGAAGTACTTTTCCTTTTAAATTCGAATCAAGTTCCTCTTTTTTTCGGGTATTCCTTCACAATGGTTCGGTCGAAGTAAACGATGTAGAGCAGACTGGCTTTCCGGTGTTGGACGAGAGCATTAGTTCTACTCCTGAATTAATTCACGGATCAAGTACATCTCTATCCAAGGCCAGCCAAAGTACGGACGATTTGGTTGACTGTCAATCATCAAACGACGATGTAGCCGGCGGCCGAGAAAGAAGTTCGTCGGAAAGCGACGAATTTGAAACGGATAATGATACAGAAGATGCCAGATTCACCAACAGAAAAGCACATGAAGCCTTGCTAGGGACTGATTTAGTAGACGAGAATGGCGGACTAAAAATCAAGGTAGTCTAGTATTGCGTATTATTTTTACTGATTTCAATCTTTTTAAAAAATATTATGCTTTTTCCAGGACTTTTTCCCCCTTCCGAGTATTATTAAATGTATGAGAAAGGGTATCAGAGGTGTAAAATCGTCTGTATTGATGAAAAGAGTGGTTAAAACTGATATATGCTCAGATGCAGACGAAAAACTAATACTCCATTCTGCCGGTGCTTGGCTGATGAAAAATTGCAAGGAGTAAGCTCTTTCATTCAAATTAGTTTAAAATTTTTAGCGTATTATGTTTTTATCTATCTCTTTTAGTCGAAGAGAGTTTTACCCTAGTCCTGAAGAATTATTCAAAATGGCTAAGTCGATGGTCGCCTTTTTTCCAAGCATGCGGAATCGCGCTTCTAAGGCCACTCCATGGGTATGTGGTTAAACTTAAAATAGGCTTTACTAGTTGATCTTCATTTTCTGTTTTGCATAGGACATATTCTATGACATTCGAACGAGAAAAGGAATATTAGAGGGTTACATTAGAAACAAACGGTGTCGAGAGGAGAAATCTACGAAAAGATCCAAGCCTGCCTATTCAAAAAAGTAGCTAAGTCTATAATGCAGCTTGTTGATTTGTTGTGAGATATTTGTTAACATTTGGCTACCCCGATTAGGCAAAGAATATCTACGGAAGCAAACTTTTCTGCCAAGGAAGTTGAAACTGCTGAAAGATTCATGAGGGAAAATTTTGTTGATAAGAACAACAAAATGCAGATGTTGCATTTTCTCACTGTAACTCGTAAATGCCGACGGGACATGGCATTAAGCGATGATAAGAAAACGACACCAACAATTATCTTAAACAGATTTCCACTATTAATTCATTCGAACGAAGCTGTAATTGTCAAGTGTTATGTATTAGTATTTTATTTCAGTAGTAAAATGAAATATTGTTAGGTTCAAGAGGAATTCGAAGCCATAACCGGCATAAGTTTTTCTGATATCGAATTAAAATGGACCAAGGTTGAAACCCTTCTTTTGGAAGAGGCTGAAAGATCGTTAAAGTCAGTCGTTGGTAAACAATTGATTAAAAAGGCTGACGAGGCAAAAGACGAATTTAGTAAGAACATTTTCAGAAAACAAATGCTGTCTTTCACTATATTGCTTTGACAACGTGTAATATAGGAACAGCTGATTTCTCAATCTATGCTTTAGAGCTACTTTTACATTTAGTTCCAAATAATAACAAGAAGGAAATGGTCAAAACAGTGAAAACGCATGATTGCTTCGATTTAATCCTCAAGAGATTTGAGGTAAGCAATCCAGAAGTAACCACAGCTTATTAGATTTAACCTTTTACTATATTTTTGCTATACTTTGAACGACTAGATTGGCACTCCGTTTGAGCAAGTCCTTGCAGAAACCCGTAGTATGATTCAGCCCGGAATAGTATTGATTGGCTCTGTCTATTTCATTAAAATAGAAAACTTGCACACGCAACTGAAGAAAGCAAACTTGACTCATGCGCTAGCTTACTTACTAGCGTTCTATTTTGTGCTTAACATTGATTACTCTAAACCCTTGAAATTTGTGTTTTCTTTTTTTGAATCTTTGTTTGGTCTCCCTTCATCAATTGAATCAGTCATTGTAAAAAGACTCGTCAGCAAGATTGTCGAAAATACATGATTTAAAAAATATCCATTGTACTTGTCGGTTAAAAACTGTACGAATGGATAATATTACAGATTACATCCGTTCAGAATAAAGTTATGCTAATAGATATAGGTTAAAGATGGGCAAATAAACTTGTGTTTCATATACTAGTTTTAATTAAATAAGGTTAAAATAAATCTGATTCCATTTTATTTGAATTAATCTCATGCGAGTAAGACAGCATATAGCGTTTATTTAATTTCTACCGGAGCGGAATTTCGTTTTCGAAAAAGACCATTTTAGGTTTCTATTGCGCCATGCTTTAAACTTAATCGAGGATTTGATTCTTAGCGTGTAAAGTTTAAACGACCTTGAAACTATATGGGATGGGTTTACGGACGACCGCCGTCGCAAAGAATGGGGGTGCAGTTAAGAGAAAAAAAGTGGCCTTGTCTGGCATGGTTCATTACACCATATTCCCTACCCTTTGATTATCAATATCCATTTTTCTCGACAGTAATGTACGTCTAATGCAGCCCGATGGCGGAAAACATTTTCGCGACATTATATCTAATACATTTGCTAGACGGCATATCTCGGCTCCATTCCGAAATCACTTGTATCTAACAATTGCTTGACAATTGTCGACTTTTAGCGGATACCATTTCTTAGAGAGCATTACGGTTGCCCCTCTCAACTTGGTCGTGTCCGATGTCGACGAACAGCCGTAGGATTTAGCGATCGACAAAACGGCGGTGAGGCCATCATTATTTCTAGGGTTTATTTGATGTAGTTGTTGCTGAGTCAACCCCGATTCGGGTGAATATCCCCAGTAAACATACTTCTTGGTCCTCTGTTGGACCAATAATTTACCCAAAAAAAATTTCTTGGTCCAACATTTTCCAAATAAAGGGCCTTATTCTAACTGGCTGGGTCGGTTCGCTTCGGTGTACCTCAGACCATCCATGCTCAATCCTGAAAGCTCTCTAACCTCAATTTTTGATCATTTATCTTCCCCCACATATATCTTTTGCTTGGTTGCAAATGCCCGAAACATACTGTGAAAAAGCTCCAGTACTAACCTTAGGGGTCAGATTTCGAATCGATTGTTTAAAGTCGTAAGCTTAACCTTACCAATATACCCAAAACGGATCTCGATTTTGTCCCTAAAGGAACCCCTTTTGTTGACATCAGGTAGGTGATAGACGCTGTTTTTTTTAAAGTGCCATCTCTCTCCAATCACCCTTAAATAAGTTTTGAAGTCTCTATCGCCCCGCCTACTTCCAAAATTTCTGCGAAAACTAAAAAAAAACCTGGTTCCCCATATCAATGTAATTGATAAAACATATTTGACATATTTGTAGTCGAAAATCGTGTGCAAAAATCTCCCGTTTCTACGGAAGCAGTAGGAAAAAAGAGGGGTGTTCCAATATTTAAACACTGCTATTATTTGTGTCAGTGATGTAGTTCTACTGACCCCAGTTGTACGGCCTCGTATTGTCGGGTTGCTTCTGGATGTCAGAACTCGTTGGAATTCAACATATCTCATAATACGAAGAGCATCAGATCTTCGTCAAGCAATAGATATGTTTGCTGCTAACGATCCAAGGCTCAAGGAAATCTGTTTAAATAACTTGGAGTGGGCGCATGTTCAATAAATTGTTTCATTGCTTCAGCCCTTTTATTTCGCCACATTAGCCTAATCGAAATCCAGGGTAACGTCTCTAAACGCTACCTTACTTATTTATGTTGGTTAAAGTATATACACAAGTATTAAACTATGTTTGAAAATTGTCAATTACCCAGCTAACACGGCTATAAGGTCCGTTGTTGGTCCAATATTATTCCGACAATGTTTTTTTGGACCAATAATACCCCAACAATGGTCCATTATGCTTGCTAACTGGGTATATAATCGAGCTCTTTCAGGAAATTGAAAAAAAAATATTCGCGCGAAGGAACGTCCTTAAAATTAGCCGCGCGAGAAATCGAAATTTAACGAATGCCTTTTTATACCGGAGCTAACAGCAAGCCTGTATATTCAATCGCAACAATTTGGGATCCGAGAATTAAGTTAAACTTTTTCAAAAATCACGTTGACTGAAATAGAAGAGAATGTTAAAAAGTATTTATACTAAACATTTTGTATTCCTTAATTTTAGTTGGACGAGTAAGCAATTTGACAGCGATTCAAAGCTGAAGCAGATATGCTTAGCCAGTAATCGGCTCAAGCGAACCTCTTAAGCGGAGATAAAGAAGACTTTACTCAAAATATTTACAAGAAAAGAAAAATTCTAAGGTACAATCAGAAATCAAACAATATTTCAAAGATGATAATTTAGAAAAATAAGAAGATCCCCTCGATTACTGGAAACAGAGTCATATATTGATGGTTGCCACTCGCCATTTTCTAAGTACCATAAGGAATTTTGGCCTTCTGCTACGATTTGTTAGACAGCTTTTTCACGAGGTTTCGTCGGCCAACGCCATCTATGACTCATAGACTATGAGTGACAGATCCCACTATTTCGTCATTTTCGTAAACAATCATGGCGGCCATTCTAGTGTGTTCTTCATGCTGCTAGGTGAGTTCTTTCTCAAATTCAGCTTTATTTATCAGAAATTTCATCTGAAGTTATAGCAATTTAATTGTTGTTGATTGTAAGTTATGAATTGTACAACAAAATATTGAAGAATAGCAGAAATTACTCACTAACCTGCTAACTGCTAAAACCACGATTGTTGTGTAGGCCCCCCTCACTTTTGTAGCGAAGAAATTGTTTCATCGTTGTTTTCTAAATAGAACATTTCATCCAAACTAGATATCTGGCGTTTTAAGAAAGATTTTAATTTATTCTAGTTTTTATACATATAGTGTAAGATTTAAAACAAAGAGAGTCGTAGGATACATGTGTCATCTGTGGACTATTCTAAATTATATTCCTTCTCACTTTGCATATTCATTTCGTTTAATTGAAGAAGTCATTACTTAAAAAGAAACTGGCAATAAAAAATGGGCATTCGACAAATACCTTGAAGTATAGAAGCCAATTTCTCAATCCACCCATCAACATTCTGTATATTTTGATATCAATGGATATCCACGGTTCTTTAACTATCCGTATTCGGGATAAACCTAGGATATCCAAAGTATATCCCAATCATATGTTCGAAAGGATATTTTCGGATATTTGGAATGACGTATACCAACATGGACATCGTTAACTCGTGTGCTTCTTATATGTTGCCATGAGTTGCTTGTAGCGTCTTTAAGCGAAATAATAGGACAGTAATAGTTTCCACTTCAGTTCAGCGTTCTAGAAATGCTTCAAGGCAAAGAAAAAGATTATTTTGGCGCTACCAGATTGGTGCTACAGCCATTTTCATTGGGCTTGAACAAAGTATTCTCTGTTCATAATCCGTTGGACAAATGAGTGTCTTCTTCTATTGTTTTGTAAACCAAGTATCAGAATAAAGAGTCCGCCTTTGTCACGCCCAAAGAAATGGCAACTGTTGGCTCCTCTCTGGTGAGTAGAAATGCCGCCCTAGTTTTTCTCAAAATCCCCCCACGTGCTTCGAATACCATCTTTTGTAAAGTACTATTATTGGAAATGAGAACTTGGTCAAAGCAGAATGATTATTTAAAATTCTGTTTTTTTAATTTAAAAAAATCATATGTATGGAAGTCGACTGTTATTTTCGTATTCCGCCAACTTTGACGTTATTCATAAGTATACTACCTTTGCACTTGTTTATTTACACTCAAATAGTAATGATATAAAAGTAACAAATGCCACAAGTGTAGCACGTCCGACTGCAAACTTCAAGAACTTCTCGGGGATTCAAGGGTCTCGGGTACGATCCCAGGAACAGATTAGAGTTTTACACTTTAATAAATTGTTGGCAGGGCTGGATATCCATAGGATAACTCTGGTGCGGACATATGCGTATCCCAAGGATATCCTAAGGGTGAAATACTGGAAATCCTCTTCTAATTTGGGAATATTCCAGGGATATCCAAGGGATGTACCTGTGCTGCCTGGTCATCAACATTCACATTTTGTTCGATGCCCAATGGTTATTCTCTCCCTGTATTCATAAAGGAGTGTGTGGGGTTAAATAATGTTGATAATCGTATTTAAATGATACAATTTAACAAAACTATATATTTCATAGACAGAACTCAATTGAAAATAGGAACGGGAAAAGGCAGATAAGTGCAATCATTTAATTTGTTTTGGAAAAATATTCTTGTTTATTTCTTTAACGAATCGAAACTGTGGTTATGATTACTAGATTTTTAAGTTATGAAATGGTCGTCTCCGAGACTATCAAACAAATGCCTCGAGTCGAGGCCTTCGACTCTGCGTATTTTTTGAACCGAGTACTTGGATTATATACGTGGAGATCGCGCCCACGTTCAAACTGTCATGTAGTTCAAAGTAATCCCCGCTTGGTAGCGCTGAAGGAACGAGACCTGCCCAACGAAATGCGACGACCCCCTTATGGAACTTCGAAAAAAGTAATACAGCCCAAAGTAAAAGTTGACAGAAAGGCTGGGTTGAATAAATAGACAATTTGAGTTTAAGACTCCCCTCTAACGGATGATACGGATAGACTTACTTGTCAGTATTAGTGGGCTGCGGGTTGTGTCGGATCGGAGCCCTAGACACTCAGGGGTACCACATGCAGAAAGAGCAGTTCCACGAAGTTCTATAAGCAAGAACGCAAACTTAACTGAAAGCATACGGTTTGGTATTGTTGATGAAATTCTCTTTGCATCCACAGAGCTGATATTTTTGATTATTTTGTAATATTCCTAAATTCTTCTTTTCCTAATGATGTTTAAATATCTATCACCAAGACAGCATTTTGCATCTTTGCCTAATGCTGAACTTTCTTTTCCTCGCTAACCATCTGTTCTTTTTTTCCTATTAACCATCTGTGCAAATCCAAAGATCCGCATTCGTCTTTACCCTTAGTTAGTATAAAAACCCCCCTCTGCCTGCTTGTAGGCAGATGGCCCACAGCCTCTCCTGTAATTTAAGAATCGTGTTCTTGTCTTAATCTTAAGTCAATAGCCGAACCTTACATTTGGAAGTCCCAACGAGACACTTTTTCATTCCAAATACCATAGTTAGGTTTTCTGAGAGAATAAAGACATACTTGAAGGGTGTTCATGGTACGGGGCGGTTTTTCGGTTCGACCGTACCGGTCCGTACCGAAGGAGAAACGATCTTGTTTTTAAAACCGATAATGGGTTCGGTTCGTCCTTGGATGCGTTCGGAACTGGCCGGGTCGGTATTTGAGAAAAACGCGTGCGTACCGTACCTTAAGTATGAACCGATTGTAATTAAGGAGGGAGTTAATAGATACGGAATTTGCACCTGGCAGCCATTCTTCCTTTTGTTCTCTGTTCAGGCGTGCCACGTCCCATGCGTTTGACTAGATCATCATAACTTTGAGTCGCCTTTGCTTCGACTGGCCTCGATATTACCCTAATTAAACCATCCAGTGTAATTGCGATAGCAACAAATTTAGTTGCTAATCGTACGAAGAGAATCGCTGCTATTGCAGCAAGCCAACGTCTTTCTACGGCTCAAAAAAGACAGAAAGTAACACGTAACAATGATGCTGATGCTGGTAGGTCTCCTCTGCCTGCTAGAGCATCCATTATTTGTGCCTCAAATGAGGATACAGGAAGTGAATATGACGAAAACGGTGAACATGGCGACTTACAGCAGTCAGTCAGTGATTCCTCATCGAATTCTGATTCAGATCAGGATATGGAAAGTGGCCAAGAGGAGCATTCAGGCGAGAAGGAAGGTAAATTTTATTTCTCCAACATATGACCAATATGCTATGCTAGCTAGGGGTGTTAACAGTATTTGCCCTAGACCACTCCAGGAAAGGTTTAATTTACGGCTGACGTTTGGAGCAGCAAGTATAAGTTTTATCCGTTCATGGGCATACATCACAATGTTTTACGGCTGATTTCAAACTCAATGATTCAGGCTT
This sequence comes from Ceriodaphnia dubia, assembly GCA_022539655.2. NCBI lineage: Eukaryota > Metazoa > Arthropoda > Branchiopoda > Diplostraca > Daphniidae > Ceriodaphnia > Ceriodaphnia dubia. The sequence goes on from JAKUCG020000003.1 coordinate 1,269,097, forward strand.
GTCGTATTGTCTAATGAACGGACCCCACACTGGGACCAACACAGCTGAATCATTTTTGAAAATTCTACACAGTTTCGGCGCAGTTGAGAAGGTTTGACTGTACTTGATTATAGTTTTACGTATTTGAAATTATTGTTGCTGTGTTCAAGTTTCTGGCAGTCACGACCGATTCCGCTTCTAACAATTCCTCCTTCGTGACAGAATTTTTAAACGAGATTCATCTAAAGTGGAGTATGTATCAGGTGAAAGATCCTGACTGTCATGTTCACTGCTTTGCGCACATTTTGAATCTATCGGTTCATGATTTTTTGAAGGAATTGAAATGCGAAGATCCATGTGATGAAAGGGAAGCAGCTTGGACTCACTTTTTAGTGATCAAGATCAAGATCCGCCTGCATTTACTGCGTCAGGAAAGGATGAGCTGGATAATTTTTTGTCGGAAGATGTTGCACCGAGTGATATGGCTGATATCTTGATTTGGTGGCGGGTTAGCAAGTAACTTATCTATCTATATTCTATAGGCCTACTGGCATTTGTAAACTTTAATGTAAGTGCCATTCTTATTTGTGTATTTCTTAGGCCAATGAGAGTAGTTTTCCTCAATTAGCAATAATGGCCAGGGATTATTTGACTGTTTCTGCAACGAGTGTTCCCATTGAGCGCCGTTTTTCTAATGGAGCAGATTTAATTATCCCAAATCGCTCCAAGATGAAGCCAGAATCTGTGAAGTTATGTTTGGAATTAAAAGAATATCTCTCCTTCGGAGGAAATGAACTGTTCGAACAGGTTATGACTGAAATGGCGTCTGACATGATGCCCCAAGAAATTGAATAAACATATACTATAAAAACTTAACAAAGTAGATTTCTTATGATAGGCTAATAATTAAAATTAAATCGTGTTAAAATAAAAATATAACACACCGCGAAACGCTAAAATAGTGAATGTAAAAAACGGAATAAATTACAAAAATTGGTAAGCGGTACGGCCTAATAATAAATTCTAGGACACTTTATAATTTTGCATATCTCCTATTTTCTATTATAAACTAGACGATTATCAGTCAAATATTTATACGGATAGGTTCGGTAACGGTTCTAGTCGGGCACATCATCGGTTCGGATCTCATCGGTACATAGCGGTACAGTTCTCTGTACGGATCAATACATTCGGTCCTAAAACCGAAACCGTACGTGAAGTAACGTTGAACACGACTTCTCTGATTGATGTGACCATTCGACACGATCGATCATCAGATGCTCTTCGATCGTCTATCGAAACGCTGCGGTGTTGCGGACGGCGCACTAGCCTGGTTCTCCTCATATCTCTCGGCCAGAACGCAATCTGTTCGAATCGGCGAATTGGAGTCTCCACCATCAATGATGCGGTTCGGTGTCCCGCAGGGGTCAGTCCTAGGATCAACTCTATTCATCATCTACAATCTGCACCGAGCTGATATGGCTGATATCTTGATTTGAAGTCGACCAATTTTCTGACGACACCAGTGCATAATCGTATTTTCAACTTGACGCCGCTCCTGCTCGACCAAGTATTCCTTTGCTGTAAGCGCATTCTCTACCTGCTGCCTCGGCTTATAAGCTTGGTTTATAGTGAATCGTGTGAAACCAAATGTTGACAAGAGTGTCTTTATGTATGTTTCCTCCAGACGAGTGCTCCCACCTTGTCCCTTTCCCCTCTGGTTGTTCGTGACTCTAGTCTAGCTCCCGTAAACGAATGTACATATCTTGGCGTTACTATCGATGCCCACCTTACTCTCTCCATGTCCGGAACATCTGTCGCAGCGCCTACTTTCATCTGCATCGCATAGGAAAGATTCGCCGATACCTTGACGCGCAGACTACTCTTCGTCTGGTACACGCGTTTGTTCTTTCCCGCATCGACTGCAAAGCTACCTTTGCTGGTCTACCGTCCACACTACTCGACCGCATGCAGAAGGTGATCAACGCTGCTGCCAGACTGGTCCTTCGCGTACGTTCGAGGGAACACATGAAGCGGCACTTGAAATACTTGAGATGGCTACCCATTCCTCAAAGAATCGACTTCAAGCTTGCTACTCATGCCTACCGGTGCCTTTGCCGATGTGAAGATCGTCCACTTCCTGATGGCTGCTCAAATTGTTCTGCACCCCTTTACCTTTCATCCCGTCTTCGCTACCATATCCCAAAACGTAACCTCCGATCTGCCACAGCCCGAACCCTGATTATACCACCCTCCCGGACGATAACTCAAGGAGACCGAGCTTTCTCCCGTTCATGCTCCCTTGTTTGGAACTCCCTCCCATCCTCAGTTACCTCCTCGCCCAACATTTCTGTTTTCCGCTCTCGCCTCAGGACCCATTTGCTAGAACTAAGCTATCCAAAGTGATTTCATTGCATTCTTATGAGACAGTACCAAATTCCAGCGTCATTTGATCTAATCTTCCGATATGTAAAATGCGCTATATAAATTTAATAAATAAATAAATATCGCCGTGTCTAGCCAGAACCCTCGCATCTTTCACCTTATGCTGATATTTCTCTACGTTTAGCAGAATCACCTTAACCAACTCCCATTAAACCCATAGACACCTCAGAAACGGACTCCACCGAGAGTTACCCTCTTTCGGATACATCCACAGATTCCCTTGCACCACCTCCCTTGACTTTACTATATCAGACGAAAAAGACAGGCAGACCCGAGACGATGCGACGAGCTATTCTTAACAATTGGCATGCGTCAGTAACAGTCGAGACAAAGTATCTCGAGTATACCGGATCATCACAAACCAGGCAACAGGAAGACAAACTTAAAGAACTTCGTAGCAAGCAAGTGGAAACCCACAAAGAAACCTAAAACTCTCTTAATACGTTTTTTCACCGACTAAGGGTAAACTAGAACCAAGTAGCGTAAAAGAAATGAGTCAGGAAACCACAGCGAAGTACGTAAAGGAGCTAAGAGACTATATTATTAGTAAAGAAGATAGTTTCGTGCAGCATCTGACAAAAAAAACTAAAGGAAAGCAATTAGAATTTAGTCATTACGTTTGTTTAATTTTACAAAAAGAAGCGATAAGTTTTAACGCACAGGATCGTATTAAACTCAGCAATCTAAAAAATAATTTAAACATCAGCAAAGTATATCTGAAAAAAAGAGTTGATAAAGCAAAAACAGCTCAGCTAAAACCCCTTATAGAAGCCCAGAGTAGAGCCTTAAAGCTCGAACAACAACTTGACGCGTAAGAACAATCCCAACGCGATCTATTGACAGAAGTCTTAAGCGAGCTTTAGAAAATCGTGAGAAACATATTGAACATATTACCAGAGAATGCGCCAAAACTAATCAGCAGTTGACAGAAGAAGTAAATAAAATTCTTAAAAAACATAATTTCGCGAAGACCCAAATAATCAAGTTGCAAGACGAACTTAAGTCACACAGCGAAGAGTTTGACAACGTGACACACATCAAAAGTAGTCTCAGCGACGACAGAGCAAAACTAGTTAAACAATTGAATGAAAGTAGAAAAGCCCTCTCTGTGCATCAGAAAACCAAAAAAATCTCGAACTTGAGTTATAGGATACTAAATTACAATTAGTCTCTCAAATTAGTAGATTACGTAATCGAGAAAAGACATTTGCCGAACAATTAGTCCATTTTAAAGAAGCTAAAGAAACATTTAATACTCAGACTGATATGAACTTAACTACGAAATCACCCATTTGAAAAATCAATTGCTAAATACCACCTCTCACAACACTTCTTTGGAAGGTGCAAATTTATCTCTCCATAGTGAATTACTTAAGTAAAGTGAAAACTGAAAAGGTAGACTCTCTTCAAAGTATAATCGCCGATTTAAAGGAACAAATAGAAAACCAGGATAAAGAGATCAACGATTTCCGAGTCAGTGGGGACGCATTAGAAAGTGAGTTAGAACAAGCGTCAGAAAGAAACACTGAGTTACAAAAGGAAATCCAATCTTCCAAGGTATTCATCCAAGTTTTAGAAAAATATCGACTTATTACAAAGAAACAGCTCTTCAACAAGCAGATATCAACGCAGCACTAGAAAAATCCATATCGTCATTAAACGAACACCTCACTCAGGCTTTTAATGCAAATACCCAGTTAGATAGACCAATAACCTTACTCAACGATTGTGGTGACGACAGAGATAGGAAAATAAGGGAATTAAATATCGAATTAGAAGAATTTAGAAATCCAGTATCAGAAGATTCGAATTAGCTTCGAACACGGTGACCAGTATACCCATGATGGAAGATCAAAATGCTACTTCGTCAGCGATCCATGTCAAATAACCCTTGGATGTCGAACTAGTTCCATGCCTTAAAACAAGATCAGACCTGGACATTGTGGCCACTTTGGTCCCTATGCTAGCAACACCGAATCTAGTATCGACTTGGCTACTACAGAGTCCGAATACAATCTTCTCAAGAAAAAATTTATCCAATGGCAGGTGCAGAGCAATGCTATCAAAAGGCGGCACGTAAAAAAACGAATCAGAAATGGAAATAAATAAATACCAGGCGTATAAAAAATACGATGGTAGAATAGCTAAAAAGAAAGAGAAAATAATTAAATATACCGGTGGAAGAAAGTAGAGAAGGAAGAAACTTGTCTATTCCAACCTGATGAGATGACATCGGAATTGTTTTGGTACTCAAAAGAGAAGTTCCAAAATCACATTGCTCGAATTCCAAACTTCAATTATGAAGACGAGTATGAAGAGTATAAAGAAAAATGTGAGTGCAAATTCAAAAATCTGTCGGGGCAAGGCCTCTAATTGTGGTTGATAATTGGGGAGTAGTCTGGCGAGGGTTTGCGCGAGTTGAAATTTGAAATGGCACTGACGAAGATTGAGTTGGGGAGTAGTCTGGCGAGGGTTTGCGCGAGTTGAAATTTGAAATGGCACTGGCGAAGTGACGAGGCCTCGCGCTTACTTGACTTAGGAAAAATACTTTAAACCTCAAAGAACGAACATGAAAATAGAAAGAAGGGGGGAAGAGTAATACTATTAACTGATAAATAAACAAATCAAATAAAAAAAAGTGTGATGCTCCACAAGCAAACGAAACCGATGCGGCGTACGATTAAATAATTAATTTCTTACTTACACACTTTTTCACAATATATAGGGGTGGGTGGGAACGGAAGAAAAAAAAGAAAAATGGCTGAGTACACCACGTGGACCGGGCAGTTCTTGTGAGAAAAATTCGAAGGCCCGGTGGCCGCTCCTGACACCAAATGCTCTGACTCGCGATATGTCCTCGCATCAGATAAACAATTCCAACAATTAAATCTTAAGAATTGGGATTTATACTTCTACTTTATATTTTCACGCTGGAGAACTCAAGAGGAATGACACGTGGGAGTTTCAGAGCCCTCTCCTAAACCTCCCTCTACCACGGCGCTCCGGACTCCCTCGTCGAATTCAGGCCGGAGAGCCCAAGAGGCCTACTGTGGCGCCAAAAAACGAGGAGGGACACTAGTGGCGCCAAACAGATAAACATACATGCCAAAATACTACACGGCCCCAAACGGCCGTACGGGCCGTTTACAACAGAAGTTGAAAGGTCGTTTGGCATTTTGAAAAAAGGTCCCCATGTTTACATACTGAATTGCGTCTTTCGCCAACAAGGGCGTCTCGGTATGCTGCTTTTAGGCAGTTAGATAGATATTGCCTTACTAAAATCAAATCAAATCGCAGGGTAATAGTGGCATGTTGTATGCTACCTAACATAGCACTTGATGGAAACCAGAATTTAGATAAGGATGAATTGGCCGATTTACCCCTTGACGACGACGACGAAGGAGAAGACCACCCACCTGCGGTGTGCAATAAGCATCTGACGGAGATTTTAATCAGACGCGAAGGGACCGGATCACTGAAACGCATTTTCAATAATGCACTCATCTAAACCATGGAAAATGCCTATTGTGTAAATTATTTTTTTATTATTACGAGAAAATGGATTGACAACTTTTTTTTTATTTCTGAAAAGACAGTTAGAATGCTGAGCCGAAATAATGGCACACAAAATTTTCCCGAAAATCCAATAATAAAGATACGAGATAGAGATGCTTTTGACTTTTAAAAAATTTCTGTTCTTTTCATAGTTCTTGAGTGTTGAACAAAAACTTGTGCTGCAGGAATTTCCAAAACGTTGAATGGAATTTCAAGTTCTTATCGCATCGTCTATTGCAAACCTCAGAACCTTAAGCAAATTATAAATAACTCACTACAAATTAAAGTGCCACTCACCGTGAAAAAGTATGAAAGACATCCGGATCGGAATGAAGCGTTGAAATGGGATGTAAACCTTGTCAACAACCTTGCAAAACAACGAAATGGTTCGGTCATTGGATGAATAGCCACGCACAGAAAAAAAAAGTTCTTCTGTTTGGGAAATCAGCGTTAAACGATTTAACCAAATTTTCCCTTCCAACTCAGACGGCCAGTTAAGTCAATCCAAGTGGCAACTGGGCGACCATTTAAGGCTACCCGTCACCAACCAAAAAAACTGTGCTTCCACTCCGGAACGGCCAGTTAAGGCAATCTGAGTGGGTGCCTGAACGGCCAGTAAAGGCAATACAGATCGGCCAGAGAAGACAATTAGGTGTGATCCCTCTGGCGCCGGTTAAGGCAATCCGAGTGATCCCTTATCGGACAGTGGAGGCAATTCAGGAGTACGACCAATGAAGGGAATCCCACACCGAATGCCTTCTTACTTCTTTTTGTTTAAGCCCTCAAAATTGCGCCAGTCGCATCTTGTGGAATTGGGGTTTGGACACGAAAGGAATTGATTTCCTTTGTTTGGTCCGTCTGGCATTGTGCACAGCTTTGCGGGCAAACTGTGGAAGCAAACGTGCTTCGACGATCCCCGACTTTTTTTAGTTGGTGGCGCGGCGTCTCGAGGGTCTAAAGACGGGCCGGCGCGAGGGCTCCCAGCTGGTTGGGCGGTACCATCTTGGTGGTAGGACGGACCGGCAGGAGGGGATGAGGGCCATTAGGCATGGCGAGGATTTGTGCCTTGCCCGGTACCGTCTTGGTGGAAGGACAAACCGGCAAATGAAGTTTAGGCACGACGGGGAGATGGTGGTGGTTCTTCCCGCCGGGTTGTGGGCCTAGTGTCCGGCAAATCCCTAAGATCTGCCGGATCGAAGATAAGAATTGGAGTTTCGAAGGGTTTGAAGCCTCTTTCCTCCAATTCCTCTTCTTCCTCATCTTCCCCATCCTCCTCCTTAGGCACGTAATCTGGAATTACGTTGCACCTGACGTCGGAAGGGCAACCGCGGGCGACCTTTACTGAAAGATAAAAAAACGGGGGGGAGGGCCGTTTCTCCTCCTATAGAAGCTAGACGTAGACGAGAGTCGGACGATTGGAAAAGAAGATAAAGGGGGTAGAGATAGATAAAGTCTTGTTTCTTTCAATAAGAAACTTGGACTGGTGCCTGTTATTGTCTAGATGGCCCCATGTATAATACTTCTAAGTGCGCTCTACACTAACGGAGAAGTGTCGGAGAGCAGGCAGCACCGTCGTTCTATACTATGGATCGCGTATATCGATGTACATATACTACGTCGACGCGCCCCAAATCTTTATTTTCTTCTCTCCCTTGGTATATAAATAAAAATAATTAAAAAATAATTGACTTACTTGACTTCCTCGGCTAAAGATTGCTTCAATTTAACGATGCTGTCTTCGGGGACTTTTTTCAATGCAGACAGTTGGAAGACGTAATATATCCATGTGACGTCCTGTATTGTGTTGGTGGGTTCTAAGGGAGTCAAAACACCATCCCCGAACGGCCACGTAAAATTTGAAACCTCAGTTCTGCAATTTGTACAGACATTCCTGTAGATTGGGATTTCCGTCCCCAGGCACTGCATTATTTTAAAAAATTAGAGGACAGCAATAAAACAGAAAACACTTACAAAATCAACGTACCTTTAACTGTGGATTTGTAAAGTCGTGCGCAATTGCCTTCGCATCGGCTACATACAAAAGGCAAGTTAAGGCAACTAAAGAAATATGCCCATAACTTTTCGATGCTGTAATCCTCGTCGTCGATCTTTGTCCAACAAGTCTTAGTTCTCGGACGCGGAAATTGGCTGACGTAGTAGTCGATTCACAAACAGTGATTTTGGCCTTCCTTACAGTGTGTCGCACCGTCTAGGGCCGTGATTCGGTAGACGCTGGGCGTTGTCCACGATCTGGTGCTTGTCCTCTAGTAGAAGATGGTGGAGTAGTAACAGGAGAATGTGTGTTCGAGGTAGTTGGAGTTCTGACAACAACAGATTCAACTCGGACCAAGTCTACTGAATAAAACGATTCTTGGCCATCGTCAGACTGACACAAGGATGTAGTTGGATACAAAGTTCTGAAACATATAGTTGAAAAATGTAGCTAGTGGTAGCAAGGAATGTAACAACACTTACGATTCGTCATTAACAATTTCCAAGGTTATTTCGCCTCCACCCTGTAGGGGAGACCAGAACCAAACTGGACACCGTACCATGTTGGACACCAGCCTAAAACATTGAGCGAACTAAAAAAATTCTTAAGAAAATGGAGGGAAATTTCATTCTCCAACTGATCACCAACGTTTAAAAGGGTTAAAATAGGATTTCACACAATTTTGCTTAAAACCATAAGCCCGGAAAAACTAGGAACTATTTCCGGTTAAATCTTCTATCGGTTAAATCTTTACAAATTACATCAACAACTAAAGAAAATAAGCCAAATAGGAAATTTATCCTTTAATAATATTTAAAAATCAAAAAAAATTTTACAGCATCAATTGAATCAGCAATCAATTGTTTTGTGGAATCGGTTTTATCGGGGTAGATTTGGACATGTGCCTGAGGTGATTCTGGACTGAAAAAGAGATAGGGGAAACTGTTAAGCAACACCCAGCCTTATCTTCCCTCATCCCAGCCTCTCGTTCTCTTAAGGTATAAGGTTTTTTTGTTTTATATTTTATTTGATTTAGCATCATAAAAAAAAAATTATCATAAGAATTTACATATCATATTTGTCTCCAAGATATTAATGAAGGTCTTCTGTCAGAAATTATTACGTCAAGCTTGGGAAAGGACCCTTTCCAGTTTCAAACCACTACAGTTTCAACATTTATAACCAGCGCTATAGACAAAGTATTTAGTTTAAAACTTAAAAAAAAAACTGGAGGTGGTAGGAAATAAGTCTCATCTCTTGTTTTTTTTTAAATTTCTTAATTGACTTTTAACTTTGAAAGATCGATGGGAAAAACCGAGACTGTCCAGCATGGGTCAATGTCTCACCTAAATGTTGGGCATTTGACGGACTCGTGTCTTCCAAGTCACTCCCCATATCCTCTGTACTGGATTCTTGCACACTTCTACACAAAAATATGGTGTAATTTCAATGTTTTTGCAGACCGGGATACCCCTTTTTTCATGCAAAAAATGGCGACCGACCAAAAAAACTAAGTTTTTTCTTTGAAATTACACCACATTTTTTGGAAGCAACTATTAATATATATAATTATAACAATCGAAAGCCCTTGCTCTGAGCTATTTTCTACGTCAATTTCATAGTTGTACAACATATACTCGGTAATTGATAATTTATAACGATTGCCTAGCCCTAAGGCTTTTGAATGAAAAATTCTGAAAAAAATTCAACGATATAAAGAATTTTGATTTCAGTACGCACAACAGTTTTGGTATTTTATTCTGTTTTTTTTTCGAATGGTAGCGAGAGCTCCAACATGGGTTTTTCCACTTGCTCCCGTGTTAAAAACGTCCGGTGTTCGGATATTTGCGGTGGGTACTGTATATCTCCACCTTTGGCGAGATAATAACAGAAGTTGGTGTCGTGCAACCAGAAGTATAACTGCAACACAAAGCACACCTTGGGTATCCAGATCAACAATGTAGAATATACCATCATTCTAAAAATGAATCAAATTACAAACTCTTAAATCCATCTATCAAATGCAAACAATACGTCAACTTTAAACTTACCAAAATGTTTGATATGCCATGAAATGGAGAAGACGAAGAAGAATTATTGTTAAATTTAATGAACGAAGCATCACTGGACGTTGGATGATTTTCGATCGTTATTCGTCGATTGTTTTGGTGCTAGCGTCCTTTTCAACCTCATCACTTTTACTAGGTTGTGGAAAAACGTCCTTAGGATGGATATTCATTGGCTCTTGTTCCGCGTCTAAATCATTTCGATTAGGTAAATCGCCTAGCTGTGTTGGATTGGGCCTGAGGGCAAAAGAACTCCGTCTTATTCCTGGTCGAATTCTTCTTCCAAGTCATGGTCTTCGCTTGCCAAACGTTGAACTATGTCGTTGATTTCGTTAGGTTCATCCTTACATAAATGGACTAATTCAGAGGCGCTTCCAACGGCTAAAGGCACACGATTCAATGAATTTGTTGCTGGTTTGGAAATGGTATACTTTTACAACATGGAACCGGAAATATAATTATATCAATCGACGCGTATTGATCTGCTCTTTCAGTTTCGTGCGTTTTGAGTTCATGAAGCGCTCGAAATCACAAGTAAGGTTAATTTACATTTAGTTGTTGACAATGGTTTTGACAGCTGACTACGGCGTTGCCAAACTTAATTTGGGGAAAAATATATATTTTTGGACTCTTTGAACTCGTTTTCTTAGCCGAATAATTCCCAGACATATAAAATCATATCGGGAAAGATCGTAAATCTTCGTGCTAAATCGTTCAAATTTCGTGAATTTTTCTCTTTTTTACAAAAAAATTATATTTTCTCTAAAACGAACTAATAGTCTAATACGTTCTCTAAATCAAAATAAGCGTAAATCTTTCATTCAAATTCTTATTTTCTTCCAATTTTCTTCCGTTTTTTACTTTTAATAACCCATGTTTCTTTTAAACGTTAAAATAAATACTCTACAACAAAACGAATGTGAATCTTCTGGAATTTTTCCTAGAAGAAAGAATTCTACATCACCTTCTGAAGGTCTAACCACAAATGTGGCTTTATTACATTAGGCAAGTAAAACGCAATACTACAATTTTATTATCCGAATATTGCAAATGTATGTTTAAGGCATCGGTCAGCTGATAATATTTGACGGAGTAAATAGATTTCAATTCTTGCCCTTTTTTTGCTGACTAGGCTGCTTCTTGAACTTCGACCTGGTCGTTGCTGGTGCAAACGCGCAGTGGCTCTGAACCGTCATCAAGCGACCCCAAGGTGTAACTTTAATATTTGGTCACATCCTAAACGTTGGGCATGCCCTTAGAAGTGACACGCATTCCTTGAGATTGCTGCTCGATCCAGCGCCCCATTGTGATGTGTATCAAATATTCGATTATTATTATTATTATTATTTATTATTTTTCACATTTTATAGAGCGCCCTTTAACAAGACTTGATCAAAGGCGCTAATCGTTGAATTTTTCCTTTCAATGAAACCTTACGGTATCATCTTGATATCATTGATATCACAGTGTGTTTTAGCGTCATGTCTGGAAAGCAATCCAAGACCCTGATTTTGTGTGCAGCCACCAGGGCGCGAGCTATCAGTTTATGACGGAAAGTTGATAACGAAGACGTTCACTCCGAGTTCACTATTGCTAGGACCGAACCCAGAATCTCAGAGCACTAGTTTACATAGTGTCTGACGCCCTAGACCAGTCGGCTATAGATCCCCATAGCCGATGGGTTCGATGCCAGTTTCACCTAGTAGGTAGCGTGGCATGCCGAGTCGACGAAACAGTCGTTCGATAGTTCCTTTTTGGCACGTTTGGGAGTGACGGTGGAAAATCGTGCCGACTGCAGTGCGGTCATTATCTTGTTGAAAAAGTTCTGGCTGCGTTGAAGGGTTGTTGCACGGGGTTGTTGTCCGGTCGTTGAACCGGACGTGGCTGTTTATCCATCATTGCGTTGACCTGAGATCCAGGACTTGATGGGCTTTGAGCATCAAATTCACTTGGTCGGCTATCGCTCGCTTCAATTGAAAATAGATACATTTTTATTAGAAATGAGAACATCAAAACTTATTATTATTTGAAACTTATTCGAAACTTATTACAAGTTGACTTACTTTATCAATTGAACCGCCGTATTGAAAAAGAGAAGGAGGCAAACCACCCCAGATGAGGAGTTGCACATGAAGAGATCCTTTCGCATGAGATACATTTACGCCAAATGTTTCGTGAATTTTACCTATCATGTCTCTTTTTTGTTGGACAGATGCTGGGTATGGCGAGATTTATCTTCTGGTTCGCCTAGCAGGCATACCTTGTAATCTTCGTTATTTAATACAAGCGGATCATTTTCTTCTTCTGATTCTTGTTGCGTAGTATAAACTGTCACGTTCGTGCTCATAAGTGTGTGTTTTAAACCACGCAATGTGTTCACTTTCGCACGGTTCTGATCATTCTCTTGATTTTGATCTCGTTCGGTTAGAAAAGCCGCGTGCATTTCCAATTGCCTTACTTGTAGTGTGCTACTCGATTCTCCCTCATTTGGTGATGGCTGGTCGTCGTTTGCTGTTGTTGACTGTGGAACAGTTTCCTCTTCGCCTTCCGCTACTTGCTGATTTGCAGACCTTTCCGTTGCAAACTTCTTAATGTTCATTTCCATTGACGAGGACAAAACGTCAGCATTCAAAATGAAATCGCGCCTGCGCGCCAACCCTTCGTGTCATTTGAAAAAACGATGTATTGTAAGCTTTATAGTTATGGTGAAAAGTCATTGTAAAATAGTTATGAATACTACATTATTTCTCTTGCAAAACATAATTTTTCCGAAATTTTAATTTACTGAAATCTCACTATTGTCTTCATAAACTTAAATGTTCTTTCCGTTTTTACTTTTTTCGGAATTTTCATAAGAGTACGTCACCTTTTCTTGATATTTTATATCGATTTTCAACGCCCTCTAGCGGCGGTATTTAACACTACGTAGTAATTCCATGTTATAATATTGGACCCTTTTCCATTTAATTTTTTTTATGTTGATGATATGAGTATTTCTAATTATTAAATGGCCATAGACAATTGTCCATATTTCCTATGTATGTTTGTTCTGTGAATTAGTTTCTTAATATCATTATTTTCTATCGCCCTCTCGAATTCGGCCATAGCCATCTGTTATCGGTAAAATGAACTACAAAATTAAATGTTTGAAAGTCGTACCTGGGGGAAAGTCACTTCCTTCTAATCGGTCCGATAAATTGGTAGAAGCCCTCGGTTCACAACTAAAGGAGTGGGAGACACTCCGTGATACATTTATCCATCACTCCATTTATTTCATCAAGAGTGTCTTAGGATCAGTCGATCACAGTATTTGCGTAATGAGGGGGAGGGGGCACGGCTTGTAAAACTTCAAGCCAATCGTAATCGCAACTGGGACTAATTCTCAAGTCGCCAATGTTGCGGAATAGTTTGGGAACGAAACTTTTCCACGTTTCATATGCCCCCATGAAAGTGATGCCGATATATTTTTCTATATTGCTCACATCAGGCAGAGTTGTCCGTCGAGCAACATCAGCTATTTGTTGGGGTGCTAGTGGTTGCCGAAAGAATATGAAGTTCTTTGCCGCTTGACATTCGGATGGGTAGCCAGAAAGTTTTGCAAGGCATCCGTACGGCCTCATCAAAGAAATGAAATGCTGTTCCGTTAAAGTTAACGGTTTAAGCCAATGAAGCCTGAGTAAAGTTTTTCAGTTCGGAAACCGACTATTTTCCAAAAACATCGTCTTCCAAAGAGTAGAAAACAAGTTAGAATCAATTCGTTTCTTTTTGACATAAACGTCGGTTGATTAAGCCTTAACACGGTTTGTTAACCGTTGTTATTACAATGTGAGAATGGATAATACATCTTAGGCTAATTGAAAATGGATTTAAAATGTTTGATTTATTGTTTTAATCTCATGCGATATAAATTGGACTAAGAAAGATTTGAGCCTTCGCTTTATTATGGTGTCATTGTATTATTGTTTGAAATATTTCATACAACGGTTAATTCATCAAGTCATGTATCTCTCATTAACCCCTTAATCAAACCTAGGCACAAAGGGTAGAACCATTAATCCCCAAGTACTATTCAATAAAAATAATAATACTACAGACAGTCTTAATTGCAGTGTATTGGAATTCAGGAATTTGTGAATTTAAAATCAAATCCAACTAAAGCAAATTCTAATGTCAGTGAAATCAAATCATTCTTAAATAAAAGATTTAGATTTCAAATCCAATTCCACTCTTTTTAAATTCCATTAAATTCCGAAACGTCAATATTTTTTTTAGATACTCGTTTCTTTTACAAATCAAGCACACAGTGATTACGTCTGATATCTGGCTTAATCCGTGGCTTTGTTTCTTTTTGATTCGAAAAGAAACAAAGCCACGGATTAGTGGTTCGGTTATCATCGAAATTTTCGATGATAAAATGTCCGTGGCTGTGTTGAAAACACGTTCAATATTTCCAGAAGAAGCCAGAGTTTCATGAACGATCATTGCGTGCTTAGCCAACAATGGAAATTTGCCACTATGATTTCTCCAGTACGCTAGACTATGGAATAGTTTTCATTTCTCCTTTGGGTCATCTTGAGGTATAATAGATGCTTCCCCAAGAAAGGTCTCGAGCTCATCAATCATTTTAGCGGTAGTTCGTGATGTCTGTTTCTTGTGTTGAATTACGGTGTGGAACTTTATACGCTATTATAGGCTACTCTATTGTATCAAATAGCAACCGATTAGCTCCTCTTCCTCGTATATTCCCTCTTCTTGAGTGCTACGAACCACTTCGACGACCACGCCCTCGAGTATCGATATATATAGGTCTGCTACTAAGACATTTTAAAAGTATTGCACTCCAAAAGCTTAGAACTTGCCGTAAAAGTTTCACACCTGATTGAAAACACAATAACAGACGAGTTCGTAAAGAGGCTAATAAACAGCAACTCGCAATTTTTTGAATTTAAAATGAATTTACTGAAATCCATTGAATTCCAATTCCAAATCCGGAATTTTATATACTGGATTTTAAATTCCAAATTAATAAATTCATATTTGAAAAATTAGATTTGATTTGGAATTGGATGAATTCAATTCATTAATTCCAATACACTGCTCAATTGACATAGTCAATGGGGATTGGCCACTCGTAGTTCGATTTTCGATTTGTTACATACAGCCTTATATATGTTTAGAATCTCAAATCAAGACAATGCTTGTGTTTTGTATTTTCTCAAATGCAACTCTTTTATTACTTTTCTGGAATGACAAAAACCAAAACTATATTTACGTTATTTTAAGCAATTGGTCTTTAATATTAATTGGTCGTTAACATTAACATGCCATCATTTTTATTTTTTTAAGTATTTCGCGCTTCTATCTCTATCACAATTTTTTGCAATTCCTATCATTACTGTACTCGATTTTATGAATAACGTAACTGCTTTAAAGTATGGAAACCTAGTTGATAGCGAGTATGTTCACGATAACTAGTATAGGCAAGCTAAATTAAATGTATTTTTTTTTTGGGAAGTTCTTGCAACACGCAATTTTTTTGCTGAACTGTGATCGCCATATACGAATTACTATAGCTAGAAAAAACCCTCCCGACCTCACAAATGGCGAACAGTGCCATATTTAGCAAAAACGAAGTGAAAAACGCAAACGGACTTTTTAGTGGGCGGACCCTATTATGGACCAATAGGATCACGTACATTTGAAGCGGCAAATTTCAATCTTAGTGGGGAGCAAGTTATTAAAATAACCTCAAATAATTTCTTAAAAAATTTTACTTGTTGAACTTTGTCACACTGCGTGATGCAAATGAAATAGTAAGACCCCAAACGATAAATAACGAACTTTAGCTATGTTTAAGCTTCACAAGAGTTCTAGGCACTACTGAAATTAAAAAATTAAGGACAATTATGAAAGTGAATGCAATTTTTATTAATACATTTTGTGTAAAGGTCCTATAACTATGATTTTGTAAAAGGATTTCGAAAAGAAACAGAAATTTCCTTAGATATAAAAGATTAATAGTGCGGTATTGTTCAAAGCTGGCACAGAGATGAATCTTATAAATATCTTGAGACGTTTTTGTATCTTTTCGAGTGTTGCAAGAACTTCCCGAAAAAAAATACATTTGATTTAGCTTGCCTATACTAAACGGAGGCTAAAGGTTCGAGTCTGGTATAATTCAATTTTACAAAATATTTCGTAAAATAAAAATTAATCCCTGCTATGTATCAAGTTTCCTCACTTTCTTACTTCTTACTGTCTGCTTCAAGTTTAATAAACCTAAATCTTTTTTTAACCTAAATTTTTTAAAACCTCTTCGGCTACCCTTATAACATCGGATCAGTTTGAGTTTGTGTAAACTAAACTGCCACCTTTCCCAAAAAATTTAATCGGGTGAAGAGTGTTGTGATCAATGAACAGATGTTCGATAAACCTTTGTTGAGATATTTGCAACATCAATGTATATTGAACTTTATGGCAACAGTCATACAAATATACATTGGTCAACAGTAAAATAAAAGACGAATATTACCTTAAGGAATTGACGTGGGAAATTAAAAAAGTATTTGGGAAAAAAAGATTGGGAAGACCAATCGAACAAGAATATGTAGGAAACACGAGAGCAGACACGGCGTGACCGTTACGTCATTGCTCAGCAAAACCAGAGAGAGGGAGAGAGCTAGGGCTAAACAGCATTACTTACACCTCTTGTCAGTTGGTTAGGCAACCTGACTGGATTACAGAAACATCAGGGCGGACAGTGACTGTTTGTAAAATTACAACAGAGTACACTCCGTAGTCAACCCCATTCACAATCGAGTACCAAGGAAATAAATGGTCCGGTTTATCCGCGCATTTGGAACAGATGGAACATAGCTTTGCTATCTCGACAAGTTAGTCATTATTATTCAATTTGCTGTCTACGAATTATTTTGGATGGAAAATACAGATTCTACCGTCAAATCGTTTGTATCAGTTGAAGATGCTCCAGATTCTTCTTTTGATTTTCTGCAATTCAGCGATCTGTTCCGTCGTTTTCTGGTACTTGCCGAGTTCACTGAGATTCCGATCATGATATCGCTTTATAGTATCTAAACCCATTTGGGATTCTCGGACGCCACAGGAGGCGCAACCGAAGAGACGTGCATTCCGTAAATGTGCCTTTAAACTGACCGGTCATTCGACCCAGATCATCAACTGAAAGGTTATCATTGACGTCCTTAATCAGTTTGCTCAACGCATTCGTTAACTTTATGGTCGTCAGTGTTCATTGCGTTGGTAATTCCGAATACTTCAGATATCTTGCCAAAATGTGAAGGCCGTTTTTGTTGCCAAGACGTACTGAGCCGCGAACGAATCCCGCCGCAGCCATCACATTCTGTGATACATAAAGGCATGACGGTTTTACATACCCGCTCACCATTGCATTTCACTTTGCATCTAATCTTCTATGTAAATTTAGAATAGCTTCGCCAGCCCACGGTATAAGATCGGATGAAAATTCTAGAAGAATTTATCTGGAACATAATCTATGAAACATTTGAGATGCAACAGAATCTGAGCCATGAAATTGTTTCTTAAAACCCCCATCCGCATCTTCATACAGAAACACAGAGTACTACCTTACAGAGGTGTCCCATTGAGCTCTCTTGATTACATGCTGTAGTAGGTGAACATTGTATGAAACATGTTTCCTTCCATATAGTTGAGGTTTTCAAATAAAAGAGAGTGCAAGTAGGGTAACTGTTCAAGCTATAGTTAGTGGAGCAGTATTTTTTTCATTTGAATTCTTTAATTTGAATTCTTCTTACGAAGTTAACAAGATATAACCAAAGCTTCACATATTCAGGAGGAAGGAGACTTTTTAAGACTATTGAAGAATAAAACAGCAGAGAAAATCGGCGGGAAAAGCGGGAAAACACGACTTTGCCCATCGCCCCTTTCTACAGTAATGCCAGTATGGTCGCAATAAAGGTACATATAATAAGGTTTTGCAGCCATACTCTCCATTGTACTGCATAAAGTTCGAAAGCATTGCTCTTGTGGGCGTGTATATGGCAATCGGAAAGACATATTTTGGAAATAATGAAGCTTCTATCACATCGCGTTTCCGACTTATGACGAGAAATGAAACGTTTTTTCGTCATAAAACACCACGGCGGACGACTGCCGGTCAAATAATTGATAACTACCTTTTTGCTACATGATTCCGTGATCAGAAAATTCTGAAATAATTCAGAGGAATAAAAAATAGATTAGTTTATTTATAGAAAAATTACGAACTTTCTATCTGAAAAATTCGTTGAAGGAGAGCGAAAAAATGCTCCAATAAAGCCCCGTGTTAAAACCGGCAAAACAGAGGGGTGTTCAAATACTTTCCGTGGGTACTGTATTGTTTTTTTAAAGAGGCATTGTAACAATATAGTTTGCCGTCGCGAGTCGGGTCTGACAAAGGTGGTGAAAATGTACTTGTATGCGACTTAATGCTTGAGCAGAGAGGCAACGGACGTAGATCATTTGTGACTGGCAAGTCTACCCATAATCAACCGCCTCTGGAAAGACATTAAATAAACTTGCACTGGCTCATTTTATATCAAATTTGAGGTTAATTTTTATTAGCTTATGGATAGTTGTTGTGGATGGATTGTATTCGTTCTATTTGTATCTAGCACGATTGAGAAAATTGGCCTGTTAGACCCGTTGGACGACTTGGACATCTTTTGCATACGTTTCGTGGCAGAACATCTGATTTTGGCTACTGCACTACGTACGTTTTCAACGTTCGTGGAATAATCATGTGATAAAGACTGTGACTCAAAAAACTCCCAAATAAATATTCATTGCTGGGCTCCCGAACTTGAGAAATGAAACCTCCAAATTTAGCGAGATCAAAATTCGTAGATTTCTCACTTGTCTTTTATTTGTTTGTAGGGCGAACATGGGGCAGACGCCAGCGAGTCCGAGAATCGGGACCTTGGTGTCCATTCGATTCCCCGCTGTTAAAGTTCCTGTTTTTAGATGCCCACTTTACATAGCAGAGCAAATGTTTCAATTACAAAAGACAATATGAATCAACAATGTCGACATTGACAATCTCCAAAAGGAATTTTACTGAAGTTAAGAATTTTGTATTAGCTCTCTTGACCGCAGCTTGCTTGACAGTTGCATTGCTTCAAGGCCTCAGTGGCTGGTTTGTAATGTTTAAAGTCGCAAACACCAATTCTCAGTCAGTTCAGAATTACAGTTATATGAGAAAAAAATAATATTCAATTGTCTTATTGATCTTATATTCTTTGGCCATTTTCCGAAACTGTACATTCGAATTTTGGTTGCCCAATAAAGACGAACTATGTGACTCACCCAAATTATCGGTTATCAAACTTAGGGAAGGAAAAAGCCTTATTGTTCACGCACACATTATATTGATTGGTAGTTATTTCTTCTTAATTTCTTCCAAATCCAATAGATAATGATCTACAATTTTCTTTTCAGAATCAACGATTACATAAATTTAATGCTTCATTCTGGAAGTAAATATGGCCGAATTCAGATTAGGTCACTCAAATGTCCTTAAAATGGATCCCCCGTACTACGTCCAAGCAGCAGTGAGTCAAAGAGTTCATAATTCCTAAATAACATTCCATCCTAAATGATCGTGAAACTGTGGGGAGAAGGAGTCGATTTTGGACGAGTCACCAAAGATTTTTTCGCCCGTCTATTTCATCAATTGGAGGGTATTATCAATAAGAATCGTCATTTCATCGATGGAGAGAGCGGTTGTAGTTTAAATTTTGCCACCGAACTTTTTGGAGTCATTGCTGTGGTACAAGAAAAATACTTTTATCCATTGTCTGTGGAAATGTTAGACATTCCGAATTCTTGGACGGAATGAACAATTGAACATGAAAAACAGCCTAGGAACTTTTTTGAAGATTTTTCGCCCACTTCATGTTTTATTCGTGAGAAAGCCACTCACTGCTGCGCAATAAGTTATTGCCGTTTTGCGACGTGAAGACAATCAAGATAGCAGCTCTGACCAGGTTGGAAGATCAATTTCATGTTTATTTACAAATTTTTGCAACAAATCGAAGGTAAGATATTAAACTTCTTATTTTGAGGCAAATTTGTGTTCGAATCAATTTTAATAATAACAATTTCTATTCGCTGATGGACGAATTTACATAAAGGCGAGGGATCAGACCAGACTATATGTCTTTAGGAATTGCTTCTTTTTTTCACTTGAAATCGAATTCTAGCCCCTGGTACCGAAACTGCAATTCATGATCATTTGTGAACGCTCCAGGAGACAGTCCCTCTGCCAGTGGCCAGTACATGCATGCAGTGACGTCACAAGGGGGCGGGGGGGGGGGGGTAAGTTGGGTGGAAAACCCCACGGGTCGAGTCCTTGGGTTGACGTTTTGATAAAAAAGATTTTTTGGTCCTCCCTTAAAGCTTCAGGTTCGTCCCCCTAATTTTCAATTTTCTTTCATAAAATCAACGTAGTCAAATAATCGATCATCACTAACTACAGATGGTGATTACTTCCATCCAAAATAATGAGTGCTGTGATTGTCTTTTGTCACTTCGGTCTTATAGGCTTATCTCCATGATTTGTTGTTTCAAACCTCAAACCGCCTTAGGCCTCAGTGTATTGAATCATCTGCTCACTTTATTGTCTTCTAACTCAGGTTCGAACCAGTTTTGAGGATTCTAAACAAATTTCCCAAAGATCTAGCTTTCTCTTAAACGAAAGTGATTCGAACGACGCGACCGTTGCACTACAACTACTAAACAAGATTTAACGGAAAACCATTTTGAATGATTTTTCTCTTTTGATTAAACCAAAAACAAACTTTTTAAAACCAAACTACTCATATATTTGTCCTTTGGATTTACAAAAAAAGATTTACAACCTTGAAATGCAAGCAATCCTTCCCGAAGTCTGCGTTGCTGTAAGAAAGTTATGTCTCCCAGAAACCGTGCCAACCATGTCTCTGGTGCGCCTGAATAATCTCGCTCTAAATGTAATCAAAGAAGAAATAGTTTTTAAGATGAGATTGTTGATAATTTTGCAAATCAAAACATCTAGAAGAAAACCATTTTAAATCAATTTCAAGTTTCAAAACCAAGGGGCGCCAAAAAAACGGCTTGCCCCAGGTGCCAGCTAAGTTGTTACGGCCCTGAGTACATGCGCTGTTAAGGTGACAGTCACTTTCACTGAAGACTACGAAGCTATGAGAGATCCCTGGGTCAATTCCATTGCCCAGCTTGGCATCGGATTAACCAGTCAATAGAACTAATTCAATTTTTCGTGTCCTTTCTTTCTCAAAAAAATGTATAGCTGTGAGCTCTCCCGCGCTTCTTAACCAGAGAAATGTATGGCTAGTAGTCTACATTCTGTCCAGAAAAAAGCGTGGGAAAGTTCACAGCTATACATTCCTTTAAAGAGGTTCAAGTTAATTCGACGATTCGTGTTTTTTGAGATCTTGAAGATCTTTATAAGATTATCTATATCTCCACATAGATACTTGGTTAATCACCAAATTATTCGTCCGATCTCAGTTCTCATATTCCTCCAAGTTTCTTTAATTTCTTCTAAATCACACTTCTATTTTTAAGAACTGGAACGCAATTTTGGTCCAGTTTACTGTTTCCTCTAATTTTTGTGAGCTGCAGGTGCCGCCAATCTCCAGTTACAATAAATGATTGCTCTTCTCTATATCTCACTTTGAATGATTTCTTGTACTGTTTTTTAATTTAAAAAGTCAGTTATTACTCCAATACTGGCTTCATTTTAAGGTTGTGTATAGTAGTGGTGCCGTGCCGGAACGCAAAGCTGTTCGTGATGGGCATATATTGGTTAGTATGTAAAATATCTATTTCGGTCCTTCGTTTGATGAGCCATTGTAGTAACGTTAACGAATTGATATTGTTGCGGAAGCTTACACGACGAAAATAAAGAGATAACAAAAAGGAGAAGTTGAACAATTACCGACACTGTATTCTCGCGAGGGATGGCCGAATCCGCTCCCTCCAGACCGGGCGACAAGGCGACGTCCGTGCACACTCAAGACAAAAGCAAGACGGGGAGTGACGCAATAATCAAAATAGGGCGACAGAGAGAAAAAGGGGGGAGGGTGAGAAAGAAGGTGGCGACACTAGGTGCGCCGGGGGGCTAGGGGTGCTACCCACAACAATATATTATTGTCATTTCAAAATACTATCTACCTGATCCTAACGTATTAAAAAGTCCTTATAACAAATTAATTATATTTTTAAAAAGGTTTCAGATGTTTGTGGTATAGCTCGGCTTACTATTGCATGACGGCAAGGCAGACGACGGACCTATTGAACAAAATTTACAAAAAACTAAGACAAACTGAAGCTTCATTAAAAAAATAATAGAATAGGCTGTGACTTAAGCTATCGAACGACGTAAGCTGGATGTAAGAACCCTTATGAAAAACGTACGTAGAGTTAGACTTAGGACTTAATTTTCACACAAAACGAACCAAAACTCTATAAGCCGCCATGGTTACGAAAAAGGCGATCAAGATTTTTGTATTTTTGAAGACCTCTCAATAACCCTGGATGTTTTACAGCTCTTGTTTATTCTTATGTAAATAGCCTTGTTATTTCTTTTCCAACAAAAAGTTTATTCGTTAATTCAAAAAGAAGTTTCTCACAATTTTTAGTCCATTGCAATTCTTAGTTTGCAGAAACCACATGCGGTTCCATCCCACCACCCCTTAGCACACAGTCTTGGGCATGACATAGCAAATAGAACCTATAGCAACAAATCCGATGCAAATTCGACGAAACAAAGCAGGGTTTGCCAAACAAGGATCTGGGTTGAGTGGATTTTTAAAACTTGTGCCACTTATTCCAGTCAAGAAAATAAGACACCAAAGGCAAGACAATTTTTCCAACGAGGCATAAGAAAGCAAAAAAAGCACTGATCGTCTACGCTGGGAACAAGGCAACTTTCTGAGTTTAAAACAGAGATAAAGAGACTGGAGAGCTATGTACAAAATTTTTTAATTTCGTCGTCTAAGCATAATGGCAACCCGTGGAAAACGGGGAGGTGGTGTGCTAGTAGGCTGGGGCACTCACAGTCAACGAGAGGTGCTCTGTGGTCCCGAGTTTGATTCCTGACACTGTTGATCCGGCTACACCTTATAATGGTGGGGTGTAGTCTACAGACCACAACATATGACACGATCATACGAAAATAACTTGGGCATAAATCACCATTTCGCACATACATCCCCTCACTACACGTAACACGCTTCACAACACCGGGCAAACAATCGTTCCAAATTTCCTTCCCCCTCGTTCTCGTAAATAATTTGCTTAAAAGACGGAAAGAGCTAAAAAATGGTTGTGGTCTCAAAAAAAGCTTTTCGTTAGCTCTTTCTTTCGGAGGACCCTCAATTTATTTCCGAAAATTTGGAAAAATTTGCGACCCACCATGAAAAGTCGATCCGTAGAATTCGGCATTTTTCGGCATCCTGCATAGGTCCCGGATTTATGTAATTATGACGCCACTTGAATTTTCGAGCGAGCCGAAAAACACCTCTTCGCTTTGACCGATTCTCACTTGGAGCGCTGACTGCAATGTGTGGAAGGGGTGGGGGTTTGAAAACGGCGCAAAATTTGAAAACGAGTCTGCGCTAATCCGCTAATTTAAATATTTTTCTTTTATACTGAAGCAAAAGCAAATAGTTTTCGCATGGTTTTAATGATGGCGTGTGCTTTGTGTCACTCAACTTCATTAGAATGGGTCGTGCAAAAAGAAGAGAACTTTCTGTTGAAGAACGACAAAAAATTGTTAATTATTACATAGAAAAAAATCAATACGTAAAATATTAAAGTGAATGAACTCAGTTCGCCTATTCCACAGTGCGTGATACGATTACTCGTTTTAAGAAGACAAATAGTTTTTCCAGTTTACCAAGAAGTAGTCGCCCTTCAAAACTTACTGCATCAGATCACCGTTATTTGAAACTGTGTGCTTTACGAGATCGCCGTCAAACACTATCAATTTTGACAGAACACATGGGTAGCTGTACTAAATCCCCTGTTTCCAAAAGTGCTTGTCGAAGAGCACTGCTATCATGGAGGCTTCATGGTAGGGTAGCTGCTCGTAAGCTTCTGCTTAGTAGACGCAACGTGATCAAACGTCTAGCCTTTGCCAAAAAACATGTGAAGTGGTCAAAGAAGCAATGGGCAAAAGTGCTTTTTACGGACGAATCTAAGTTTGAGCTATTTGGAAGTAAAAGGCGAGTATTCGTTCGTAGAATGCCCGGTGAAAGATTCGTGAAAGAGTGTCTAACACCTACAGTCAAGCACGGTGGTGGCAGCATTATGGTTTGGGGAGGGATTTCTACAAGTGGTGTTACTCGTCTCAAAAAGATTGAGGGCATCATGGATAAAAAGTATTACCATAACATTTTGGTCCGAACCGCCCTGCGGAAGGAAAGCGTCTAATCGGAAAATAGTCGGCACATTTGTGCCGAAATTACTTAGAGAAAAAAGAAAAATCAGGTATACCCTCCCGTCGCATTTGAATTTCATAGAAAACATAAATTTTTGTTGCTTATTTGAACTTATTGATAGTGCTACTGTATAGAATTAATTTGAGTTGTATAAGGGAAAACACAATTTAGTCTATGTGATGTTTTATTTAAAATTCTTCAGGTGATGTTGTACGAATGGTATGGCCCCCACAAAGCCCTGACCTTAACACGATAGAAGCAATGTGGGATTACGTCGATTCAAAAATTAGAAAAAGCGTCCGAACGTCAAAAGACACAATGTAGGAGCTGCTGGAGGGTGTATGGAATAACATACCAAAAGAAGTCCTAAAAAATATATTTTCTCTTTGAGAAAGCGATGTAAGGATTGTTAGGCGGTTATTGCAGCGAGGGGCGGCCACACTCGCTACTAGAAAAATACAAGGTTGAATAGAGTATCAGAGTGATTGTATTGATATTTCACGTTGCATCATCATTTAACCCTTTCACTGCCAAGTGTATCACCGGTGATACATCAACGAATTTCCCGCCAAAGCCCATAACTCTTGTAGTTTTGTATTTCCCTCATCTTAACCAACTTTATTTGCTTGAATAAGATCTCTACTTGTGTGTTGGTCAGAATTTAAGCACTTTTATCATGTTTTGCTATTTTTCCTAATAGCCGATGTTTGACCCTTCAATTTATGACTCTCATGGCTATATTTTTAAGATAATAGCATTCCAGGAAATTATTTTCTGTAAATGGTGGACTGAGTTTCATGATTTAACAGAATAATTTGAATTTAAACGATTTTCTTATAGTAAAATGACGTTCCCCAGGTGCCAAATGTATCACGGGTGATACATTTTCCCATGAAATTGTGTATCACCGGTGATACATTTGGCACCTGGGGGACGCTTGATTACCAGTGTGCCACGTGTATCACCGGTGATTCGTCGTTTTTTTTTATTTCTTCGACTGAATCGTGGTTCAGGCGGTTACTAGCTCTTTAATAAACTATAGTTTTGGTATATTTGATTTGCCAATAGAGTTGGCAGTATGGGTAAAAGTCGACTTTTTGGGCTTGGCAGTGAAAGGGTTAAGGTCATTGTCATGGACCCAAGCCCCATCGTTTTGTATAACCTTAATAAATTAATTTTGTATAACGTAATCGGTTAGGGAGAGTGTGTATGGTATCAACAAATGTACCTTTCTGGTCCATTAGTTCGCAGCAATCAGACAATTCACTCCATTAATCCATATTAATTTACATAATATGTATTCACTCCATAAGTCATCTTCATTAAACACTAACTTGCCGTTGACTTTGCTCACAATTTGCTTCCACACAGTTTCTAAAGGCATCAGATCACCTGACTTTTTAGACCAGGCTTCAAAGGCTGGCCAAGGAATACGATTGCAAGAGATAAAGTCTTTTACTGATTTTGCAGTGTGTACAGGAAAGTAATCGTGGATAAACTGTCTCCCACTACAGTAAGGGAAAACATGAGCACTCACTAGTATTTTGTACTGACTGGTGTCGAGTCTGCAATCAAGTTTCTTCAAAACATTTGGGACATCGTTCACACCAATCCAACTCCATACAGCTACTGAGTTCTTGACATTTAATCCATGGCTACCCGAGTGCAAACTAATGTTTCCATTACAATCAAAGCTAAAAATACAAATGTGTTGATCAATTAGAATAAAGTAAAACAAAAAATACCTGTAGTAAACATACCGAAATCGTTGATCGTCAACGTACAAAGCTTGTATCAATAATTTGTCTGAACCAACATACTTCTGAGCAAACTGCTTTCTTGCTAACTTCGAATCAATGTCGAGTGTCGAAATAAAGTCTGTCATTTCAATAATTGCGACAAAAATCGTAAAATCCACAGAATGATTGGAGACTTAACACAAAACAAAGTTTGAAAATATAGGTATGCCTGCTTAAGAAAGTAAAAGCACTTCCTTTGCTAAAAGCGCCTCTAGTGAGAATCGGTCAAAGCAAAGAGGTGCTTTTCGGCCAGAGACAAAGAGACTGGCTTCAGTTGGGGGCTGCCGACATTAACCCGCTGCCAGTGCCCCTCCGTGTTCCCACCAAGGAACTAAAGAGCTAGGTTGACTAATATTTGTGTGATAATTGATGGACATATTTGCCCATAGATGAAATTGCAATAGAAGACTTAGAAAGTCCATTAATTGTATGATTTAGCCAGCTTTAACTAACTTTCATTTCAAAATTCCATATATTAACAAATTATCTGCCAATAATAACAAAGCAGACAAAAATGTCGGATCGCACATGTTCACACTCACGTGACAGCTTGAGGGCTTTTGGCTTTAGTACCTTGGTGGAAACACGGAGTGGCGCTAGTGTTTTTCCACGATTTACCATTATGCTTAACAGACGAAACTTCACTTAATTTTGTAAATAGCATGCCAGTCTCTTTGTCTCTGTTTTCGGCTCGTTCGAAAATTCAAGTGGCGTCATAATTACATAAATCCGGGACCTATGCAGGATGCCGAAAAATGCCGAATTCTACGGATCGACTTTTCATGGTGGGTCGCAAATTTTTCCAAATTATCGGAAAAAATTGAGGGTCCTCCGAAAGAAAGAGCTAACGAAAAGCTTTTTTTGAGACCACAACCATTTTTTAGCTGTTTCCGTTTTTACGCCCGCGAGGGCCAAATTTGCCTCATTTCCATAAGGTCCTCTCGGCTGAGCGGACACTATTGGCGTTTTTTTCACGCATTTGCCCGTGAACAAAAAAATCTCGAAAAAATATATGATAAGCTACCGATCAAAATGAAAGTACAAAAAAATAATCACTACTCGGTGATCAAAATTCGCCGATTAGCGCCCATCCGAAAGTGCCGTTTTCCCATAAGGTCCTCTCGGGCGAGCGGATACTTTCTGTGCCTACTGTAGCTCTTAAGTTCTTGGTGAAAAAACGCAGGGGAGCTGGCAGCGGGTAAATGTCGGCAGCCCCCACCTGAAGCAAGTGGTTTAAAACGATTGGCCAATACTTTATCATGCGTCAATCTAGCAAAGAGCATCAGTTGCTTTTAACGAATACGACGTAAGTTTTTCTCAATCACGTAATAAAACTACGTGGTACAACTCAGGTTGTAACATGTTTTAAAATTTTAAAAAAGCAAAAGAAAAGTAAGCTTGGGAAAAAATCATGAAAAGGACTGAGTGGAGTAAATAAGACCACGGTGAAACCTACTGAACCATGAGCGATCTACAAATGCGTCTCGCATAGTTTTATAGTCCAAAGCCAGTGTTACGGTCAACTTTCTGATGCAGTTGTGGGCTTTAGGACGAGGAAAATATTCCAGGGGCGTTTCAATGAAAGCTAGTCCAGTGGTTTTGTCTTCTAATGGGGATATGATGCGGCTTCCGGTAGTAAAATGGAGAAAGACTTCAAGAACCATTTTGTCACTCTTCCCATATAGCACAGGATGACCGACGGACATCTATTTTTGGTCCGAAGATCCGATCAACATCCAAATCGTTTCGGATCTGAAATGGACATCCCTTTGACGGGGCATTTGGGATAAGGAATGGACATGTTATAATGAATTAGATTAGATGTCCTTTTTCTGCTTCCTGCTCAGGATTACAAATGGACTTCTTTAGTCTTAGTCGTAAACTTCTTTCGTTAACTTCAGTCAAAAATTGCGCTTACAATTTCGACTGATCGCTTTCATTAAACGTATACAACACTGGTCTAAAAGGAAACATCAAAGCAAGCCCCATACACATAGAGCAAAGTTATATATTGCCGTCCCTGAAGCCTTAACTTTTGGTGGACGCGAGCTACGAGACCCATTAGGGACTCCTCGCGATGAAGTTCCGGACTGTACAACTTAAGTGTTGGAACCTGCCATTAAGTGCTGTAAATAGGGGAATCTTACAAGATAATTACATAAAAGACAAAAAAAACCGTTTCACATCCCACTCCTAAGTTGGATGTCCTTAGGACGTTAAATGGGTACTTATAAGTTAGTGCTGCGGGCGATCATCGGATAAGCTGAAGTGCATCCATTGGACGTCCGTGAAGGATGTCCAAAAGGTGTCCTTTGGACCGTCCGGTGTTATATGGGCTACTGTCCTTCTTTTTGTTGATACGTCCACCTTGAAATTAAATAAAAAATTGAATGTTGACTTCAACTACAAAAAACTAAATCATCATCAGGGAGCTGCGGTAAAAAGTACATTATTGAGTTTTTTCCAAATTTTTGCCCACGAAGATCAAATGTCCGGCGGGCTCAAAAAAAACAAACAAAATATTTTCCAAGATATTTTATTTTCCATTCAAAAGTCAACTGGAAAAAGTGGCTCGCCATTTTGGATCATTAACTGGATTAAGTTAACAACAGCATGAAAAAAACGTGGGTGCAAATACAAGGAATGCCGAAATCTTTGACCCATACAACCGAATGTTTTTATGCGGCTGTTGACAGTTTCATGTCTCGCCAGTATTTTTTGTCTTCGTTGGTCGTCGTTGGCGAATTCAAAATAAAGCTGGTCACGATATTCTTTGTCGGCTAAGGCCTTTTCTCCCGGTTGAAGACGGCCAATAAACGCATCCCGAGCGAGTCTAAGGTCAGGCCATTCGCCACAAGGAAGTCCACCGTTAACCCAAACTATGTCACCAGTGCGGATACAAAGGGCTACTTCATAGCGTACACCGGGACCATTGAATTTATGTGACCACCATTTGGGATCAAACTGTGTTGGCTCAAAGATTCTGAAGTCTGTTCCATCCAGAGAAACGAATGTCGATGTATCTCTTGGAGCATTCAGAAAACGCTTATCCCAATCAATCTATCATTCATGAATTAAAATGGCAGGAAATTGTAAAATCAACTCTAGCCAATGAGCTAAATCAATTTAAATTACCACTGGCAAGTTGGATAAAAGAAGAATAAGGGTGTGAGCCCACTTGCGAAAAGTTTTTTCATTAACACCGACAATGACCGCATTAACACTCTCAATTGTATATCGCTTCAACAGCAGCAGGGCCCATAAAAGGTGTTCTGGTGTTGATTTTCCTGGCCGATGTTCTAATAACAAGTCCCAAACAACAACACACGCCAAAGGGGATGTCCAAAAAAAGCACGAAATTTCCGATAGCCTGGGGTCTAATCTGGTTCAAATATTTGTCTTTTGTTACCGAATATTTGAACCAGATAAGACCCGAGATTCTGCTTGTTCTTGTTTTATTTTACTACATCTGACCAGAACTTAGTAGAAGTTCATCTTTTGAATACACTATCCAAAAACTATAACGATAGCTTTAAATATGAGCAATTATGGGCCTTCATCTGGTGTTGAATATTTCCGATATCTGAATAATCTGAATATTGTGAATATTGGCCGAACATTCGAATATCTGAAGTCTCTAAAATTATCAAACAAACTTATGCATGTTTCCTTCCATTACTAGAAAAAAGTTAATAACGGCCATGCAATAAAAAAAATATATGTTGTAAGTTTTTAAAGGCATGCGAGAAAAATCATTGATACTTTAAAGCACAACATCCCTAGTAAGTGTCCAGCGGGGTAGTACGCGTACTATCTGCGTTCTCATCTGCTACTTAACGTACCCTCCGCGTTCTCATCTGCAGATACTACGCAAGTTTCGTGGTACTTGAAACGGAGAAATTTCGCGGAATTTCTGTAAAACGTTAAAATTAAATATATGAAAATATCCCGGTGAAATTTTACAGCCCGAAACCGGGTTT
This sequence comes from Ceriodaphnia dubia, assembly GCA_022539655.2. NCBI lineage: Eukaryota > Metazoa > Arthropoda > Branchiopoda > Diplostraca > Daphniidae > Ceriodaphnia > Ceriodaphnia dubia. The sequence continues at coordinate 1,299,412 of JAKUCG020000003.1, forward strand.
CCATAAAATTCTATTCGATATATTTTTATGAACCACACCTTTACTCAGTCTACCAGCAGGTTATTCGATTATTTTAATTTGGGAGTAATTTGCAATAAAAACTTGCAATCTGCTGAGTAAGTTCTATTGGTTAATTTATAATCCTTTTCCTACCCAGAATGAATAATATCTGCTACGTTAAGCATTGGATATAGAGTTGAATTTATCGCAAGCATTTATAGAAGAGTTCTACCCCCTAAAGCCCTTATCTTCATACTTAACAAATTTCTTGCCTAGTTCATCAATTTTGTTTGTAAATCTCAATTTTCGTGGATTGGAGAGATATAAATCATTTAGTTGAGTCACCCTAGTTAAAGTGCAATTCTTATAGAGAGTCGCATTTCTAGACAATGCTGGTTTCTATCAACTTACGCAAAGTCGTTATTCTTCATCTTTAATGAAATTAGCTTCACCACTTTTGTATTATTTTAGGCGTTTAGCCGTCTACTTTGTTGTTCTTTGTTCAGATTTTGAAATTAACTTAGACAAAGAAGTTTTAGGCGTTTGACGCTCACGTTGTACTCAGATGGTTCGCATACTCGCAACTGCTGCAGTGCTATGAGTAAATTGTATTTAAAAACTTGCACATGCACTTTTCCATAGAGGCTGATAGGTGAGTGGTCAATGTACATGCCTACGACGGTCGAGGTCGTGGGTTCAAGTCTCCTGCTATAGTATTTTTCCTTTGTGCTTCATTTCAATCCTATTTCTGGTCCTCTTCCATATCCCAACGATATAAATTAACTCTATAAATACTTGAAATTCGAGTTCAAGTTACCCAATGCTAAGCGGTCTTGACAAACTTATAACATTGGAGAGCTTGCACATTTTTTTAAACAGGAGGCTGTTATTCTACCGAAAGTTGTAGAAGTTTATAACAAAATATTGGACATTTTTCATCTTTGGGGAATTTTTTTTCCTTTTTTCGGAGAATACTTTTTTAACTTAAGGGCCCAAAAACTGCACTTTCTAAAGAAAACTGAAAAAAAGTCTTTTTTTGAAATCACGATTTGATGCCTCGGGATACACTTGTTCCGAGAATAGTAGATATTTTTTTCTAGTCCATCCCCCTGTTTTTGGGGTCCCGAGGCAGAAACATATTTCGTTTTTTCTCTCCTTTTGATCCATAAAAGCGTTTTTTCCGCAAGTTTCGGAAAAAACGCAATTTGTACAAAACAATTTGGGGTAAAAAGTAAAAATCTTTGTTTCGGCTTTTCATACGCTATTTTTTCGCGTACCATTTGAGGCTGTGCTACGCGTACGCTTTTTGCCCCGCTGGACACTTACTAGGGATGATTTTTTTCCGATCTGGCAACATCACAAAAGTTGCAGACGAAATATTATTTGGTTGTATATTGAGATAAGTGCAAAGGAATAACACGTGTAGAAAGTTTTTCTCATTTCACTATCATGGCTCCTCGTTGGACACGTACAAATCCAGTTTGTAAAGCTCAACAAATTCTTAACAAACTGTTTCTTGACGAAAAGATAAAGAAAGAATCGACGGCACCCGCCGTTTACAAACTCGATCCAGAATTCTCAAAATACACCATCTTCCGTAACAATTTCACCGAAACTCGTAATCGACTCGGAATTGAACGTAAGCAGTTATTAGTTTAGTGCTTCACGCTATTTCAAATCGTAGTGAAAAGATCAGCAGAAGACGAGAATAATAACAATGAATTCGCTGGTGTTTCTGGAAGCAGCAGTCAAGCAAAACGATTTAAGTCAGATGCTGATATTCGCATTGAAGATGAAGTACGCATCGATTCTAGCATTTTGCACTACAATCAGCCCATTTTAATGGAAGTCTACAGAGAACTTTTTACCGAAAAAGACAAGGTGATCATTGTCGCTTCTTTGTCTGGCGGTACAACCGACGTGGAATTTACGCTGCTTGGCAGTGGGCCAGGCACAACTTTCGCGCAAATTAGTTACAAGTGTGCTCCACGCTCGTTCAACATAGAAAAACTATTTGCCAAGGCTATTAAGAGTGGAAAAATCCCATTTTGTCATCCTAAAGAGAGGGCTTGAAAACTGTCGCGCGTCAATGGACGACACCCCTGTTGGTAAAATAGCCTTGACGCTCCCAATACCTGTTCTTAATAATGAAAGCTCAATCTCCCGTACGGGTATTAAAAATGATGACGGGACCATGATTATGATGATTGAATTGACTGCTTTTGAGTCCAACTATTCAGTAAAACCAGAACGCAAAAAAATTCATTTTGATAACGATACTGACGATGATGACAATGCGAAGAAAAAACCATAACTAAAACGTTGACGTTGTACATTTTGGTTTCGCTCTTGGTTTGAAATACATGTTATGTAGTTCAACATAGCCTCTTACATGTTTTTACCGCAGCTCCCAGGTTAAAAAGTTACCAAATATATCCTCGATGAACTTGCAGATAAACTAAGTTGATTATATCGACCGCATCACGTGCTTGATCCGATTTGCTGTCTCGTTGCAAAATTGAAATCATTCGTTGCGAGGTGATCTCAGCTCTGGCAAAAAGGATATGGGTCGAACCGTCTTATTTTAAGAAAGTTCCAATTTCGCCCAACTAATTCATACCCTCGAGGAAGTTCGGGAACCCAGGTCTTTTTCCCTTGATGATAAACAGGTGGTAAAGGCTTTCTTGCAAAATAGCAATTGATGAGAAAAGCCCCGCGGCAAAGTCAATTTCTCCGATGTTCGATCCAGCCTTATCATCCAAACAGTGACGATCTTTCAGTAGAAAATGTGTCGTTTCGATCGAAAAAATTGGAAAAAAATCACGTGACCCTTCCAGCATCGATGGCCTGCTCTTCTCTTAAATGTCAAAATCATTTGCGAATGAATACGAGAGAGAAAATTTGCGTTTTTTAATGCATTTAAAGCCGCAACAGTGAAAAAAGGCGTGTGACGTTTAAGTTGGTGTTGTGATATGGCTACTAGCGTCGTCTGACTATCAGACCGACCGCTAGATGTCCGGCCACCACAGTTGATACCCCTCGTGTAGAACTCGGAATACACCAGTCGTCTCTACGCACTGGAGACTACAACAGTTGGGAAGATCCAGAGCGATATTCCGCCATGTTTATGTTCAATTTCAAAGACTCAATTTTCTCATTTGCGAACTGTAAAAAGTAAAGTAATAAATATTTAAAATTCAATGCAACTTGGTAGATAGTGGCTAAAACTACAGGTTGCACGCATGTGTGTAACCAGATCGCCATCTGCCTCGCCATCTACAGGAGTGGAGTTTTGAGAAGTTTGAGAAGCCGCGCCAAATGCAGAGGATGAGGGAGGACGTCCTGAATCTGAACAGATGAAGGCTCTGATTGTCCAAGAAGCAGGGTGTCAACAAAATTTTCCGACAAGGATGCCTCATTGGAACTACCGTTCCGAAAAGAAAGTATAACAGTAGACTTAGATCAAAACTTACATGGAGCTCTGAACCAGCAAGAATGGGTTTTACGCCGATTATCTCTAATTTACCTGAATTGGTACTAACAGCTTTGAACATCACAAACCAACCTCGATGTGAGTAAGAATAGGGGAAGCACTTAAGAAAGGCGACAGCAAAAAAAAACAATCACAGATATGAAAGTCTATAAGTTTCAGATTGTTTCTTACTTTTCAAGTTTTTCGAGAACAGTCTTTGTACCATCATCATGGCCCAAATCTATTATCCATTCACCTAAGCCATCATTTTGAGCTCCCGCAGCTCAATGGCTTCATCTTTTGAATTTTCAACAATTTTTTTCGACTGGACCACAAAAAATTTGGGAAGGTGGCTTTGGAAATAGAAGGTACTGTCCAACAGAATCTCCTCTTTTATGGTTGCTGTTGGAAAATAGATTTATCTCTTGCTTTTCAAGACTAGTTGGAGTGCTACGTCTTGATCTTGGCCTTGAAAGAGCTGTAATGAATAAGAAAATAAAGTTTAGAGAGCGAAAGAAGTTAGGGGGGAAAATTCAGGGTAAAATATGAAATACTGAGTATGCGAACAACTTTTTGGTAAAGTTTTAAAATCGGACTTACGAGATAAATCATTTTCAACCATCTTGGTAGTCTGGGCTTGCTGGCTCTGGTTCATCATATAGCATTGCAACTGAGTTGCAATGGCTCCAAGGGCTTCGAAACCTTCATTACGATTGGAATCCATTGAGGCGGAATATAAAATATGATACAGAAAATATTTTACATAGAATATTGAGATTTGGACTAAGCTGGATGAGTACAAATCTACCAATCAGACCAATAACCCACGAAATGGAAACTTTTCGAACGATTACAATTTTGTTAAAGAAATAATCTTAATAACAAATGTAGACCTAATGAAAGAATATTAAAAACTCACCAACCCTAACCCCATGAAGCCAACTTGAAAGAACTTGGCGCTTGGGCGCCTTCCGTATTTATGTTACGCGTCGAAATTTTTTGAAATGAGTTTAATCAATAAAATATTAACACATAGATTCAATTAAACTACATGATTATTATATGTAATAAATATTGATTGTTATGATTATAAATGAAATCTATAAAGAGAGGCCGCTTTTTTCGTTTTATTCGAGATGAAATGGCATAAATATCAACAAGATTTGACATTTTACTGTGCCTAAAGGTGCTTCACCCTAATTACTAGCTTTGCCATTATATAATTTCATAAACTTTAATTCAATATAGAATATCTGGGACTTTATCACGTTCTCATCTCGTCTCCTAGTGGTGAAAATTTGCGACAATAAATATTAATTCGGCCATACAATAAAGATTTGGGGCCATCAGAGAGGGAGGAGCCTATCGCCTTAAAGAACCTTAAGCCTTCGATTGATTTAGTTACATTACTTAATCCCTCAGGATAAATTTATAGACTAACCACCACCTGTCATCCCAACCCGTTCCGACATTGTGTGGACCGTATTTTGTGTGTTAACGTTTAACCTCTTACGTGGCTATGAAGAGGCCGAGACGCGTGAAAGGGAAAAGTCATTTTTGAATTGTGGCCACCATTTTTCGTGGCGTGTTTTTCATAGGCTACGCGTGGTCAGTTTGTTTTCGTTGGCTGCGTGGGGTGGGGTGGGTACGACCGCCTGACCACTTATATTTCTTGCGCATCCACTCTCCCACAACTCATGGTGGGCATTAAAATTGCCCGCGATTACAAACCGATTTGGTCGACTGAACATAGCTTTTACTTCTGGTGAATCACGATTCCCTTTGGGAATATAAACTTCAATGCAATCAACACATCAGGAATCTTGAGTGACGACTGTGGCACCAACTGCTTCCACAGTGTCCGACGAAACACAATTAAGGGGGAAACACTGAATCGAGTTATGAATAAGTAATGCAACTGCTCCGCCCAGCCCCTGAGCAGGGTCCTTCTTGAGGAGTTGGTAGGAACGAAATCGAACTTCGCAAAACGCCTGGCCAATGTTTCTCACTGATAAAGACGACTTCTGAGGATTCTGAAGTTTAAAATTTCCAGAATTCTTATTATTTCTTATTCTTACTTGATTTTGTAAGACCTCTTGCGTTCCACTGTACACACTTTATCTTCTTAGAAATCATCATCGTCCGGTGCTCCGATTTCCCGTAGAGGCGTGAAGAGGGTTCATCATCAAGCTGGGATCCATCGCTAGAGAGACAGGGCTGTCATTAACAACTGCTGTGGGGCTATTTGCCACTAAAGAAGCTGGCGGGCCGTCAGCCAATTCACGTGTGGGGAACAGGGGAGCTAGCGTATTCTTCATATCCATAAAATGTCTGTCGATCGAGTAAAATCTGCTGTTGTAGCCTGAGCACTCTGCCTTGATGACTGCCACATTGACTTCACTCACTGTGGCCGATAAGGTTGGAATTGTGACTTACGTTACTTTGTGCTGTTCTCCCTGAAGCTCTCGTCACCTGCAACTTTACCAGCTGGAACTCATCTTGGGGTAGGATTTGTTGGGTCGGGTAAGGACCAGGTGGGTTTTGGCCGATGGGAGGGTGGGCGGTGCTTAGAGTTTGACGCTGGCCAGCTCTATTGTACGGCGAGACGTCTCTGGCCTCCCTGACGCTTATGTTGATGACTTTCAATTTTCTGTCCGAAATCTTATGAGGCGTCTGCTGTGACGTCTGCTGTTTGTTTTGAAAGTGTTTGTGTATAATCAAAACAACATAGCAGACGACACAGCAGACAGCACATGAGATGGCAAAAAAATCTTTGAAATTGGCAAACTTTATCTATTATTTAGACGTTTCAATATGCTCAATTACAGCTAAGATATAAATCACAGTTAAGTATTCGTTGTGGACAATTTCTTTTTCAAACCAAAAGTGGCTAAAAACGTAATAAAGGTTATTCCAATGATTTTAACGTACCGTCCCAATGCTAAACCCCATAAGAACCTGGAACCGATGGGTGGGGCCTAAAAATTCGGCGGTTGGCGCAGCTGTATTGAATACCATCTATTCGCGTTATCTTAGGTAAGATAACGCGAAAACACCCAGAGCCGACTGCGACATGTCACGGATTTGGTTTATTTTCTAAAGATGGGTGTGGGGGGGGGGAGTCCGAAAAGGGGTATCTTTCTAAATAATTATTTGAACTGAAATTAATTTGAGAATTGTTCAATATTATAAGTACAACAAGCTAATATTATCATAAACTTAATTTTAAGGTAAAATTGACGACGTTATAAAGTTACGTTGAATCGGTATATTATTATATTTAGTTACTATCACATTTTGAAAGTTTGATGATAATTTAATCAGATTTATATTTGAGATAATTGGTCCATTTTTCTACGACGTATAGCCTAAGGCATACACTCCATTAGGTAAAAAGTAAAATGTAATAGCCATTATACAACTAAAGTTATCACCTGCCAAACAATGGGAAAAGGCCGATTATCACCAAAATCGATGCTTTTTTAAAAATTAATTTCTCAAAACTGTAATTTTTGTTTTCAATGAAACTTTTAGATTATATAGTCTGATATGTCTTTTAAACTATGTTAAACGATTGGAGATTTATTATTTTTTGTATTCAGGAAAAATTCATTTTAGTTTATAGCCAGGGTGCCCTGTAAAAATTGTACTTTTTAAGAGGAAAAATTTGTGACAACAAGTTTTTTTCAGATGAACTTTAGTATTTTCATTATGAAAAGTCAGTTTGAAAAACGGTACCGAAGTACCCGGTCTCTAGCTAGAGAAAATGCGGCAGGAATATTGAAAATTTTACAATAGGTTTAGCACCACGCGAACATGGGTTATTGGCGGAGTTTGGCTTTCATACAAAAAGCCAGCAACGTACTCAAAATTAGGAAAAATTACGTCTCTTGAAATGTTTAAACAGAGATTTCGAACTCGTAGTGAAATGTCTGGCCCTTTGCAATGCTTGGAAACCCCGCCCATAGGGCTCCCTCATAGCGCTAAACCGTTTGTACAATTTTCAACTTCCCTGTCGTTTTCCCCCTGGTTATCGACCAGTTACTTCAAACCCGTTAATCAAAATCCTAGTCCTAGTCCTAGTCCTAGTTCTAGTCCTAGTCCTAGTCCTAGGCTCAATAAAGGAACAAGCAACTCTGTCTGTCTGTGCGTGGTACGATGAGCCAAGCTCCGCCTTTTCGCGCCCGGGGTGTTTTTTCCGAGTTGCGAACCACCCCCAGCCGCCTTTAAGCAAACCCCCCCCCCCACCCGCCATCCGTCACCCCTCCACAGTCACCCGTCACCAATCGCACGGCCGCCTGATCCATCCCGCACCCACCAACCCCACCCACCGCCTGTTTGCCCGTTCGCCAGGGCAATGAAGGGTGAGCCACGCAGTCGAAATCACGTTAAAAGCACGTCACGTTATCAGTTTTAAATTTTTGACATTAAGGCAAAAGAGCTTTACTGTTTGCCGTTGAGAGCTTCTGTTTCCATCACTCAATCAACATCAAATAGCAAATTCACATTGATGCCGCAATGCAACTGTTGGCAGAGTAACCGTCACTGTTGACGTTGACAATTTTGTACATACAAGGGACATCTTGGCATCGAAAGAGATGTACACGAGTAGGCTCACGACCCAATTGGGAAAGGCTCCGAAAGATGAATTTTGGAAAATAAGCCTCCGGTAACAAATGAGGATGAGCAACTATGGCTGAGCGCTGAGAGAAACAAGGCCGTAAGAAGCCTCGACAGTTCTCCACCGACCAAAAGCAAGAAATCGCAGCTTGAAGGGAATATTCATGATAATGAACTAAACGTTGAATACAATATTATTGGTGGTCTAAATCTTCGATGTGAACCATTAAAAGTAATAATAAGTAAACTCTTAACCACTGGCACATGCTGGCTTAGGTGTCAAGTCACATCTTGGCCTAATATTAGAATTTTAAATAATGTAAAATCGTCGTGTTCCGCAAATTGTCGTCTCTATACATTCATTGATACACCCTGGCAATGAACTACGCATATTACGGGTTTACATGGCACGGACGCAACTGGCGGCCAAGAACCTGGCGGGTAACGCTGTCGAAAGGACGAATTGATCAAAGGGCTGGCGTCTGTGGCTGCGTGAAGGGAATACGCCGTCGAAAGGGTGAATCGTCAAACGAGTTAACCTGGCAGGGACGACTGTGGCTGAGCGAAGCGAAGCCGCTGTCGAAAGGAAAGGGTGAATTGACTTGATTTTTGCAAACTGCGAGCTACCCCCGGCCGCCTTTGATCACACGACCACCTGATCCACCTCTCAACCACCCACCCACCCCCCTGCCTATTCGCCCGTTCCGCATGGCAATGAAGGGTGAGTCGCGCAGTCGAAATGGGGAAAAATTACGCTAAACGCTCAGTACTGTTTTCAGTTAGCCCTGGCAATGTCTGAAAAACTTATTTCGGGATAGCGTCCCTGGCAGGGACGACTGTGGCTGAGCAAAGCGAAGTCGCAGTCGAAACGAAAACGGAGATACAGGATATTTACAGGAAAGCCAAACATGCTAATAATCTGATTTTTTGCGGTAAGACTGGCAAATATAAAACTTGAGGCTAAAACTAAACTGTTAGATGCTACCTGCTAATTGTTCACTTGGCTAATGACTGCCTAGTGTATTTTCATAATACAATTAAGAAAGTTCATCTGAAAAAAAAATTCTTATACATTTTCCTTTTAAAAAGTACAATTTTTACAGGGAGCCATGACTATATACAAAAATGCATTTTCCTTGAATACGAAAAATAATTCATCTCTAGTTTTTAAATATGATTTAGAAGACACATCAAATTATATAATCTCAAAGTTTCATTCAAATAGAAAATTATTGTTTTGAGAAATTTTAAAAAAGCATCGATTTTGGTGAAAATCGGCCTTTTTCTATAGTTTGGCAGCTTATAACTTTTGTTCTACAAAAGTTATTAAATTTAAACTTTTACCTAAAGGAGTCCCTACCCTAGCGTACATGTCGTAGAAATTTGGATTACTTATTTCAAACTTAAATTATATTAAATTATTGTCAAACTTTCAATGTGATAGTGACTAAATAGAGTATACCAATTCAACGCAACTCTAGAACGTGGTCTATTTTACCTTAAAATTAAGTTTATGATAATGTAAGCCTGTTGAATGTATGATATTCAACAATTGTCCCTGAGAGATTTTATAATTCTTATTATAAAAGCCGAAGGCTTAGCAGCGTTTAAGAGAGATTTCTGGAATAAAAGTGAAAAAATAAAAAAAAATAAAAAATAAAAAATTTGCAGAGAATATTAACCTAAGCGAAACTCGATTATTTTTACAAAGGAACGCCGCGGGTCTAAACTGAGAGGTTATAGCAGCCTAAACCAGTCATCCCATCGGGATTCTAATTGACTCGTTCGATAGACGAAAGAAAGTTGTATGGAATAGGCCTATTAAAAATAAAAAAATATGAACGCATCATTAAGATAATCGTTCGGGAAAACCGGTTATAAGACTACACCAATCACCAATCAATGGTTATTTTTATCATCTTCATCGTGAATTTGTAGAGTCAATAACATCATTGAATGAAGAAGAAGTGGAGCATGCGACTCTTTGCCATTCTTGCTACGAAGCACTGACAACTGATAAAAAAATACCTACCTTCTCTCTCGCATTGGGAGTCGATTTCGGAAACGCTGACCGAATCGGTTTACTAAAATTGACATTAGCTGAAGAGTACGTGATTGCTACTGCTAGATTGTTTATCTCCATAATCAAATTAGCCGGGTATCAGCATGCCGAACGCCAGAGTGGAAAATTAGGCCACGCTATAGTCTTTCCACAATATGGATCAAAACTGGAGGAAGAAATCCGTAAAGCGCGAACTGAACGACATAGATACCGGGACATTTCCGCGCTTGGACAACATATACGATACTTTAAGTATCGCTTTCGTCGGTTCTAATGTAGAATGGGCCGCGTTAGTAGCAGACAAATCCCATCGCATCTTTAAACCCATTGAAGTTCGCTCTCACGTTATCTATATGTGGCTGGCAGCTTTAAAAGCAACAAACTGGCGCTACAGAGATATCGTCATTGATTCATCGAAAGACATGACAGAAGCATTAGACAGCGTGCAGCAAGGTCTCATGGATAGAAAAACAATAGTTGCCCATGATTCGGAGATCGCTATTGACCGTCTCGTTCATCAACAATCCAAAACTCAAGAGACAATGAACATCTGCGATAATGACTCGCCCAATGATGACAGTCCACCAAGTTATCCGATGTCATTCGTAACACGGTCAGGCTGCCCAGACCTCAACGATACTTCAGCTACAGCAAGTGCTTTAAAAAGTAAATTCGATTTCATTATTTATTCAAATACATGAATGTAAGAATGTATCTGATTACTTACTTGATTCTTTCATTAATAGGTATTGCAACTTCACTCAGCGGTAATAACGATAGTGAAAGCGATGATACCTCCTCAACTTCAGTCTTAAAAGACAAACCATTAAATAATAGGGAATGTATCAACATTGAGCGAAGCGAGGAACCGCTGAATGAGTTTGAACAAAATGACCATCTTTTGTACTCCGCATTTCCTCATCTATTTCCATTGGGCAAGGGACTCAGAAAAACGGGGAGTATTCCACAGAAGGACGTCTATCATCTAGAAAATCAATGGCACGGCAAGTTTGCCAAATGCTTGCGTTTTCAGTTTCTATTATTTGACCAGCTGCAGCGCCATGCAGCAGCGAGAGCCGTTAGTGCCAGCGTACTTTCTGATGAGGTTTCCATGGTGAAATTCAGCCAAATGATATCAGATCCTTCTTTCAGCGCCAAATTAGAAGAGGCCAAAAATAATCCGGAAGCTCCGGAATCGAAAGCCCTTCTTGGTAAACTGACGCCTCACATCTCTCTAGTGAACCGCAAAGTTCCATACAGCACGGCAGAAAGAAAAAACGCAGTCGGTCATCTGATGAACTTGGTGCGATATTACGGACCACCAAGTATTTTCAACACCATTTCCCTAGACGATGGTCACGGACTTCTCAATATTCGTCTAACTCTTGACATGACCAACAACAGCACGTTTCCTGCCAGAGAACAAGGTTTTGCCGAAGCCCTAAAACAAAAACAAAATGAATTTCAGGAAGTCCCTATTCATCCTGTGGCTCTTAGAATACTTCTAGCTGAAGGTCCAGCTTTCGCGGCTAATATGTATTACAAAGCATCTACTAGCATTTTCACGCACTTGTTTGGCACACCTCCCGACGGAGCGGGCAAAAAAAAAAAGCGTCCCACTGCCCAACAGAAAAGCAGGAATATTTGGAGTACCTATTGCGGCGTTCAGGTGCACGGAGGAACAAGCTCGTGGCTCTCTCCACATGCACTGTCTATTTTAGGGAGGATTGACGCCTACTTTGCTTCAAGCTGCTGGAGGCATCCCGTGTCTCGCCCATGAAATTGCCAGATCTATCAACACCATAGTAATGGCCCACCTGCAACCTCTTGTGCACGTCCGCCACTTGTTCAGAAATATTCGTGAAGAAAAACCAGCCAATGCCGCACTATTCAAATGTCACCACCCAATCAATGAAACGTCGCAATTCATTCAAGATTTTCAACGAACGGTAGACCTCAGCAACGTTCATCAACATACACCAACCTGCTTCAAAACGAAAACAGGAAAAAGATGCTGCCGACTGGGAAGACCGGTACGTCTACAAAATGAGACGGGTTGCCAACAAATCATTGCAAAGAAACTCGACGAAAAGAAACCAGATATTTCTTTCGAAATACTGTACAGCATTCATCCGCCGGCTCAGGCCACCACAAATCGACGAGATTTTTCGAAAATTCCAGTAGCTGTGCGCGATAACCGCATGATCATGTATCACTTAAGACGACCTGCTATACCGCCTGTTGATTTAAATCCTGATGAAGAGACGAATCCGTTGATACGTACATTGAACTTACCACAAGAAGAACACGATCAGTTTCATTTACTATTGAAAGAAAAGCAAGAAAAGTTCAACAGAGACTTGATACCAAGAAACGGCTTCGTTTGTAGAGTTTAATCCAATTCAAGCGGTACTTCTTGGATGCAATACGAACACAAGCCTGCTGGGTAGCGACGCTCAAACAAAAGGAGCTCTCTGCTACCTATTAAAATACATGACAAAACCTCCCGCTGAACTGGCTCACTCGCTTTCCCTTCTTCATCATGCTAGACGAGTCGTAGAAATGCATCCATCGAAAGCGCCAGATAGCGGTTCGGTCATCCGCACGGGGATGCACTACCTTAATAAAATCGTTAATCAACTAAACGGAGCGATAGAAATTTCGGCCCCCATGGCCGCCGTCGCCATTCAAGGGATGCCGGCCGAAATGTGCACGGATAGCTTTTGGGTAGCCTACATCACAGCGGCCGTGACTTTCTTCAAACGGCACCCAGAAACAAACACATCGTCCAATAATGAAAATTACGATGAAGAATTCGATATGCCCGGTGTAAATCATGAATATCAAGAAGAACAGGACGAAATCGTCCCAGACGACACAACTTTAATAGACGAATCAACGGATAACGTCGATGTTACGAACAATGACAAAAACGAAAGCCTGAACATTTTGAATGACTTTTTCGATCAACAAGAACCATTAGTTCTCGCACCCCAAGACAAAGAAAGTCGATCGAATCAACTGGATGAAGCTATTAAATCTACAGCTACGATATACGTAACGAAAAAGAAAATTGTCGCTGTGCCTCAGCATGTTCATTATTGCTACCGCGGACCTGATTTGACTCTACTGAGTCTCTACGAATATGTCGCTCTGATTGACGTTATTCCTAAGCGTCTAAATACAACACCTGAAAAAGAGAAAGGCGAAGCTGATACGGGAGGAAGAGCAACGAACGCAACTTTTTCTTTTTCGCAGCCGCACCCGCTTCACGGTAAAAAAGGAATTACACAATCTTTTACTATGAACAGGGTCATTCTAATTCAATTTCTTACCTTTTTACAGATACACATATTCAACGCATTCGATCCAAAACAAAAAAACCTGTACTGGTCGGACCACCTCCACCACCACCAGCACCGAAACCAACCGAACTGACGAAAGCTTGGAGAGCCCAAGCAAGAAAATTTGCAGATTACTTCTTGACTCTGTACCGGCCTTGGACAATCAGCACGATCGACGGCGGAACCTTACCAGGCTCGACTCGGTGGCGCGATCTAAGCATGTACATGCGTCAACTAGATGACGATCAACATGAAAATACGCCATCATTTCTAGATCGTATACGATCAAAATGGATTTCAAATGCAGCTCACGGACTGCGGATTGCTGGCCAAGACCGAACAGCGGCCAGTAAATATCGCTGCGAATGCGCTACAGTCTGGGACAGTCAAGAGGGAATCGAAATTCTGCAATCGAGTCGTGAACCTCAAGAAGGATCGGCGTTACTATCCAATGACACAAAAATTCAAGAAATCATGGCGGCTAATGAGGCCTTAGAAAATATTAATTTACTACGCGACAGAGCGTCCGCAGATGATCTTCTAGAAAGAGGGAACCATTCCCATCTAGAATATTACCAGTTTACGGCGTCCAACCTCCGAAATCTATTCGAACCTAAGTCCCATCAAATTGCATCAAGTCACACGTTGGAATCGGCCAACAACTTGTTGAGATCTCACCAAGATAACACCCACATCAACAACATGTTGAAAGAATTGAGAACAGATATTGTTCATCCGCCATCTTGTGACGACAACGAAGACACGATCGTTCATGGGCCTTGGAAAACCAATAAACCGGTTCCAGATGGAACACTGTTGTCCGATCAATTAAACGTATCCCTGTAAGATTTATAGCGCAAACCTAATGAGAACAGGCTTCTCTTCTTGTCTGTCAGTACTGTTGTGTCGTTGTCTACACGTCTCTCAACCTCGTCTTTCTCTGTTTGATCTCCCGCCAACTATCCGTATATAAGACCTATGTAAGTTGTTCTCTTTCTTAGTCTTATTTACACGATTCGAATATATTAAAGGTCAGCCACCATTTATCTTGCTATTGGTTTATTTCTTACAATCCCAACGTAACGTTTGGTCCAAAGTCACCAACTACTTGTGACAACTCAAGCAATACAAAGACGGACAATTAGCGAAACCAAAACCCATCCGATTATTGGTTCACGGCTGACCCGGTACTGGGAAGTCCTTTCTTGCAGAATGCGTTTATGAAACCGCCACAGATCTCAAATTAGGTGTCGGTTCCTTGTCTCCAACCGGTATAGGAGCCAGCAGCCAACCTAACGGCCGAACGATGCACAACTTTGGCTCCATCCCCACCCATCACGACCCTCGAATCTATTTGCAGCTACTCAGCGATTTAAAACTCGCAACAGTCCAAGAACAGGTACAACATGAAACGCTGGCGTGGTTGCATATCGACGAAATTTCTTTCGTCGGCCCAGAAATGCTAGCTCAAAGAGACGCCCGACTGCAACAAATAATGGGCAACAATGAACCCTTCGGTGTACTAGGCATCATGGCTACTGGCGATTTTAACCAATTACCCCCCATTCCACCAGCTATTTCACTTTTCGTCGCTCTTGTGAAACTAATTTACGGTCAAATTTCCCTCGATCCTAATTCAACCTACGCCGGGCCAAGTAGGCAAGGAGCCCGTCTGTTCGCGACGTTTCAAAAACTCGAACTTTCGCAACAGATGCGAGCCCAAGGCGATCTCATACACACCGCTTTCCTCAATAACCTTCGCTCAACCGCCAATGACCCCCAGGAAAGATCTATGGAGCCCATCAACCGATTGAAAGTTTTAACTACAGAAGATGTAGAACGAGATCCGAGTTGGATGAACGCACCCATCGTGGTGACAAGTAACGAAGAGAGATACCGCATCAACGAAATCAAATCTCAGATGTTAGCCAAAAGAAATAACTGCCCAAGAATCGTGTGGTTCCAGCCCATCATCGGTATCGTAGCCAACGGACTCGACAAAGATAAAACAAACTACCTTTACGCAACATGTCACAGATTAAAAGGTATCTTCGTCGCCGATGCACCTGGATACTTGATGACCAATATCAACCCAAAAAAAGGCCTAACCAACAGAGCTCCGATAACATTTCGATCCCTGATACTGGATCCGAGAGAAGATCGACAAAAAATACTAGCAGCTATTACCAAACAAGACGGCGAAGACATTTTCCTCCAACACAACCCGAAATACATCCTTGTAAAAATTACACACGCCGATCCTGAAAAGTTCACAGGAGTTACTGCCGTCGGAGGAGAAGCCATCATCCCGATGCCGCAAACCTACACTTGTAAAGCATTCCTAATCCAAATACCTGGCTGTGACGGAAAAATCCGCTTGCAAACGATTTCCCACGGGATCGATTTAGGATTTTCCATCACCATCCACAAAATACAGGGACAAACCTGTACAAAGCTGATTGTAGACCTCAATCACAGGCCTTTTTTACCGCAAATTACGTTTGCAGGTTTTTATGTGGCCGTATCTCGTGTACGACGAGCAGAAGACCTTCGAATTATGCCAATCCAACCAGGGGCAGCAAACTTAAAATACCTTACCCGCTTACTGCCACCCAAAGAATTCGTGGCATGGATGAAAGGATACAATAAAGAAGGTTATTGGGACTCTCGACTTGTTCCCCCAGAACAGCTGCCCAAAAAAAGCCCTAGTAAACGACAAAGAAAAGTTGCGGGTGGCATACGACCAGCTCCTTCAGCACAAGAAAAGGAAATCGGGCATCTAACTGAAGGTATTATCCCCTTCATTAAAAACGATAATCTCCTCTTATTGATTTTCTATTAATACACATTTTTCTATTAATAGATGCGACGAGCGATACGAGAAAAGAGCCACAATAAAAAAAGAAAAGGAGGAAATGATGAAACCGCTAATCGCAAAATCACAAATGCATCAAGAAATATACAAGAGAAATGTTATCATTAGGCTTGTAATTACCGTTTTAGTTAAGTAAAATACAAGGAATTGCAGTCTAACCGAAGATTTTTTAAGTTTACCCCCATTTTTCTGACACTCATCTAAGAAAAAGGTCGAGTTCAGATTCAAAGAATATCGTGGTAGAAAATTGAATTTACAAAAACCTACACACATCATTCCCATAACCTAAACTGAATTAACCCAAAACAGGAACCAGCGCATAAGCTGAGGGCCAAAGCCATGACAGTAGGACGGACCACCCTCTCATCTTAATGAAATACATTTGAATCCATGGAACGTAACTTACCCTCCCACAGAATGACACACCACACACCAAAAAAGATGAGACAATCCTATCCAAATAATAAAGGGATACCACCTACATATTAAACAGGAAAGATTAGTAGATGAACATTAAATATTTGCTTAGAACTGTACATGTCGTTCCAAAAACTAGGAGTGGGACCAATCCTAAAGCACGTCAAAGACACACACCAGAAAAAGTATAAGCCAGTGCTATCCAAACAAAAAGGGGACACCACCTACATAAATAGCAAGAAATTAGTTCATAAATTTGGCATGTATAACTACTGTTCATGTCGTAACCAATACCATGAACATGAGACATGTCTCACCTTACCTCACCACGACAAAATCACAACACAGCAGAAACCATAGGAGCCAACATTATCCAAGCCATAAAGAGACATCACCTCCATAAAAAATAGAAAATTCAGCAATCATGAAAGCTCAAAAATAAAATCCCGTTCAAACGTCAAAAACACAGATTCAGAAATTTGTATCGCTACAACTACGAGTAACGAACATCGCACCACTTTTCGCTTAATAATTCGACAAAATACAATCTCCTCATTGAGAAATCGAATGATTTAAAATTTCAAATTTGTTTTCTATTCAACGACTGCTTCCTCTTGCTGGATAGCATCCAGATATCTTCGTCAGAGTCTTCTTCATCACTCTGACGAATCGTCTCAAGCAATCCATTAAAACGTTCAGGAATAGGGTTAACAGTTTCCAGGCGAGTCCAACAATTAGTTGAAAAGGAAAAATTAATACGGAATATCGAAAACGCAAAAGAATTGATAAGAATTCACCTCTATAATACTATCTTCAAATGCGCGCCCGTATAAGGGAATTGTTACCCGTGAGCTAGCAATCCCTTTCATACGAACAACCGTTTTCCCCTCCAACAGCAACATCTTATAATTGCCAAGTTGATATAAAATCAACTCCAGATTGCTTATATGCAGCATAGCTCTTCATCTTTATAACATTTTGATAAGCCTTATCTTCGGGAAACATCTGATTTGTGACCATGTTTGGAATATAAAAATTACCATCAAAATGGGTGAAAAAGATGCCCAATTGATCGTTTCAAATTGGAGCAGGAGTCTCTTCCAAAGTTAAGGCCTCTGTGTTAACAATCAAAAGAGCGATTTGTTATTGATTGAGAAAACCAATAAACTCAGAGATAGTTCCAATACCTTGTGTCACACAAATTTGACGATTGTCATCCGTTAGTATGTTATAAAAAGTACTAGCCCTCCGTGGGAGAATACGACTTGTGAATTTGATAGTCCAGCTGATGACGACTCCTTTGTTGAACGCAGTGACATCACCTACGCCAAAGGGAATATAATTGTACCGAATGAGGGTGCCCACAGCAAATTCTAGATGGTTAGGTCTGTCAAAAACCAGTTTCTAAAAACCATAAGAAAAATTAAGCAGAACGCTAGATAAATTAACATGAAATACATGATGGCTTACGTTTGCTTTCTCGAGAGCGTCAGTTAACCTTTTGTTGTTGCAATCGCCGAATAATTCAACAGAAGTGGGAAGATGTGCCTATAGGGTACTAAGCTATAATCTCGAACTGAATAGGTATTAAACTTATAGCTGATCGACTTACGGAAAGCATTTGAATCGCTTGGTCCAGATGATTTCCGGTCTCAACAGACAATGTAGCAAAACTAGACGCAACGTCAATAGCCTTCGGTCGTATTAGCCATTGAATGGTCAGACAATGTTGACGGAGCTCTTGGAAATGGTTTCGAATTAGTTGACTTCGCGGCAGGAAACATTCTATGTTGTCATATTGATACGATAACAGTAGCAGCGCATCAACTTCCTTCAACAAATCTTCTAGTAATTCTAGTGTTGATTGCTCCCGCACAACGTGGATGTTCTCAAAACTTTTCGATGTGGTTTGAGTCTTGATGTTGAAATAATACAGCTCCTGATCCTTTGTGGTTGTCCTGAATTTAAAAGTTAACCATACCTTGAATTTTCTCATGTATCTCGCTGTTTATTTTTGCCAAATTTTCAAACACTTCAAGATTCATCGATGAACGGTAATCAACATAACTAGACATATGCGGCTCACCTCATCACGCCGTTAAATAACACCCAAAAAATAAGTTACTGTTTACAACTTCAAACAAAAAATTAAGCACCCAACTACTTCATTCCGTCGCTAACATAACTTGACAAAACCACAGTGTCTTCTATGCCTAATTTTTAACGTTTAACCAAAGAAAAATCGTTTCACACCCCTTCTGTTTAAGATTGAATCAAGTTTTCATACTTACTTAGAATATTTTGAAGGATATCGAAAAAAGTAGGCAAGTTCTTCGCCAGCATCGTGACTCACAATATCGGCATTGCATTCTAATTTCTTACAGAGTTCTTGCAACAAAACAGCCAAAAGGATTGGAGTTCCCCTTCTCTTTTGAATGATCTACAGTACAATGCATTCAATCAAAACAAAATTTTACCAAGTTGATTTTCAATTATATTCGTACCTTTTGAATCTCGTAATAGTCTTGATAATTGAATTCTTCATCATGCGTGTCTGAACTGCTGAGCCGTTTAGCAACAAACCCCAATTCCGTAAATAGAACTTTCACGATACACGCACACATTTGCCTATTATACCTTTCCGTGAAATGCAAATCGATTCTCGTATCAATGTTTTGTGTTTTTGCCTCTTCTAGAATGGCCTTCAATAAATGACTCACGTCAGGCCCGATGACTTTAGCACGCACATCAACTGACTCCAGCATCGTAAACCATGTAAAAAAGAGTTGAGCTCCAACAAACAAGTCCTGACTTTTCTCTTCATCCTGAATAAAAGAGTTCCATTTTCGAATTTCAAGAATTTCAGACAAGTATCGAGCTACTTTTCCCTTGTAGTACTGAACAGTTCTAAACACACAAAAAAATAATTAATTGAATATCGCAATCACTAGTAATATAATATTTAGAATAAAAATTACAAGTTGACTGAATCACGTTGCATAACCTCGTCTTCGAGAAACTGAGAAACCGGTTGAACTCGATTACACAGACCGTCAATGAAACATTTTTCAATTTCGCCTATTGGATATGATGTTGACGATTGGATTTCAATAAATTGACGGACTGTTTTGTGGATTTTAAATCGAGCTTGAAAATTCATCTTCCAATTTACGCTCTCTCTACTATGCCTTTCAACAATGACCAACAACTCGGGATACCTACAAATCGGAATATCATTTGAGTTCTCGTACATATACAAGTCAATCACATACATAGTTTTTTCAACATATCACTGATTTACCTTTCACGAAACAGATTTTTCCATAGTTGCTGGGTTCCATTGATGAGCTTGTAGAAACGACGACACGATCCTGCCATATGCAATACATCATCTAGTCCTAGATAAGGCAATATATGATTGACTACAATTTCACTTGGACACCATTCCAATGCACCACGCCTGAAATCCGATAAAACATTGACTACATCCATTTTGACGCGAAAACGAGCAGTCTTTCTTTGTAAACCAAAGTACACAAATGCCGCGAAATGAAATACTGAATCGTCGACAACTCGTTCCTATCAACGTTTACGGAGCGTAACCTACGACAAATCCTCTACTTCGTTTCGCCTAAAGCGAAGACAAGCTCCTAAATACGCGACTTGCCAAAGCATCGATACTAAAATTAAATGCCCTTACACTGAAAAAGTTTTATGCAAATTGATTCGTTATCAATACGAATCAAATGAATAGTTTACATTGCGCTTTATTTCCGTACGTCGTAATGCAACGTTCTCTTTTCATTAAAGCGCGAATCTGTGAAAAGTTTCCCTCACATACGTATCGTAATCAATTCATTATTCAACATTTTTCCCGAATTTTCTCTGAAGAATTTCTCAACGAGAAACTTATGTACCACTACTGAACTAAATCGGCAAGGAGCGTGAATTATCGGAAATTATCGTACAGAAGTCGTGAATAGATCCTTTTTCTCCAAAAAATGCCTTTTTTTCAAGACAATTATACACATACAAATGAACTTACAAATGAAGGGAAGAAAAATTTATCTCACACATTAAACGTGACGATGTCTTGAACAGTTCTTCTTTCCCTGATTTTTTTTTTCTCCAGAGGTCTAAAAAGTTGAAGTTAGACATCAGAAGTTGTAATTGAAAGTGAAAATAGTTTACTTCAATTAAAATATCCCCATTTGAGCTATTCTGCGATAAATTTTCTTTTAGATTCAGTAGTATGATAAATCAAATTGATATAAATAAAATTCTTCAAAAATTTACTTACATTTTTAGATTTTTTTACAATCTAAAATGTAAGTCTCACAAGATTGTTCGGGCGTTCTTCCCATTCCGAACCTAATTGAACCGCCCCATAGACAACACAAATAATTATGAAGGATTCTTGGCATACATTTAAAACAACCGCTTGGAGTTTTACTGCGTCGTTGCCGGATAAACTTTAAGACATTTTCGAAACGCACAAATTCAAACATAATCATATATCAACGCACCAAATCGTGAGACAACTTCCTCTTCCGATTACAGCGTGAATATGCGGGCATTAATTTCAGATGGCATGATAAATAATTTATACCAATCATTTCCGATCTTTTTCGAAAGAGTTAGAAAACAAATTACACTTTACTATTGAACTAAGTCTGAAGAAACGTGAACTATCGACGGTTGTCGTATGTCGTGAATGTGTCTTTTTTTCTCTAAAAGTTTAAGTTACAAAATAAACTGAGCGGAAATTTTAGGGAATTTTCCTTCATATGTCGTGATCAAATTAATTTTCCTTCCACATATTTTTTAGATTTCTCTGAAGTGTTCGAAAATGAGAATGATAATTAATTGTTTCACTGCTGAACTCAGTCGAGAGGAAGCGTGATTTATCGGGAAATGTCGTTTAGACTTCGGGATTATTTCTTTTTTTTTTATCTTCCCTCTTCCTTGGGGAAGATCAAAAATAGGTACTACAAACCCTACAGATGTCAGGAGGACAAGAAAATCTTCGGAATTAATCGTGAAAAGTTCGTGAAAAATTCTTTTTTCTCAAAATTTCTCCTTTTTCTCAGCGAACTAAAAAGTTTCTCTTTAAAAAAAATATAGCACATGAAGGTGAAAATAGATCAGTTTCACTAAAGTCTTCCCCCAAAATCTCGAAGGCGCCACGGGAGGGGCTTTATTATACTTATCCCTGAGGGTAGTATACGTAGTATACTACAGAAGGCTCTAAGGTAAATAGGGCTGTACGGGTGTTGTCTGCTACTGCTAACCCTCCCCCTCCACTGCTCTGAACTGGGTTTCCAGAACCTTTAATTCCAGTTACGTTTTAATTTATAGAAAACTAAACTGCTGCATCGATTTTCTTGAAATTTTGTGTAGACACTTTTTGTTATTTTTCGCAGCGTTTAGGCTAGTTTTCGGTTCAATTCGTACTACTTCATTTTTATTGGTTTTGTGCGGATTTAATCAGTAGTCATTAGGCACTTAGGACAACCACAACAAGTAAGGGGCTGTCCATAAAGGACGTCCGATATTTTCGGGAATTTTTTGACCCCCTTCCCCCCTCTTGTCCTGCATTTTGCTATACCTTATACACGGCGTGTCACAGTTTCTGAGACCCCCTCTCCCCCCCAATAGTCGGACGTCCTTTATGGACAGCCCCTAATGATAAGATTCGAATTGTTACTACTGTGTACTGGTCTTTTGTTTACAAACCTTCAGCAATATGGATCTAAGCATGCCTGCTTTAAAGTGAAATTTGTAAAGAGTAACAAAATTGTTTTAATATAGGGAGAAATGTATTATTTCCATTCAATTTGAGGTACATTTTTGTGACTAGTATTAGTGGTATTGGCAAAGGTGTCATTGCCAGTATCATTGGCATGATTATGAAAGTTCTTGGATTTTACTCTCCTTCGTGACAACATTACCAGAACTTGTAAAATCTTCCAACGAGTCATGGAATGTGAATGAAGGGGAGACTACTTTGGAAAAACTGCTCAAGGTTAGTGCTGTTGTATTCAAAAATTTGTCAATGTCGATATGCAAAATTACATTGTTTTCTTTTTCTTTTAGCTATTCCTCATATAACGGATGCTGTTGAAGACCATAGAGAATGTTGCTAAAACCTAAAATACCTGTGACTGATGATGACAAAGACCTAGAATGTATAAAATTGACATTGAAGGAATGTCCTTTGTAGAGGCTTTCAGACAGTTTCAGTTTGAGCCATGAGGGTGAGCATTGATAGGCTTTATAGCGTTCATGTTTCTGGTTCCCTAAATAAGCCTGAAGATATTTTATGTCTACATGATTAATCTAGCTCTTGATTTATTTTCAGCCATTGACATTGACATAATCTTCTGCTTTAAAATAAGTTAATAACAAAAAATTTAAATCACGACATCATCGTTATATTTCCGACCATTTCCCAAATTTTTGACTCGCTGAAATCATGATCTTATGGACGTAGATTTCGGAATAATCACATTCAAAGAGATGCTGATATGGCTAGCTAAATAAGTAAATAATGTACTTAAGTTCTATTATCTGATACTTAAGTGTAAGTTAATATAGAACAACTTTTAAGTATCGACCATGATGTACATGTGGACTTGGTGTGTGCTAGCTATGCAGAGAAGACATCTCTGTTTCTATGTAACCCAAAATACCCGAAGGAGCACCTGGACAGGGTCTTGTTTCAGTTAGAAAAATTATTTGGAAAAAAAAACCCTTTTCAGACTTTTATTAAAAAGTCGTAACTTTGACCCTTGATAAAAGCCGAATGCCTTAAAATTTAAAAAAATCCTTTGGTACATCTTCAATTGAACCTATAGAGAACCTATCCTCAAAGTATAAACCAAATCCGAAAATTTGACGCAACGACCTCTGGGTGCTTTGGCGTGGATCCACCCTACTATTGTTTTTTTGTTGATCTTCAAGCTGGCGTAATCGAAAAAAATATGTCTGCAAGTACTGCACCGATTCCTTGAGACGACTTCAATCGACTTCAATTAAAATAAACATGTCATATGTGGCAGTGCTGTAGTCTAGACTCTAGATAATTTTTTGAAAGCTAAAATGGCTTTTCGGCCAAAATTTCTTTTTTATTCCCCTCACAAGCCCTACCCCACTAACTGAAAATCTGCCGAAAACCAAAAAACGTTTATTTTTATTTTTTCTCGACTAGAAATAAAAATCCCACCATCAAATTTCCTAAATATTCCCTACGGCAAGGCCCTTTTTTGCTCGCTCCCCACGGGATTAAATGACGGCTCCCCCTTTCCGGAATTTTTCAAATGACAAGTTGTGATCAAGTAATTTCCAACTATTCCTGTAATATCCCGAAACAGAAAAAATTATCACTATTCAAACTAAAGTGAAATTGATGGTAATTTTTTTCAACTAATTCCGACGAACGGTTCGCCTGGGGGTTCTGTTTTTCTCCCCCTTAAGCCCCCGTGTTTCAGTGCCACGGTAGACGCCGGCGTCCAATACTTACGTTTGCCAGTTAACCCTAAGTAATTAAGGTTTTTAAAAATGTTCTAAAAAACTAAAAAAAGTCAATTTAAAAAATGCGTCTAACTTACAATAAATGTCCTTGACTTTGTATGCCTCAAACGCCTCGAAGGGGATATGACTGGTAGGCTGCTACGCAATTACAGTTCTTAGATAGCGTCTAGCCATTGACGATGGCCAATGATAATGTTTCGAATATTGGCAGAATAATAGTAATTCCCTTAAAATTGTTTCCTCTTGGTTTACCAAGGGGGTCTAGTTGCTCCCGTATCCCCCTTATTCTCGAGAACTGCATTTTAAATTTTGTTGCTGCCAACCCAGTATTCGCGTCTCATGGCACTACTAATTGTCATGTAACAATTTTTATTTAGTATTTTTTGGGAACACTCAGCCATTTCGTGATTTCCGAAAAAAGGACGGAGCTACACTCCACGTTATACAGATCCCTCGGTTTCCAACGCCAGTCAGAAATGCATGGCGCGGGGTCGAATCCCCCCGCTATCAAATTAAACATACATTTTTAGTTCGAATGTCCGTATAAATTTACATGACATGAATATATTATATTAGACGAATACAAATTATATTATAAAATTCGTTTGTGTCTTTCAAGCCATCAACGATGTCACCAATCTGCGACTGCACCCTAAGAAGGGATGTACGTAAATACCCGACGGCATGTCTGGCAACTGGGCCCTTGATGTAAAGGCCGTTTCTGTTTGTTTTTTTACATTCACGTAAACATTTGACAATGTTTTTAATTTTTTCAAAATGAACTTGCATTGTGCATCGTACACTTGTTCAATTTTTGAATCTAAAACATTCGGAATGTAACTTAGTATAATGTAGCAAATTGCAAAAACAAAACCGGACATTTGCTGTCTGGCCACTGGGTCCTCGAAAAATTGTCTGGTATCCCTTTCGTCCCATCCCTTCTTAGGGTGTGGCAATCTCTTAATAACACCGCCCTATACCTCTAAAATAAGGGACAATTAACGGCACACATTGATTTGGGAGATGTAAGGTGCACTGAAGTCTGGCTAAAAAGATTATACATATTTATACTCTACTTGTTGGTAACAAAATCAAGTGCTGCCTTGCTAAGGTACAGGCTACTAAATTGATGATCGTATATTACTGGAAGCACACTAATTCGGCCGACAGAGATTTTCGTTTATTGTGGCTCACGCTTATTGGCGTTTCTCAAAATCATACAGACTGAATTAATCGGTGTTAGGCTATACCTTGGAAGGTGGGGCAACAAATTTGTTGAGAGGGTTTATAACAGGATGTGACGTATACAATTGGTTATCTAGATTCAAGTCAGATTACGATTAGAGCTTTCATTTATCATGGTTTTATTGAAGGCGAATTTCTTTCGTCACTTCAAGCCGTGCGAAGTCTATAAGCGGTGAGAATGAATATAGCTGAGAAGCTTACTATTCTCTAAATAAATCCTTGATTAAATCGGCTTAATAAACAACTCGACTGCATGATCTTGCATTTTGGGGTTTTACGACATTGTTTCAGGTAACTGGGTTCTGTATATAATTTTGTCTAGGAATATTGCTTTTTAAATGGGTCCATTTTTAGCTGCAGCAATCAAATAACATTTACATATATAGGCTGTAAATATGTCTGTTACTAAAAAGTGGCTGTTGATATTCATTCTATTTTAAAGGAAATGTCTCGTCATAACGGATTTCGGTACTAATCATTGTCTACCTATCTCTGCACTGTATACCCCATGCTGCCGCACAAGAATCAGAAAACAAAATCATCCCGTCGTCATTAACAGCGAAAGCAATTGAAGATGGCTCTGACCTTAATACTACAACGTTTTACACTGACGAATCGTCAACTATTATCTAGAGTTGATGGACGCTGTCCAATTTGAAGTATCTTGGCCTCTTACACTGTCGGACAACGCGCCGCAGTTGACTGAGGCAGATTATGATAGTTCCGCTGCAAAAACGCATAACAGAAACAAAAGGAGTCCGCCGCACATCGCGACCTTCTTGACTGCTATGGGCTAATTAGCCAAATTTGTGAACATCATATATGTTATTATGTTTCCATGCCCCCTGGATCGGGTAGGCTATAGTTTAAAAACTGGTGTTGGAAGATCGAAAATAACCAATGAAAGTTTCGAGGATTTCAAGACGGAGTTGCGCAAAATCCAAGACTCGATACACAAGCAAGAACGGGTATTAAGCCTATAGTAGCTTTCAATATGCAGCTCAACCCCCACGTTGACGTCATTAAAAGCAGCATAACCACTCTGGAACATTACTTGAACAATCCGTCTTCCTCCCATCACTTTGAACGACATCATTGATTAAATATTTGTTTCCTTTTTTCCAACAAATTTGGCGCCAGGTTATCTGACCAACCTATCCTCCACAACTTGAGTCAAGCCTTTGTCTTAAAAAAGGGACTCCATTCCGACACAGCGTTGTCTTAAGATTTTCTTTAATTTTTTTCTTTTCTGGTTTCTAAATGAAGAACGAACTCCTCGATTGAAATTTTTACTTTGCACCAATAAAATACTGTTTCTATTTCAAATTCAGCTAGCGCATAATTCGATTAAATACTTCAGGTAATAAATGCATTCTATTTTGTTCTTTTTATTTCCTTTTTTACGTCTCTACGACAGGTGAGTTGTGGTATCGCCCGGAGCGCTGAAAGAATTGAAAAAGGTAAGACAAAGCATTGTCTCAAGATTTACACACACAAATGTCTTCCTAATAAATTACATTTGGTTGTTTCAGTAAGTATTGAGTTGTAAAGAAAAATTAAACACCGCATACATGTTATAAAATAAAGTAAGACAAAAATTGATTTCACCAGTACAAAACATAAGACAGAGCCTTGTCTCAAGATTTGGAAACTTCCATACTTAAATTCTGAATTAGCTTTGATTCGTATTTTGACTTGGAATGTTTTAGATCTTATTCATTATTTTCTAATTGATCGAAAAACTAAGGAATGGGATTTTCCCACAAATTTTAAAACTTTTACAACGGTAGGCCTTTTGCAAAAAGTTGGGTATACTATGGAAAGAACTCGTTGGACGGCGCCGGGTACAGCCTTGCCACGTTGCACCCAAGTCGATTCGCTCTCCCCTTGGCACAAACTCATTACAAGGGCCAACTTCATTGATATCAAATATAGTAAAATATAGTAAAATAAAGTGCAAAATGAATTATTTTTAATTTTACTAATGAACAAAACAATGTACAGTTGGTTCTTGTGGTTCCTATATTGAAACGGGTTTTTTAGCACGGCTGATCTCTTGTTAATTATTTGGGTATCGCATGTCCTGTAATAGTTTAACATTCGAGTCAAGGTAGAAAGGAGTCGTTACTTTGACCCAAGAATCAAGATGCCTACACAATGAGCTTCTTTTTGACTTGAGACATACGTTTGTCCTCAATTTGGTCAACGCTTGTATTTATTCTCTGACGTAAACTGTCAACTGCTGTCTGGGTAGATAATAGAAAAGAACGTGTAGGGGAGACTGAGGCAATTGTAACACGAGACAATTGTAAAAAAATCGTTTTGGTAATTTAAAATAGCTGTACAAATCTGAAATATTCAACATCAAGCCATTTTGTTGCGTATAAACTTTAGTAATTTTTTTTCAAATAAATCAATTGAAAGCTTTTTAAGTTAACGGAAAAAACATTTTGAACAGTAAAATAAAATTTAGGGAATTTGTTCTATTTTCCCTAATATAAAGCTCAAATTTGACCAAGTCTTTTGAAGACTTTTGAAAGACACAAAACGTTTTGGTATTATGATCTTTACACAGTTCTACCACTGATTTGCTTAATTGAGAGATTTATTTGAGTAACAAATTAATTTAACGGGAAAGGTTCAGTGCTGTGGCACAATTTCAACAGTCCAAATAATTTAGGGGAAAAACAAATCTAAATCAGTTTTTGCATCCCGATCTTCTAATTGAGTGTTGAACGTTGGCATACTTGCAGAAAGAACGAAAAATTATAAACCAGATTTAACGTTTGAAATGGGTGAGTCGTCAAGCGGTAGCTCTTATGGGAAATCGCACGTTACATTCAACCCCCACTCCTGTTACAATCGTCCCGACATGTAGGTATAATTGTAACAGAAAAGCATGATAGATTTATTAAATAAATATTTAACTTTTATGTTCCATAAATTCAGAAACAGACAAAAAAATTGAAGTATTATTTTTTATATGCAGGTTGTACATGTTCTTTAACAAGTTAACGTTTTTTTTGCGTCTAAAGTTTTAAGGCCATTTTTCCCGTCGTTTTCCCCCTCGCCCATGGCTAGGAGTATGACCTTGACGGGAAAAATGGCGGCATCTATTAGTCATGGCGGCGGCATGGCATACCCCAATTTTTAAAAATTTGAACGATACCCCGAATTTTAATAAAATAAAAACCAAGCCATAAGCGCCCGTGTTAAAACGGCGAAAAAAGGGGGTCGTCCCATTACTTCGGGTGGGTACTGTATTTACCGAGTATTTTATAAATTTATTTTTGAAAAAAGCAGTCACGGGGAATCGAACTTCTGTCCCTTAAGTTCCTATTTCAGTTTTCCAACTCTGACGCTTTTACCATTTGACCACGTTTACATATAATATCAGGAGCTACTATGATATAGTTATTGTTATGAAGAGCTTCTGTTAACAATTATTAAAATTCCGATTTATACAGCGTTAGCTTTGTTATATTGGGCATTAAAAAAACTATTCCGGTATTTATAAGGATGATTATATCATCACAAAAGACTGAGCTATTTATCGGTAGTCTCTGAAAAAAATTGTCCCATTAAGTGAACAATTTTGTTCAGCTACCGCGTCCAAAACATTTTATTCGGTTTCTTCAATTTCAAATATAACCGCCAAAGTGCCAAAAAGGCTTATCCAGAAAGTCATAAATTCATGACTCATTACTTTTACTCTTATAAAAGTGATACCTGGATGGGGATTTACATTTCGAGTGCTTAAAATTAAAAAATACAAAAGTGAACACAAATGTTTTGGAAGCTGTGGCTGAACATCTGTTTTTAGAGAGGTAGCTGTACTGATTTTCGAAGGGGGGCGTCGATTTTCAGTATGTAAAACCTATCGAAAAAATATTTTTTTAGAATATCTTTGCAGCATTATGCGGTCTCGGTAAACGGTAGCAAGTACCATTTTTACTTTAGTGTCCTTGTCTTTTTACTCCATTTTTACTCCAGTGAGAATCCGACTTTTCATGCTCATCACGGCGGCCTCATTTTGCTCACGGAAGTATAAAATTATCCCCTTCATTACATGAGCGAGTCAGTATAACATTTGATAGTCTAAAGAGGAGTAAGTAGTGAGGAGTTCATTATTTGAAGCGATTATATATATTGGAAACGAAGCATATATTATTTAAGAATCACTAAGGTTCGAACTGCAGCCCTTTACCTTAGGAAGTTTGCACTCTATACCATGGCTAACAACGTGTCAATCTTATGAGCAAAGCAGTAAGATTTGCGCTACTGTTTCCATATTATTCATCCATACTAGATAAAATTCTAAATTTTTTATTAGTTATCTTTTGGGACCGCCGAACATCAAAGAGCCATATGTCTATAAAGTTCACAGATAGTTGACATCACGGTGATCATCGAGTTGAAATATAGTTCAGGGATCACTTTGACATTGATGTAGGCCTTATGGAAAAATCTCATGAGAAACGAAATTTTCATGAGCATCATGACAATTTTCTTGCCACATATCACGAAATTGAATAAGAAATATATCGAAAACATCAGTATGATGTCAATATACATGAATGGTGATAAGGATGTATATGGTAGTAACAATCTTGGAATCCTGAACATCGATTCAGTGGCTCAGTTGGTAAGACGGTAGCTGAAGCAGTAGAACATATTACAAAACGGGCATCAGGCGGCACCAGGTTCTAATCCCAGCAGCTCCAACTCAAAAACTCCAGAAAATATGTAAATAAAACTGAAAGTATTGTTATGATTGTCATGGGATCATTTTTTTATACTTGAGGATCGCTGATAATTACGGGATCGTGTTATCACGGATTATCCTGTGATTGCATACGCATTGATAATCCGGACATGATCCAGATATGCGAATCGCTTGATAAATTTGGTCGGATCTTGTCCTAGTCCTGTGATGATCACAGGATAACCAAATAATCTCATGACAATCCCTACATGATAATAATAATCACGGGATAGTTTATGTGGTACGTGATTAATTGATGTGGGTGATTATACTAGCACCACTACAATAATTGTTGAAAGATTAATGGTTAATCTTTCATCGTGATGCTATTAAATAACTACTTTAGGTTAGTTTCCTTTTATACATATATATGTAAAGATTTGAAATGTTTTATTTCCCGTCATATATATGTCAAATCTTGAATTCGGAATGTTTAAAAGTAGATTTGCCAAAACAAAAACGGACATTTCTATTGGAATTTTATTGACAAATTGATCAGTATTTACGGAATCCGGTCGTGTCAAATATCGGACTTTAGGAATTTCCTTTTCTACAGTAGGCAAAAAGTATCTGTTGCAAATAATAAAAAAGGGATAGTTTACGGCTGTACGGTGAATTAATTGATGCCGGGTGATTATTTTGCACGTTCATTTACAATTTTTGGCGATTAAATTTCTTTAAAGAATAATTAAAATCTACTTTAGGTTAAAAAAGATGTCAATACTACATATATAAATAAAGCAATTATTTAAAAGAGATTTGGCAAGTCTCGTTGTGTCGAAGGCTATGTGAAAAACGAAAGGTTCTAAAAATCTCTTTCGTTGGTTATGAAAATTTCAAATTTTTTGAATAAAATCACAGATTTGAATTTTACCCTCCAAATTGACGTGAAAACAGTTTATCCCCTTTATCAACTCTATCCAGCGTTCAAAAATTAACAGTTCTAACTCCAAAAAGTAAACTGTTAAAAATAAATGGTGGTAAACATAAGGAAACACCACCATTCAGGCCTCAGGCGGAATGTTTTGGTTATTGCATATATGCTAAGTAATTTTTCATTAGCGAACACAGCAGCATTACTGGAAAAGAATAATTCAGTAGTTTCAAACGTTTAAACTAATGAATTAATATTCGATTTCAGTAGGTAAATTAAAGAAACTGGCACTTTTTTAGAAGGAAAAACTCTGCTGTGAAGCTGAGCGGGTCGACTAGGCTATAGTTTATTATAAAACAAGGCCATTAAATAACTATTAATGCAATATATATCAATAGCATTCAGGTAGGACAGAAATGAATTATTACGGTGTTCTCTTATTAATCTATAACACAGCCATTATAAATTCATAAAAGTACCGTTCCCTAAATAATCATCTTCGTTTTATTACCTATTTTGGTAGGACAGTTTCGAAGAAATTAAGGATTTTGTATCTCCAAGAAGAGCGGAGTCTATTTTGTTTAGGCCTACTCAAAGAACAAAATTACTTCTATTTCTAAATTTACTTAAAGAATTAAAAGCAACGCAATTTATTACGGAACTAGCTTAAATCTAATAGTCATAAAAACCCGAGATAAATGCAGTTAGAGTAACGATAATTGGTAGCGGAAGAAGGTTTTGGCTAAGAACTGTCGGTAAAAAAAATAATTTGAGCTTATATTATATGTATCAGCAAACAATAGGCTAGCCAGATCGTGGTCAAATGAGAGAGGGAGCATATAGTGAAATAATAACTAGATAAGGGAGACTGGGTTCAATTGTAACAAAAAACATACTTCAATTTTTTTGTCTGTTTCTGAATTTATGGAACATAAAAGTTAAATAGTTATTTAGTTAATAAATCTATCATGCTTTTCTGTTACAATTATACCTACATGTCGGGACGATTGTAACAGGAGTGGGGGTTGAATGTAACGTGCGATTTCCCATAAGAGCTACCGCTTGACGACTCACCCATTTAAAACGTTAAATCTGGTTTATAATTTTTCGTTCTTTCTACAAGTATGCCAACGTTCAACACTCAATTAGAAGATCGGGATGCAAAAACTGATTTAGATTTGTTTTTCCCCTAAATTATTTGGACTGTTGAAATTGTGCCACAGCACTGAACCTTTCCCGTTAAATTAATTTGTTACTCAAATAAATCTCTCAATTAAGCAAATCAGTGGTAGAACTGTGTAAAGATCATAATACCAAAACGTTTTGTGTCTTTCAAAAGACTTCAAAAGACTTGGTCAAATTTGAGCTTTATAGTAGGGAAAATAGAACAAATTCCCTAAATTTTATTTTAGGGTTCAAAATGTTTTTTTCCGTTAACTTAAAAAGCTTTCAATTGATTTATTTGAAAAAAAAATTACTAAAGTTTATACGCAACAAAATGGCTTGATGTTGAATATTTCAGATTTGTACAGCTATTTTAAATTACCAAAACGATTTTTTTACAATTGTCTCGTGTTACAATTGCCTCAGTCTCCCCTACACGTTCTTTTCTATTATCTACCCAGACAGCAGTTGACAGTTTACGCCAGAGAACCTTAATACAAGCGTTGACCAAATTGAGGACAAACGTATGTCTCAAGTCAAAAAGAAGCTCATTGTGTAGGCATCTTGATTCTTGGGTCAAAGTAACGACTCCTTTCTACCTTGACTCGAATGTTAAACTATTACAGGACATGCGATACCCAAATAATTAACAAGAGATCAGCCGTGCTAAAAAACCCGTTTCAATAGGAACCACAAGAACCAACTGTACATTGTTTTGTTCATTAGTAAAATTAAAAATAATTCATTTTGCACTTTATTTTACTATATTTTACTATATTTGATATCAATGAAGTTGGCCCTTGTAATGAGTTTGTGCCAAGGGGAGAGCGAATCGACTTGGGTGCAACGTGGCAAGGCTGTACCCGGCGCCGTCCAACGAGTTCTTTCCATAGTATACCCAACTTTTTGCAATAGGCCTACCATTGTAAAAGTTTTAAAATTTGCGGGTAAAAATCCCATTCCTTAGTTTTTCGATCAATTTAAAAATAATGAATAAGATCTAAAACATTCCAAGTCAAAATACGAATCAAAGCAAATTCAGAATTTAAGTATGGACGTTTCCAAATCTTGAGACAAGGCTTTGTCTTATGTTTTGTACTGGCGAAATCTATTTTTGTCTTACTTTATTTTACAACATGCATGCGGGGTTAAATTTTTCTTTACAACTCAATACTTACTGAAACAACCAAATGTAATTTATTAGGAAGACATTTGTGTGTGTAAATCTTGAGACAATGCTTTGTCTTACCTTTTTCAATTCTTTCAGCGCTCCGGGCGATACCACAACTCACCTGTCGTAGAGACGTAAAAAAGGAAATAAAAAGAACAAAATAGAATGCATTTATTACCTGAAGTATTTAATCGAATTATGCGCTAGCTGAATTTGAAATAGAAACAGTATTTTATTGGTGCAAAGTAAAAATTTCAATCGAGGAGTTCGTTCTTCATTTAGAAACCCAAAAAGAAAAAATGAAAGAAAATCTTAAGACAACGCTGTGTCGGAATGGAGTCCCTTTTTTAAGACAAAGGCTTGACTCAAGTTGTGGAGGATAGGTTGTTCGAATCTTCCTCTTAACAGAAATTGTAGTTTTGTAACGAGGGCATCCTACAGAATTACAAACGACAATTAGTAATAACACAAATACTTGTACAAAAGGCAAAAATGTTACCAGGATAAATTGTGGGGACTGCTCGATCAGTCAGCTTCAAGAACTTTAGTTTCTGTTCAACTTTGACTCCGTTAACTTCTTTGATAGTTGTCCTCCTGATGTCATGTTCTTCAAAATGGAGACTACACACTTTACATGTAGAATCAAGCACTCGATCTACTCTCCCTATCTTAATTCGCCATTTTTGTAGCAAGAATTCGTCTTTAGGCGGTGTAAAAAAAGCAATGTGATTCTCTTTATCACGTGTCTCTTTGTCTCTTTTGGATAACGCATAGCCACTTTTACAGTTTGGTACAAAACACTTTACCATGGTTGTAATGGCAAGCTATAAACTTTTCAGCACGAAAAAATTACCGGGAAAAGTGGAAAAAAGCCAATAGAATCGAATAAATACAAAAACTTCCATCTAACCCCATCCACCACATCAAACCGCCACAAATGGCAGAAATCAAACAAAACAATGGCGCGAACAGCGAAATCAGCTGAGTTCTGCTGTAAGTTGCGTGGAAAGAATGGTGAGAGGAGGCGTGCTTTCGAGGTAGTTTGAAAGTCCGTTTGTATTTTTTTCACACTTTGGAATTCATATATCTCAAGTAACAAATGTCGAATGATATTTACTTTTAATGAACTTTGTAAGTAACAGCTATCCGCGTCTTTTTTGTGTATTTCCCAGTTGGTGGGGCAGTGGGTTCTATTTTTAAAATGTTTTCTTACTTTTAAATCCATAAGGGCCCATGTAAACTTAGGGGAACTTTTTTTAAGCCCCGCCCTAAATGCGACGAGGTCTGCTACGCGACTTTAGCATTGGGTCTGTCCTCCTTCATTCTCTCTCCTCGGTATGGTATACTACCAATTCCTTGTTATCATGCCGCTATACTTAGACTTTGCTTCTTGGCAGGTGATTCTAGAGCAGCTGGAGGTAGTTACCCAACTGTACGCGGCCATCAGACAGTAGACATGCAATATCTACATGGTAAATCCAAGTTTTTATTGCTTCATTGCTTTTACACATTCTAACCAATGTTTTTCTTAGCCAATACTTCTGGATCAACTGTCGGGAATTATCCAACCTTTCAACGTGGCCAGCAAACATTATCTCTTGACTCCCTACATTCTTCAGGTAAAGACCACTTTCCACTTCGTATTCTTTATATGAGATACATACTGAGTACTGAAATACATTTTTAGAGAGTGGCTTCGGACGTCTGTCGTCAACTCCGTCATTCGACCGTAGAAGACGTGGTCGATCTGCGCGAAATTCTCCTGTGGGGACTTCACCTTCCATTTCCCGGCAAATTACTCATTTTTCAGCAGTGGCTGGGCAAATAGAGCAGCCTTTTAGTAGAATCTTCATTTGCTTAAGTAGAAGCACTGATTGGTTTAAACCTAGTGATCTGGAGCTATCGAATCTTTTGGAGCATGGATTAGGAGAAAAAGTTGTTCAGCTTTTAATATCGGACTCAATTCCACAAGTTGTTCATAAACTGACGGAGTAATTTAAATGCAACGCGAGTAATTTAAATTTTACTTTTTTATCAGTGCTTTTCCAAAGTTACGAGATATTGATGGGTTTCAAATGCTTCAAGGAATAAGAGGTAACTCGAGTTCGCTGAAACAGTTCGTATTTGGTGATCGGCCTATCGCCCTTCTTACTGGTCGACAAATTAAGGTTGGATCTTCACTTACAATTCTAAATATTAATAATTTAACCAAAACCTTTATCATTTAGAAATACCATGGCAAGATTTACATTTGCCCTATTAAAAATGATATCGAGATCCCTGAGGAAAAGTCATCAATTAACCATCAATTCAAACACTGTGGGACTTTTTTTGATTTGATGTATCTATTTAGTCACGTCGAGTCGTGTGCTGAATTGAAAAATAAGTACGTTTTATTTTAATGACTACTTACCTCTATTTTTTACCAAGCTTTACATGTTACTTCTTTTTATTTGTAGTTCACATTTTGATAATCTCAACGATAGTCAGGACAACCTATTAAGCACTTACAATCATCGGTTCACACTCGACTTCACGCGTTCCCCTGATGTTAATTGAGTCCCCAGAAGGATCATTTTCTGAACGGATTGTAACAGCAATCGCCATGTCGGAACGCGGCAACCGCATGGCGGAAGTGGACATGACTGCAGGACTCTCTCGGGATCCACCACGCAGTCCACCCCTGGTTAGTCCGTCGTCAATTGCTACCGAAATTCTAGAGGAAATTCCATCATCCTACGACGATATTTCCGATGAAACTCCAAGTATTATTTCTGTTCATGCTTCATCGGTATTTGAGTTGGTAATATAGAAAACTGTCTTTTTCAGAACCACTAAGAATACTTTTGATGCATCGCCATAACATCATGCGATGCAAAGACAAAGATGTCTGGTTTGGAGATGTAGTAGGAAATATTATCAATGTAGATCGCAAGGACTTTATGAAATCGGGAGAGCTCGCAGTTCTTGATGCAAACTTCATGTAAGGAAAATTGAAAAGGTTATCATTGTATTCTACTATTACACCTACTTTCTGTATTGAAGGTCTAGATTGAAATATCCCCTGATTGTTCGTTTTGAAGGCGAAAGTGGTGTCGACCAAGGTGGTCTGCGTTTAGATTATTACATACTGGCTCAGAACACAAACTATTTTCTTGCATACGTCTTCTTAAAGTTCGGATAGGAATTTGTAACATTTCCGATACCTCCGTAGCACGAAAACCAAAATCTACATTTTTTGACAAATCGTGAAAAAAATCATAACGGATTTTAAGTAACTGTTATAAAAAATCATTACGAAGTAATTCCTTAAGCTTCAGGAGGATATCAGGATGCCTCGATGATTTATAAGAGCGACTGCAAGTCCTTATAAAAAAGGGATGAAACATGTTAAAATTTCCTTCACGGACCACGCCTGATAACAATGAAAACGGTTGCCGGCCAACAGTTGCACCAGAAATATCTACTAAGCAAAAAACAAAGGTTTAATCAAGTCTACAAGCGTGGTGGTGAAATGTTAAGCGAAATTTACCACGCTGATGCTGACTACGCGGAAAAACTGTGTGACTACCACCAGCTGCACTAGAAGCACTTATTAAGAAGACAATGTCCAAATCAGAAGCATGGTAACATGGAATGGTAAATGTACTATACCTGAAGAATGCAGTGAGTCAAGAGATAATGTTTGCTGGCTACGTTGATAGGTTGAGTGGCTCTCGCCTGGTGTTCTAGAAGTATCTGCTTAGAAAAACATAAGTCAAAATGAGTCCTGAAGCATGGTGATGAAATGAATCTTGTATTTACCTAGACCATGCTGATTCTGCATGCCTATAATCTGCTGCCTGCACGGAAAAGTGGGTGACTCCCACCAGGTGCTCTAGAATCACCTGCCAAAAAGAAACAAAGTCTAAGTAAGTACGGTCTAAGTAAGTATGGCATGGTAACATGAAATGAGAAGTACGCCGTACCTGAAGAATGCTGCAAGTCAAATTGCAAGTCATCATGCTTTGGTCGCGCCGTACTGGCTGCACCTGTCTAGGCATTGTGTCGAATTACAAGTGTTTTTCGGAGTATTTTGTGTTTATTTGGTTCTGTCTTAGTCCTGGCTTGTGTCTAAATGTGGTGTGACAACATTGATGGATTTCTGTTCTGACTGGGTGTGTATTTGTCGACTTTTTCCGCAATCTTTGTGTTGTGTGTATTTCCCATCTGTCACACGATGTGCAGCCATTGATGCCCGCGGCGCTATTGCGTAACAAGCTTATTGCTCTGCGCTCATCCCCCCTTTCCAACCTACGGCTGCCCGCTGATGCCTATTACGTCATCAGCAGTCTCGGCATTGCCCCTAGGCGAACTCACAGAGGCTGTAGGAGTGGAAAGTCTGCACGGAGGGCGAGAGCAGCCAAAAGATTTCTTCCCGTTGGGTTAATCAATGCAAACTCGGCCAATAACAAAGTGCCTCTCATCGCTAACTTTATTCAATCTAACAATCTCGATATCCTTGTCATCACGGAAACTAAGTTTTCGGTGGCGGATGGTCCTGACGATGCTCGTGCCATATGCCCGGAGGGTTTCTCATCAATTCACGTGTCTCGTGATAGTGTTCATCGTGGTGGGGGCGTCGCGGTGCTTTATCGTGACTCTATTGTGGCTACCGACAAAAACCAATGCGTGCCACACACTCGCCCTACTACATTTGAGTTTATGTCGTTGGCATTGACAGTCAACTCTGTTGTTGTCCATCTAGTGGTTGTTTATCGTCCACCTAAGTCGAGTGTGCCATGTTTCATACTAGAATTTGCCGAGTACCTGGAACTTTTGTCTGCGTCGACGGGGAAGCTACTGATTATGGGCGATTTTAACATTCATGTCGATCGGACTGATTCACCGGTGGTGGCTAAGTTTTTATCTACGCTGGCGAGTTTTGGTCTGACTCAGCATGTTGTTGATGCTACACACATTGATGGTCATACTTTGGATCTGGTGATCACTCGGTCGTCCGATGATTTTATCTATGATTCTTTTGTGTCTGACTTAATCAGTGATCATTTCGCCGTCATTTCTGTGGTCAGAGCTCATAAACCGCTCTTGTTGAAGAAAAAAATCTCGTATCGGTGTTTCTCTGCGGTTGACGCCGATGAACTGGCAAGTGATATTTCTCGGTCTCCTCTTGTTTGCAATCCTGCATCAACAATCGACGGGCTTCTTCTGCAGTATGAAACAGCAGTGACAGCTGCGCTTGATAGGCTTGCCCCTATGAAGACTAAGATGCGCATTGAACGACCATCTAGTCCGTGGTTCAGTGGAGAAATCGCCGCCGCAAGGCGTCGGTGTCGGAAGCTGGAACGGGTTTGGCGAAGGCGACGATTGACGATCGATAAAGACATCCTCCTCTACCACATTCGTCAATTGAGAAAATTGATGAACGACACGAAGGCCTCGTACTTTAAATCGAAGATCGATGAAATGGGGAACGACAGTCGTGGTTTATTCCAGCTTCTAGACCGATGCCTATCGAGAAACAAAGTGTCGAAGCTTCCCGCGCATGCTGATCCGGCCACCCTTGCTGACCGGTTTGGAAGATACTTTGATGAGAAAATTGTCAACATTCGTGCAAACCTAGATGCCATGAATGCCCCTTCAGTCGATTCGTCTTCATCTGCCCCGAAAACTTTCTTATCCGTGTTTGAGCCGGTCTCACCCGCCGAGATTTGTGAAATTGTTGACAAATGTCCGGCCAAGTCTTCCTTTGCTGATCCCATTCCCACCAATATTTTGAAGAAGATTATTCATGTTCTTGCTAAACCTTTTGCTAGTCTTGTAAATCTCTCATTGTCTAGTGGTGTCTTCCCTGACTCTATGAAACTGGCCTCGATTACTCCATTGCTGAAGAAATCTTCTTTGAACCCGGAGGAGCTTTCTAATTTTCGTCCTGTTTCTGGTCTTTCATTTTTGTCTAAACTTCTTGAGCGAGTTGTGCTCAGAAGGTTAACATCTCACATGTTATCACTCGACTTGATGGTGCCAGTTCAATCAGCATATCGGGCTTACCACTCGACAGAGACGGCTCTACTGCGAGTTATGAATGATCTTCTGCTAGCTGTTGACGAAGGGGATGGTGCAGCATTGGTGCTTTTGGATCTAAGTGCAGCGTTCGATACCATCGACCATTCTGTGCTACTGAGTTGCTTAGAGTGTCGATTCGGGCTCAAGGGTGTTGTTCTTGACTGGTTTCGCTCTTACCTCTCTAATCGGAGGCAGTCAGTCCGCATCAGTGGGGTGTCTTCAGCACCATCGCCTTTACTTTTCGGCGTGCCACAAGGATCAGTTCTTGGCCCAGTTTTATTCACTATGTATCTCAGCCCACTCGATGACATTGTCTCCTTGTTTGAGGTGCTGCGCCATTACTTTGCCGATGACACCCAGCTTTACAAAAGATTTCGTATCTTGGCCGACGGTTCTGCTCAGCGTGCC
Source organism: Ceriodaphnia dubia (assembly GCA_022539655.2). NCBI lineage: Eukaryota > Metazoa > Arthropoda > Branchiopoda > Diplostraca > Daphniidae > Ceriodaphnia > Ceriodaphnia dubia. The sequence goes on from JAKUCG020000003.1 coordinate 1,339,428, forward strand.
GCTTTTTCCTGTCTGTCCGACTGCGCTAAGTCCGCAAACGCATGAATGATTAGAAACAAACTTCAGCTGAATGCTGGAAAAACGGATGTACTTATTGCTTCCTCTGCCCGCTCAAGAAAGTTGAAACCGGTATCGTCGCCCCTGGACATCTGTGGCGAGCCGATCACTCCCTCTCCGTTTGTGAAAAACTTGGGCGTGATTGTCGACTCTCATTTGAACATGGAGCGTCAGGTGAACACCGCTTGCCGAAATGCGTACTATCATCTTCGTCGCATTTCGCGTATTCGAAAATTTCTGGACGCATCCGCCTGTAACCAGCTTGTTTGTGCCCTCATCTTCCCCCATCTTGACTACGGTAACGCTTTGCTCTACGGCCTTCCGGATTACCTCCTTGATAAACTACAACTTGTGCAGAATGCAGCTGTCCGTCTGGTAACTCGGACTAGGAAGCGCGAGCACATCACGAGCAAGCGGAAAAGTCTTCATTGGCTCCCAATTCGTCAGCGTGTGATGTACAAAATTGCTGTCTTGGCCTATCAGTGTGTCAATGGTACTGCTCCATCGTATCTATGTAAACTTGTATCCCTTAGGTCTGTCAATCGTCGCCTCAGGAATTATAGTGAGATCTCACGTAATTTGGAGGTTCCGGTGACGCTACCGGGGGCGTATGGGTCACGTAGTTTCACTTACGCTGCGCCCCAGATTTGGAACAGCCTCCCCATCGATCTAAAAATGTCTCCCTCCATCGAGAATTTCCGAGCCGGACTGAAGACCCATCTATTTAAACTTGCCTACCCCGACTGATAACTGTAATCCCTGCCTATGATCAGCGCTTTTGAGCAAACCTCATTTGGAAAAAGCGCTATATAAATACAAACTATTATTATTATTATTATTAAATTAAACTGATTGCTGGCCACGTTGAGCAGTTGAATGACTCCCACCAGGTGCACCAGAAGTATCTGTGTTAAGAATAATATAGGTTAAAAAAAGGTTGACAAGCATGGCCATGAAATGTAACTTTGAATTTACGTAGACCATGCTGATGTTGCATGTCTACCGTCTGCTGCCTACGTTGAGCAGGTTGGTTAGCTGTTGTTGAAACTCCTGTAATTAAAGATACATGAAGCTTTACTATTTAAGACTGTACACACGATATGTATAAGAATGCAAATATAAAGTCAGCATACCTGAATTACCACTGATGGGACGGCGGTTGTAATAGTCGGCTCTTGCGACCGCCATTTGACGTTGGAAATCTTCGTCGTCGTCCATGATTTTGAAAGAGACTGACGAGGAATCTGTTTTCCACCTCCGACAATGATGTTGACGTTGCCAGATTTTAATCAGAATCTAATGCGGCCGACCATTCGAGCGGCAAGCCAGGGGCCCAGGGCAAAATTCCCAATACATTCTTTAATTCGTAAATAAAAGAATTACCCGTTCAACTTAGATTTAATCAACTGTTTATTTAAGAGATCCGTAAAAATCGTTGTTTTTTTTTACTCCTCAAATCTTTATGAAACATATGTTTTAATCGGAAATCAAATATACACCCGTTTAACTGGAATGTAATTTGTTGTTGATTTAAAACACCCGTAAAATTCATTGTGTATTTATTAAAACTCCCGTAAAAATCCACCATCAATAAAACTACATTTCAATTAAAAGTCAAGATTCCCGTTAAAATTTGCTTTAATAAACTTTTAATTTATGAAATGTCGGTTTAAAACCGCTTCCTAAGTTTTAAATTCCGGTTTAAAAAACCCGTCATCCCGTTTAAAAAGTGGCACTAACGGCCCGCCATATGGCAGGGTGTGAAACTCTTACCCGTTTTTGAACCGATACGGGTTAACTTTTCACGGGTTTAAACGACCGTATTTTACTGCCGTTTGGTCGGCTACTTTTGACGACTTACAACTAGTTGGATTTTGACAGTCTGATGAAGTCGAAAATTCATTGGTCATTTTAGTGATTTATTTTATTCCCTAAGATATCTACTCTGCTATATATGGGGTTATCAATACAGAGAGATTCAATAATTTCCCAAGTCCATGATCTACCTTTTGCAGATCATGAGCATGGAGTAGGCCGAGTCTTTACCCCGCGCGGTAGTTGAAAAAACAGGCCTATATAAATACGATTGCCGCTTTTGCAAATTGTTTGGATGCCCTTCGTAGTTCTTCCCATCTCACCGATGCGCGTGTTAAAATCTATCCAATTAAGATTACTTCTAGTTTATGAACTCAAGTAAAAAAGCAAAGTTCTCCTTTAGATAATTTACATTTCAATCGTCAAGACGAATTAAATCAGAATTTTGTACGATTTTAAGGCTGATTTTCATTGAGAAATCGTGAAAATAGGATCTGGGCGTCAATCACCGGCTGATTACTGGCTAGTAACCGGGCGCATTTTCCTGCGATGCGTTTTACTGACCAGAGCCCCCAAGTATCTTCCTGCAGTTGACAGATCGGAGCCGATACATTCTGAGAAGTAGAGTACTAGCCTACTATTCACTGGTTTTACGCGGTTTTCTGTCGGTTACTTTTGCCGTCGCTGAAAGTTACCGATTTCGTACTGATTTTCTACCCCCTATGAAAAACCAAGAAACGAACGGTGAGCCACGGGTTGCGACAGCCGATGCCCGTCGATTTTCTTAAGGGCATACACATGCTTTCCATCCAATAAAATGTAACCAAACGTTAAACCTTCAGCGAAAACGTCGCTTTTGTTTGTGCCTCGTCTTTTTAATGTCTTATCCTTGAGCATTTCCAATATTTCTGGTGCGAACCATGTTAGAGTTCCCTTGATATCACTCATTGAGTACGTTCCTCTTTCGTTCGCTTGTTTACTCAACCCGAAATCAGCCCATTTCATTACTGCTTCTCGGCGATTTTTTCCTCTTGAGCTTTCAATGCTACTCAATTACAGTAGGCACGTCAATTATTCGAAAAAAACTCCCCGTTCCATAAGGCGGCGAGAGGATCCGGGCGGGAGGAGAAAAATTCCCCTCCTTGTAAAATTAGAGTTAGACGTATGAAAAAAAAACTCAGGTAGATAACAAAATTTTCTACCAGGGAAAAAATTGCCAAGCATGTGCTAATTGCGCATCACTACTTAAATTAGCGATCAACAATTATTCGAAATCGATCGCGGGCCCGTACAAAGGGTGGGCATTTGCCGAATTTTACCGAGTGCCCCCGTTTTACTCGTAAGAGATAGAAATTTTATTTTTTAACCATGTATGCCCATTCCCCTATTTTATATTATATACAAATTTCAAATTTTTCCGATTAACTTATCATATCGGTTTACTGTTTTACATTTTTTGCCAATTTGTGTTCGGACTGGGGCGATGAGTAAATCTTAGGGAAAATACCCCTCTGCCTACCTTTCTTACCCCTCCCTAATCGCAAGTAAAGGAAAGGGTTGCGACAGCCTTAGGGGGGAAGGCAGAGGGCTATTTTCCCTAAGATTTACTCATCGCCCCAGTCCGAACACAAATCGACGTTAATAATAATTAGACATTATTACCTGAAATTTGAGTCGCTCTCAGCGTGAAACAATCTTACCACGTTTGGGTGGGTGGTGTCTATTGCACCGAAATCTTTCGGTGCACTAAGGACCTTTGTGTCTATTGCACCGAAAGACGCAAGACACGGGCCTTTCGGGGCACCAAGCGCCTTTTTGGCTATTGCACCGAAATCTTTCGGCGCACTAAGTGGTATTTTAGCTATTTCACCGAAATAATTAAAGCATTATACAGCCAAAAAATTAGTTTAATGTACATTTCGAATAGGAACAATCGTAAGCTATCTCACACATCAGTTCCTGATATAAAGTAACTTGTCCCTGAGGGATTTTGTAATCAAAATCAACCGAAGGTTTAGGGGTCTTTAACGCGATAGGCTCCGCTCTCTCTGAGGGCCCCGCAAATCTTTATTGTCACAAATTTCCACCAATAGGAGACGAGAACGTGATAAATTAGCAAATATTCTATATTGTATTAAAGTTTTTGAAATTATGTAATGACAAAGCTAGTACTTAGGGTTAAGCACCTTTTGGCACAATCAAATGTCAAACCTTGTTGACATTTATGCCTTTTTAATCGAAAATAAGACGAAAAAAGCGGCCATCTTAAAAATGGTTTTTTTTGTTTTTTGTTTTTTGTAAACAAAGAAATCAAGGTGCGTTCGTAAATCCGTAAAAACTAATTAATTTCTAAAAACAGGGAGAATAAAGATAAAACTATCCTTTCTGTGATTACATCTAGTAATCATGTCATTAAATTGAATTTACATTGTTAATATACTATTGAATAATTTTTTTTCAAAAGTTTTGAAGCGTAAGCATAAATCCCGAAGGCGCCCAAGGGGCTTTATTTAAATGAGAAAACTAACTAAAAAATTCGAACAGTTTCTTCGGTGCAATAGCAAAAATGATCTTTAGAGCACCGAAATCTTTCGGTGCAATAGATTTTACGGTTTGGGTGTGTTAATCTTCCTAATGCCTCTTCTTCCTGTTTGCAAGTACTGTCGACATCTTCCAGCATTAATCGCTTAACGGCTACTGGCTTGCGCTGGAACACGCCATGGAAAACGTATGACTGGCCTCCTTTTCCTAATATTGTTTGGGGATTTGATAGAGTAATTTTTCGAATGTTTTCCATATTTCGACGGTATAACAAGCATCTAATCTGTAATGAAAATATAGCACTTTCGAAACCGTATTAAATAAATGCTCTGGGTGATCCAAACTAACGTTGACACCATTTCACTCCTTACATTTAGTGTAAACTCGCTATTGCTGTACAGTCTACACAACGAGGCATAGCCGACACACAAACGGATAAGGTATCTTTATCTAACATTCATTTATCTGCTGATATAATTTAGAGCCTCAAGCACGGTATCGATACACGACTTAAACGTAGGGCCTACAAGTTTCTATTTTGTAAAATATCCATCGGCGTTCGCCGTTATCATAAAATGTGCACAACTGTCCTTGAGATAGAGGGTTGGAACTTGGAAACAGCTAACAGTCCCAGTGTACGAGATTCTCCTGGTTATGCAGTTGCAACCATTGATGACAAATTTAGCATCAACTCCCAATGTCGTTACTATTAGGTACTGATTGACACATTGATGCGCTGCAGAGTCGAGACGGGATTCGGACACATGCTCAGGGCGATTGCCTATATTCAGGCATTCGGTGCGTTTCATCACCGACATCGCCGACATCCACGCCTTCTCTTGAACGACCTGTTCAATTGTTCATGATTTTCAGAGCATTTTCTACTAAACGAATGGAATCCTCCAACCAATCAACCACAACTCCCAGTCAATCATTCCTTGATTTTAAAATGTTTCCGTTGATCGTTGTCTCCAGTTCACCAGATTTTTCCTCTCTACAACACTACTCGCTTTTAATGACGTCGACGTGATCGAAGATTGAGTTGAATATTAAGGGGGAACTAGGTTCAAATCCCCAGTCCTGCTTTGTTTATCATCCTGGATTTTGCGCAGCTCAGCCGAGCTCATCAACTTTAATCTCCTAGCTTGAAATTATACTAATATTGCCAGGTTTTGAACCTTCCAACGTGTTGGAAATAAAATTGTATAAATGGCCAATTACGGTTTCTAAATGGCAAATTCCTGCTAAGATGGCCCCAGTGATACTTATTTTAATTCTGCTATGGGATATTGCAGCGCCAATAATACTATCGTTGGTATAATACTAAGTTGGCAGCGATCAACTGATGTCAAGGATGGATCGATAAGAGCTCGAAGTGCTGACGCGCAAAGTTGGTGGCGGAGCCATCAGCTGCAGCCATTTGTCTCTATAGGCACAACGAGCAGATCCAAATCCGGTCACTTGCTGAGCGGTTGAGGTGAGCAGTGAGCTATGAGAAAAAATGGTTGGTTCACAAGTCAGGCACTTCCAAGGCACTTCCGTGAGTTAAGCCACAAAAATGGCCTCAAGTGTTGAGACCAATGATCTATTCATCAATAAGTGGACTAAAAGTGCTCAAGACCTTGTGTATTTCGTAAATAGAGTGTAATATAAGAACTCTTAAAACAAAATGCGCGCTCTGCAAAAAGTCAAGAACGTTCAATGATTTACACAGAGATGGATTTACACTGTAATTAGAAATAACGAAATACGAGAAGTCGACAACGCCGTAGTCCTATATGAAAAGCCATTGATGAGTCATAGGCGAGCATTCCGATTTCCGAGCAACCTACGGCGCTCTAGGCTCTATTAGTCGTTATAGCGTACCTCACGTCTACAGTGCTTTTCGTCAGACTCGTTGTCACTGGTCACCCAAGTTTTGAAAGTCTCGGAAAGTCTCCAATCAAGTAAGTATGAAATAACAATTTGATTAAACTATTTGCAAGCTATTAATCTTCGCCATTCTTTATCAATAAAGGCCTTTTGTACTTCATTTCTGAGAGTGGAAAATGGATCGAGGAAACATAAGCCAACATTTTTTCTCGATGTCGGCCCTGAATAGGCCTTTTCAGCTTGGTGGTTTTTACGACTATCGAACCGACACCATAATTTCAGGTAATAAGAAAAGTTGCTGTGATCAAATTTATGTTGGTGAATTGTAGATTATTTAGGTTAATATGAATATTAACAATTTAATATAGTTCTCCCATGATGAGTAATTTTGTCTAGCACATGGCAAATTGAAAGTGACAAAACAGTAACCGTTACAATCCATGTAGCCTCTATTCAACAATTTATTTTACTTTTATGCAGATAGGTTGCAGTCCTTGGAATCGTGGGCTGAAGGAGAATTCAAAGTTCAAGTTTCAAGTGTTAATAAAACTTCAAAATGGGAAAAAATGGATATCTGCAAACATCTCCAGATGAGCATCATGTCAGGAATTATTGATGATTTCCAAGGTTCTAGTAACTTTGTTAACCATCAACCAGATACAGCTGAAGCTGAAGTTAGTCAAGCCCTGGTGTGCCGCATACAAACAAAGAAAAGATGCCTCATCACTGAAGATATTCAGCCTCTTCTATCCAACTGGCTTCAAAGTGTGACTGTGTCAGAGGCCACCCATATTGTAGTGGACGTCATCTATGGAGCCGAGGCTTATTGCATTCTAACTCGTGACGAGCAAATAGAGACCAATGATAAACAACAGTTTGTTTTGGCAACCAAATTAGGCAATGCCATTGAAGACGAACTTGACTTGGCCCAGTTTAAGGAACAATTCAACCAAGAAGAGAAGCAGCAGCTTAGTCGGGCTTTAAACTGTTGCGTTTATGCCGATTTCTCTCATAAGCCAGAACGCCGATGTAACATCTTTAGCGCCTACCAGAAATGTCAAGCACTTGTAATGCAGCTTCGGAAGAACGACTTTTATGCTGTCCCGATCTCAGTTGTCTTATGTCCGTTGACAGCCATCATGGGGAGAGCTGGAATATTCCGTAAGCTGTCCGAATACCGCGACATCTCCGTTGACTTGGTTGATCGTTGCCGTTTTCTGTGGTACAAGCTGGATCACTTCATCGCCAAAGCCAATCATTTATCTCAAGACCAATTTAGAGAGGCGATTATTAAATTCCGAAATCATCTGAGGGATAACCTGAGAGCTGCTGTTGTCGATTCCCGTCGGAGCAAAAACAGGAACGAAAAAGAGATTGATAGAATCATCAGTACTGCTGAAAGTCATCCACTATTCAAAACGATTCGTCTGAGCCGTTGGTTGGAGTACAAGAAAGCCGAGATGGAGATGATGGAGAAAATGTCCCGTGTAAATGGAGTTACCTTCTTGGCCAGTAAAATCCAACTGGAAGAAAAACTGTCCGAATCTCTTGACAATGAATTCGCTCTGGTTTTGTATGTTCCGCCGATGGATCAAGTGACGAACGCGATATTGGAACAGATGGAAAATTACGTGGAAAATATGGGGTCGACCGGCAACAGGATTGAAGAGGGAATTGATCATGTTCAAGAAACTACGGTTCCTTGGTTTATGATCCAGCAGAAGCGGAAAGAAGTATTGGACAAGATTCGTGATCTGTCCAGTCACGTGCAAAGGAACATGGATATGGAAGGCCAGTTTTTCATCGTCGTTGGCGAAACCGGGAGGGAATGCCATTATTCCGTTTACGAAGCAGACAGTCTGATTAGAGACAACTTGAACCGACTGCCCAACCCACCAACTGAATTACGGACTCGTCTCCCGAAGACTCACGAAGCCAAAAGAGCAAAGTTGTCATCCACCTCAATCTGCTTGGAGTGGACATCCGAAGTTCTGTACATTCCTTGTTTCTATTTAATTGAGTTCCGTTCAAAAGGCAATGGAGACGGACCGTGGAAACAGCAGAAAACGACCAAGTCGTGCCTGGCGGAAACTATCATCCACTACGAAACTGGGTCGTCGATTGAAATTCGCGTTGCCGAGGAAACATGTATCGGCCGTAGCGAATTTAGCGACATTTTCGACACCGATGATTACCAAACCGGAACACAGAGTAGCGAACCAACCGATCAACAAAAGAAAGCCTCACATACAGCTGGAAGTTCTCGTCCTAAAAAGACGGCCCCACCGAGCACAACTCCAGCCATCCGCTTTGCTAAGAGCATAAACAAGAGTTCTTTACAGCAAACCTTGAAGACTGGATGTTGTCCGCTGTACAATGTTCCCTTTACCGACTTGACCCATCCGTCATCCGAGTTCATCCGTTTGTCGTACGGCAATTCCGGGCGTATTGGACAACACAAGACGATCCTGTTGATGGGCTACTCGAAGACGGACAAATTCATCGATGTCATGCTCAACTACATCTTCAACGTCGCCTGGAAAGATAAAGAACGATTCAGAATAATATCATTAAGCTATTTGAACAGGCCTTACTGTGAAACTCGTGCTGACGGTAGCAAATACTGGCACAAAGAGGTAGATGACCGCATCACCATCTACGATATCCACCACTCGGAAGGATTCCAAATTCCTTTTTCGCTCACCATTATTGCTACACGAAAAATGAACTTTAATAAAGAAAAGGGAAATGTTGCGCTGGTCAAATTGCTACACAAGTGTTTCCAGGAAACGGGCGTGAATCAACGGCTTAATGCAATCTGTTTCCTTGGGGAGAAGACGGGGTGTAGTTTGACACCCTCAGAACTGTCCTGCGTGGACCTGGTAGAATCCACATTCGACAAAGATACCCAGAAAGTAATCAAATGTGTTTTTTCTTTCGATCAATTCAATGCGCTACCCCAGTCGAACGATCATGCCAAAGATAGGACTGAAAGGGAAGCAAGTCTCCTACATTTCAATTTCGATGAGAAGGTTTTCTTTTGTCTGAATGAAGAGTTGAAAATGCCTGTGACTTGCATTCAATTTCTTGGAGCACACCAAAGAATTGTCCCAATGTCCGAATACGACCCAGCCCATTATGCATTATTGGTCGAAAAATTTCGGCAAAGCAAGCTAAACCTCCAATTGTGGAAAATGTGTCAAAACAACTTTCACGCTTTCTTTTCTGCTTTGTCTGCCATATGAAAACTTGACCGATTGCTGCTAATTTCCAATATGTGACCATTCACAATACAATTGGCTTAACATTTCAAGTTGTGTTTCTTTTTGCTCACATAATAACTACGAATCCAGTCTTTGCCTAGGCCTTCTGACCCGCCAAAAGAGAAAGTTAATTGCTCGTATGAAGCGAGCGAGGGCGACGTACGGTAAAGCTACCGCTGCTTGCTGGTGCTGTTCTTATTTAGGTATCAATGAACATAGAAATTAAAGAGTTCTGCAATCGTTTTTTTTCCTCGATTTTGATAATAACAGTATTCTGCCGCACATTGGGAATTCAATTATTTTATACCCGATTATAACTTTACTTTAAATATTCACACAAATTATATAGAAAATAGTGAGGCGCGTGTTTAGTTTCATTAAGCAATTTAAAAAAAATAAGAGACAAATGACGCATGTGGAGCGTACATCGGAGACTGGAGGGATTAAAAGATTTTATGACAACATCTGAAAATTGTCAATATCATGTCGTCTGCGTTTCTTTCCGAGTGACTGAGTCACTGACGGAGCATGGACGGAGTGAGTCAGTGAGACCAGATGGTAGGTGAAACGTGTCGACTTATAAAGCACGTAACGAACGTTCTTACGTAATGCAGTGAATTATGTTATTTTGTAAAGATATATGAATAAAAATTTCCTTTTATTGATCACAACACTTAATTAACGCAGGAAATGGAGGATCATTATGAACAAGTTGCTGCCCTGGGCCGTCAGTTCAAACTTGGAACTCTGTACGATTGCCGAGACGATACTTATTATCTCACAGGTACAAATAAATTTCAATCAATGTAAACCGTTAAGTCTTAAACAGCAAGTCACTGCTTGATGCCTTTGCAGGAAGCTCATATTCAACTTTTAGATGTTAATACCTTCAATATTTGACGTGAAGTGCCTATAGTTCTTTTTGCTTAGGTATTCTTGGTTTGCCAGGTCTAGCCCATGTGGCAAGGCCTAATCACATTATGCTTGAAATTGTGTCCTTATTTGGCTTTAGAGTACCTATATCACCACAGGCTGCCACTATTTGTTAAAAAAGACTTGAACATTCATTTATATAATGTAGTCATATGTATATATATATTGGTTGTTACAATAAGCCTTAGATTAAAGACGAAGCAAAGTTTTTATTATTAATTATTATTGTTCATCACTTGTTATGTTTTAGGAGACCCAATTTTGTGGCATGCGTCTTACGCATCGGCCATTCGAGTGAAAAGCCACATGAAACAAGAAATATTATGTCCGGATTCGGGAAGCAACAAACTCCATCATGTTGGTCTTGGAGATCACATGCAGATAGGCGTTCTAACTGGCCTCGTCCGCAAGTTCCAAGGTGCCAGCAAGTACCTTAACGAACGAAAAAATCCAACGGAAGCTACTCGAACCATTGTATGCCGCGTAACTATCAAAGAAGAACTTGTGCATGCACCACTTTTAAAGAAAAACATTATTCAACGCCTTCCTACCGATGGGACGATTGAAGCAACCCACGTCATCGTCGGTATAGTCTACGGAGCGGAAGCTTATTGTGTCCTCTCCCACAAACTGGATGGGGACTTAGACGATGAAGATGCCAGAGAAGAAGCAGAAGAATATCTTTCTAAAATTACACTGAAAATGAAGAACAGTCTGGATGAAAACCAAAGTGCCACTGCCTTTTTGGAACAATTCGACGAGGAAGAGCAAAAACAAGTCAATCGTATGCTCAAATGCCGATTGTACGTCGATTTCCAATCTACTCGGAATTGTGACGTGTTCCACGCCTACAAATGCTGCCGTCTAATTAGTGTAGACAGGGTAACCGATGAGTCTGTACCTATTGCCTTCAAGACTTGTTCCCTGAATGTCATTTTAAATCGACCTAACATTGCTAAGCTCTTCCATCTTTTCCAAGTCGACCTTCAACTGTTGCCCCGATGTCATTTTATTATGGGCGAGTTGGAACGGATCATCGCCCAAGTGGAGATCATTCGGAAAGATGTGGATAAACCTAACAGGAAATCTCTGCGCCATTTCCAGAAAGCCGTCGCTGCCTACAAAGAACTTGTGAGGGAAACTTACAAGGAAAGCCTCGTCATAGCTCGGAAGACGGGCAACTCTGAAGTGCTGGAAAAAGCCGTCAAGATCACTGAGAAGCATCCGGATTTCCATCCTTCAAGGTTGGAAAATTGGATCAAGTATAAGCAGATCGAGATGGATTTAGTAAAAAAAATCAAGAGCATCGATGAAGTTACGTATCTGGCAAGTGTGACTCTTCTGAACAAAACATTGGCCGATTGTTTCGAAAAGAAACACGCCTTGGTGCTTACCGTTCCGTCTTTCGCTGAAAAGACGGACACAGTCCTCCGATCTATGGAGTCCTACATAAACAGCTGCGGTAATTTGCTCGACGATTTGGATCGAAATTTTTATTTGAATGCTGATGACAGATTACCAATGCCCGCTGTAGCCGAGTGGATGAGGAAAGAATTCATGTGCAAAATCCGTGAAATGGTCCATTTTGCAAGGATGAACAAAGACTTGAAGGATCAAGTCCAGTTCTTCGTCATATCCGGCCCATCCGGCTGTAAGTTTACCTTTTCATACTCAATTTATGAAGCCGACTGTTTGCTGACACACGAAGACAACCGCGTCCAGCTGCCCTACCCCCCAACTGGATTGCGAATCCTACCGGCCGGAATGTGCGACAAATCGCTGGACGCCGTCATCGTCGAGTGGAAGTATGGAAATCTGCACTATCCTTGCCAATTCTTGGTGGAATATCGAGTGAAAGGGACTTCTGAAAAGGCGTGGAACCGTCGGCAGGTAACAAAGCCGTTGGCAACTCAAACCAACGTCAGCTTCAAAAAAGGATCGGCGATGGAAATCCGTGTGGCTGCCGTAACATGCATCGGTCGAAGCGAATTCAGCGATATCATCGAGACGGTATCGCAGCCAGAAATTCCGTCAGGAGACGATGCCGCTGAATCAAGATTTGCCAAGAAGGAGCGGCCAGCCCCGCCGAAGGAAATTGTTCGTGTTGTCAAGAGTTGAGAGAGAGCTAGACTTTCATTTTGATTGTTAGAATAATTTGGTTCTACGGTATTTCCATTTAAAATACTACGTTACTATTGCAAATTGCTCAACGGTATCCGTTTTGTATACTTTGGTTCCTTGTAGTTGTTTTTTTTGTTTTGTTTTTTTAGGGCGATCGAAGAAACAATAGACACCCTTTCATTGTGCCTGTATTGTCTTTTGTCCGACGTTAATATATTGAGAGATTTGCCAACAGCAAGGACAAAGAACTGGCCAAGGAATTAACTGGCTTTCGTCAGTCAATAGCCACAAGTGGTCTAGGCAGTATAGACTAATACTTTACTTTTTCCCATTTCGTTCTTTAAAAGGGCGCAAAAGCTTCATCTTCTTTCAGGTCGGGGATTTTTCGGAGAGTTCTCTATCGATTTCAAGCAGTCGTCATGCAAAACTGGCTCGGTGTTGGAATTTCGTGTAGCGGCGGAGACCTGCGTCGGACGCAGCGAACCCAGTCAAGTTAATAAGAAAGATGATTCAGATTCAGATTTTAATGATGAAAGCGATCCAATTCGCCCGTCAAAGATAGTTGCATCTACGCGGAAATGTTTCGTCTTCTTTATTTCTGTCCACGTATTGTTTGATTTGATCGCAACAAATCGCAATGGAATTTTTTGAGCGGAGTATTTAATTTTTTTTTTCAAGTTTCATCTCCAAAATGTCATAATCTAGAAACACAGTTCAACAAAGAGTTTTACATCTCATCAGTTTGAAAAAGTCAAAGTAAAGTTGGCTACGAGATGTTAAAATTCAACGGCTTAGTCGAAACTTGAGCTGTGACCAACTGACTACAATAATAGGATTGTTGATGAACGCCGTTCTAAAACCCCATCCACAAAACAAAGTTACAAACCGAGAAAGAACTTAGAGTCCTGGTATATCAACCCCGGCCTGGTTGAACCAAAAATAAAACCGCATGCATTGCAGGTTTTATAGCCTTGCGGGGATGTAGTATATCGGACATGAATTTATATATAGGTTACATGAGATGGTCGTTCTTCAACGACGTATTAAGTACAAAAAGGTACGAGAATTGCGTCATTGAGAGAGCTTTCGCTGCTCCATTTCATAGTTGACAAATATCGAAGTTGAACTTTGAATCGTCCGGTACTCTATGTCGAATGTACAATTTATATTACACCATTATTATACCAGGCCGTGTATTTCACTTAATTCCCCACACTATCTCTACGTACAGTATATACCTATAGTAATTATAATATCTATATAGAATCCCACTATGAATCTATGATCTTCCCCTATGGATTCAACGGCCCGGCCGTTACGACACTATTGGAATTTCTACCCAGTGACATTGTTGATGGTGCTGAGGATCCATGGTAAGTGTTTTGCGACGGGTTCGGTGCCGATTTTCATCACTTTGTAATTGCCGTTGCTGTCGACGGGACTGAGTGAGACGGTACTACCACCACCAACCGGTTGAGGCAAAGATGAAAATCCATCCCAGTCGCTGGCTGCCTGAGTTTTACCAACAGCTGATGTGTCAGTGATGGATGAGGGCAGACAGACAGGAGTGACTTCACCTGCGCACGTATTTAAATAGAAATGGATACTGTTATCAAGAATGATCAACATATAAACTGTCGTCATGACTTACTAGTGAGAGTACTGATGCGAGAAGGTAGGCGAATGAGAGCCATGTCGTTGTCTCCAGTCTTTGGGTTGTAGTTTGGGTGAATCTTGATGTCATTGGGATGAATCGATTGGACGATTTTTGGTTCGAGGGGAAATGTCCCGTCTTCGGCATACGATTCGAATGGAATAACGGGACCAATGTAATCGTTAAATTCGATTGCGTTAAACTTAATCTCTTCTTGCTCAGGTTGGGTGTTAAATTCGGGGTAAGCATATGGTTGGGAATCCGTCCCATGATGGTACGTGCTTTGGTCTTGAACTTCATGTGCGCCAATTACGACCTCATAACTTCTGAAACCGTCGGCGCAGTGAGCAGCGGTTAAAATGTATTCATCCGAGATGATGCTTCCTCCGCAAAAATACATGCCTTCTATGAATATGCCCACTTGCCTAAACATTGCCATGAAATACAGTGTTATTATTTATATTCATATTAGCGCTTCTTAGTTCATTCGACTCTTTCTGCGTTATGTATAGATAGACATACCAGGGAAATTGGTGTGGGGAAGCCTCTTGGCCAACGATGCGATTTTTTGGGAATTGGCCGCAGATAGTTTGGGTATCGGTTTGCGGAATTGGGTCAACATAGCCATAGCCATAGGAATAGGATTTGGAAGGGAACGAGTCCCATCTCTAAAATGAAGAATAAGAAAGTGTTATTGGAAGCAAACCGAAAATGGCAGCCATCTAAAACAAAGATTGCCTTTAAATTCATGTCGCCAATTTATGCAAAATTCTAATAGCCTAAACGAAAAAGTCAAACCTCGAATGGCGTGGCCGAACCAGTGTCGATTACGGCAGCGATTAGGACGAAAATGGCGACGAGAACGAGCAGCTGGTTTTCACACAAATAATCTAGTTAGTTTTTTTTATGGGTTTCTCAGTTTTGTATCATCGTAGATTATATTACTTATTACCTTCATCGTGGGCGAATAACGCTATTAAAGAGTGATGACGAATGGCGAGCTAAAGAGCTTATTTAGCCTAGAATCGTACAACTAATGATGGCGTTCTATTGATTTGTTTCGCGTTTATATACGTACATTTTTAGCTACTCGGCATGTCGAGTTTGATGAGCTACACGTCATTCCGTATCCTAGAGCGGCTGTCGACGAATTAGTCACAGCTGGATGAATTCTGCGCGATTCATGTGGATGTATTTTTTTACAGTAGTTTATTATATTTCGTCGACAAGTTGGTTACGTACGGTATATTGAGACCGATTAAGGCCTTATTTACCATCGGTGCGTTAAGACCAGAATGCGAATGTATAGGAAAACCTTTTAGCTCAAAGTATGTACGTACGGTACGCAAGTCAATATGAAAATGGTAAATAATAAAGGTAGGTTTTGAATACTTACTGGAGCACGCCGCATATGCGTAGCACCAACGTACATTAAAATATCTTTTTGAAAGGAATAGCAGGAATAGATATTGACAGAGATGACGTCCTTGCAAACGCTGCCTTTACAATTTTGCTTTTTAGAACTTTTTATAGATTTTCAGTGAACGCATGTGGGCTTTGCGCGTATCAGCAGGTGCGAAAATGTGGAATCCGTATACTTTGAAGACCATGCAACAACGCCACTTTGTTCACACCCGGGATGTTACTTACCGTCCGTCAAAATATCGTAGATTCCTTATTGATGTGACAGCAATATCTCTTCACTCAGGAGTCGAATCTCAATATATATCAATACTATCGTCAAAGAATAGTCCGAGATTTATTGATGTGACAAGTCTTTTAGTCAATGTCTCTTCAGCCGCGCTGGCCTATTAGCTCATCCCGTCTTCTTTACCGATTGCGGGGTAGGGAGTTTTGTTGGGCGCAAACGTTTGTTGTTTCCAGTAGGCTGAGGCTCGTCATATATCAATACTCGTCAGAATAGTTGGCAAATATGCCAGGATGTTTTCAGTATACCGGTCCCTATCCTATAGTTTGCCACAGTCGGCCTTTGCTTTAGTTGATCAAAATCTTCATATCTAAACGAGTGGATTCACATTATACTCCCACTGCTGTGAATGCTGAATTGGCACTGCAGACTCAAGATTACGGTACTAGATACGTCCTGTGGGTTAAAATTGCGACTTTTCTTCTTCGCCTCTCGTTCGCCGCTCCCGGTGGCAGTAATGAAAACGATGGGCAATCGACGTCGCTCGCTTTTTTTTCCTCGGCTCTACGTAGTACACTAGGAAAAAAGGGAATCTTTGCCTAAGAGATCCACTCCATCAGTTCAGACATTTATCGATTGTATTTAACGACGGCTTTCGTATATACTGTAGGCGAGTAGACAAGGTGCAAGGTGCACGGGAATTTACATGGACAACGGATTTCACAGTTCCGCATCAGAAAATTCGCAAGGTCGACCATCATCCAGTATAGAGCCATCGTCATCTCCCAGCAAACGAGATTCGAGTCGACACAAAAAAGATCTAGACATCCAGATAAATAATTTAGATAAAAGTGCCTCGTCGTGTGGCTTCTGCACAGACCGAATTGTGACATAAGCTACGAACTTTCAACGTCTGGATAGTTGTGTATGGTAAACAATTTGGAAGAGGAAGAAACAGCAACAGAAATGAAGCAAACAATTTGATTAATGTATAAACTTTAGAAGAGAAGCCAACCGTCTTCGTCTGTGGCCAAGGCCTTGAACATCAGCCACTGATTGAATGTTTGCCAACTGCGACGGACTTGCGAGTCGTTAGAGGTAAAACGGTGGACAATGTCGATTTCGTAGACATCGCTAAATCCTCCCGACTTAGGAATCCTCCGAAGGCTGTCCTTTGTTTACACCGAGTATTCTCGAAAAAAAATCGCCAAAGACAAGGTCCGTGGCCGGACTTCACAACTCTGTCAGTTTCTTTTTAAATTTACCAAGTCAATTAATTAATCACCAGAATGATAACACTAAACACGATTTGTTTTCATTTACATTTTTCTGCAAATACGAAAATACCAGATTATTTAAACATGTAGCTTGTCGAGAATGGGCGGCACCCCTTGACAGACCTTGCGAGTTTAGAAAACACAGGTCTTAAATTTTAGTCATAGGAGCCTATTTTAAATCAGTAACTCAACATTGTCAATATAAATGATAACAAACTCAATTTAACCGTGACACAGCAAAAGAATCTTAAGGTTGTTGTCCTACCTTTGAGTATGAGCAATCGTGAAGGTGGATTAGACACAATGGCGAGAGACGTCGATCTACCTGCACAAAAGAATCTGAACCACTTGGCTGGCAACAGGCAATTATCCGTTACACTAGAAATCGCTTCGACTGCCTGTCTGTACTAAACTCAACAGGCGCCCTACCACTACGTAAATACGCTGCGCTCCGACACTCTATGGAGCGAAGCGAGAGAATTCGAGAGAAGAGGTTTAGTTCGTATTTGTCTTTCAGTTTTCCGTTTTTCTCTTGGATTTCGCATCTTTCTTTTGGGTTCGACACCTTGGTTGCTGTAGATGAGAAGTATGGACGAGATGCAGTACAAGGCCGTCGCTGTCCGCCGCCGTCAGCTTGCCAACGGTGATTGTCATCATTTGGTCGCCCATCCCATGAAAATCCTTTTCTCTCTTCGAGTTGGGGAAAACCTGGGGAAAACTCGAAACCCGTTAACACCACGGCCGCTATCAACCAGTAGATCAGAAAAAAGGAAAAAACATTCTAATTAAAGCGCCAAACCATCCACTTGTGGAAGTCGATGCCTTATATGTAACCTTAATATACATTATTTAGCTAGTTGCACTCATATCCAGCAATACTCAAAAGCCCCATCCAAAATCTGTTGTATGTTAATGCTTGGTTGATAGAGGCCCTGTAAGAGGTTGTGTAAAAATAGAATAAATTCATGCTCCAATCGTGCCCCAAATATGTTTATTCAGAGCCGGAGTAAACGAGCTCACAGGTCTTATGAGCGCGTTGCCTTAAATTAGAAAGGCACTCATCTCAGTTTAGTCTCAAGACGCGATTCCGCCTGCGTTCCTCTCACTTTGTCATATAGCAAACCTAATTATCATAATTAGGCCGTGTATTTCACTTAGTTCAGAATTTATTCGCTCGGGGTTTGAACAATCCTGGTGATGAATTTATAAATCCAAATCCTTCATTACTAATATCCCCACACTCCAAGTATCATATACTATAGTACCCTTGGTATAGAATCCGACTATATCATCTTCCTGTATATGGAAGTTAAAGGAAAGTCGATACGGTCTTTGGAAGTTGCAATTACTTCCCGTTGATGACGCTGGAGATCCACGGCAAGTGTTTCACAATGGATTCGTTCATTTCGGATTCGGAGCCGATTCCCATCAGCGTATGAGTGCCGTTGCTGTCGACGGTGCTGAACGAGACAAGGGTAAAAATCCACTAAAGTCGCTGGCTGTCAGAGTTTGGCCAACAACTGTGTCGGTGGCCGATGGCAGACAGATGGGGATGATTGCAGTTACGTACGTATTCGTATAAAAATTGATTCCGTTATTTAAAAAAAAGCGGCCAACATAAAAACTGTCATCGTCACTTACTGGCGAGAGTTCTGATGGGAGAACTTAGGCGAATCAGAGCGATATCGTTAGCTCCAGTCTTTAACCAGTTAGAATTTGAAAATTTTCGTAGTTGCGAACGCAGTAAGCAGCGGTTATCATAAAATCATAAGAGAAGACGGTGCCGCCGCAAAAATGCATCCCGGTACCGGTAGCACGATTAGCGCCCCTGAATATGCCCACTTAGCTTAACATTGCAGTAAAATTAATATAGTGTTATTATATTTTCTTCTTAGTTCATTTGACTCTTTCTGCGTGATGCACAGCTCGACATACCAGGGGAATTGGAGTGTTTTAGCTTCTTCATCGCGTTTTCGCCGCCAACGAGGCGACTTTTCGGGAATTGGCCGCAGATAGTTTGGGTATCGGTTTGCGGAGTTGGGCCAACATAGCTAAAATTTCCCAAATTTCCAAAATAGCCATTGGTTTGGGAAGGGGACGAAGCCCCTCTCTAAAATGTAGAATGAGAAAGTGTTGGAAGCAAATTGAAAATGGCAGCCCCCTAAAACCAAGATTGCCTTGAAACTCATCTCGGCAATTTGTGCAAAATCACAATGAAACGGAAAAGTCAAACCTCGAATGGCAAGGCCGAACAAGTGTCGATTATGGTAGCGAGGACGAAAATGGCGACGGGAACGAATTGCTAGTTTCCATACAAATATAATTTAGCTATTTTTGCGGTTTTCAAAATTTAGTCAGCAGATTATATTATACCTTCATCGTGGCTTATATTTAGCCTTATAATCGTCCAACTTAATGATGGTGTTCTGTTCAATTGGTTCGCGTTTATATATATACGTACATAGTTACATTCGTACAGTATATCGAGTCCGGAGAGAAACACGTCATGTCCTAGAGCAGCTGCCAATGATTTATTCACAGTTGGATTAACTCTGCGCACTGCGCGACTCGTGGGTGGGCCTTGCTAATGTGCATGACTAGTCCGCATGACTGCATGACAATAATCTGCATGAATCCGCCGCATGAATGGCCAAATAGTCATGCAGATTAGTGCCCTCTTTAGATTTCACCAAAACTTTTTTATTTCTCCATTTGATATTTTCGTAAACAGCGTTCATCAACGGATTGAATCGTCGTTATATGGGGAAAATCCTAAGGCTTCAACTTTTTTAATAAACCATTTTTGTTTTCATGGGTTTCAAAAAAAGTTTTCAGTCCAAAAATTGCCGCTAGACCATTTTTACACTAGCGTTCACCTTCAAACCGTATTTTTAATACAAATGCTGACTTATCCCTATCGGGAACCTATCGAGCGAAGCCCAGGCCTGGATGTCCAAAACCATGCCCAAAAAACTACACTTCAGGCCCATATTAAAACAGCTAAATAGAGTAACAAAGTTCCTCCGATCTTAACGCTAATCGAAACATCTCATTGAGACGGATCGATTGATAAATAAATGAAAAATGAACGCGTGACCTAGTGATCACACGCTTCAAAAGTTTACGTTTTTTTCAGGTGCAGTAAAATAATAAGAAATAGTAATAATAATAATAATAGTAAAATAGTAAGAATAAAGGGGACACGCTGTATACGGCCAAGCGGGTTCAAACAGGCAAACCCCCCTTAGAAGCTCAGAGCTTAGACTAGGGAGAAACTTTCTGCTTTCCTCATCCCTAGGAACGACGCATCTTTTCTCTATTTCTTCCTCTCACTATCAGCTCACTATTAGGTTGGTGGGCGGGATGCTTTTTATGGAGAAAGTAAAAGTTCCTAGATTTCTTAGAGAATGGTCAGATAGGAAAATAGTTAGGTTTCACATTTTTTCGTTTTTTGGATGTAGCGACCCAATCGGAATCCGTAAGACAGGTGCTTAAATCTTTTCCTACACCCTTTGTCTCTTTTCTTGGTATAGCGTGTAACAATCTAAAAGATCGCTTCTAGCGACAAAAAATTCGGTGTTTTTAGCACTGTTTTGCACGGTTTTTGAACTGTCATGCAGAAATAGTCATGCACTTTATCATGCCTGGAGGGCATGCATGACAATGCCATTCATGCGGCGGATTCATGCAGATTATTGTCATGCAGTCATGCGGACTAGTCATGCACATTAGCAAGGCCCCTCGTGGGTAGCTAAATGAATTTCGACAACATTGACGGATTTAATTTAATTTACCATCGATGCGTTAAGAGTAGGATGTACGTATAGAAACACCTTTGAAATCTAAGCGCATATATAGTAAATAATAAAGGCGATTGCGAACATAAGTAGAGTGCACTTTCAGCAGCGCGTCCTACAACGTAGCACCTGCGTATAGCACCATAACCTACATTAATATTCTGCTTGTTCGACCATGTAGATTTCTCTTTGAAAGGAATAGATAATGACAGAGATAGAACATGACGTCCGTACAAACACTGTCTTTACAATTCCACCTTCTTTTTAGGTTTTCATATTGAGAAATTTTCTTTTTTTTTGGGGGGGGGGGATACTGGCAATCGTTGATGTTCGCATCAACGCGTATCAACGCGTATCAACGTCGGAACACGTCGGAAGGGGAAAAAGATCTGCGACATCGATTCGACGAAGATAAAGGCAGTCATTTGCGTTTCAGCACTGGAAAGACTCGAAACGAGCGAATCAGTTGGGAGCAAAATGTCTGAAAATATTGCGACCGTGTCTTCTTCTTCTGCGGACCCGGACTCGGAACCGGATCTGAGTGTTTGCAGCGAATGCTGGAAGCCGTACGACGCCAAAGAACACCAGCCGAAGGTCCTCAACTGTCGTATTCATCCGATGCGAACCATCTGCCTCAAGTGTCTCCAGGTATTAACTATTAAGTATCCTCATCTCCTGAACAAAAGTTCTCTATCGGTTCACTAACCCAAGTTGAAAAAAATAAAATAGTCTGGAAAATGTTCCTCAATCATCTGTGAAACCTGCAGCGATTCGTGCGTTTCCTGGTCGGTGGATGAGCTTCCAGTTAACATTTACGCTCTGCAATTAGCTCAGCTTCAGTCGAAGAAGAATAAGACGGAGACGGAGACGAGTGTGGACTACCCAGCGAGAGAAGAGTAAGTGAACTTTATTCCGGTGTGGTACTAGTTATTTTAATTAACTTTGCCGAGAATGTCACACATTCGGATTCCATTAATATTGCAGAAACTTTTCCGAATCAAACGGCGAAGATGAGCAACCGACGGCCGATAACTCGTTTGACTTCTCACGTTGCCCATTTGTTTTCACCTTTTGCGTGGAGGAAGTCAATTTGGGTCAAGTTCAAGTCATGTCGTCGCCCTTTCTAATCCAAAACAAGTTCGTACAGTCACTCGGCGAATTCTGTTTCCGCTCGTCTAAGGAATTTTACGTCAGCAGTCCAAAGGTTCTAATTTAAAAATTCTTTTTATTTCATGTAGAAGCGTTTTTACAATAATTACGTGTCCCATTTTTGTTGTTTTTGCAGTTGACGACGGAAGCATTCTACGAACTGGACTGTTTCCATCCTGATTTCCAGCCAATAGAATCCGAGGTGATGGTCTACGCCGATCCTTCCAAGTTGGCGACGATCGGGATGGAACAGCTGTCGAATCTGGATGCCGCCATCGAACCAGCGTTCGACCCAAATGGGAAATTGATCCATTGGAAGTTTATTTTTGCTTTGAAAAATTCCAACCAGTTAAAGAGATCCGTCGAGACCGTCTGGGGCACCGTCATTTCGGGCCACGCTGTGCTCGAGTGGCTCGCCACCAAAATGAATAAACAACAGGGAATTGGGTTCACTCTGGAAACTCGCAATCCCGCTAAAGTTTGAACTGATAAAGTTCAACTGAGATCACGAAAACTTGCACCAACTGCGGTAAATGTTATTGTTTTGTGTTGTGATGATTACGTTTACTATAATCAAGAAAAATCGAACGATTAGTTTGCGATGTTGTCAGTTGAAAATCAACTTGGATGTAAGCTTAACGGTCTCGAGACAGACGACCCGTGTCAATTCAATACAATTCACATCGCTAAGAGTTCATAATGAAAGTGGGTGCGAACTGCGTTGTTTATTTACAGTTCAGTTCAATTGAAGCGGCACAAATAATTAAGTTTATTAATTTTGTACTGATCGGAAGAACAATTAATATTTACCGTACATGTCGAAGAGTCTACTCTAACAAGTTACGGGGAAATAAAGACAATCTTGAGTGTCGAAACATTTGAATGAAAAATCGTCAAAGTATTCGAGATCCATTTACGAGTAGTCAACAACAAAAAAAGACGTCGAAAGGGCGTGTCGATGGATACAAATCAATACGACGCAAATGATTTCTCTGCATTAAAAGGAAAGTGACTTGAATATTTTAGCCCTAATAAGGTCAAGTTCCGGGTCGAACAATCGTTGTCTTGAGAAGAAAAAGATGCGAGCCCCTCTATACGTGCCAAGTAGTCGTAACGGCTAGGTTTGTCCGATCCGAAAAGAGTTGGGTCGAGAGAACGGACTTTAGCGGCCATCTGATCCAGCAAATGAAACAATTTGTCTTTTGCGGCGATCATCTCCTTCCTCCAATCCTCATTTGACGTCATCTTCACTTGCGATCGAACTGATTTCTGACACCACTCGAACGGTTGGAATGCGTGTTGAGATACCGGACATGGACAGAGTTCTCGGCTGCAGCGTGATCTTCTTTGGGCACTGTTTTGGTCTTGTAATCGATCTTGCGCCAACTTTTCACAAGTCATTCGACAACAAGGACAGTTGAAAGCCACAAGTCCATCGTCGCAAAGCACTAACGAGCGACGCAGCACCGTCTTTTCAAAGAGACAATTTTTGCGACTCAAATTCCTCCTACAGGTTTTCAGGTTTTCAATGTTAGTCAGCAAAATGTCCAGTTCACTTTGATGCTCTGTCAGCGACAATTCAAGCAACTGGTTGCGATGGACGGCCTTGTCTTGGCTCGGCACGGGGAGAGCCGCAGACATCTGCCGTAATGTCGGGGTCCTTTGTAAACTGCCATCACGATCGTCGTCTGTGTCGCATTTGGCTTTCTTCTTCGGAGCAGGGCCTTCAACGTCGTCAGTTCCCGACTCTGACGTTGGCGATGGTGCAAGATCCGCCGACGCGGGATTTTTCAAAGGATGTTGGCGAGGTTCTGCTCCATCAGCTGAACAAGAGGCTTTTCGTCGGAGCTTCACATTTACATCGAACGATTTCTCCCATTTGCTTTTCGAAGGAACGGTTTCTCGGCTTGTTGGGCAATCTACTTTCTTGATCGGTTCCATCACTTGGATAAAACAAGGAAACTGTCGTACGGAAACACTCGAATTTAAATGCCTTGTTAGTAGCACTCTTACTTGCACTAATAGTCAAACTCAGGCAACATAATTAAGAACCACACATTAGGAGGTATAACTTACGTTTTGTATATTTTACAAGCAAGTCCTGCATTTTTTTAAGATGATTCAGTTTTTGATTCGAATACAACAATAGAAATTTCCCTGATTTTAAAAAACCAAAACTTCGTCAAAACAAAACTTGTCTGCTAGCCTAAGATCGACAGACAAACAATATTTGTTTCTTTAACTGATTGGTGTATACCCATTCTAGAAATTTGAAAATCTATAATTTCCTTGAAGGTGTCGAAATTACTAGCTGTCAGTCCAATAAACGCAGAATGACAGTTCTTTCAAAATTTCTGATAAAATATTAGAATTTGCCATTTACTACTTAAAAACTATAGTATTTTGTAGAATTTTAAATTCTCTATCATTTAGTATAATTAGTTAAGTGATTCTTTGATTTTGTATCTTATATTTTTCATTTGCCGTTTTCGTTCGGCCTACTGTCCAGCACAGAGCTCAAAAACTTAGCCTACAAGCGTAACTGTGAAATTCTAATTGTCAATTTCTAAGTCACTAGAAATAATTACAAGATGCCGTTTTAGCCCATTGGTGCGTTTTTGTGATTGTTTCAATGTTCATTTATCGGATGTTTTAAGAAACGCCTCGTTCAGTTTCAAACACGCATGCAAAAAAACGAATTTTTTGGCCGAAATTTGCAGCAGTTTTTGTCCGGTGCTATAACTTACGTTTTGTATATTTTACAAGTCCCTTTAAGATGATCTGACGAATACAACAGCTGCTTCGTAAACAGAGTTCACGTTTTGATGGAGCGAAGAGCGGCATCGGAGTGAACTAGCAGCAGTCGGTGCGGTGGTCGATGGTTCACTGTATCAAGTGAGAATCCATTTTGAGTTGAAATGGTAGACGAGAGAGGAAGAATTCAAATGTGGGTGATTCTGAGAAGGGAAACCCTCAATAGTTGCACACTACTACAGGTACGTAAATCGTCTAAATCGATCTCCAGCCACCCAACTCTAACTCCATCCTTATTTTTCACTTCCACGAATCACTTTTAATATAGTAAACTTTATCAGAAATTCATTCTTTGAAAACTGTTAAGGTTTCCAGTGAAATAGAACTTGGTCGTTCATGTTTCAACCAGTGAACTTTTTGTAATGAGGTCATTGCTCATTGCCGTTCCCCTAGAAACCAACATTGATTTTACCTACCAACATTTGTTTTTACGGCCCTGTCTGCGATCAAATAAACAAGTGTTCCCACATGAACCGATCAGAGGTGGTAAGAATTCATGGCGTGCTGAATGATCATCTGAATTGGCACCATCTTAGTTCTACCGGATATATAGTAGACCACCGGGCAGGTACGCTATTAAATATGCTGCTTGGAACGCATTGGAACACTTAGTCATAGTATAACCTCGTTTCTCCTAGAGAATTCTTGATAGCATGCACTATGCAATTTTTGTATGGAATAATCAGAAAAAAGAAACCGGCCGTGAACTGCGCCTTACATTCTACCACGAGTTAGCCCGGATCCATAAAATAAAATCATCTTATATGCAACCATGTTGGCCGAGTGGTTAAGGCGTCAGACTTAAGATCTGGTCCCCGTTAATGGGGTCGTGGGTTCAAGCCCCACACCTGGTAGAACCTATGATTGCCTAGCGATCAATTAGATCATTACTCGGTCCGTCAGATCGGTGTCCGTCAAGACCGGACAATAACGTTTTAAGTCAACGTTGCATTTTGAAACGAAAAGAATATACAGCGTTAAATTGTATGCGAAATAAATTTGAGGAACAAGACAAAATTGAAACTGATGAAAACCAAAACTGCATCGTCATTCGGCCATTCTGAAATACAACGACTTTGCGAATACGCCATATATGGGGGTCGGCGTAGGTTTTTCCAATTCGATATTCGAGAAGTAAAAGGAATTGACTAAACATCAAGTTGTTGATACTTCAAACTAGCTGATAATTTGAGTAGAAGTTAGGTAACGGCGACTTTGGATAATCGCTGATGTCACGTAGGGCAGCTGCCGATGAACAACTTACAACTGATTACCGGCGCACTGGCAGCAGCAAGATTCTACAAGTCTTTTTTGGATGATCGCTGATGCAATAAGTGATTTTTCTATAGATTTCAAGGGGAAGTAAACTGGAAAACGACTTGAAATAAAATTTCCAACACACTCCAACCCGGCAGCAGTGCGCCCAGTTGGAAACCTACGTAAAGTATATAACGGTATATAAAGCTAATGACACATAGCTGATGTAGCCGGTGGTTCTATGGCTGGTTAAAATGTCCTATAGCTGAGAAGGATGAGTAGATGACTTCGTAAAAATGCCCAGCCGAGTCAATCATGCATACCGTTGGTTGTGTATAGAGTATATTAATTTTCGGTTTTCTAAAAAAACCTTTCAACATTTTATTTCGAGAACTTTAGTGCCCTTAGGTATTTAAAAGTCTTTGTCCGATTCGAAAGTTTATGAGATTTATACATCTTTTCAAGTTCGTCTGAAAATACATGTATTCAGTGCAACTTACCTATTTACTTGGCAAAAATTGCAAATAGTGTGATAAAAAAGTTTGTAATCATACTTACCTGGCTCAGAGGCAACCATGATCACCAAGGTGGTTCCTCCAGGGCGAGGCCCTGCCATTGCACTGGGGATGGGCTGACCCTTGCGATTAATCCAAATGTGATTAACTCGGGAGTACAATTTTTGGTAGTGGGGGACTGCGTTCGCGCTGTCCCCTGTTTAAGTAAACAAAATTAAATTCTGTTTAAATGTTGAATTGCTCCGTTTCCCTGAATAGCTCACTCAATCGGCTATTTTAACTTAGAAATTAGGGTTAGCGCCATCGGGAACTTTTCCCTAGGCCATCATGCTCGTCCTCCTTTATGGTCCTTAAACCGAGGCGGAAATGAGTTCCTCTTCATTCATGGTCGGCGTCGACACCACACAGGTTAGCGTCTTTTACTGTTGGCTTCATTTATATAGGGAGCAACACGAGCTCGTCCGTTTTAAAGGAATCTCCTTACAACATGACGCTTCGTTGTTTTTAATTCCCTAGCCGTTATCAATAAGTGGGGTAGTCGATGACGGATGGGTCTGACAAATCTCTAAGCGCAGTATGAGCATGAGCAATTTGTATATACGAGAATGAAGCCAAAAGCAGGCCGTGAACTGCGCGTTTCTTCTCAACGAATTTCCTTTTCGTTCGTTGATAAATGCAGCTATTGAACCCTTGAGATCTGGTCCTTCGTATATGGTCGTGGGTTCAATCCCCACACCTGGTAATAGAGTTATAGAAAAAATGCTAAATTTATGGGTAAATTGCTCTTCAGCAGATCATATAATTTTATGGCAGATTCGGCATTCCTTAAATGAAATTATCCGTGTAGTAACGCGATTACTCAGTTTTCAACTAGAGGTGTCACCGGCGGCATCAAACGCTCATTTAGTATAAGGATAAAAGCTGCGAGCTATTTTTCTTCCCTATCTGTAATAGGCCTATACCGATTTTTAAAAATTGGGACCCAAAATTGCCGTTTCCTTTCTTAAAAAAAAAAGCCTAGTGCTCACGGAGAATTAGTAAAAGGGGTGTGTATTTCTTAACGTAAACTAAAAGCCAAATAGGCAACATAAAAAAAGTCATTTTATTGACATTATTCTCAATACTTTTTCAAACGATTCTACAAATTTAATTCTATTGGATTGATGGCATCAATGGTTTTCCTATCAATTTCAAATATAGTTTAACTGAAAAAAGATGGAAAATACCAATTCCCAAGGTAAGACGCAATAACCGGACAAACTACAGCAGTGCGTCCTGATGGAAAGCTGTAAAGTATATAGCAATAGTTACTCGTCATCTGATGTAATCGGGATGGCTCATTGGTTAGAGTGTCCTGGCAAGGATGACTTTGTAAAACAGCCCAACCGAGTCAACCACGCCATTCCCATCCAGTTTGGTGTGGTCGTTGTGTTCGCAATCCTACAGAACACAATGTCCTGATTACACCCTGTCCTTACCCTCCTAGTCTAGGAAGGACTAGGAGTCAAAGATACAGAGCAGGATACGTAGTAGCTTAGTATGTAAGATAGTCTACCACGCCTAAACAAAACCAAAAGCGATTCAAAAGAGGCATTTACCACAATTTGCTGAGCCGTCTTTATCGATGGCCCACTTGTGACGTCATTACTATTTCCAATAACTTACTTCCTTCGCGCGCTTAATAATAATTAATTCGAACATCTTTAAGCATTGATGGTTCAATGGTAGAATGTGCGCCTCCCACGCGCATGATCCGGGTTCGATTCCCGGTCAATGCATCAAAATCCATTCATTTTATGAAATAGACTATCACAGAATAACAAGAGTAATAATACTGAAAAAAGAAATGGGTTAATTCATATTTTAGGGAGGCTGGATAATGTATGAATCACTTTAAAGATGCATTTAAGATGCATGATTTCGTAAAAATGCTCAGCCCAGTCATATCAATCACGCATGCAGTTGGTTGGGATGATAGTTGTGTTCGCAATCCTAGCGAAATCAATGTTCTGGTTACACACTATAAGTTTCAAGACAGGATGGTGTCATCGGGAAGCGCTAGTAGCCTACTAGCGCTTTGACTACGTAGTCAAAGATACAGTGTAGGATACGTAGGCTTATGTAAGCCGTGGACTGGAGGGAGTCCCCACAGTAGCACTGCATGCTATTCGGACCGATACCGGTGCCCAGAATGTCGGACCGAGTCGGTGGTATCAGTCCCGTCATTTGGGACTAAATAAACAGTGGTGTTACTGGGGATCCAATCCCTTTGCACTTTTCTATACTATAAAATATCCTTTGCAAATTAAACTGAATGGCCAATAATCTAGTCAGAAAGATAAATAAATAAAAAAAATTTTGTAAATTAGAAACTATTATCGAAAGTTTTGGTTCTTTTGTTTAATGAAAGAAAACCAGTAGGAGTCTAATACTAAAGAAAATCAATCGTTGTCTTTTTCCCCGAAACTTACAATATGTATTGTCACGTTTCCTTCTAAACTTACTTAAATATTAATTACTTTTTTCTTTAACATGCCGGTGCTGAGTTACCTTAGCCAGACAGAGTTAAATTCATAAAAACTTGTACAGTTTACATTAATAAACTGTATAGTTTCATCGTATTGTAACGATTATTTAACTGGGGTGGTAACTCAGTGGTAGAGTGCTCGCTTTGCATGCGAGAAGTCCAGAGTTCAATCCTCTGTCACTCCATTTTGGCAGCGAGTTACCGTCAGTAAAAAAAACTTTCGTATATAGTAAACCAGTGAACTAGCTGAAAACTGAATCGACATGAAATACACCAAACAGTCGAAAGCGTTAAGCCGTTAAGCAGAAGAAATATGAGACATGATACGCTTTCTAATGAAAATTCCAAGGCATACACCACAATTGACCAACTATGTATGGGCCAACCACTCAGATCATCATGCACCTACTTCCTCCCACTGATCAACATTCGAAGGCTTAACACAAGCGGTTTACCTTTAAATTAATTTTTTCTATCGAGTTATTGTTATTGCGAATTACTTCAAGAATGTTTATGTTGAAGTTATTTCGACACTTACCAACTTGCTTGGCGTGACGGTTTAAATTTTCTTTGGCTAGCAGATAACAATTTATATTGCAGTTAGCTAGCTTATCGGTCTTGAATTCATGGCTTCCTGTCTATGCATCGCCTTCTTAGCTTAGTGGTAGAGCGCTGGTCTCGTACGTCTAGGAATGATTCAATTTCCAAAGGTAAACCAGAGGTCGAGAGTTCAATCCTCTCAGGAGGCAAGCAGTCATTATGATAGATGTGTTTTACTTTATAGATTCGATTTAACTATTAAGGCAGAGACCTTTGCCTAGCAAAGGATCTATGGATATAGTAGGACCCTAATTTTCAGTATATTATACTTCGGTTGAATGCAGCTTCCTTCATATCAGTTTCTTTCACAGCACTTCCCAACATAATACCAACAAAAAGGACAAATGGGGATATATTTCGTTGAAAATTCAGTACCGAACACTGAACAGATACCCTAGAGGGCGATGTCGTTGATATGTTCCCTTATATTTCAGAGATTTCCGTTTTGGAATGGCGATTTTCAAGCTAAAATTCTTATTTCATATCAAATCGTAAAAATCAAATTGTAATTAGTAGGATTTTATACATCATAGTGGCAATGGCTACCTAAATAGGTCGTGTGGCCTAATGGATAAGGCGTCGGACTTCTATCATTGGCATTTGAGTCATCCGAAAATTGCGGGTTCGACTCCCGCCACGATTATAAATTTAAGAATTGGACCTAACATTCATTTGCAACAGATAAACAAACTAGGTATCATTTTATAAACAAACTGGACGTGGGTACGTTCACTGATGACTTAAAGCCGCTTCTATTATTATTTTGTCCTTTTAAATTTTAGTTCTCTGAAATTTATGCTCGCTGAAGGTCAAATAAAATAAAACGAACATTGATGGTCGGAAATAAAGAAAGGAGGAAGTCTCAAGTGGATCGAAATCTATATCGAAAAGTCCGTATAGATAGATCGAAAGAAAAGTTTGCAACTTTGACCTTGAAAGCCTCCTTACTGTGACAATCTTTTCGAAATAAAGTCTCACGAAATCAATAACTGTAGTAATGAGTGAACATTTACGTTCAACAGTCGAAAGTTGTAATTTGTTAAACATCGTATTTTGATTGATCAATTGAATCGAATTGCTGTGATTCATAAAAAAATAAGGATCGGCAGCATCAGCATCAGCCTAATAAGTGTAGACTTTACCTACCCTAGCATTTTTATTCAAAACCAATACTTATGGACGCAAACACCATGCACCGATATCCAGTTTTACTAAACCCAAAACAGACCTAACTGGTCCGATTTATAAGGAATATCGCCACAACCTGACACTTTACTGTTTTAAATTCTCAAAGCTTTAATAGGCTAGCTGATAATACCAATAAGTGGGGCAGTCGATGACGGATCGGGAAAATCTCTAAGCGCAGTATGAGTGATTTATTTGTATATACAATGAGAATGAAACCAAAAGCAGGCCGTGAACTGCGCGTTTCTTCTCAATGAATTTCCTTTTCCTTCATTCACTCGTAAATCAACCAGGTTGGCCGAGTGGTTAAGGCGCCAGACTTAAGATCTGGTCCCCGCTATTGGGGTCGTGGGTTCAAGCCCCACACCTGGTAAAAGACAATATTTCTGGTAAATTCGCTAGTGCAAAATATTTGGTAGGTTCATAAAACCTACATTGATCTGGTACATAATCTCTGCAACCCACGCCAAATTAGATTTTCTAAATTTAGCTTAGTGGCGGAGCGCCGGAATATAGCATATAGTAGGCTATTATTTTTCTTAATGAGAGAATGAAACAGGTAACCAGAGGCCAAGAGTTAAACTCTCTTGTCAGGAGGCGGCATGAAACCTCGTTTCTTTGTGTGAATACTTTTCCAAGAAGTTTGTTTAAATTTTGAACTTCAATAATTTTCAAAGAAAACGTGATCTAACGCTTCAAATAAATAAATGGCGCATCAAACACAAAGGATTCGTTTTGGCTATTTGCTGCCATTGCAAAATTCTTATATTGTTGGAATAAATTTCAGCATTGAATTAAATAATATCGGCTGTTCAGACGAACATAGTGACAAGGTGTTGATTGACAATCACTTCAACAAATGGCTCATTTAAAAGATCTTGTAACCGGCTCCAGTGAATTTAAATGGGGATTCGGGAGCAACTGGGAGAACGTATTCGTGGACGGGGGCGACGGGGAGAACGTACTCATGGACTGGGGCCACTGGAAGTTCGTAGACGTGGACGGGAGCAACGGGCAAGTGGTCACCCTTGGGAGCGAAACCGGCCTCATCGGCAGCCCAGGTTAAAGTGAATCGCTCGCCTTCTGGGGAAATCCAGTAGGAAGCTCCCTTGTTGGTGTTGCCGTAAACATCCTCGTATTTGTCGGTGGCGACGTCCTTGCCGTACGAGTCCTTGGTGTAAACGACGCGAGTGCCGATCTTCTTCTGAACTTGAGACTCTTCGCGAGTGGTGCCGTCAGATCCAGCATAGCTGCATCATCAAATCATAATAAAAGGCATTAGTAACGGTTGTTGTGAAAAATAATCAGCTTCTAACGACACTGCGAATATTTAGGTCATCGCTTAAATATTGCCGATTTACCTCCACTGGCTGCTGCCATCGAGGTTGCGGACGTCAGATTGGCTGACGATGGTGATCATGGGTTTCTCGGTGGTGTAAACATCCTTTTTGTAGCTGGAAGGGGCAGCGGCAGCAACGGCCAAGAGTGCGGCGATCATAAACTAAACGAATAAACGTCGCTTGTTAGGCTATTATAATGCTCGCTACCAGCAAGTGATATAAATCAGAGAAATCCAATTAGAGAGTAATAGTGATGTTTACCAGCTTCATGTTGACTTGGGTAGATTGGTTAAACAACTGATGTCTACATTCAGTTTTCCTCCGGTTTTTATAGCCTACTCTGCGAACAGAGCCAAAACTGTTTTATTTGGTGAAACGTGACGAGAGTTGTTATTACTCACACGTTCGATTCTTTCATCTAGTCGACTGACCCAGTTCTGGTGATATATAGGCTACGCTACCTTGAAACAGTTGCTCACATTTGCAACTTTTACTTTGGCTCACTTCCTTCTGGTACGCATCTTTAGTCCACGCATTTCATAATACATTTACTATAACACTTTATTTAGTTGTATTGCATAGTTCTCCTGTTCTGCCATTCAGTTAATCTAAAATCTCAACCAAAAATATTTTTAAAGTGGTATTCGGCCAGTGACAAAAGCCACGGCTATTGACTATTTTAGCGCATCACATAAATGAACACTGAGGATATCGTTATAGTTCAACTCAACAATTACGTCGAGCAGCGCTTGTAAACCCTAAGAAAGGGTGTCCGTAAATACCCATTGAGCCCTTGACGCATGTTTGGTAGCCTATTTACGGACAAAAAACATCCCTTCTTATAATAGAGTGCTGGAATTCAATATCAGTATATTGATTTCTGATGGGAACGGCAGAGATCTCTTTTCCTGTGCTTGCCAGCAAGCAAGTAATCTTTGTTTTGAAACATCCTTTCTGATTACTATCGAGTAAGAAATGTCCCAAACACTTCTCCGTTTATCTTACTTTTCAAATTGAGTAGAACAATTCTTAAATTAACTATAGCTGGATAGTTACAGCAACAGGATTTGTTGCTCGTTGAAGAATTTGAATTCGTTCAAAGGTTCAATAACATAATATCCAACTGCATCAGTTTTTCTATATAGTTTTAATAATTTATTTTAATAATTTAATAATCCCAATTGTTTGGGGAAAGAAATCCTGTTGAAATAATCGATACACGTATTTTATTTTTCATTTCGAACAAGCACCTTGTATGTATATCTCTCTCTAACCTTTCTAATTATTTGCGATTCCCTCACCGCAGACAACGGGTTTATATCGGTCAACATGAGAGCCATGATCTTGATCGAGATCTTGAACTCTTACAATCTCGTTGTCGTCGCGCTTTCAGTTGAATAGAAGTCTAAAATTCAAAATGGCCATGGACTTGTTGGGGAACGTTTTCTAGGTAATCTCTTGGGAGATAGTAGTGAGAAACTAGTTGGTGTTCAACTTGCTTTCGGACTTACCTAGGGACACTGGACAAAACGTATATGTCAACACACGTAATAGAAACTTGGAGCAAAATTTATTCCCAATTTAATTTATTAGTTTTTTAATTGAATTTATTAAATTTTATCCCAGACGTATTATTAGACATTCACTCAGCAATGCACTTCGACTTATTCACCGGTCTAGAGCCCTCGACTATAGTTGGTACATCACGGGTATCGCAGTTTCAATTTAGAGACATAACAGCCAAGATGAGCCTAAGAATAAGTAATGAACAATATAATCCTTAAATTTAAAGTATAAAAGCTCAACTGTAACCGTGTAGCATTCTGTGACTTCTATTTCTTCCCATTCAAACTAGTGGCTAAAGTTACTATCACTCTGTGAAAACGTAAACAACAAAAATTATTGTATCCATACTAATTAGAATATTTAATATATGGGAATGGTTGAATAACCTGGAATGTACCAAACATATCACATATGAGATTGTACCTATTCTCAGTCACTTTGTCACATTTTAGTATCATTTGATACCACAGCTTCTATAGTATTTGGGTTGTAACTATGATCACGTGTTTCAAAGAATTAACTTAAGACATAAAAAAAAACAACCATTACCACACTGACCATTACACAGCTTTACCATAACGCCATCTGAAAACCACCAAGTACACTCTCACCGGACGAGTTGGTAAGCGGACGAGTTTGGGCGGACGAGTTGACCATAGTTCCACTAGCACTCAGCCATGCGAAGCAGACGAAGAAACTGCAAATTTATTCCCTCTTGGTTTACCAAGGGGGTCTACAGCATACTTAATTCCCTCTTGTGGTACAAGAGGGTCTACAGGGGGTTTAATCCCCATCCTCCTTGTAAAATTTGACATCTAATAACTTGTACATCACGAAATTTAAAGTGATGCTGGATGGCAAGCGCCCTCGACATCAAAACTCTGAGCTCAGCGTGATTCACGATAAAACACTTTGACCCCCGAAACAGCGTGCCGCGCTCCCGATTACACCGAAAATGGGCGTGGCTTACTAAAGTATCAATTGTTAAAATACCGAACGTATCGAAATTTAACTAAATTTTACTTAATTTAACTAGCATAGAATCTTCCACGGAAGGCCTGGAATAAAGTATCAATACATCGGCCAAATAAATTTTGATGATTTACCAATTTTGATACCTAAGAATCCATGGGATTACTTTCAATACCCTACACGTATGACTCTTTGGAATTTGACCGTCAATTTCAAAATCCAAAAAAATTATTTTTGCAAAAATTTCTTTTTTCCTCGTGTGACGTGAATTTTCGTGAACAAGCGTTCAAATTCGGCCAATTTCGGGAATTTTTTCTTTTCGCCGAAAACATATATCTAGACACATTACTTATCCCTTCAGGAGGTACTCCTGAAGGCTTCTAAGGCATTACGCCGCGACCACCCGAAGAAAAAAAACATTATTTTCCCGAGACAAGTAGCGCCATCTATTGAGAAAAATATCGTCCGAAATCGAAAGATTTATTTCGTTTATTAACCAAATAAATTTCTAACAACTTCATTTTGTGTTATAAACTTCTGTTCTTTATGCTTACAATTCAATAATAAAAATAATAAATAATAGCATTTAGGTATATAAAATTTTAAAGTAAAATGACCCTACTTTACCGATACAAAATACTGTCTGAGCGGCTCACTTTAAATGAATTTCAAAATACTAAAGGAATAGAACAAGGACTAACGTATAGATTAAAACATGAATGAAAGCTCTCAAATTAGAAACAAAAAATTTCTAAATGAAAGCAAATAACGATGTAAAGGTAATCTAGCCAATCAATCAGATGGAAAAAACCTGGTTTGGAAATGGTATACTTTTACAACATGGAACCGGAAATATATTTATATCAATCGACGCGTATTCCTCTGCTTGATTGATCTGCTCTTTCAGTTCGTGGGTTTTGAGTTCATAAAGCGCTCGAAATCACAAGTAAGGTTAATTTACATTTAGTTGTTGATAATCGTTTTGACAGCTGACTACGGCGATGCTAAACTTAATTTGGGGAAAAATATATATTTTTGGACTCTTAGAACTCGTTTTCTCTCCCAATAATTCCCGGACATAAAAAAGCGTATCGGGAAAGATCGTAAATCTTCGTGCTAAATCGTTCAAATTTCGTGAATTTTTCTCTTCTTTACGAAAAAATAATATTTTCTCTAAAACGAACTAATACGTTCTCTAAATCAAAATAAGCGTGAATCTTTCATTCAAATTCTTATTTTCTTCCAATTTTCCAATTTTCCGTTTTTGACTTTTAAAAACCCTTGTTTCTTTTAACCGTTAAATAAATACTCTACAACAAAACGAATGTGAATCTTCGGGAATTTTTCCTAGAGGAAAGAATTCTACATCACCTCCTGAAGGTCTAACCACAAATGTGGCTTTATTAATGAACGTGATCCAGCGTTCAAATTCGTTTGTTTTCGTTCATTTTTGGGAATTTTGACCTTGTATCAAAAATTTCCATTTTAGCCAGTGTATTGGAACTGCTGGAACTAGTTCCAGCAGTTCCAGTTCTGGGGTTTTTCATGAAGCACCGCGTTCCGATCCAATCCGTTCCGAGAATAAATTTTGAACAAGGAGTTCCGTTCCAGTTCCGTTCCTTGGAACTTCAGTTCCAGTTCCAGATCCAATATTCAATTTTCCGCCAAAGGCGAAATAAGCATTTAATTGCATGTATTTATTGATTAATTGGAAAATAACATTATTTCAAAGGAACAAGATGAGCGTTTCGCTTAACAAATAATAAAGACTAAAAAAAAGAAGGCTTCAACCCATTACGCTTCGCTGTTAGGATGTCTGTTGCTGTACTGAACATACGTTCAATATCGCCAGAAGCAACCCAATCGAAACAAGCTTCCCCCAATATAAGCACTATCTGTAATTTCTTCAGATTCACTAGCTTCAGAATACGTTGAATTGTCAACGGAAGATTCATTACCCTGCTCGAGAAAGTTGTTTTCTTCTTCCAATGACACAAACTCATCCGGTTCAGATAACCTGGCTCGACCTCTACCACGGCTTCTTTTTCCAGCTCGGCCTCACCTTAAATATCTATTCATCTTGCTAAATAGGTGGCTTAAATTAGGCTTAAATAGTAGGTGTACGACTGTACGTAATATTTAAAGAGCAGACAGAACATTAACAGTCAATTGGCATTGCCAGTTTGATTAAATTCGAAAACGCTTGCGGCGAATTTTTTACTTGGAACTGGAACTGAAAATAAAGTGTGGAACTTGATATTTTTTAGTTAGGTTCCGTTCCGTTCCGATCCATAAATAAAACTAAGCCCGTTCGATCCGCTCCGTTCAAGTTCCTGGATCGGAACTGGAACGGAACTGGAACGGAACTGGAACTTTTACCTTTTTTAAAAAAGTTCCAATGCACTGATTTTAGCTCGATTTCCATTCCCCATCTTTATTATCCCTATCTTTCGGCCTAATTAAATGTTTAGGACCGAGATTTTAAAACTACTTTCTACCTCAGTTTGTTCATTTTTAATTCAATCTTTCAGTGAAGATTCAGACCACAGAAAGAGTACCAAGAGGGACCAGCCGCTTACGCGGCAGCTTCATCCACTCCTTCTCTTTTTCTTCTTTCCCTCTTCACTCACCACCCTTTTCACAGATCTTGATGCTGGACGGCAAGCGCCCTCCGCATGCAAAATGCAAATACTTCAGCCTTCACGATTACAAATTTTGACCCCCGAAACAGCGTGCCAAACTCACGATTACACGCGATAGGGGCGAGGCCTAATTTGGATCGATAGTAAGAATTCCGAACGTATCGAAAATTTCGATACTTAAGTAACTAGTAGGTTCCGAATAAGATATCGATGTATCGTACTTCCCAATTTCGATACTTATCCCAATTTTGATACCAATTTCATGCATCGGCGCAATTCATTGAAATATTCCGAAATATATTCGATAATTTGAGAATTGACCGCCAATTTCAAACCAAAAAGTTTTTTAGCAAATATTTTTCCTTTTTTCCCGAGACTATGATGATTTCTTACCGTAGAGTGTTATATTTCAGGATCAGGATTTTTAATTGAAATAATTTGATTTGAAAGATTCAAATTTCTTGCAAGTGGGGCAGTTTTATTCACGTGTACTTTAGCTTTTAACTATCTAAACACTGCCTTTTTAAAATTTGTATTAATTAAGCGTGATTGAACGTGAATCAGCGTTCACATTTCGTGAAAATTTTTTGACCTCTTACAAAAAAGTTTCCTTACTTCTGGCAACGTGATTATTCACCATCGAGCGTTCAAATTCGTCTATCCGACGTTAAAATTCGT
Source organism: Ceriodaphnia dubia (assembly GCA_022539655.2). NCBI lineage: Eukaryota > Metazoa > Arthropoda > Branchiopoda > Diplostraca > Daphniidae > Ceriodaphnia > Ceriodaphnia dubia. The sequence goes on from JAKUCG020000003.1 coordinate 1,377,651, forward strand.
TCAAATTCGTGAATTTTTCTCTTTTTACGAAACGTAATTTCCGACCTATCAAGCGATCGAATTGAACTCTTTCAATCATGTAACTTTATAAATTTAATATTTTCGTCATTATGATTGCATCTTAAAAAATCCTCGACAGGAGGAAACCAAGAGGGTCCAGCCGCGCCCGCGGCATTTTTATTTCCCTTCCCCTTTTCTGTTCTGTCCTCCCTTAGCGCTTATATCTCCTAAACGGCATTATAGATCTTGATGCTGGTAGGCTAGTAATTAGCGTTTGGTGTGTCTTCTAACTGTCATGCAAAAATTTTATCTTATAATTTTCGGGAACATCGTGCCATTTTGTGTTTTCTAAAAAAAATGGGCGGAGCTTAGCTCCACATTACACAGATCCCAACGTCGACCAGCTAATAATATGGGTACACTAGCGCCACCCGTGTTCGATTTCAGTTAAAAAGCTATTGAACCCCTATCCGTAGTACGCCTAAATTTGCACATCTTCTACATTGCCTATCTATAAACTTCTTTTTCCCTTTGATTGCGTTTCTCCTTACAAAATCCACATGAAAGTTTAGTTCCCCATTTCACCACAGCTATAAATTCACGTAAATATTTTCTACCTTCTAATTTCTTAGCGAAAATACCAAATACTTCCCATAAATATCTTTCACACGTGAATTCATACATTTTACCCCGTCAATCACTACACTACAGCCACTGCTACCCACATCCAGTCTTCTATTCTTACCTACCCGTTTCCATTTCTATGGTTTAAAAAAAAAGTAAACCAAGAGGAGCCTGCCGCACGCGGCGATTGATTTCATTGAGCTTTTAGTGTTGGCCGCTTGGAGTGCTGAGTACCTGTACCCAACTAATTGGTGGAAAATTCTAGGGGAAGGGTGACAGACTGGGATACAGGGAGATAGCTAGTTTCATGGCCTTAACAATCAAGTAGGCCATGGTTAATTCAAACTTGACGAAGCGAGTGAATAGCTCAGTGCCGTTGATCGTACAATACAGAAGTGATCGAATTCTTATTTAATTCTTTCATGTCTACAGCCGCAGAAAAGAGAACCTTTGATTTGATTAGCTCTAACGCGTAATGGGGGGATGTCCTGATAATATAACTAACAAATCACTGAATGGTCGTTCGTGCAGCCTGTGATTTCAGTCGCTAATCGATGAGACCCAATCCTATGATTGGTCCAAGCATTGAAATCTCGTCGATCAGGAAAATATAGGCAAACAGGAGTCTAGTGGATGCTAGTTCTTGTCTAGCGGTGAGCTGTTGTTTCTTGTCTAGCGGTTTCTTATTTCTGGAGGATAGACTCGCATACCGAATAAGTGATGGATGGTTGTAGTATTGGGAATGTTAGATGCTGCAGAGCCTGTTGATGCACAGGAAACGACGCCGACCCGGTATTTTTCTGCGAGTTTTTGCAACGCAATAATAGTATGCGTTTTCCTACGCCCGGTCCGCCATAGAGAAGAGGCAATTCTTGTGGAGGACCAAAACCGCTCGCTAAAGCTTGAAAGTACAGCTCAACGCGACGAAGAAATTGCCTTTGCTCTTTGTTGTGGGTATCGGAAGTTGGATCCTGCACATTTGATGCTGTAGGTATATGATGTGGGTAGTCGGACGAAGTTGAGTCAGGAGAAGGTTCTTGTGGTTCATTCGGATTTTTCTTAAGGCATCTCAAACATCTTCTAGACTAGGGTAGTGACTAGTGAGCCAATATTGGCTGGACATGGGTAAGAAGGAAATTTGCCGATTGATTTGCCGATGATGTTTGGAGGTTTCATTCGAAAAATGAATCCAGGCTGGTAAGTTTGTTAGAGATGAAATCTGCCATTGCTTTATCTTAATGCATATCTTTATGCTTATCTTTTGCCGGAATAAAGTAGCTTCATCTACCAAAGTCGCTCTTCCCAATATTTCAATTTCTTCAGCCCTTTTATCAATGACTTCTCGGTCAATAACTTGGAGGCCGTCGGAGAGCAACCCCAACTCGTTGAATTCTACCACAAACGCCTGGAATTGTCCATCGAAGACGATCTAATATTATGGGGGAGAAGAGTGGTGGTGCCTCAAGCTCTTTGGCCCCGAGTCATAGGTCTAATCCATGAACACCACTTGGGGATTGTAAATATGAAAGCGGTTGCTAGAAGCTACGCTGGTGGCCCGGAATGATGATCAAATTGCCAATATCACGAGTACCTGCCTCGCCTGTTTGGGGCCTCGGAAGCAGCCACCGCAAGAAAAGAGAACAACCTTGCCTACACCGTCACAACCACGGTTCCGGCTCCATGCTGACTTTGCAGGTCCCCTAGTGAATGAAAACATTTACTAGTAGTGGTCGATGCAGCAACCAATAAGTGGCCGGAATTATTTGTCAAGTCTCGTACCAATGCTGCGGCCACGATTGCAGTATTTCGTACCATTTTCTTTCGCCTTGGCCACCCGCATGTTTTGGTGACCGACAACGGTCCGCAGTCTACGTCCGACGAGTTCCGGAATTACATGGATTCCAGTTGCATCGTACATTGGATGGGCGCACCGTACCACCCTCAAATGAATGGACTAGCTGAACGTTCTGTTCAGTCGGTCAAAACAGCCATTACATGAATGGAGAATGATCCGGGCTCGTTAGGATTGAAAGTCCATCGGTTCCTTCTGTATTATAGGAACGCTCCACACAGAACTACCGAAAGACCACCAGTCAAAATGATGTTTGGTTGTCGGCTGCGTACTCGAGTGGATCTCATGATCTCATCCACCCACAACCTCCTCCTGATTATCCTGATCAAGTTCCGAGCAAATTCGATACCAAACAAAAGGTTCGTGAGCTCGAAACTTTCGCCCTGGACGGGGAAAATGGCAGCAAGGCGTCGTGGAACGTCGATTGGGTACCTGCTTGTCCCTTATACCCCATGTAGCAAATGAAGTCTCCCCGCATCTGATCAATAGTGACATAAGACATCAAATGGTTGGCACCATTTTATGTCTATTCAATTCGGAATTATTTTTTTCAACATTCGTATTCCTATGTCATTCAACGATCGTATCCTTCGCGGAGTCGCTTGATAAAAGGCACAATTTTCTTGATTTCAATCCGCTGGACGGATTTGTTGAAAAAAACAGGTTTCTTGTAAGCCTTTTGTTTTCAGAAAACTTTAAATAGCTCAATATTCCCGAAGTCAATTTTTTCCCTGTTATTGCTTTAGTGTTACTTAATACTTCTCAATATTAATTGTTTATTCACTAACTTAATAAAAGTAAAAATTAACATCCAAAGTTTGTTTATTTTATCATCATTAGATGACGCTTTCCATCGCGTGTCAGACGAAAACGAGATCACGAGTTTGTTACTCTCCATGTTTATAGTTCCTATGAACAAGAAGATAGCATTAAAAGAGAAAACTGCAGCAAACCAACTATTCCTCACATTAACAGCCGATGAACCGGAATCACAAATCTCCGTCTTCACTGATGGAACAGTCCACGGTGAAGCTAAAACCACAACATGTACTTGCTTCATCTCCAAGAAAAACAATTCTGGATCTTGACTCGAGTACTCGACATACCAGCATATTTTCAGCTGAACTCACTGCGATATTGGAAGCACTCAAGTTCCTGTAAGTCTCTCTTATGATGCATTCTCCATATACAGACTCTAAAGCAGCATCAGTACTGGCAATACAAAATGGGAAGACGGATTCAAATACAGCAAAACCTGCAATATTAGAATACATAGTTAACCACAAGTCAGGCGGAACAAAAATACAATTTGCCTGGATACCTAGCCACATAGGAATAATGGAATATACATGGGAATTAAGTAGCTGACCAACTGGCCACTGAAAGAAGAACAGGATCTACGGGTGAAGTCATAAACAATGCTCTCACCCAATGGGAAATATGCATCCTACCAAGGGAACAGAGTAACATTAACACAATGGCTTTCCTCAAGAACAACTCTACTAACATGGCAGTGCAATCTCGTGTAGCCATCGGCCTCCAACCCTGGATTGGGAAACACCCCAGACCAATTTTCACAACAATCATCCGACTAAGAAGCGGTCACAACAAAATTAACTACTTCATTGGAAAATAGGATCCAGACACAAGTCAACAATGCCCAAACGGTTACCCCAAGAACGAGAACGCCAGACATGTGCTCTTCGATTGTCATGCGTACTCTGAAGAACGGAAAACAATGGTGGTAGCTGGTAGCCCTGCGGTCCCTAAACATACCGTTCGACCTGCAATCTATACTTGGTCAAAACCCGAACCTCCTCAAATTTACTTAATACAAAATCATCATACAACGATAACTAATAGGCCAACAATTCATCATGGACACAAAAATGATGGACCGCGTCTAATCCACCCCCCCCCCTAAATTAATTACGCTCAAGAATTCACAACTACACTGGGTGAAAGATCGTGCAAAGGGCCCATCAGCAGGAACCGTATGCTGTACTCAGTGGCGCCAACTGCAATGACCAGCAAGCACACCGAATCCATCAAAATCAAAATCCATGTTTGTAGTGCTACATTTTTCTTCAGAAAATCATTTCTATCTTGTGAGACAAAACCTCTTACAAAAGTAATTGATCCTATTGTCATGTTCGTTCTCTAAATTTGCAAATTGCAATGCTGCCAACGTCAGTTTCTCAGCCAAAAAGACGTTTCTCTACCCCTTCTTACCCCTACAGACTTCTAGAGTAAAAATCTATGATAACATACAAGTTACAAGTTACGTACAACAGGTAGTACATCTTTCCTTAACAATTTATAGATCAAACCTGATTCTCGTCACTTTTTCAGATTATTGGATAAAACAAGCAATCATCCAACTTTGATTCATTTTCAACTAAGTGCGCGTAGTAATGTTGAAGTCACTCCGGCTTGTAAGCTTCAACGTGTTGAAAGTTAATATGTATTATTAACTGTGCTATACATTTCTGGTGAGGTTAATTCATCGTGATCCTGTTTTAATCTATTTGGCTGTGGTTTGGCCTTCTCATCTTGCTAAATATTCAGTATTGTACTGGTGTTGTTGTGCCATACCCACTGTACCTGTCACCTGTCTAAAGTGCCTGAGGCATTTACTCGGGAACGCCTTTTCTCTCTTCGTCCGTCCACTTCTAGTCAGATAAAACTTGATGCTGATATACTTCGTATCATCCGCGATCTTGGCATTTCGCGTGAACCGGGTATGGGCCTGGGTGTTGTTTACGACTTCCGAGTCAAACGTCCGGGTAAGCGCGGTGTCAGAGCTGGCAAGGTGGCGAGGAGGGCAAGAGCGGCGGAGAAATTCGTGGCCTTTGCTCTCGTTAATGCAAGATCCCTACTCAAGAGGGTCGACGTCATCATCTCATTACCTACGATCTGGATCTGCTAGCTGTCACTGAGACCTGGCTCACTGAGCGTCATGGCGATGACGACCTGCTGAACATCTGCCCCACTGGTTTCAGCGCCATTCACTCCACCAGACCTGGCGAAAGAAGAGGAGGAGGAGTATTTCTCATCTACCGTTAATCTTATCGGGTCCATGTTGTCTCCTTCGGATATACTGCCTCATCATTTGAATACCTGATGGTGCTTCTCCAGTGCAATTCTACCTGCATCCATCTCGTTATCGTCTATCGCCCCCTTCTCAGTCTACAAAATGCAGCGACGGCCAATTCCTGTCGGATTTATCTGGCTTTCTTCAATTGCTCGTGGTATCTAGCGGCAAGTTGCTTATTGTGGGATCCCTAGTAGAACACCATAGGTACAAGACATCTTGTAGCCAGGATTCTAGCCTGCACTGGTTGGCTAACTCATAGATTTAAGGTGGCTTCAAGATATCTAAATGTCACTCTTGATGCAAAATTTCAAGATAGATTGTAGCTGCATTTCAAGATACCTAAAAGACATCGAAAATTTACTTTTTACTTGTTAGATTATTTAAAAAAATGTTCTTCCACCATAGTGGGCTTCTGCTCATGGCAGGTATAGCTTAGAAACTCTTTCTGTATAGTCGCCGGTCCCGGGGATCGAACCCGGGCCCTCCGCTCTATGAGTCGGGGGTCTTAACCACTTGGCTACCAGAGTACATCAGCGTTGTTCTCGACCAACTAGTGATTGATCTCATACTCCAACATTACTATCATCACTTTATGTCATACTTCTATGGTTCTATACAATACCATTCCCTGCTTTATTAGCCATTCCCTGCAGTTATTAATTATCAAATCATTTAATGTTTACCACATCTTAGACGGCAGCTTAACCGTCAGCTTAACCGGTAAACAGAACCGGCAACAGCTTCCCCATCATGTATGGCACCAATTGTACCACAATCATGATTCAAAATTTTAAGCAATTGTTACATTTCTGAACAATCATTGCTTCTCAAGCATTTATTACACGGAAACATTGCGTGTATTTAAAGACAGAGGCTGAAACGTGTTGGATAGTGAAATCTAGCACTTGCGACAATTAGAGTGAGCTCCGCCGTAGATGAAACTTTCTTTCTCAACTATGATAAACAAGGTTTAGCAATACATTAACAGAGTTCACCCAGTGGAACCTGTATAATTTCAATAGTTTTGGTAGAAATTGTTTTTAAACTGTTCAATCTGACGTAAAAAATGGGGAGGCTACTACTGGCATTAAAAATAGCTCTAAGAAACCCCACGTAAATTCCGATTCTACTTTAGTTTGAATTCTACTTACCAGGTGAAATCAATTTTCAATAAATGAACACAGACCTTTATATCTTACTTCCCAGTTCATTATATAATAAAATGCTAGAAACATTTTATACGCCGTTGAAATGTCGTCAAAGAAAATTCAGTGAAACGCCGTTTTAGGTTAAAGCCCATCCTTTTATATATTTTCTAACACTTACTATCAGGGAAGACAATTATTGGGACTCTGTATTCTGATATCAGTCTATTAAATGTGAAGTAACCAAGTCTACTCCCACTTAATGTTACTAAACTTGTTTAAATGACAAAATTTTGTGAGATGTGACAGATGTCCCCAAATCTACAGTAACCAAAACTAAAACGTCAAATTGATCCAGTGCAGTGTGTTCTTTTAATCTTTATAAGGATATCTCGTAGACATGCTGTATATACACATACAAGACATAAAATGAAAAATCGATTCTTGAAACTATGGCTAATAAGAAAACTAGAAGATATCTTAGAACCGGCTATCTTAGCTAGATTCAGCATTACTAGCTCTAAGACATCTAACAAGACACAGATTGTTCACGGCTTGAAAATTGTCTTTCAGATATCTTGAAGCTATAGTGTTCTACTAGGGATGTTGATTTCAACATCCACGTCGACGTGGCAGGAAACTCCACTACTTGTAAGTTTCTCACCCTTCTTGATTCTTTTGGCCTCTCCCAACACATCCGAGGCATCACTCATCTTGATGGCCACACTCTCGATCTCGTTATCTCGCGCTTCTCCGACAACGTCGTCTGTGAATGCATGGTATCTGCTTTAATTGAAGATCACTTTGCCATTCATACGCTTATTTGTGCCCATCGGCCTGTGCGCCCACAGAAAAGAATTACGTACCGTGAGCTAGATCGTATTGATGCCGACTGCTTCTTGTCTGATTTGCTCAGTCTTCATCTGCTCAGACCTCCATATACAGTACCCACCTAAAATGTTTGAACACCCCCCTTATTTTGCCGTTTTTAACACGGGCTCTTATGGCGGCGTTTTTTCGTTTTAAGGCGGCGAAATCTTAAGCTAGGTCAATAAAATTAAGGGTATTTCTTCTTTAGGCCAATCCACATATCACTGATTTTTTTTCCGTCAACGGGTTCTGTAAAAAAAGGGCAAGTGCACAATTGTTTGAACACCCGAGAGGAGCTTATGGCAGAAATCGTTACATTTCTTGTCATAGCTCCTAAACAAGTAACGATAGAACGTTCATTTTTTCACGTAAATTAAAGTCAAATAAGTTCTACACGAAAAAGTTAAAGCGCTGGACGTGGGAATTTTTTTTGAATTTAGGGAGAAGAAATCAACTTTTGAAAGAACAAATTTTGAAAATACGGCCGCGGGTCTGTAGGAAAAGATAGGGGGGTAGGGGGAGGGGTAGAAATTTCGGAGCGAGTGGGGGCCTTTTTATTTTTAAAATCAATTTAAAAATTCAAAAATCGTGATCACTAGCTTTCTGAAGAAGGTGACCGATATCAGGGCCAGAGCGGCCAGCCTTGACGCCGCTGCTTCTCGCAACCTATCCTCCACAACTTGAGTCAAGCCTTTGTCTTAAAAAAGGGACTCCATTCCGACACAGCGTTGTCTTAAGATTTTCTTTCATTTTTTCTTTTTGGGTTTCTAAATGAAGAACGAACTCCTCGATTGAAATTTTTACTTTGCACCAAAAAAATACTGTTTCTATTTCAAATTCAACTAGCGCATAATTCGATTGAATACTTCAGGTAATAAATGCATTCTATTTTGTTCTTTTTGTTTCCTTTTTCACGTCTCTACGACAGGTGAATTGTGGTATCGCCCGGAGCGCTGAAAGAATTGAAAAAATTAAGACAAAGCATTGTCTCAAGATTTACACAAAATGTCTTCCTAAAAAATTACATTTGGTTGTTTCAGTAAGTATTGAGTTGTAAAGAAATATTTAACACCGCATACATGTTGTAAAATAAAGTAAGACAAAAATAGATTTCGCCAGTACAAAACATAAGACAAAGCCTTGTCTCAAGATTTAGAAACGTCCATACTTCAATTCTGAATTTGCTTTGATTCGTATTTTGACTTGGAATGTTTTAGATCTTATTCATTATTTTTAAATTGATCGAAAAACTAAGGAATAGGATTTTTACCCACAAATTTTAAAACTTTTACAACGGTAGGCCTATTGCAAAAAGTTGGGTATATTATGGAAAGAACTCGTTGGACGGCGCCAGGTACAGCCTTGCCACGTTGCACCCAAGTCGCTTCGCTTTCCCCTTGGCACAAATCATTACAAGGGCCAACTTCATTGATATCAAATATAGTAAAATATAGTAAAATAAAGTGCAAAATGAGTTATTTTTTATTTTACTAATGAACAAAACAATGTACAGTTGGTTCTTGTGGTTCCTATATTGAAACGGGTTTTTTAGCACGGCTGATCTCCTGTTAATTATTTGGGTATCGCATGTCCTGTAATAGTTTAACATTCGAGTCAAGATAGAAAGGAGTCGTTATGTTGACCCAAGAATCAAGATGCCTACACAATGAGCTTCTTTTTTACTTGAGACATACGTTTGTCCTCAATTTGGTCAACGCTTGTATTTAAGGTTCTCTGACGTAAACTGTCAACTGCTGTCTGGGTAGATAATAGAAAAGAACGTGTAGGGAAGACTGGGGCAATTGTAACACGAGACAATTGTAAAAAAATCGTTTTGGTAATTTAAAATAGCTGTACAAATCTGAAATATTCAACATCAAGCCATTTTGTTGCGTATAAATTTTAGTAATTGTTTTCAACTAAATCAATTGAAAGCTTTTTAAGCTATCAGAAAGAAAACATTTTTTGAACCCTAAAATAAAATTTAGGGAATTTGTTCTATTTTCCCTACCATAAAGCTCAAATTTGACCAAGTCTTTTGAAGTCTTTTGAAAGACATCACCGTTTGGCCCCACATAACGTTTTGGTATTATGATCTTTACACAGTTCTACCACTGATTTGCTTAATTGAGAGATTTATTTGAGTAACAAATTAATTTGACGGGAAAGGTTCAGTGCTGTGGCACAATTTCAACAGTCCAAATAATTTAGGGGAAAAACAAATCTAAATCAGTTTTTGCATCCCGATCTTCTAATTGAGTGTTGAACGTTGGCATACTTGCAGAATGAACCAAAAAATATAAACCAGATTTAACGTTTTAAATGGGTGAGTCGTCAAGCGGTAGCTCTTATGGGAAATCGCACGTTATATTCAATCCCCACTCCTGTTACAAGCTACAATTGCTACAATTGTAACAGAAAAGCATGATAGATTTATTAACTAAATAACTATTTAACTTTCATGTTCCATAAATTCAGAAACAGACAAAAAAACTGTATGTTTTTTGTTACAATTGAACCCAGTCTCCCTTATCTAGTTATTATTTCACTATATGCTCCCTCTCTTATTTGACCACGATGTGGCTAGCCTATTGTTCGCTGATACATATAATATAAGCTCAAATTATTTTTTTTAACCGACAGTTATTAGCCAAAACCTTCTTCCGCTACCAATTATCGTTACTCTAACTGCATTTATCTCGGGTTTTTATGACTCTTAGATTTAAGCTAGTTCCGTAATAAATTGCGTTGCTTTTAATTATATTTAAGTAAATTTAGAAATAGAAGTAATTTTGTTCTTTGAGTAGGCCTAAACAAAATAGACTCCACTCTTCTTGCATGGAGATACAAAAATCTTAATTTCTACGAAACTGTCCTACCAAAATATGCAATAAAACATAGATGATTATTTAGGGAACGGTACTTTTATGAATTTATAATGGCTGTGTTATAGATTAAGAGAACACCGTAATAATTCATTTCTGTCCTTCCGGAATGCTATTGATATTTGTACGCATCAATAGTTATTTAATGGTCTTGTTTTATAATAAACTAGCCTAGTCGACCCGCTCAGCTTCACAGCAGAGTTTTTCCTACTGAAAAGTGCCAGTTTCTTTAATTTACCTACTAAAATCGAATATTAATTCATTAGTTTAATACGTTTTAAACTACTGAATTATTCTTTTCCAGTAATGCTGCTGTGTTCGCTAATGAAAAATTACTTAGCATATGAAGTAACCAAAACATTCCGCCTGAGGCCTGAATGGTGGTGTTTCCTTAAGTAGATATTTAATAGCATCACGATGAAAGATTAACCATTAGTCTTTCAACAATTATTGTAGTGGTAGTATAATCATCCACATCAATTCATCACGTACCACATAAACTATCCCGTGATTTTTATTATCATGTAGGGATTGTCATGAGATTATTTTTCTTTTGGTTATCCTGTGATCATCACAGGACTAGGACAAGATCCGACCGAACTTATCAAGCGATTCTCATATCTGGATTATGTCCGGATTATCAATGCGTATGCAATCACAGGATATTCCGTGATAACCCGATCCCGTAAATATCAGCGATCCTCAAGCATAAAAAATGATCCCATGACAGTCATAACAATACTTTCAGATTTATTTATATTGAGTTGGAGCTGCTGGGATTCGAACCTGATGCCGCCTGCTGCCCGTTTTGTAATATGTTCTAGGCTACTGCTTCTGCTACCGTCTTACCAACTGAGCCACTGAATCGATGTTCAAGAATCCAAGATTGTTACTACCATATACATCCTTATCACCATTCATGTATATTGACATAATACTGATGTTTTCGATATTTCTTATTCAATTTCGTGATATGTGACAAGAAAATTTTCATGATGCTCATGAAAACTTTGGTTCTCATGAGACTTTTCCATAAGGCCTACATAATTGTCAAAGTTATCCCTGAACTTTATTTCAACTCGATGATCACCGTGATGTCAACTATCTGTGAACTTTATAGACATATGGCTCTTTGATGTTTGGCGGTCCCAAAAGATAACTAATAAAACATTTAGAATTTTATCTAGTAGGCTATGGATGAATAATATGGAAACAGTAGCGCAAATCTTACTGCTTTGCTCATAAGATTGCCACGTTGTTAGCCATGGTATAGAGTGCAAACTTCCTAAGGTAAAGGGCTGCAGTTCGAACCTTAGTGATTCTTAAATAATATATGCTTCGTTTCCAATATATATAATCGCTTCAAATAATGAACTCCTCACTACTTACTCCTCTTTATACTTTCAAATGTTATACTGACTCGCTCATGTAATGAAGGGGATAATTTTATATTTCCGTGAGCAAAATGAGGCCGCCGTGATGAGCATGAAAAGTCGGATCCTCACTGGAGTAAAAATGGTACTTACTACCGTTTACCGAGACGTCATACCACATAATGCTGCAAAGATATCATTGTCAAAAAAATATTTTTTCGATAGGTTTTACATACTGAAAATCGATGCCCCCTCCGAAAATCAGTACAGCTACTACCGATAAATAGCTAAGTCTTTTGTGATGATATAATCATCCTTGTAAATACCGGAATAGTTTTTTTAATGTCCAATATAACAAAGCTAACGCTGTATGAATCGGAATTTGAATCATTGTTAACAGAAGCTCTTCATAACAATAACTATATCATATTAGCTCATGATATTGTATGTAAGCGTGGTCAAATGGTAAAAGCATTAGAGTTGGAAAACTGAAATAGGAACTTAAGGGACAGAAGTTCGATTCCCCGCGACTGCTTTTTTCAAAAATAAATTTATAAAATACTCGGTACATACAGTACCCACACGAAGTAATGGGACGACCCCCTTTTTTCGCCGTTTTCGGGCGCTTATGGCTGGGTTTTTATTTTATTAAAATTCGGGGTATCGTTCAAATTTTTAAAAATTGGGGTATGCCATGCCGCCGCCATGACTAATAGATGCCGCCATTTTTCCCGTCAAGGTCGTACCCCTAGCCATTGGAGAGGGGGAAAACGACGGGGAAAAAGGCCTTAAAACTTTAGACGCCAAAAAACCATTAACTTGTCCCTGAGGTTAATATACTATATTACCAAAGGACTTAAAGTTTTGTGCGTTAGGTGTCGTTGTTTCCTAGCTTTCTAGACTTGGAGCCCAGCATCTTTAATGGGGCTTTAGTTTTTTGGGGTTGCTCTCCAAACTAATATTAAGTTAATATTAACCAAATTTTGTCAATAATTCTGATTTCCTTTCTCATCAATTACGTCGACTTATTTTTCCATTTAAATAGACTTTAATTTTAAAATATGCGTAAGACCTGGGCAAAATTACATTGTGGTTAGGAGAACTACATTATGCCCGTAGCAAACAATATAATTTCAGTCAAATACAAATAGACGTGTAACGTGAGTTTTTACTCCTCCTCAAATCAAATAAACAGAACTAGTTTTTAAAATTGATGTGAGATATTTTTATAACTATTGTTTTCAATAACGTTCGGAGAGGGTAAACCTAAACTTCACGATTTTTCGAGATTTTTTGATGCGCTGAAATCGCGTCTGCGTATAGAGTATTTGAATTTAGTGCTAATTCGCTCCTTTTATATATATAACCTAGATCACTTATTATTGTGCACAATTATTATTTGTTTTACATAATTATTGGTATCTGGCCATGCCATATTTAATTATTTATTGTTCATTATCATTATCGTAAAAAAAATACCCGAAGCCATCACCGAAGGGACCTTGTTAAAGAACATGTACAACCTGCATATAAAAAATAATACTTCAATTTTTTTGTCTGCTTATGAATTTATAGAAAATAAAAGTTAAATAGTTATTTAGTTAATATATCTATATCATGCTTTTCTGTTACAATTATACGTACATGTCGGGACGATTGTAACAGGAGTGGGGGTTGAATGTAACGTGCAATTTCCATAAGAGCCGAGGGGTTGGCAACTAGCTGTGCGAGTGTACGAGATTCTCGTGATTCTGCACTCATTGATCCTAATTTTGACATCAACTCCCTATAGGTCCTCTCAGTGATTCTTGGGACAAGTGTACGATATTTGAATCAGTTGCCAACCCCTCGGTAAGAACTATCGCTTGACGACTCACCCATTTAAAACGTTAAATCTGGTTTATATTTTTCGTTCTTTCTGCAAGTATGCCAACGTTAAACACTCAATTAGAAGATCGGGATGCAAAAACTGATTTAGATTGTTTTTCCCCTAAATTGTTTGGACTGTTGAAATTGTGCCACAGCACTGAACCTTTCCCGTTAAATTAATTTGTTACTCAAATAAATCTCTCAATTAAGCAAATCGGTGGTAGAACTGTGTAAAGATCATAATACCAAAACGTTATGTGGGGCCAAACGGTGATGTCTTTCAAAAGACTTCAAAAGACTTGGTCAAATTTGAGCTTTATGGTAGGGAAAATAGAACAAATTCCCTAAATTTTATTTTAGGGTTCAAAAAATGTTTTCTTTCTGATAGCTTAAAAAGCTTTCAATTGATTTAGTTGAAAACAATTACTAAAATTTATACGCAACAAAATGGCTTGATGTTGAATATTTCAGATTTGTACAGCTATTTTAAATTACCAAAACGATTTTTTTACAATTGTCTCGTGTTACAATTGCCCCAGTCTTCCCTACACGTTCTTTTCTATTATCTACCCAGACAGCAGTTGACAGTTTACGTCAGAGAACCTTAAATACAAGCGTTGACCAAATTGAGGACAAACGTATGTCTCAAGTAAAAAAGAAGCTCATTGTGTAGGCATCTTGATTCTTGGGTCAACATAACGACTCCTTTCTATCTTGACTCGAATGTTAAACTATTACAGGACATGCGATACCCAAATAATTAACAAAAGATCAGCCGTGCTAAAAAACCCGTTTCAATAGGAACCACAAGAACCAACTGTACATTGTTTTGTTCATTAGTAAAATAAAAAATAACTCATTTTGCACTTTATTTTACTATATTTTACTATATTTGATATCAATGAAGTTGGCCCTTGTAATGATTTGTGCCAAGGGGAAAGCGAAGCGACTTGGGTGCAACGTGGCAAGGCTGTACCTGGCGCCGTCCAACGAGTTCTTTCCATAATATACCCAACTTTTTGCAATAGGCCTACCGTTGTAAAAGTTTTAAAATTTGTGGGTAAAAATCCTATTCCTTAGTTTTTCGATCAATTTAAAAATAATGAATAAGATCTAAAACATTCCAAGTCAAAATACGAATCAAAGCAAATTCAGAATTGAAGTATGGACGTTTCTAAATCTTGAGACAAGGCTTTGTCTTATGTTTTGTACTGGCGAAATCTATTTTTGTCTTACTTTATTTTACAACATGTATGCGGTGTTAAATATTTCTTTACAACTCAATACTTACTGAAACAACCAAATGTAATTTTTTAGGAAGACATTTTGTGTAAATCTTGAGACAATGCTTTGTCTTAATTTTTTCAATTCTTTCAGCGCTCCGGGCGATACCACAATTCACCTGTCGTAGAGACGTGAAAAAGGAAACAAAAAGAACAAAATAGAATGCATTTATTACCTGAAGTATTCAATCGAATTATGCGCTAGTTGAATTTGAAATAGAAACAGTATTTTTTTGGTGCAAAGTAAAAATTTCAATCGAGGAGTTCGTTCTTCATTTAGAAACCCAAAAAGAAAAAATGAAAGAAAATCTTAAGACAACGCTGTGTCGGAATGGAGTCCCTTTTTTAAGACAAAGGCTTGACTCAAGTTGTGGAGGATAGGTTGGCTTCTCGCTCCATCGCCACTGCTGATGCTGATGTGTCGAGCCACGTCCCATCTTTCTCTTCTTTTGAAAGTGTCTCGGTGTGTGAAATTGCTGCTCTCATTAAAGGATGTATTTCCAAATCCTTCTCTCGTGATCCATTTCCCATCGCTCTTCTAAAGAAATTTGCAGATGTACTTGCTGTTCCAATTGCTTGTATTGTGAATCTGTCACTCTCTTCCGGTATTTTGCCTGGTGAAATGAATTGCTTTTGTCTCTCTACTCCTGAAGAAACCGAGCCTCTGTGTGGACGATCTTAATAACTATAGACCTGTATCTCTGCTCTCTTTTCTATCAAAACTTATTAAGCGTGTGGTTGCCAGGCAACTATCTAGGTACTTACTGGCCAGTGACCTCTACGTCCCTGTCCAGTCAGCATACAGGCCTAACCATTCGACGGAGACGGCATTGCTCAAGGTTGTCAATGATCTCTTTCTTTGTGTGGATAGTGGTGATGCTGCTGTTCTGGCCCTTCTGGACCAGAGCGCAGCCTTTGACACCATTGACAACTCAGTCTTACAGAAGGGACTAACGTGCCGATTCGGCATAACTGGCTCTGTCCTTTCCTGGTTTCGGTCATATCTTCACGATCGTTGTCAATCTGTTCCCATCTCTGGTGTAACTTCTGCTGCTGTCTACCTTTCATTTGGCGTGCCCCAAGGATCTGTACTCGGCCCCGTCCTTTTTACTCTGTATAACAGCCCTATCCATTCCATCTCGCTGAAACGTGGTGTGACGGATCACTACTACGCCGACGACGACCAAAAGTATGTCTCATTCCCCCTTACTTCCGACTACTCTGAGCAGCGTCGGGCCTTCTCCATGCTATCCGCCTGCGTTGGTGAAACTAAGCAGTGGATGGCTGAAAATAGGATAAAGTTCAATGACTCAAAGTCTGATGCAATCGTCGTGTACTCGAAGACCAGCCGATGTAAACCTGCTGATTTTCCTCTTGCTATTGGCGATGCGTCCATCACTCCGTCCGATTCTGTCCGAAACCTTGGCGTCACCATTGATAAGCACCTGACTATGCATCAGCAAATCAACAAGACGTGTAGAAGTGCCTTGTTCCATCTGCGCAGGATTGCTAGAATCCGAAAATTTCTCTCACGGTCGGCTGCCGTCCAACTGGTTTCTGTATTTGTCCTGTCTCACATTGACTATGGGAATTCTCTTCTCGCTGGACTCCCTTAATCTCGTCTGGAACCTATAAAAAAGGTCCTATATGCAGCTGCTCGAGTAGTCACCGGGGCCCGACGTCGCGATGCCATGACCCCTCATCTGCGGGAGCTTCACTGGTTGCCCGTCCCTTATCGGGTTGACTTCAAGATCGCGGTGCTGACGTACCGCTGCCTCAATCGTTGTGCTCCCTCCTACATGTCTAGCCTAGTATCCCGTCGGGTGGTTGACGGTCGGGGTGGTCGTGTTCTGAGGTCCTCCGTTGCTCCCACTGCTCTTTATGATCTTGTTCCTCCTTCGGCCCATGTGAAATCTTCTGAGCTTTTTCTACGCACCCACTGTTTGGAACAAACTCCCTGTGTCTACTCTCTCAGCCTCTTCTCTTCCTCGCTTCCGTACCGCACTAAAAACTCAATTCTTCTACATTGCGTATAAATCATGATTTCCCTGTTACAGTCGTGAGCCAAAAGGCGCCTTTGATCATCTGTGCTTATGTAAAAGTGCGCCTCATAGAAATGCAATATATTATTATTATTATTATAATGATGACCCAGTTGATCACAGCAGCTGGGCACACTGTTCCAAGTTATGAAGATGAAGTCAAATTTAAAGGGCCTTCAATCATTTTTCCCCACGATAAAGGTAGGCCTATTGTTTCAGTACTTTTCTTCAATTAGCCCAGACAGTTCCATTTTGTTGTTGGATTACTTGATGACAAAGTAAACAGCTTACACGAATTGAGGTCAATTTGTGTAAGCTGTTCAGTTAACAAGGGCACTTCGCAAAATATAAATTGTTTTCTTTTTCCTCTATGTCCTGGACCAAAGAACTGCAATGAGAAACCAAACCTGATCGAACTAAGAAAATACGGTGTGCTTCTATTGGCCCTTAGGGTAAGTTTATGGCAACAGATTGCGCTCATAGCCCCGTCAGGTAAATTTCGATACTTACTTCCGACGTCCGACGTTTTCATCAACTTATTTTCATTTAAGAGTTTACGCCCTGTTAAAAGCTACTTTGGTGACTTGGAGCTGCAATGCCGATTGGCTTATCACGACTGCCATTGAATTTCCATTAAAGTTTTGGATTTTACTGATAGTAAGTTACGACTTCCAGCCTCACTATCCTCAAAACCAACTTGATTAATCCCCTTTTGATATTGTAGAGTGATTAGTTGACAACTGAGAAGGCATTCACAAAGGCGAAGTCTAATAGCGCTGGAACCTCTCACCCTTAAGCTCCCAACGGTCGTCTTTTAGTTGGATAAAGCCAAGGGCGAGGTAATGAAGTCCTTCTTAAACTTACATGAATATCAATGGAATGGAATCCAGCTGGCTCAACTCCGTACTATCGGTACGATCAACTATACATAATAGTATATATAGAATTTTTTTCTAACATCTGGGTGTTGGTAATCTGCATGGCAATTGTTGGCGCGATAAAGAAATATATGCCGCTCACTGACGCATATCTTTGCTGGAAACCATATTGTAACAAATGCTAAATTAAAGAGCTCGAGGATATTTTGAGCATAGAAGACACAAGTGACTTTAACCGTTGATAAAATGCCCCTAAACGAAATTTATGTCCCTGAATCGTTTCCGGAATCGACTCCTGGTACAACAGTGGCAATTGTACACTCGGATAATAATTTGGAAGAAGTCAGTAGTATCACTGTTTCGCTTTAATCTATTCCGGTATTTAGACAAATAATTGAGTATAATTGGACGAAAAATCAACAAAGGAAACTTATTGTTTAAATCATAATATTAATCCAGAAATCCAGTTTTTGGACGCCACTCCTGCCGTTTCACCAGAGCGAGATTACCGACAGATGCACTAATTTGTAAGAAATTTCAAAAATTGGAGGTTTATTCAACGGTAATCACGTTAAATTCCCTGTGCAAAAAGGAAAAAATTGGATGCAAATAATTCACGCTGGGAAATGCCATTTGGTTGTTTATGGTTTTCCTGTGTGTAGAAAGAATGATGTTTCTGTATATGACAGCATGGGGTTTGAAAGAAGTTCAGAAGAGGAAACATTGAGAGCCATTTCCGTCTTACTAGGTCGCACAAACTACAACCTAATTGCCCCAAGCTGTCAAAACAAGCTGACAAAAATAATTGTGGTGTTTTTGCTGTTGCTTTTGCCGTCGAAGTTGCTTTAGGAGCAGACCATTTTTCCTAGTAAAAGCAGCGCAAATGAAGGACCATTTAATGTCATTTAAGGCCAGGAATGTCTACGAAACTTAGATATAAAATTTTATGTCTAAGTTTAATGAGTGTCTAAGTGTAATTATGTCTAAGTAAAATGATAAAGGGAGACAGAAACGAGCGAGCTTTTTGGCGGTTACTCGTACTGTTCTACGACGGAAACTAGTAATAAGGGGTAGGGGTCACTTCATGTAACAAAACGATCGACGTCCGCTAGTCGGAAATATTGACGTTTTTGTTTGCTGTGTTTTTGAATCAACACTATGGAAAATATCAAGTTTAAAGAAGTTTTTGATCCAGGGGTGGATTTTTACCTTCCAATGTTATACTGCACGTACGTCGGAAACAAGCCCCAAAACTTGCACATGATCAGTTCATTTAAATGACAAGAGTTTTGAAAGTATTTGTCTTTTTTCAAGAAACTGTTTTCACTCGGAAAAGACATATTCAGTCTTTAATTCGCATATCAGAAAGTTCCAAAAATCGTTTTTTGACACAGAGGAACCCAACGCAATACCACTTGTTTTGCCTAATGTGAATGTACCGGTGGTGTGGTAGGAGAGCCCGAAGGTTTAGAAATTTGTTCAGCACCTGAACCAACACAAGTTCCAGGTTTAACCTATTATTTTATATTATTGATAAATATCATATATTTTAACTAACCAAAAAACTTATGTCACAGGTGTTAATAGAGAACCAGGCCCATGTCGTTCTCTCCAGAATGAAAAGGCAGATATTGTCAGACATCTCCTCGCAGACTAGAAACTTACTCAAACTGATGTTCAGGCAGTTATGAAAGATGCACATTCTCTTGTAACCAGTGAGGTCGTTTTCCAGGTACAACAGGCCATATCTTTGTTAGAGGATAATGGATGCTGCCCAGAACACGTTCAGCTTATTCAGTCTCACATAGATAACTTTAAGAGAAAAGATCTTTTTGAAGGTTAGTTTTGTACTGATACACCTTGCTGAATCTTAGATAAATGTGTCTTAATTTACGTAGGTCTTGGTGGCCAACATAACCAGCAAAACTATTTCAAGAAGAATTATGGGCCTCTGATGTTAAAATATATATTTCTGCCGTTTGATCCTTCAAGCATTCATCGCAAACAAAAATCCAGAGACCAAGAAAGGGTTAGAGAGCATTTCGTTTATATTTCCCTTCTTGGGCAGCTGGAATGATTTTTCCAGATAGATTACGTAAAGGCTCTCACTGCAAAGGGGAAGCGATCTGTTTTCTGGGTTTACAGTAACTTCAAAGGTGGTGCAAACTTTTAACTATCGTTCAAGTCCCCTATTTCAAATACACCCAGACGTTCTTCAAATTCATGTCTACATGGACGAAGCACAGTTAAGCAATGATCCGAATAGTTTCCATCAAAAAATTGTTTTTCCATATTTTCCCTAGCTAACTTGCCCCAATAACCGGCAGTACGTTTACTTTGAAAAGTGCTTCACTATGATACAATAAGCACTTAAAAGCTTTCGGGAAATTTCTAGGAAGGTACAACAAAAAGGTGCGGTTGGTATAAACAAATTCTAAATCGTAACATTCCTTGGGATATCCTATGGAACCATGACATTTTTAACGCCATAATAAAGTGTCTGTAGTTTTTTGTACTATCCGTAGAGCATCCCAAAAACAACCGAAATGTGTCTCGGAGCGTCGGAAGAATTTAGGATGTTCTACGGAGACATTGTGCTGTGTGGGCCCCTAATTTCGTTCTACATTTAAGTGGATGAATCTGCTTTCCATGTTTTATTTTTCCCAAATAAAATAATATGGCATTGATATCTTTTTGAAACCATTGGTCGACGAACTAAAACAACTAGAGAACGGAGTAGAACTAACAATTCATTCAGAAAAAGTAAGGGTATGGGGAACGATGACGGCCCTAGTGGAAGACTAACAAAATGTTTTTTCTTACAATTGACTCCAGTCTCCCCTACGGCAAAAAGCATTCTGGTAGCATTATTGGAGCCTTGTCCGTCGGCGTACATTATGGCACCTCACTAGTCACTCTTTTCCGCTGTGCCAAATGTCCAAATGTCGCCGGTGGAAATCACAATTTTCCCCAAAAAATTGCATTATTTTATACTTCACGGTAAAAGCTTCATAAAATTATATAATTTAAAGAGGGGAAGTGTTGGTTATATATAGTGATGGGTCAGTATATGTTTAAACCATCCATACACGTGGTGGGCATCCATAGAGAAATGGGATATTTATCTCTGTAACGTAAATTAGTATATGATAACCTATATATATCACGTACCTATTAAATCTCTAATCCTAGTAAACGTGACTCCAGGACTCTAATGTCTTAAGAATCAAACTTACATGACGGTATGAGAAGGATCAGCCCTCTCTCGATTGACGCTCACTCCACCATCACATATAAAAAGCTAGGATCCCAATCAGTTTTTTTGCCTCTTGCACACAAACACGAAGGCTTTTACAGATAATTCGCTTATAAGAGCCTGCCCTGAGAAGGTTCACCAAAAGCAGCTTCTATAGAAGTTCCACAACAATCCTCTACAAGAAAGTCCCTGTTGACCAATAAGGATGAATGTTTGACAAAATTATGTTTTTGAAGCAAATAGTACTTTTTAAATAGATTCCTCAGCACAGGAACAACTATTCTCATTGTATAATTGACTTTCCTGTAGCCATAAGTGTTGGATATAATCCAAACAGAGCTGAACTATCCCACCGACAGGTGGCGTTCGGCGCATGCGAAATCTCTTTAGCAGCACCCTGTGTGTGTCTCTCTCTCTCTCTTCGCTCTAGCCGCCACGCTGTAGAGACCGTACGATTCTTGTCAAACAGAAGTCTTAGGAAATAAATTTCCTTTACTATTTTGTTTTGTGTTAGGCGTCGTTCTCTATTCGAGAACAAGGTACCTAATCATTTCCTTTGTATCTCTTTGTTTATCTGTTTTGTGAGACGAGTTACCTCACAATTCAACGTTTTTGCCTCGCTACATGTTTCCCTTTTCCTTGAATTCTTACAATAAGGATGACCAAGGTGGGACATCAAGACAATACTCTTGGATTCCTGAGCGAATGCAAAATTAACTATTTTGAGGGCTGCAACAATTCATTTATAAAATCCAACTGAAAACACATATCGTCAAAAACAATATATATACGGAAAATCATCAAAGTGGGAAAGGGGTGGACTTGCACAAAAAAGGTGGCTGGTGTAGTGTCGTGGTGCAGCCGTCTTTTCAGATATACGAAACCTTCCTTCGATTAACGGAACAGTTTATGACGTTAAATACTCCGTTTTTTCAACGAAAAAAGCTTAGAATTTTCATGTAAAAAAATTGTATTAACTATCAGTTGATAAGTCCTCGTAAAAAAACAAAAGTACTAGAATCTACACTCTGTCAGTAAAAGAACTGGAAGGACTCGTAGGAAAGAGGACACCTACTCTCAATTGAAGAATACAAGAGGTGTAACAATGGGAAACACCAGACTGATTGAAAGGGAACCACCACATTAATTGGAGATCCAAGAAGGCATGTCTACTACGAGGTTGTAGGGTTGAATTCTGTCACCAATTTATTCCCCAGAACACACCTCAGACACACTTTGAATGAGAGTGGGTAAAACACCTTGAGTGGTGGCATCTGTTCCCTCGGTGAGTATAAATACTCTTGCGAGTGGCAATTCATGTTCCATCAAAGTTACCAGGAAACCGAGCATGGTTGACGCCAGGCAAGTTGGGGAACCAGGGATGGTTGCGAAGGTGAGAAAGTAACATTTTTCGATTGGTCCGCAAACACACGCCAAAATTTGCAATGCCTTCGTTGCAAATGTCATCTGGTTTGCTTTCTTGCTATTATGACAAGGATATTTTCCATAGACAATGCTGGATACAGCCGAACCATTGCCACAGACGATTTCTTTGAGGCAGCGTTCCATTCCAACTTCCACCAGCGTTTGGTTTTGTAGTTAACCCATATGTTCAAGTAGAAGGAAACTTTGCTGAGCCTTCATCACTACTATGGTTTACAATTTCAAATTACACAAAACATGAGTTATGAAGAAAAATCGAAATGAAATTGTGCTGTACTTCAAAACAGGCAGTTGCGGAGTGGAACCTTCTCTATCTTACCACCTCATCGCTTGCAACCGTATACTGGCAGACCAACCTCACAAAATAAGTAGTTTTTAAAACCCATATGTTCTATTAAAAGGATAGCCAGTTTCCCATTCCCACAGGTTGATAGTCTAAACTTATATATTGTAGTCCCATTTTATTGCCTTTTTCGTACGCTCTGTAATTCCAGTACCACATGTCGAAAAAACTGAGAGGGCAATTATGGATGCCAATCCCATGTCTACTTTTGCAGCATGCAATCTACACCCAAAGCCAGAAAGATGGATGGGAAGATAAAATTAAACGGAAGTAAAGGATTTTACCCATATTATCTAATGGTAAGAAACTTTTTGGGGTGGAGGGGGAGAGTTCCACCAGGAGAACGACTTAGTCTTTGTTCTCTTTGAAAGATTTTACCCATACTATCAAATGGTAAGCTACTTTTGGGGTGGAGGGGGAGAGTACGTTCCACCAGGAGAACGACTTAGCATTTGTTCTTTTTGGAAGAAGAGCAAGGGAGGGTTTCACTCTCAAGAAAACACCTCAGACACACTTTGGATGAGAGGGGGTAACAACACCAAGGGATTAGATGCTTTGAAAGAAGAGACGTAATTCCTCCATTTTTTTTTAAATATAAGATCTTACCCATATTATCTAATGGTAGGATACTGGATGGCAATAATGGATCGTAGATTTTTCCATTAGATAAACGGCATTAACGATCATACTTTTGCCGCTAACACCTTACTAACTACTAATAATACCGGGCTTGGAGCAATCAGTTCCATGGGTTAGGATGAAAACTCGTTTATTTTTATGTCTAACAATATTGTCTAGTGGTAAAATACTTCTTTGGGGGGAAAGTTCCACCAGGACTACGACGTATTGCAAAGAACCAACTCATATTATAAAACTAACTTATAAGGAATGGGATAGTTTACTAAAGCTATTTGGAAAACAAGGTAAATAATACCAGTATTCTAAATATCTTTTAATAATCCCACTCCACCCTGTCCCACGTTACAATCTAACTGCATAACAATTGCCGTCTGCATGGTAAATAGATGTGACTGATCTCCTCAGAATAATAGAAGACCTGACCGCTGCGTCCAAAGAGACGCCACCGACGACGACGAGCACAATTGTCGCCAGCCTGGACAAGTCAATTCTGCAGGTAATTTGTCTTCTATTCGTTGTGTTACTTTTCTAAAGGGGGAGGTATAGCCATGTGAGCTAGGGCGTCGACTACTATAGTCGAGGTTCCGGGTTCGCCTCTGACTATTCCCGTGATCCTGCGTCAGCATTGTTCCCATGCTGACGTATCCAAAAAACCTTCGTACCCAAAAACAATTAGTAAAAATTAACACGCGCTCAAAACTTGGAACAAAAGTCAGTTGGACCCGTTATCTGCAGCGGTAATTTGTCTTTGCATTCGTAAAATGTGTTACTTTTCTAAAGCCTCTTGTAATTGCTACCCAAAATCAGATACGTGATTGGTTCACCGTACTGGAAACGATGCTGAAACAGCAAGTGACCATATTCGGAGACAGCGACGACGTACTTCAGCTACTGGAGAAACAAAAGATCTGTGTAGCCGACAGCTGGTCCTCCAGTGGCTGGTCCTCCAATTAGGTCAGGAGAGGTGCAACCAGGAGAGGCCGTCCAACAACAGCCAGAGCTCGGAGCGTGAGAGCCACAACACGAGAATAATTTAAGTGGATGAAGTAAGAAAGAATTATTGTGTGAAACACCATGGACCATGCATGTATAAAAGAAAAAGTATTGCCAAAGAATATAGATTTCCTTCAATAGAAATGTCCAAGGAAATGTTGTGAAGCTTTTTGGGTTAACCATGCAGCAGGTAGCTTACTCATATACTTGTATGATGCAACCTGAAAACAAAAAAAACATATAAAACCATTGGACATCATTATCCACCTAATAACCATTATTCCACATTATAATACCAAATGATGCAATTTTAAATCTTAACGTTTTCAACCGATAAGACTCCGACAGTTCTTTAAACGTGGCCAATAAATGTCAGTTCAATTTATTTATTATTGTCATTGATGCTTTGGACGAGTTCGTGGATAGTTTATGAACGAGCTATTCATCAAGGTTTCAAAGGAACATCCTGATCGATGATATTTTGAGGCTCAGCTTCCCGTTTTCTTATCGAATATTAGCCTACGCAGACGATCTTACGGTGGTCACCTCACACAAAGACCCAGCCTTGGCAACCCGCAACCTACAAACCATATGTAACAAAATTATGGACTGAGTCCAGGGGGGGGGAGAATGACGAGACACGAACTGCTTTCTCTCTCTTTGGAAGGGAATCAATTTTTGGGAAATGTTTTTAAATCCAATTAGCCGATGACGGGGAGAACTTTCCATGAAAGTGCGAGCGGTATCTGAGAGATGATATCTCCAGAATTCGCAGGTCCAAAGGTAGGCAATTTGATATTACTAGAAGGGCGTCTGTGGAGGCAGTTTTAAAAGAGTTTGTTATGGCAAGAGCAAAGGTTCTCTGAAACGATCTGAGTCTTTTTATCCCTGTTTTGGTTCGCAGTACAGGGGCCCAGACCGAACATCCGTACAAAATGATAGGCTCAATAGTGGAAGAGATTAGGAAATTAAGCCGGTGCTTGTCCACGCCCCAGGTTGCACGAAGATGGCTTTTTAGAGCAAAAAAGGCACTTTTGGCCGCCAAAAGTTTTTGTGAGACGTGTGCCGTCCACTTGAGCCGATAGTCTAGTGTGAAGCCGAGGAAGTTCGTCTCCTTTTTGAGAAGAGCATAAGAATTGTCTTTGCCGAGTTAAGATTCATCTTGTTTTCGATACACCAGTCCAAAATGTGTTCCAGAGGAACGGGGACAGAACGCCGCCCTGAGGACAGCCCAGGTCGACGTTTACTGTTAGATTTTCACCGAGATGAGAAAAAATAGCAGTTCTGTTTGACAAGAAACTGCGGACAAGTCCAAGCGTCTTATTAGGGCGGCTAGAATAGCTGGATGCCACGCGGCGTCAAAAGCGCTTCTTATATTAGTCTCTTGAAGAGACTAATTTTACAGATATCCCTTAACCAGATTTCAACTTGAAGAGAGACTCTTCGAGTTGAAATCTGCAATGCACAATTCTATGCCCACTCAAAGATACGATAGTTGTTATAATGACAAATATTTTTGTGGCATTTCAAATTATATTAAAGACCAAATAGGACATAAGGTTTGAAATAGGTTATATTTAAATGTCCCCAACAAACACAAGGACGGTTTTCGACATTGAGTTGACACATGACAGGTATAGTTTGTGTTTTTAATCTTTATGAGGATATCTTGAAGACATGCTGTAGATACGCTTACAAGACATAAAATGGAAAATCCAATAAAAAAACAATGGATAATAAGACAACTATGAGATATCTTAGTTCCAGCTAACTTAGCTAGATGCAGAATGGCTAGCTCAAAGACATCTAAGAAGACACAGATACTTCGCGGCTTGAAAATTGTCTTTAAGATATCTTGAAGCTATAGTGTTCCACTAGGGCAACAGACTGAACTACCCCTCACTCTCCGAAGATCTAATAGTGTTAGTGCTTTGTCAGAAGCTAGGCCTAATGTCTTCAGAAAATCGCGGTAAATAAAATTAAATTTCTAAAATATATTTTTATTTAATTTAATTTAATAATCTTCTCCACTTAAATGCTAGAAGTGAAAGCGCTAGTAGTCCCTCTGGTTCTAAAGAGTCGGCTTCCAGTGGGAAAACTGGGGAGATGAATGGTCGTCTTGAAAGAGAACGTCGGCAAATACCAAATGCTCAGAGAACTGCCAAGATTAAAGACAGAAATGTCAGTTGACCTATATGAAAGACCAACTAGTGATACTTTTTTACGGCGATCCTACGTGAACCAAAATTAATCTCGGTGACTAAATTGTGCTATTGAAATCATGTGTCTTTTTTCTAAACATCTTTTCTATGATTTTTTCAATACTAGGAATGAGATCGTACGTTATTTCTCCAGCTCTAAAAATTTGTATACTAGGTTGAAAGATGGGCAACAGACTAACAATGGGACTTCAAATCATGGCCGTCAAAAGGATCTTTCTGTTTCCGTTGGAAGTTCGGCAAGTAATCGTGTTGCGATCCCGTCAACCTCGGTTGTAAACCCAGTTGAATCTGAGTAAGTAAAGGAACTCTATTAAACGTAACATTTCTTTTGTAACATAAATAATCTATTCATTCTGTATTGCTAGGCCTGAACGAATAAAAACGAGTTTGCTTGTTGAAATAAAGAATTTTCTGAAGAATCTTGAACAGCAAATCATTAATATAGAAAAGACATTAGAGAGGCTGGAGGATTCAAAGCCAGATGAACCTTCCCAAAACAATGAAGATTGGGGAGAAAGATTCCTTAATTTTCCCTATAGATTCAGTAAAAGATATGGAAAATCTCAATGAGAAGCTTAAGAGCCGTAGAGCACGTACTATTTTGGTGAGTCGACAAAAATTACGATTTTTTGGCAAATTTGTAATGTTTTTTTATATAATAGAATAAATTTCTCGTTCGAGTTGCCGGACAAAACTACCTACTGATGACGAATGCCGTCATGAAATCCTTAATGACGGACTCACTTGCAAGTCAATATCTGTTCTATGGTACTACAAGAGTAAAAGGTGGGGCCCCAAAGAAAAAATTCCGAGATTTAAAAGAATTTGCAAATGCGTAATAGGTACAAATATCAGACAAATCATAGATGAAGCAAAATCTAAAGTACCGTTACTATTTTCAGATGCCGTGACTGCAAGATTTAATGGCGCGAATAAACAAGGCATTGAAAGAACGATTTCAAGGTTTTTTGTTAATGCGCCTGGGCGGATTAAGAGCAGGGAAAAAAGAAATGAATCTTCTGAAGAGGCGAGCTTAACCGTAGGCGACGTCAGTGATGAAGAAACAAACAAGTCTGTCTTATCCGAAGATGAGGTGGGGATGATGATGTCGTTGATGATGTTGATATCAGTTCTTTGGATCGTACGGGGGCGACTACGTCTACAGTGATTTCGAAAGAGGTTTAAACAAAAAAAAGGAAACTTATCACAGGAAGAAGATTCAATCCCTGAAATGGACCAGTTATTGCTCTCTGAGGATGAAAATCGAAGACCCTGGCTGGGTGTTTATGCCGATTGATTTGTTTTCTTTATTTATTATCAGAATCTGGCAGCATTGTTTATAATTACTTTTGTTTTTCAAATGGAAATACTTTGTAATATTTAAGTTCTCATTTTCAAAAGAAATAAATCTATTTTCAGTTCAATTTCGAATTATTTGAATAAGAAAATATTTGCTTTACGTCCTGAAATATTTATTTTTGAATACCGCGGCAGGGTATAAAACCAATATAGATTGAATATTGAAAATTACGTAAGATTTCAAACAGACGTCACTTCCACTTCATCGACCAATCTCCATTCATTTTGGGCGCGTTATTACTGCTATGTTTACGGGGAGTGTGGTGGAAATGAAAGTGATGGCAACACTCGGTCCCCGAGTACGCCAGTTAAAAGTTAAAAAAAATGGGTAGTGTGAATGAAACATCAAGTTATGTATTTGAAAGGACATCCGATTCTTGACATAAAATGGCGCAAAATGACTTCTAACAGACATTTGAGTATGGTTTCTACAGGATGTCATTCACCGACATTAGATGTTATTCCGTGATGTCGGGGCGACGTCATTTGCTACTTG
The DNA here is from genome assembly GCA_022539655.2 of Ceriodaphnia dubia. Taxonomy (NCBI): domain Eukaryota; kingdom Metazoa; phylum Arthropoda; class Branchiopoda; order Diplostraca; family Daphniidae; genus Ceriodaphnia; species Ceriodaphnia dubia. Next base: position 1,406,320 of record JAKUCG020000003.1, read on the forward strand.
GGTAAGGATCCCGAAACCGGTGCACATACCAACACCATTGAAGGGCTATGGTATCATGCTAAAGGCTTTTGTCCCCGCCATAATCGTGCCAAGCACCACTTTCTTGGGTACCTTGCAACTTTTATGTTACAAAAGAAGTGGGAGAATGAAACCGCAGCATATTTTTGTCAATAACAGAATGCTTAATGAGGATGTTAATGAATTTGAACATATCCAGGTTATCCATGAAAAGTTTTGCAGATGGTGTTGCGGAAAGATACTCCTTTGGTAATTGTTTTGCCTTTGTATTATCTGAATCCTTTAATACCCATTTTTCCCCGACAGCTATGGTAGAATCTCTTTTTAATTGGTAATTGTAAATTTTAATCAGTAATGTTAAAGATTACTTCCTATTATTAAAAACAAATATTAGAATTTTTATATTTTTATACTAATGTATCTCGTGGTTTATTATTAAGCTTATATTGTTTTCCTGCTCTGGTTCACTTAATGTTTTTTGCTTTTTCAACCTGATTGTTGTTACAAAGTCTTCCTGTTATAAATGATATTTAGTTGTTAGTAAATGAATACATTAGAATTTGTTTACATCTGAACTAGTTGTGTCCTCATGTTGAACTTTACGCTTAACCTCAGATTTATTGACAGGCAATTTAAGAAGGTTACTTCTTGGTTTTTTTTGTTCCACATTTGTTGTTATTGGGACGGTCTCAAACTAAAAAATGAATATTTAAATTATAGTATTTGTGTAAATTAGAATCTCATTACAATCTTTTCTAATTGATCTTCTCCCAAATCAGAATTTGCTTTTGGGAAGTCTTCCGTAACTGAATGTGGTAAATAATTAAGTTTAGATGTAAAATTTTCAGCATGAGCTGGTATTGGAGACTCAATTATTTCAATAGTGTGTTCCAAGTTGAAGCTTTCAAAAAAAAAAACATTTGGGCCCCCTTTGTCCCAACCCGAACGTTGAAGTTCAAGTTCCTCATTTATTGGTTTTTCTATGTATAATAATAAAGATGGAGGGGTCAAGCTGGTTTCTGTGATGTCTCTTGGTACGTACTCCTATTTAGAATAAAGATTATAAATGTTTGAATTTTGTATATAAAAATGTTACGAGCTATTTTACTGATATCAATGATCCTGATTTCAACCAGTTCACGATACAATAACGATAAATACAAATACAAGTTTTCATTGGCAAAGCTTCATTTTCATCATTATTTTTTCCTCCTTTGATAGTCTATTGCAAAAATATTATCAATTGTTTGAATTCAAGTTATATCATTTTTATATCAATACCTTTTTTTAAAATTTCAGTTCTGTATAAACCATTACCTCAAATTCTTGGGACTCGTTCAATAATAATGTTAAATCCTCAATTTTTGATCTACATTATTTTAATTCCTCCAACGCGGCTTAACAAGTTGCTATTTCGTTAAAATCTTTCATTCTTCCCTTATAGGCAATCTGCAATTATTTTAAAGCGCTCTGGCTACTAATATTTTCCTCGTGAGAACGTTCCAAGTCTTTTTTAATTGTTCTCAATTTCAAATGTAAAGAAGACAATTCTGTTGTTTTTTTATCCAATTCTGTTTTAATTTCTTATAAAAAATTGTCTTTTTTCGCAGTTCTCCATTTTCATTTGTCATCTTATCTTTTATCTTCGTTGTCCAATATATTTTGCGGGGGGACCGCTTCACCTTTTTTTGCCTGATCTAATTTTATCTCCATTGCCAGCCATATCTAATTAAATATGAAATCGCGCTTGCGCGCCAGCCCTTCGTGTCATTTGGAACAAATTATGTTTCGTAAGCTTTATATGATGTCCTACAGTCATTGTAAATTATGTATGACTATTACATAATTTTCAGGGGGAAACACATTTTTTTCGAACCTTTTTTACTATTATCTCACTTATATCTTCAATAAATTTAGTATGTTCTTGCCGTTTTTACTTTTTCGGGATTTTCGTAAAAAGGATACGTCACAATTGCTTAGATTTTTGTTTTGATTTTCAGTGCCCTCTAGTGGCGATTTTTAACACTACGTAGCAATTATATGTTAAATATTTGACCTTTTTCCATTTAAGTTTTTTTTATATTTAAATGATATGAGTATTTCTCATTATTAAATTGCCATAGACAATTGTCCATATTTTCTATGTATGATGTTTGTTTTGTGAATTAGTTTCTTAATTTCCTGATTTTCTACCGCCCCCTCAAATTTAGCCATAGCCAACTGTTGGAGGAAAAAGGAACTAAAAAATTAAATGTTTCAAAATCGTACATGGCGGAAAGTTACTTCCTTCTAATCGGTCCGATAAATCGGTAGAAGCCCTCGGTTCCCACCTAAAGGTGGGAGACACTCGGGGCTAAATCAAATTTTGAAATAGCAATCTGTGTTATTGGCAGAGTTGTTAACGATACTCTTAAAAAACCATCGCCCATGACGATACCGATATGACGGTATTTTTTAATCGACCGACAATCGCGCGCTAAAACATAAAAAAACTATGGGTGCGATAATCGCCGAAACTAAGTTACCGATACTTTTTACACTGTTACATTTTTATTTAAGTTCAATTTAATATGACTTAGGTACAATAAATTAATATTTACAAAGTAGAAAGAAAAGACATATTTGATCTTAAAAACACAATCATTTCAAAATTGCTGTCACTCAATAGAGTTCTGGTGGGCGTCAAAACTCGACCACCAAGTGAAAACATTCGCTCAACAGCGGCGGAAGAAGAGATACCAGAATCGTACTTACAATACAACATTTTTATGTTAGGATATCCGCTCAGACTAGTAAGATTGTTTGTAATGTTTGCATTCAAATATTTTGTAAATTCTATGTTCCCGTTTCCGTTCGAAGCTTCTTTTTCTTTTTCCTGGAATTTCTTCAAAGAAGAGTAAAAATCATTAGCATCAACAGGAGTTGTTGCTTTAGTGGCATTTGGAGTAGAGAGGTCTTGCAATAGTACTTCTAATTTAGAAACAATTTTTTTGCGAAGCTTCACATCCATAGCACTGGTGCCTAACCACGAAAACTTGAACTTAGGGTGGAGTACAGCAGCGAGTAGAAATTATTCCCTTAAAAAACAAACAATCGAACCGCTTCTTTAGGCCAGCCAAAAGTGCATCAACAAGCGGCATTGCGACTTGAAGTTTAGTAGCATCACCATCCGTTCTATTTTTTATGTTATTCAATTCATTTCGAATCACGACGATGGAAGGTAGCACATGCCCAGACGTGGCTTCGATTTCTCCTTGTAGAATATCTAATGCAAAGGCGATTGGCTCCATAACTTCTACATATTCGATAATAAATTGATAATCTATGGCAGTGAATGGTCCGACATCAAGAGCCTCACAAAGAGATTTTTTTTTCTTTTTTTACCCTCGACAATTTTCTTAACTGAGCGAATGGCATCAAACCAAGAATTCCATCTTGTGGCATTAGGGATAACAAACAAAACACCTACAAAAATTTATAGTTAGAGTTATAAATGTTTTACAAGACTTTTGGTTTATACCAAGCAACGATTTAATTGCTTCACTCTGTTGGTCAGATCGGCTTTGTTTGTTGAACAACAACTGCAGTTTCGTTATTGCTTAATTAGAAGCTTGTTTAAAAGCTGGGTAATCTAATGCCGTATCTGCGTCAGATCTGGTAACTAAATTCAAAAAATGTGCCACACATTTGCTGTGCCAGGGAAGCTTGTATCGATCGTCGGTGTGGTCGTAAGGAAGCAAAATATCTTCGTTACCAACCTGTTAAACGATATCCATAAATTTAACCGGAAACCATTTTTTAATTTAAAACATTTGCCTACCACATCATCCTCATTTTCTTCGTTTGTTTCAATAGCCGTTTCGATATCACTTGCCCCCAAAACTTTAAAGGCTTTCAAAAATTTTGAACCAGAATCTGTGATAGTTAACATAGTGTTTTCGTCCATTCCAAATTCCGTATTAATTGCTTCCAAAATTTTCCCTATCTCATCGTAAGTATGCCGTCCTAGGATTCTTTGAATTTCTAGACAGATACTTGTTCTTTTCAGAGTTATGGAATCAACCCACAATTCACGCCAATCTGGGACTCAGTAAACATTGCTTCTTGGTCCTCTGTTGGACCAATAATTTACCAAGAAAATTTTCTTGGTCCAATATTTTCCCAATAAAGGGCCTTTATTATTGCTAGCTGGGCAGCAATCAGCAGTAGTGCAGACAGCTTTCAAACTAGGCAAATGGGCAGCAAGCTTGTCTTTCCCTTCTTGATATTTAGCGACCACGCGTTTCGTGAGAGTCTGTCGGCACATTACTTTATGCTCTATTTAACATATTAAATAACAGAAGTTTTGACAACAAAATATCTATTTATAATACCTGGAGAAGTGAAGCTCATTAGCTTAACAAAGGCAGGGTGACTGATTGGAAGAAATCCCTCAATAATGTAGTCAACTACATAAACATCAAATTCTTCTTGAGTGGGAAAAGACGGTTTACATTTTTTGGGGGCTTCGGTGTCGTAGCTTCTTCCATTGTAGTTTGCCTTGGTGCACTTTCCACACCACGATTGGTCCCCATGAGTTCATTTGCATTTTGCCAACTTGGATGATAGAGATACAGTGATAGAGAATGGACAGCTGGACTCAGAAGCTCATTACAATCAGAAATTTTTCTTTTTGATGCAACACTGACCGAAGACCTATTGCAGTCTTTTTTAAAAGACTCAAACAATCCTGGGTGGTCACTTTGCATATGAGAATATAAATTTGCCCGAGATCGATCGTTATTGCTATACGTTCGAATAGAACCGTCTGCTTTTCTCTTTGTAGGACAGTTTTGACAACTAAAAAGAGAATTGCCTGGTTTGGCAGCAGGACTATGGTATTTAAAATAACTTTCAGGAACGAAAACGCCACTGAAACTTGCCCTCTGAATTTCTTCACCCATTGTCTACACTGTTTTTCGTAAAGACTATAAGAATTCACAATTAAGACTGTCGTAACTCTAGTGTCTGCAACAGTTTTAAGTATTGGAATCGGTGATTTAATCGATCGATGAAAAATCGATAATCGATCGATGAAAAATCGATAATCGATCGATGAAAAGTTTGAAAAATATCGCGCGATTATCGCGAAGGGGTTAAATTCTATGTCCGATAACGTTTTTATCAACTATCGCCGCGATATTAACAACCCTGGTTATTGGTTGGGTGTGTATTGGAATAAAATTTGCGCGATTAGTCCTATATTGGATTTGAACATGAACTTCCTGTTTACATGTCCAGTGCATTATCCATTCAGCTATATATTATTTAAAAAATATCAATTTTGTTAGATGTCTTTTGAATTGTTTGTATTTGCCGCGCGCGTTTGGTATGGCCGCGCAGCGTTAGGTTTTTAAAAATAAATATTGCTAATTCGTTAGGTTAGGTTACTTTAGGTTAGGTTTGGTTAGATTATTATTAATAAAAATCAAAATTAATCTTATACTTAGTAGATTAGGTAAAATTTCTTGGCCGCGCAGCGTTTGGTCTTGGCCACGCAGCGTTAGGTTGAAAAAAAATGGATTTGGCAACATCGCACAAAATTTGTCTTGACTGAAAGTCTTGAATCTGCGCTGGTCGCTGTATGATCTCTCTTACGTTTAGAGTTTTGGTGATTTTTTAGAGTTATTCGTGTATTTTAATCTAATTTTTGACTGAGTTTTCTGTTACAACGGATTTTTTTATGCTAGACATTTTGAAACTATCTCAATTATTGAAGTTTGCCCTCCAAAATTTCATTTCACTTATTGATACGTTTAGCGTACATTCATAGTATTTCTTCACTTACAGAATCAAATATTGTCAAGTCTAACATAAAAGTGTTACTCGAGCCTTATTTCCTTTTTTTTGTCTTTCCTAGATTTTGTTTGCGGTCACAAATTCAAAAAACTGCCTCCAAGTAGTAGTACACTACTGAAGATTAGTATTTCCCTATTAGTAGCCTAATCTCGTCGTAAGTAGTATACTACTTAAGTATACTACTAGTAGTAATCTCCCCACCCAAAACCCCTATTTCCAACGCTGTCCCGTTAGTGTGTCGTAAGTAATATACTACTGAAGTATACTGCTAACAACAATTAGGAAATAAAGGAGTCGCTTTGTAAACTTTTACCTCTACAATTAGCTCTTCCGTAATGTTAAAATGAATTTCCTAAAGACAAATATTTACTTAATATTACGATCTTCAAACTTTTCAGACTTACTTCCTTAGGGCGAACAGTTACACTTAGGTTGATTTTATTTTTGGGTTTCTTCTTAACATTACAAACTTTTTGAATAAAGTCATCCTATGGAATTTAGTAGTCTTTAAGTACTAGATCTGATTATTATTATATGTGTAATTACATCTGAACTCGTGGACTGGTATTCAACCAAACTTAGCTTTCGCTTGCTGCCAATTACATTATTATTTACAGTGCCTACAGCAGGGTTCTTGTACTAGCTAGATTTTTAATTTTACATTTAAAGTTAATTTTATGCTGAAACAGCTTTTACCGATTCAACAAAAGCGAATAAGGGTTTCACACCCAATTCTTCAGTCGGAGAGGGTTTCATAGAAGTTGATGCCTCAGGTGTAGTTATGATGCATAAATTGGCACGGAAAGAATTTTCTTCATCACCAGCCTTAGGCATTTCAACTTCAGCCGCAGAATCGAAGCTTGGTGTAAGATTAAGCATGTTATCAAAATCAAGGGGAAAGTGTTACGATTGACGAAACGTTCGCGCAATTTTAATTTCTCACAAATGTATTTCGAGCTTAGACGATTCGAATAGTTATATCAGTCGCCATTGATTGCACACAAAACCTTGGAATATAAGTGGATTTGCGGCAAAGCGAGAGCTACCCTGTCCGAGCAGCTCGTCCGATTCAAATATAGTCCTCGTTGCGTCATCATCTCCCTTTCAGCCTCCGTCACTAGGCAGAAGCCTCTTCTCGCTCCGGTACGGATTCGGGAACAGATAGTTTTCCTATTTATCCCTGAGTGTCTCCCACCTTTAGGTGGGAAATGAGGGCTTCTACCGATTTATCGGACCGACATGGAGGAAGGGACTTTCCCCCAAGTGCGACTTTGAAACATGAAATTTTTTAGTTCATTTTTCCACCAACAGATAGCTATGGCAAAATTCGAGGGGACGGTAGAAAATCAGAAAAACAAGAAACTAAACTAATTACAAAATATGGACAAAGATAATTAGAAATACTCATATCATTAACATCAATACAAAAACTTAAATGGAAAAAGGTCCAACATTAAAACACAGAACTACTACGTACTGCTAAAAACTGCCACTAGAGGGCACTAAAAATCAAAACAAAAACTAAGCCATGATGAATAATTGGAAGGTGACACATCGCCATAAGGAGGCGGTGCTTCACTGTTCGGTTCGGCCGCTACGGCGCCACCAGCAAATCTGGCGCTAACGTCTATAGAGGGTATAGGGGAAAAAACGGTTTTTCTCTTCCTTTTCCAGAACAGGTCTGCTACGCATTTTATTCAAACAGAAAATGGTACTTCAGATTATATGTTACAAAGTTCAGACCATTCGAATTATTTAAGATTGAAAATGTAATTAATACGAATTTTTAAAAGCACCGAATTTTGGTTATTTTGCTAGCCATGTTCGACAAAACGCCAAAATGCGCTGTTGCAATTGTTGACATTTGTGAACCTTCAGCTTTATCTAGTCGTCTGCCGTTCGTATTTTTACCGCCAAAACTATCTGGACTGCTGAGAACATGTTTTCCATTGAATATTCCAATTCTAATCAGAAATCTAAGTAAATTGAATATGCCGACCTGTTATGTACCTGACTGTACCCAGCCAGCAAGAATAAAGGCCTTTTATTGGGGAAATCTTGGACCAAGAAAATTTTCTTGGTAAAATATTGGTCCAACAGAGGACCAAGAATTAATGCTAGCTGGGTAGGTCAGGGTACGCAAAGAACAAAGAGAAGACAAAGTTTTTTCACCCACCCTGTGACAGAACTCGGTTTCTATGGAGTAAACTTGTTCCCAGAGATGGAAAAATGAGCAAAACATCTAAAATTTGTGAGAAACACTTCAGAGAGGAACATATAATTAAAAGGCTCACCATACAAGGCACAAAGGTTTTAATACTCGACTGTAAGTGGAAGTTAGTCCTTGGTGCGAAACCAATGCTGAATCTAGGTAACTCATTTTATTCAAATAATGTGTCTTGATGAATGAAAATAAGCTTATATATTGTTTTCATTAGGAAAAGCAGCACTAAATAAGAGTAGCAGAAAAGATCCAAAAGAGAGAAATACTGTTCCAGATTCGCCTGCTCATGCATCGTCAAAAGAAGAAAAGTCATCTTCATGTGAAGATCATCAACATTTGGACCATTCGATGGAAAACTGTGAACTATTGCACTGATCTCCATTCGCAAGAAACCGAACATAGTTTGGAACATGATGAGATGCAAGCCAGCTCAATTGCTTATAACGAGCCAGTAGAGTGCAGTCCTGTTAATGTACTGGAAGCAAAACTACCTTTTGGCCTGAGATGGGAACAAGAACCTGTGGTAAATCATAACCTTGTCTTGTGCATTACAATTAGTTTTACAATTTACATTCTTATTCAGGCAGTGGAAAAAGAAGTTGGCGAGAATGTAACATCCCTTCCAGACACTAAAATTTGCAAAAAAATGGTGTATTTGAAAAACGAGTCTAAATTCAAGCTACTTAAAACGATGATGATAACTCGTAATAAAGAAGTAGCTTACTTTATTCGGGGAAAACTTATCACTGACCACCACCTTGATTTGGAGTTCAACAATTTAGAAGAACTCAACAACATTCTGATCGATTTCGATAATTTGCTTATTTGCCAAGGTGTCACAAATCCAAAGTTTCTGGAAATTCCCTCCCATCATAATGGACTAAAAAAAGAAAAGATTTGGCGCAGTAAAAATTGTTTTTTGCATGGGCTGCGGAAGAACAAGGTCGGCGATGTGATTTGCGGTTGCTGTGCCAAATTAAAGCGTTCTCTTCAAACTGTATTGACGGTAGTTCAACGTCAAATTCAACGCAAATATAAACTCACACCTGCTCGCAAGAAGTTGCAAAATTGCCGCGACATTATCGCCAGAAAAATGGTCAAAATTGAGGTATGTTTCAACCGATTAGTAGTGTGGACGTCAGAACTCGTAAGTGTGCAAAACATCATCAGTAATAAAATCCCTATTTCAGACCCAAAAGCTTAAGATCGAAGCGCTTCGCACCAGCGTATTGGATGCCGCCAAAAATGCATTAGATAACCGGATATCGACATTGAACCCCAAGGTACAGTACTAAGTAGCCTGCAAGCAAAAAAGTATGACAATGAATTGCTATAAGAATTATTGGCTGTTCAGATAATTGGAATCTTTCATTAGTTAACGTCACGAAAGGTAGTTTCGTGATACATAGTTCTAGATGGACGGTGTCCTATTATACACCAAATTAAAAACTTTTTTCTTTAATTTTTTGTCAAATGATATTCACGCATGAAATTTTTTCAATCTCTCTTTTGTCCTTATTGACCAATGTAACTAAAAAAACAACCATTGTTATTACAAGTTTTAAACGTTGTTATTAGGAGCAAATGGTCATTAGAATTATTCTGAGGAAAGCCGAAGTCAAAAATACGAAAAACATGCGGTATGAGACCAAATTCCTCGTGGAATGTTTGCTGCTCCGAAATAAGAGCGCTGCAACATATGATCATTTGGCTGATGCCAATATACTGCCCATCCCGCACCGGAATACCATCCTTCGGCTTTTGGAAGGCATGGAATGCAAATTTGGTCTGAATTCGTTCGCCCTTTCGGCGATAAAAACAAACTTGTTCGGAATGGCGAAAAACCGTCGCTATGGCAGTGTGTTTTTTTATGAGATTAAAATCAAAGAAGATGTGACATTTAACGTACGTAAATTACGTTTTGATGGGTATGTTGCTTATGGTGACGGCACAACCATAAGGGAACATGAAGGGCAGTTGGCTGACCATGTCCTGTTTATTGGATTTCGGCCATTTCGTGTGAGATGGATCCAAGTCATTGTTGCGTTTGCTTCTAAAGGTCCTGCAAGTGCAGAGACAATAAATGAACTTTTGACGCGCTCTATCACTGCTCTTCATCAACACGGAGCAGAGGTGCTTTCGGTGGTGTGTGACGGTGCCCAACCGAACAAAGGTGTAATGAAATTGCGGGGTTGCAATGGAAAACTTACAACAATGAAAAACTGGTTCCCACACCCTTTAGTTCCGGAGAATGAGGTGTAATTTTTGATCGACGTCTCACATTTATTTAAGTGCATTAGGAACCACTTTTTCAACCACAGAGATGTGCAGGTAATATCTACTACAATATCTACTAGTTCTAAAAGTAAACCCTGTTTGAACGATTCATGATAGTTTATGGGGAAGCCAATTTACTTTAATCATCTCGTGTTGTTATACCAACAAGAACAAGCACTGCAAGGGCATTTACGACTTGCTCCCAGTTTGACTGATGCCCACATTTTTCCAACGAATTTTCAAAAGATGAGTGTTAAGCTTGCTACTCAGGTACTTTTTTCACACCTTTGTACATAATCTATAGTAATTTGACCTTGAATGTCCTAGGTATTCTCAAATAGAGTTGCAAATGCGTTTTCTATTTATAGAGCGTCTAAGGACGCAACGATCGCGGCTAAGTTCTCTGGTACCAAGGCGACGCAAGAATTCGTTCACTTAATGAACGATTCGTTTGACGTGATGAATGCTCGATGCCCCGAACAGGGAATCAACGAACGGAACTGGCCGGAGAAGAAAGTGGTAACTATTTGAAACCTTAGTCTTGTATTCTGAGTATTCTGAACCCAATTTTTATAATAGATCCTAAATGATTTATTGGAAGTAATTGAAAAAACTGAGTTCCCTACAAGTTCCACTACATGCAATGAAAATTTCTGCGCAACGACAATACTCCACGCTTTGAGGATGACTGTTCACAGTACAATCGATATTGTAAACAAGTTGCTTGCCGAGCAGTATACTTACGTGTTAACGGGAAAACTAAACCAAGATTGTGTAGAGGTGATACCATACAAGATAACGAACAATGAAGCTCATTAACTCATTAACTGTCTTTTTAGAGATTTTTCGGAATTGTTAGATCTGCAGGAGGTGGGCAGGATAAACCTACCGCTCACAGTTTCTTACACATCTATCGTATGTTGTCCGTTTACTACCCAACCAAAGTTTGTCTGCGCAACGGGAATGTCACGCTGCAAGAGCGTATGCATCTCTTAACGACATACAAGGACAACATGATTCGTGGTTTGAAGGACAATGTTAAAGCTGCCCAGCAGCTACGTGAAGAGCTCAAAGATAAATTGATGCGAGGTCTTTGCTACGACGCAGTGTTGAAGAATTTAGGAGCAGACGTCAGTCTTGAAAGTCAGATAGTTTTTTATCTTTGTGGCTATCTCTTGTATACTCGGAAACGTTTACTGAAATGTGACAAGTGTAGAGACACTTTACAGGCCGAGGAAAAACGAGCACCGCTTGATTATGCCGCAGCCGATCTGGTTTCACTTAGAAGTAGAGGAGGTCTACGCTTTGTAACACCCAAAATGCATCAAAGTTTCGTGTGAGTGGAAAACGTCATTGCAGAAAGCTTTGGCAAAGGAGACCTTTATGCTCATGATATGTTTGATAGAGTCATTTCCAAAATCGCTAATTTATCCCTTTTGCCAATCGGGTGCAATGAACACAGGGCAAAGCTCGTTTCGAAATTAATCTTCGAATATTGCATTATTCGCTGTCGCTTCCATGCTAAACGAATGCGCGTGGCAGGGAAAATTAAAAAACTTGATACACAGAGTCACGCGTTTACTAAAAGGGGAAAACTGTAATGCCAACTTTTAATGTTTCAAAAACTAATTACCTCAAATGTCAAAGTGCTTTTGATTTTTCCTGACAATGTTTCAAAAACCAGTTACCTCATAGCTTAAAGTGCCTTTTTAGTTCCTGCCGAGTTTTTAAGGTTTCAAAAACCAGTTACCTCATATGTTGAAGTTGTTCCAAATTGTTCAAAAAGCTCAATGTTTCGGAAACCAAGAAACTCGTGTGTAAGTCCATTGAAATGCCAAAATAAACCTTTTTTCATTCTAGTTCAACTAGTTTTAGTATGAGATCTCTTTTACACTTTAAAAAAACTTCGCTTAATGGAAACCTGGTATTTCAAAATTGACAAAAGCGCATTTTGGCGTTTTGTCGAACATGGCTAGCAAAAAAACCGAAATTCGGTGCCTTTATAAAATTCGCATTAATTCCATTTTCAATCTCAAATAACTCGACTCCGAACTTTGTAACATATAATCTGAAGTACCATTTTCTGTTCGAATAAAATGCGTATCAGACCTTGTTCTGGAAAAAGATGAGAAAAACCGTTTTTTCCCCTATACCCACTGTAGACGTTAGCGCCAGATTTGCTGGTGGCGCCGTAGCGGCCGAACCTAACAGTGAAGCACCGCCCCCTGTAGCCAGGGGTAGCGCGATGTGTCACCTTCCAATTATTCATCATGACTAAGCAAAGATGAGGTAACTATTTACGAAAATTTCGAAAGAAGTCAAAACGGAAAGAACATTCTAAATATATTGAGGAGATAAGTGAGATAATAGTAAATCAGTTTCGAAGCTTAACAAAACCTATTTTCTTCCAAATGACACGAAGGGCTGGTGCGTTAGCGCGATTTCATAACTGATTAGTTTTTTGGTCTTTTAATACATTATTTATATAATTACATATAGAAGCCCATTGAGAAAGCTGCAACACGTCCCACTATTTTGGCCCTTATGTTGGAATCACACTCTTCTTCAATGTTACTTATTATGAAATGCTTCAAAATGAAATTTGTAAATTGCTGTATCAAAATTTGTATAAATTTAAATATACCTCTTTTAAACTTCTAATACCATTAAAAAACATTTTTTCAAATTCTTTACTAGAAGTATCTTTCTCTTCCAGGGAATTAATTTCTTGTTGCTTATGACCCATTTGTCGTTCAATATCTTTCAAAGCTTCTTTATATTTGACCAGTTCTTTATTATTTAAAAGTTCTACTTCTCGTGCCTCAAATATTTCCTGACTCGTTCTAAGTTCTTCTTTAACTTTATTGAATTCGCTTTTCAATTCAAGTATTTCAAGTTCTCTTGCCAGTATTTTTTTTAAATCTTCAATAAGTAAATTTGCGTTAGCCCAATCAATTTTGAATTGTCGAGTCCAAGCCATTTTTTTACCGTTATCACTTATCAGCCGTAATTAATGTTCACTGTACGGAGACAAATCTAATAAAATAATTTAAGAACTCGTCTATGAATCCATTCATTATATTACGTTGCCAGATTATTATACACAAAATTTTAAATAACGTACAGGTATATCTTGAAATATATATTGGTTTTAAATGAAGATCTTAGTCCGCTTTCCCATTTCGGAACTTACCTGTAAAGATATTTTGCGCTTTTCGCACATTAGGGCATAATTAATTAACCTGGCAACGTTAAACTGTACAGTCACCTGTAAGTGGATGGTGGATAACGCATCTGTTGTATTTGAGACTTGTCGAATTATTGGACTCTGAATAACCAAATTCAGAGGTATTTATATTTTTGGTATAGCAGATTTCGTGTATTTTAAATTAGCATTGAATAAACTTACAGATTGGAATGCATATTCCTTCATAGAACTCCAAAAAATTTTCACTTGATTGAGAAACGGAAAATATTTTATGAGAAAAATGTTATTATCCACGGAAAATTTTTAAGACAAACATTTTATTATCGTATGCATTTTCATGATTTACTATCCATTGGGAAGTGACATACAGGTAGTAAAAATTTAAGTCACGTTATAAACTTCAGCCCGACGGACAAGGATTTATGGAAAATCGCAATGGACGAAGAGATGTAATCTCCCTATACGAACAACACTTTGACTGTAGTGCCTCTTCCTTCAGGTCGAACTTGCATTCCGAGTGGTTGGAACTTCCGGATAAAGACCGATCAACATGGTCATCTCAAGAGGAGAAAGGCCAGATTCTTTTCGAAAGGATACTGACAAGTGAAGGGGATTGATTTTCAAAAGTCTTTTGCTCCTGTCGTTCGGTATGACTCGCTCCGAGTCGTCCTGACCATTGCTGCTTCTCATGATCTGGAACTTGTGCATCTCGACGTTAAAACTGCATTTCTCAATGGTAAAGTCGATGAAGAAATTTTTAGAGCACATCCACAAGGATACAACATTGTTGGGCGCGAATTGGAATTTTGCAGACTGAACAAGGCAATTTATGTAATTCGGCAAGCGTCTCGAATTTGGAACCAGAAGCTGCATTCGGTTTTACTCTCGTTCGGTCTCACTCAGTGCAATGCAGATCCCTGTATTTACTCGCGGATCGGCAAGAATGATACAATCATATGGGCCATTTGGGTTGATGACGGGCTTTTCGCCGGGAGTAACATTATCATTATCAATCAGCTCATTGCACTGCTCCAAACTGAGTTTGATTTCGTATATGGACCAGCGGACCACTTTGTGGTAAATGTAATTCACCGGGACCGGATGAACAAACGAATCTTCTATCGGCTCCGCATTATCTTGACAAGATCCTTGCTAAATTCAACACGTCCAACACACACCCGGTATCACTTCCGGCCGACAAAGGTGGAATGCGTTTATCGAAGACTATGGGACCTGTAGATGACGAAGAACGGGAAATGATGTCGAATTTCCCCTACCGCGAAGCAGTGGGGTGTATAATGGACGCAGCTATCACCCTACGACCCGATATCGCATTCCAAGCTGGCCAATTTGCACAACACTGCGAGAACCCGGGTCCCAAGCACAGGAATGATGTGATGAGGGTATTGAGGTACCTTGCTGGGACAAAGAATCGCGGTCAATGCTTCGGCGATAGCGAATCAAATCTCAACGAACTCGTGGGATATTCAGACGCGGATTATGGAGGGGACATTGAAACCAGACGATCAACTTCTGGATCCATCTTCAAACTAAATGGTGGGCCGGTTACATGGTTCAGCAAGAGACAATCTATCGTAGCCCTTTCAACCATGGAGTCCGAATACATAGCCGCAAGTGAAACAGGACGTGAAGCAAAGTGGCTGAGACTACTTCAATCTGACCTAGGACTTCCTAAAAATCTCCAACAAAAATCTGGTGCGACAATGATAGCGTTATTGTATTAGCAAGGAACCGAGAATATCATTAAAGGTCCAAACACATTGATGTGCGATATCATCATTTAAGAGAGTTGGTATTTAACTAAGTGATTGATATTGAATATGTGAACACTAAAGAACAGTTGGCTGATTTCTTGACGAAACTGCTGGACATCGAGAGTTCAGAAAGAATCAAGAAAAATCTTGGAATTATGAAGGTATTGTCTGAGAACGAATAAGATATAAACTCGGTTTGGGTTTTTAATAATTTAAATAAAGTTTGGGTGCACACAAAAATGGAAAAACTCAGAAAGGATTTTATTTTTCTAGTTTATAAATTCACTTGATACTGATCATACAGAAATCTAATTTTTTCAGTTCATCGTGTTTTGTTCTTTTGATATTGTTCTTATATTGAAGCCGTTGCCGCTGGATGGCTAGTTTGAGATGGAGTGTTGAGAGATCAACCTCGCCATCTAGCGTTGTATGCAGAAGACAGGTGGAGGCAACGGACCTACGGGGTTCTCCACTAGACAGAAGAACCAGAGAGAGAACACGCGTCGTAAGAGACTCACAGATTTGAATAGTTGATTGTGTGTCTTTGTAATTCTTTCACGAAGTGTATTTGTATCGAGTTTACTGAGAAGAAGGTAAAACACACAATATCTACAGAGAGCGTGTGACAAAATACATTTAGTCAAGAGACGAATCTTGAACCCATTCTTTAACAAGAGAGCATGACATTCTTTGTCTGGGAATGCTCTATCGAAAGAACAAAAAGAACTGTGTTCCACCAACAGCCCAACATGGGAGGAATCGGGCTGCCTCATCCTGAGTCCATGCTAGTCGTCTGCTCGTCTGCGCCCATAGTGGCTGCGGCGATTTCGGCTCTCGACATTTTATCTTGTTTTTACGTAGAAAAGAGCTTCTAGTTTCTTGTGCTATTCTTCGCTTTTTCCATTACTGCTGTTGCTGGAATGGTGTTGTTAGGGAGTTCCTAAAATAAAAACTAAGTAATCAAAACAAATTAGAATTAAGAAATAATTCAGTAGCAGGCCTACCAGTCTGATTCCATTAATCATGGCCTCTAACAGGGCATTGATGATACATGGCCAAGTTTGGGACCAATCTATCCCACTGTAGACTTTGTCTATACCTTGGAATCCATCTAGGAGACGTAAAGCCAGAGATATGACAGACTAAGAAATCAAAACAATTTAGAACAATTTCGGCACAGAGGCCTTTTTGGTACAGATATTCAACAATTTCCGCATCATGAAGAAGCGATACATTTGGGTGAATAATTTTGGTATGAACCAAAATTCTAGATCACTAGATATATAGCATTTAGTAAGTTCGGTTAAAATAGTTGAAAGCATTGAACCGACCTCAAATTGATCTCCTTCACTTAAGACCGGAAAGTTTTCCGTTCCGTTCAACTCCTCATACGAGCACACAACCAGAAATCCTGGAACCACTACATCCTTTCATGTAGTCTCATACACTTCCCCCGCAACTTCAATATGAACTTTTGTCACGAGAACCTATTAACAGATTAAGTTACAAATACGTAGTTTTCCTTTTTTGGGAAAACCCGGAAAAAAATTTACCTTAGCATCTTTAGCAAGATTTTCAAGAAAATTCCGGGCAATCAATTCGAAAATTGGTGAACATAAGGCGAATATTCATTACATGTAGATTTAAATGGGTAAATAGGAACTTGGGAATTGTGATGTTTCCTCCCATTATTTGTCGCCGGTCCGTCCTTCCAAATTACGTATGCCAATTTGCCCCATATTTTATTTTCTTCCTAACGGATAAAAACATAAATAACTTATTAGTGGTAGTTAATTAGGTTACAAACGTTATAGATTACCTGAACACGAAGCGGAGCGTCAAAATCGAAGCTTTCTGGAAATGCATCGTAATCAGTCCACGGATTTGTATTAAATCCTTGGATGTATAGCGTTTCGGCTGTCATCAAACAGTCTTCAGTTGTTATTTGTAGCATTTTAGTCGCCCTTTTTAGTAATTTCTAAAATTAACATATATTATTTTTAGACAATTTTCATATTATTTTTCATTCATATTATATTATAGTATATTATTTTAAAATTATCGGTGACTTGAAACTTAAAAATAGGACTGGCTATCCTGTTGCCCTGTCTTTCAGGGTAAATAAGATTCAGATGTAAAACTGTGTCAAGGTGAATCTTCGGTAAGATCTATATTTGAAAGACAAGAGCTTTAAATTATTGCCAGAAATGTTATCGCTGACTTGGAACTAGCAAAGTTATGGGATGGAGGTCCAGCCGAAGCTGTGATGTACTCCCGTTAGCAAAAAACGTAGCTGGCCTTCTAGAGGCTGAGGGGCCGGCTTTCGCGGGTGTGCCTCCTTTCAGATTCGTTTTTTCTCCCTTTTCGTACTGTACATAATACAGTTCCATTTACAATACAGTTACATGGGGGAGAAACACAAGAAAAAGAATCAATTTCTTATATTACATGCAGGATGCATGCGGATAATGTTTTGCAATGGCGTCCGTTCGTAGAACCTTCTTTTCAGTTTTTTTTCAAAACAGCCGACAGCTGTTGTTCTGCCGAAAACGTTGCCAAATTGTGCAAAAACCAACACCTCCAATAGCATCTTTCAAAATGAATTATTACCTAATGAATTTGTAATGATAAAACATTGGCTACAAAGTTTCAATGGAATAAATTGAATATTCGACATTTTAAGTAAGAACATAAACAAACCAATAAAAAAATTAAATGAGCGGAAGCATGACAGAAAACTTCACCACCTCACCAAAATACTGTCTGCTCCTGTAAAAGAGCGTTGCCAAGTGATTAATTTTGGGTATTGTTGCTGACGCGGTAACGCGAAAATCATGAATAGGATCGTGGTTTTCTACGATTAGTTCTTCTATTCGAGCGCCACCTATTTATCAATATTTGTGATTATACTTTGAGAATTCATTAAAAAAATACAAAACACACCTTTTTAAGAAATGTACTGATGGCATCCGCGTCTTTAGCTTCGTATATATGCCAAATTGTACCAGGATCTTCCTCAACTGTTTCACGATTATATATATCACTTCCCGAATCTTTTATAACTTGAAAAGTTTCTTCAGGCAACAAAAGTCAGTGTCGATAAAGAAAAAAAAAGGCAATGGGGAAATATTACCTGAATCGATTTTTTTTGTCGCAATCTTTGGGCATCCCGACATAGACCATTACATTAGCTGCGTCAGATACATCAAGATGAAGATTGATGGTACCTTGCCTCGGTTGCAGGGAACCATAGGCGCAGTACATTTTTGGACCCAAGTCTGGTACCACACAACCCTTGGGCAAATGTCCGGCCAGATTGAGTCGCCCATTTCGATGTGTGAAATCGGCCAGGGGAAATGCCTTCATTAAATCGTTGAACCAATCGGGTAATTATGTTGCAAAATCTTCGCTTGATGGCCAATCCTTTAATTACAATCAATATTTAATAATTGATGCCCACCAGAGTAGCCAACACACTTCCAATCGTCTTTAGATACAGTACACTCTTTGGTGCGGTGCTTATAAACACACTTACCGCAAGCGGGGAAAAGCGCTTTACAGTTGAGTTGGTCAGACAGTCTGACAGTTGAAACATCGCCTAACTTCACGATTTAGGCCTACTTCAACGATACGGTGATATGTGTCAAAAACAAAGACTCTTCCCTTGCGCAACGCTTCATCTCGGGCAATTTTGGTCCTGAAGAAAATCTTTACGTGGCCGGTTTTAAGGATTGAATTTTGTTTTTAAAAGATGGGTTTCGATGCTCAGGTCCAGTTTTGAGTAGGTCAAGATCAGAAACATCGACAAACAGGGCAACAGCCGGGTAGAAGACATCCATTTGGGAAACTGTTTAAAAAATGCAAGCGGTTTCCGCCCGTTTTTTGAGAACTGAAGTCGCTTTGCTTACATCTGCGGGGTCGGGAAAAGTATAATATAAACTGAGTAATCATTTTCCCTAATATTTCACTGAGGGATCAATCCGCTCGATTCAACATCCAAAAGTTTCTCAATGGCAGCTACATTGAGTGGCCCAGTTGGTTTTTCACCGTCAGCAAATCTAGCGACTAAGACAGTGCTTGTAGCTTCTTTTACGGCCGAAGCATACGATGGTTTTTGACAGTTAGAGATAGACAGAGTGGAATCAACATGCTTAGCAAATCTAACATGCATATCAATAATTTCAGATCCTTTAGGATTGACATCACACTCTAGTTGAACAATACGGGTTTGCTGGAGTTTAGCTGTATCGTGAAGGCAACTTAGATAAGAGATACATGTTTTTAACCCTTTCACTGCCAAGTGTATCACCGGTGATACACGGCCTCCCAACCGTTGACTGCCAAGTGTATCACCGGTGATACATCAACGAATTTAAGCCCATAACTCTTGTAGTTTTGTATTTCCCTCATCTTAACCAACTTTAAGAATAAGATCTCTAACTTTTATCATGTTTTGCTATTTTTCCTAATAGATGTTTGACCCTTCAATTTATGACTCTCATGGCTATATTTTTAAGATAATAGCATTCCATGAAATTATTTTCTGTAAATGGTGGACTGAGTTTCATGATTTAACAGAATAATTTGAATTTAAACAATTTTCTTATAGTAAAATGACGTTCCCCAGGTGCCAAATGTATCACGGGTAATACATTTTACCATGAAATTGTGTATCACCGGCGATACATTTGGCACCTGGGGGACGCTTGATTACCAGTGTGCCACGTGTATCACCGGTGATTCGTCGTTTTTTTTTATTTCTTCGACTGAATCGTGGTTCAGGCGGTTACTAGCTCTTTAATAAACTATAGTTTTGGTATATTTGATTTGCCAATAGAGTTGGCAGTATGGGTAAAAGTCGACTTTTTGGGCTTGGCAGTGAAAGGGTTAAGCTACTAATAAGCTCATGTTTACCCAAGGTCTCCAAATTGCTCAAAGACTGATCAGCAAGAAAGTTCGAGATGTCGTCCAGTTTTTATTTTTTTGACGATGGATTTAGTTCTGTGTAAGGAGTGCACGGCGTTCTTGAATCTTGGTTCCTCTTGTGACCATTTGCCGCCTTTTGGGAGATGGTCACGGTAGCTGGACGTAGAGCCGTAATGAATTTCGCTTGCTTTCCTGGGGCAGCATTTTTGATTTTCTGCGATTGGTTCTTGCGGAAGGAGGCCTTAGAGCAAAAAAGCTGACCTGGATCGTTTGGGTTCGGATTAAATGCTTTGCTACATTCTTGTCAGGTCTTCAATGTTGATTTTGCTATTTCGGTGGCGACTGAAGAGGTGGCGCCAACTCCATCGCTTTCCCCCATAGCAAGGGGAGAATGATTTTAAAGAATAAAGGAGTTTAAAACTCCACTCAGACACTAGACCTTCTGATATTTGGAATCAGCTTGTTACGATGCTTCAGATACACTATAGCAAAGTCTCTTTTTGATCGGTTGAATAGACAAAAAAATTGATAAAATAGGAGGACAGATGTAGAGCACACCTGTCGAAACGTAGCAGACGAATCTATACGTCCGAATAGATAGATCGAAAGAAAAGTCTAAAACGAAGAAAAGTCGAAAGAAAATTTCTAGGAAATAAATATTAATCAATGCCATGTCAGTAGATGTTTGAATGGGCTTGTCACCACAAAAATGTGGTGTAATTTCAAAGAAAACACTTTTTTTTGGTCGGCCGCCATTTTTTGCATGAGAAAATGGGTACCCCGGTCTCCCAAAACTTTGAAATTACACCACATTTTTTGGAAGCAACTATTAATATATATATATTTATATCAATCGAAAGCCCTTGCTCGGAGCTATTTTCTACGTCAATTTCATAGTTGTACAACATAAACTCGGTTTCAAAACTGAATTAAATATTTCGGTTTTAACATGGGAGCAGTAGGGGAAAAAAGAGGTGTTGATAACGAGCGGATAATTGATAACGATTGCCCAGCCCTTAGGCTTTTTAATGAAAAATTCCAAAAAAATTGAACGATATAAAGAATTTTGTTTTCAGAACACACAAAAATTTTGGTATTTTTGTCGCGTTTTTTTATCGAATGGTAGCGAGAGCTCCAACGTGGGGTTTTCCACTTGCTCCCGTGTTAAAAACGTCCGGTGTTCGGATATTTGCGGTGGGTACTGTATATGTGGAACACTTATTTCAATACTCTTTACGTTAATAAATACGATAAAGGTTTAAACTTACTCTCACTGTAGCACAGTAAAGCGAGGTCCAGGACAACGTGAATGTCATGAATGAATCCAGTTACAGAAGGAGGTTCAACTAAATTGTAGATGCTATCAGCCGATAAACGTTTTTCCTGACGGGATGCACATTGCGCGTTCCTAACTTGGTTGAAATCTCTTGGGGCATCCGTTATGTGCCTGTCGAGATTATTCGGAGCAGCAAGTAAAGCGTCCGCATAAATTTGACTTGGAAATTTATCGGTTTCTGCTTTTAGCTCTTCAAGAACCGATGGTGCAGTACGATAAAGGGTTTCTCACTATCCTTTCGATTTCCATGTGTAAATTAACTACTATAGACTCATCCCCTAAATATACCAAATGAGAGTTTTTGGGGAGAACAATGGGCACGATATAGCAAGCTTGGCAACAACAGTAGAATAAAGGTTAGACCCAATTTTCAACTTGAATTAAAATCTTTTACAGACTACACCTCTCCACTGAAATTTTTTGGCCGCGTATAGCCTCCAACGGTACCCATCCGCCCTCCAATCTACCAATTTACTTTTTTTGTAGTCCACGGACTAAAAACGACCATGATGATCACTGCCCTAATTTGCTCGTTAGCGAATTAAAAGAACACTTTTCCTTGCTTTATGGGATAACTCATTCATCGATTATTAATAGTCTAAAATATTTCTACAACATTGGGGGTTTGGCTCCGGATATTATGCACGATGTACTGTAGAGGGCATATAATATCGCTTCTAATTTGTTTGGTTCTTAATCACTGCAGAACAAAAAAGGACATTACTCTTTCTGCCTTGAACTATATTATTAAAAATTTCAAGTACGGCCATGCAAACGCTCGGGGCAAACCGCCCCCTATAACATCAAAACATTTGTCCGAAACTTCACTGCAAGGCTCGGCCACACTAAAATGGCTTATTTTTGTAAGTATTCCAATAATGATCGGTTACTTGGGTATAGACTCTGGAGGTGTTTCATATAACTTTTCACAAAATCTTTCGATTGATATTTTCCAATTCAATCTCCAATTGAGTTGCTATTAATGGGTTCTCATATTGAAGATTTATTATCAAGATTCAAAACCTGTTTTGACCGCCGTTTAATCCCTAAAATGCATCCTCTTGTCCATTACCCTCGACACAAAGATATCTAGGACCCTTAAGGACAGTGTGTGTGGTGTATGAGATACAAAGGTAAACATGCGTATTTTAAATCATTTCAGCACAAAATTCGAAATTTTATTAACCCTCCATGGACACTCGAACCCCCTCATGTATCGAACGAGAGTCTTTGATGTTCACCAGCAAGCTTATCGAGTAATAGAAAGGGAAGATAATTTTCACCTTGTTATGTCCCCCTATGAGCTCCTTGAATTTTCCGTAATTATTCACTTTATGAGCCAGGATTTATGCCTCCGGACGTCAGAAGGAATTTTAAGTATGTTGTTACCAAAAACCATTTCATGGATTATTTGATACCTAAGCCTTGTAAAAACTCAGTTTTGTTTGATAGCGTCAAAAAATAAAATACAATGTAAAAACTAAAACGGATAGACGACCCTGTGTACAGTAGCAAACCTAACTTAACTTTTTAGGACCATTTTAGTTGAAATATATTCTATGAGGAAGCTGGAAGTTGACTAACAATACCAATGACTCGTCTCAAATAGAGGAGTTTCAATGAGGATGACGCAATTTAATTGTTTGGTACCGGCAGCCATTTTGCGGAGTAAGTTAACACGGAAAAGATAGGGACTTTCACGATCTTTTCAACTCATACTCGAAGCAAGGTAAAATTCTTCAATTTTGACCCCAAACCTGAACAGTAGACCGCAAGAAATTCATTTTGGACTATTTTTGGTTCACGACTTCTTATTTACCAGATAATTTCAGTTTTTCTAACTGTAAACAACAGTTGTCAGCGGCAACATGGCATTCATTTACGATTGATTTTGACAAACAAAATTATTAACTTAGGATAAAATAGAAACATGAAGGGAAATGTTTTTTCAGCACTCTTTTTTTGAACGCATTTAATCAAAAATTATTGCCGTGTTGTGAACGAAAGCTGTTGTTTACATTTGAAAAAAATGGTATACAATTAATTAGGTCAAACCCACTTCTGGCGTCCGCCAGGGGGATGGCCTTAGCTCTATTATCTTTAATCTCACCGCCAAGCCGCTCATCTGTTGCGCGAAGGGTTCGTCCAACACTGGTTTTCCGCTGTTCGATACCATTCTTAGGGCTACCGCCTACGCTGACGACGTCTCACTTATCGATGGCCCTAAGCCTTGTAAAAACTAAGTTTTGTTTGATAGCGTCAAAAAATAAAATACAATGTAAAAACTAAAACGGATAGACGACCCTGTGTACAGTAGCAAACCTAACTTGTTTTACAATTAATTAGAAGAGAGCTTGTGGACCAATAATAGTTCAAAACAAAGCTTTTTTGGTGGGCTGTTCAGTTTGGGGGTAAAAATGGAATTGATTAACTTGTTTAAACTTTAAATAAAAAAAGAGGCAGCTAGAGCCGCCTGGCGGCGGCTAGAGTCGCCTTCGGCGACAGATAGACACTTTTAGTAACTTTGATCATTAGTAATATTAGTTCAATATATACAATTATCATAGTTTCAATATACATACGTGGTATTAATTACTGTAAAAGGGTACTGACCCTATAATGGGTAATCATGATTATTTCAGATTATTTACAATTCAAACCAAACTGTTGCGAGTTAAAAACAACTCTAGTGGTGAGAAAACGGACCTTTCTGCCAACGATTTGAGTCAAAGGTGAAAGAGCCCATAGCGAGCGAAATGAGGAAACAGGAAACCAGTACCAAAAAGGGCGAGCGGAGTTGTGATGTTGCGCCAAGTTGAAGGTTGCCTTGGAGCCATAGCGGAAGGTAGATTTGCGATAAATTGACAAAGAGACATGTAGCCATATAGAGAACGGCTACCTAGAAAGAACACAAAAAACTCGCATGACGTCATAAGTTACCCTAAATCGAAAATCGCTTCGCACTATTATCCAACAGGCGGACAAGGTCTCTCGGTCGTGTGCGAAGTTTGTCGGAACAGAGTGCATTCCCAAAACGGTCCTTGATAGAAGGTGAACCAACGAAGGCCGACCTATGGAAAACGTGACAGGCATCCCATTCGAGAGCTAAGACAACAGAGTTTGGCGAAATCACGTGGAGTGCACTAAACGAGAATATTTAGTATTTACGAGAATCGTTACACTCGTTTCCCGATTCAAATCAAGCTGCTGCTCGTCATTAGCATTGTTCGTACTACAACCCATTCGAGTGGGGCCTTGTCTTTCTCAATTCTTAAACATTCAAAACATGTACTTTAATAAAAATGATGAATTTCTTTTTTTTTTACTTTTATAAAATGAATTTCAGATGGCCAATGACACCATACTCCAGTACTGCGAGGAGCTTCATTTGGAGAGCGTTGCACTGTACAGACATGTAAGTTTTCTCTTATTCTTTTTACTAGGCGGTCATGCGCCCGTCGAAAACGTAAAAATATTGCGCTATGCATGAGTTCGAGCTTTGTTTCGAAACGCGCCGCCCAAGACGCATGGGCGAGATGATTGCATTTTTTGGCGATGAAACTGCGTCAACCGCAGGGCCGAATCACTGATGGCCATATTTGTCTCGAAAAATCATTGAATCGCCTTATTCGCAGCTACTGTGATGGCCGCCGCTGATTTTCTTTTTCTTTCTTTTATTGTCGCGTTTACCTGGAAATCAAAGAGAAGAAAACTCGTTTTACCTTTTGGATTATTAGAGAGACTCGACCCGGGTTTCGGATGATTTCGGTTATCGGACATATCTTCAGGGGCACGACTAGATGTTTGTAAAGAGAGAGACCCTGGACCCGTCGACTTGGTCATTCGTCTCTGTTGGTTCTTTTTTTCTTCAGCGGACGAGGGCGATCAGAATCGTTTTCACGAGATGTGAATAGATTTTAGAGAGAAGGTGATGACGTTGCTGCATTCGGGTTGACTCAACAGGGCGGAACCCTTGCGTTGTCGCCCGATATCTGTCGGGTTGTAACACCGTGGTTGTTGTGTATGCACGGCCGTGTCAACAGACCTCTTTGAACCGCCATCCAATCAAGCTCCGGTTGCTGGACCCTACGGAGAGCCCCCAACGGACGTTCGTCGCCCGTCTTTGCGGCCGTATTTTATATAAAGAGTCGACACTCGATGAATTCCAGCCCTGGGCGACGACGACGGCACAGCGGGCGGCGGAACCAGAGTCAATATGGTGGAGCTTTTTAATAATGTATAACGACGTCATTTGCCGTTGAGAAACCCATACTTTAGAACCTTGTCTGCTATTAGAGACGCG
Source organism: Ceriodaphnia dubia (assembly GCA_022539655.2). Lineage (NCBI taxonomy): Eukaryota > Metazoa > Arthropoda > Branchiopoda > Diplostraca > Daphniidae > Ceriodaphnia > Ceriodaphnia dubia. The sequence goes on from JAKUCG020000003.1 coordinate 1,432,225, forward strand.
CTTACGTCTATTACCGTCGCCCAGTCGGTTGAGGAACTTCTAGCTCCTCTAGATCCGCCCGTTATTATCCTGATGTAGACACACGGTTTGCTGTCTATGCTAAAACTCGTTGACTCGTAATTAGTTGCAATGCGCCAGCGAGGCGAAAGTTGATCCAATTCATTAAGAAATTGGCGCTCGGTTAGGCCGGGCAAAACACCGATGCTGCCCACATATAGACGGCCCAAGTTTGTGGAAGACCCCTATTGAGTCATCAGATACGGCGCGTAGATATTCAGTTACAACAAAGAGGTGTGCCCTTTTTCTCTCTCTCTCTCTCTCTCTTCGTGATGTGCTGGTTTGTTGTCGCTTGTGTTATTACCTTGAAGTAGAGCCAGTAGTAGTAGCAAGAGCGCTAGTAGTAGAGAGTTGGTAATGGGCCGGGGATGAATCATGCTGCCGACATCCATTACAGGCCATCGTTGATGGCAACTTTTGGTGGTGGTTGTCATCTTTTCGGGGGGGGGGGGGTTATCCTACGTCGAATCTCTCGAGTCTCTTTATGTCCGCACGGGCGCCGACGTCCAAAAACACACACAGACACTTTTGTATTCAATATCCTGGAGGATAGCGAGCAGCAGCAGCAGCACTCCACGACGCGGTCATTTGACTCTCACTATGTGCACTTGTAGACCAAGAGCCAGCACGGAAATGACGTTGTCATCCTTTAATTTGGTTTAATACCTTTAATGGGTAGAAAAAAGTTAGCTGATACCAAATATGTAAGTCTTACGCGTCACAAATGGGCCAGTCAGCGTCGGCGTCGGCGTGAATTCACGAAATCGGACGTCAAAAACTACCATAAAATTAAAGGACGTGCTATATCTCATTCGAAAGAGAAAGTTGTCCTGAGTGTAAAAACATCAAGTCTTACACATTCTATTGGGCCAATTCGGAAATAAGACTAAAAAACTAGGCCAGTTGTTCCACAATCAAAATATTTTGAAGAGGAAATTTTTAATTTCGGATAAACTAACAAATGAACTTTGTTTTTCTTCGCTTCATTAGTAAACTTGAACAAGCTTCTAGAAAAATATATTAGTATTCCTTTTAAAATGCGGAATATGCAGTGGCAATAACTATAACCGGCCGTACTACGATACACTGGCGCGCGCGGGAGGCAGCGTCAATAACGCTATTCTTGCCGAATCAGCCATTTACCGTATAAAAAGGTGACGCAAAATATGTCTTTCAAAGAACAAATTTATTGTTATAGAACTTGTTTTCAAATCTAATATGTTAGCAGGACGATTTTAAGTTATTCATGTAGAGAATCGAGAGTCTGTTTGTGAACAGAAAAACCATTTAGATAATAAAGACTCGGATATAAAAGGAATTATCATAATATTTTTGTCCATCATCTTAATGAAATAAGTAAAAATGATAAATAGTAGTAATGCGGATAGGCCATTCTGTCTTCTCCCCTTTTGCGCAACTGCTAAAGACTTATTTTTTAATTACCCTCTCTGTAAAAATGAAGATAACGTGAGTATCGTGAGCCCAATCAAAAATCCATGAAAGATTATGAAGATCGAATGAGCGTTAGCTTTTCAGACTTCAGTCGATGTAGGAATTTAACATATCTTAGCCTCTTGAGTCCCGTCAACATATTCACCTTCGACTTCATTATTCGATTCGCCAATCATTCGAACGAACAAATTTATTAACAAAGTGGAAAACTGACGCTAAAATGCACGTACTGAAAAAGCCGTACCATTATTGCCTACAAGTTCACTCTAATCGGCTCCTTTCGACAAATCGAACTCATGATAATGATAATAATATAATATATAACCAGCGAAAATAAAATACAAAGGATAAACTAGTAGCGAGAAAAAGTCCAAAAGGACTCGAACTGTTTGCAAGAGGAAAATGAAATTGGCAACTTGCTGATTTTTATTATTCTCTTAATAATCATAGGGATTTTAAATTAAAATACTGTGATATTCCGAGTCTTTATATGAATATTTGTAAATTGCGCACTGAAAATTTATTTGATTTGTTTCAAGAATATTTGTAAATTGTAACTACTGACATAAGATTTGAAAACCAGTTCTGGAACAATTTATTTGTCCTTTGAAAAGTATTCTTTGTGTTGCCGTTTCATACGGTAAATAGCCGATTCGGTAAGAATAACGTTATGGACGCCTCTTCCCGTGTACTGTAATACGAAACGGCCAGTTATAGTTATTTCCACTGCATATTTCGCATTTTTAAAGGAATACTAACATATTTTTCTAGAAGCTTGTTCAAGTTTACTAATGAAGCTAAGAAAAACAAAGTTCATTCGTTAGTTTATCCGAAATTAAAAATTTCCTCTTCAAAATATTTTGATTGTGGAACAACTGGCCTAGTTTTTTAGTCTTATTTCCGAATTGGCCCAATAGAATGTGTAAGACTTGATGTTTTTACACTCAGGACAACTTTCTCTTTCGAATGAGATATAGTACGTCCTTTAATTTTATGGTAGTTTTTGACGTCCGATTTCGTGAATTCACGCCGACGCCGACGCTGACTGGCCCATTTGTGACGCGTAAGACTTACATATTTGGTATCAGCTAACTTTTTTCTACCCATTAAAGGTATTAAACCAAATTAAAGGATGACAACGTCATTTCCGTGCTGGCTCTTGGTCTATTGCGATTGGCCCGTATATACTAAAGACTCTTTAGTATAAGGATTCGCTCTCTTAATTAAAAATTACAGTCTTCTCTTTTAGGACTACGGGCTGAGAAACCTTAGAGCACGGCGGACGGAAGATCCGCGCCCTGTATGCGTAATGAAGTGCTGCGGATTTGTGGGGGAAATTGTCGATCAAATTCTATTCGTAACACAAAAGAAAATGTATGGAACGAGGGACACAGAGAGCCAAAAAGAGAAAAGAAATATCAGGCACTCGACGAACCGGTGAGCAGCAGCGGGTCGAGTGGATTCTTTTCCGTGCTTCCCCAGGTGCTGCATAAGAGTACGCACGCCCCCCCCCCTTCTTACCGGCCAGACTCTTGGTTCTTCACTCTCTAACGATCGCACCGGTTCTATTAATGATATGCGCTCCCTCTGCTGGATGTATACAGCCGGCCAGCTATATAGAGTCTATAGAATATAAGTCTTGGGGGGCGGGAAAAACCCCGTCCGCCGGAATCGTCGAATAAGGTGATGACGAGCAAGGCGGAAGTGATTTACAACCCGTCATATCCACTTCATGTAGGGCGTCTATATTATGCACGTTTGACACACAGCACGGACACAGACACACACACACACACAACGTGTTGCGGCAGAGCGGCGCCTTGATGGAGCGAGAAATTGGAGCCCTAAATAAGAATGGATTAATCGATCCACCCAAAAAGCCCCGCGTTGTTTTGACATCCAACAAAGGCATCACACAACCAATAGCCCTCCCCGCCAAAGAAAGAAGGCTTTTTTAGAGCTAGAAGATGGAATTCTCCATCCCTCTAGGTCCGGGCATTCCATCCTTAAGGCTGATTGACTATCGCTTGTCACATCGCTTTTCACGATTTCCTTTTTTTCCGCGGTCGAGTAAGAGGAGGTAACAAACAAAAAAATTTACAATCAAATGACGTGATGGCTGAAATTGTCCGCTCTGACAGGTTCGTTTCGCTAAATGTTAATGCTGGAAAGAAATCTCGATCTGGGATAACCCATCAAACTCTTGGTATTTTGGCAGGCAGACAGTTATATTTTTTGTGCGCAGAATTTCTGGTTCTCCGGTGTTGATGACAGCAGAACTCACGCAACACAACACATTTTCATGCTGCCTTGTTCTTTTTTTAAAGAAATGAATTGTCCAACGTGTCCACCAGAGTGCTAAGACCACTAACGAGGATATGGCCTCTTTAAACTTCGTGCGATTCTCACGCAGTGCGACCATATTGCCACTGTTACGAGTTATGAGGGGGGAAAGATAGAATATTAGAAAGGCTGTAGTAAAACAAGATTCCCATCGGTAATACCTTCGGGTTAAAATTTTTTTCGAATAAACTATGCAATATATGTCTATGCTTAGGTTATGCCTATGCTTAAGCCTATACTTATGCGGAATGAAACCTAAGGAAAGTTGACTATTTATTATTTTCCCCCCCAAAATTAGGAAATTTCTAAAATTGATCGCAAGATCAAGCAACTCAACTTCCCCAACTTTCACGAGTTCCGAGCACTCGTGAAAGAAAGGGAAGAAGATTTTTGCCTGACTCCATTTTTCATTTTCGAATTGGACTGCATCCGTAAAGAAAGGGAGCTTAATCGCTTTACCTGGAGAACGGACCCGGTCAATTTTAAGTTGAACTGCCAAAAGTCGTGGTCCCAGATGACAGCTCAGGAGAAGGAAGAAATCATAAAGCCCTTTCAGGATGATGGCGTGAAAATGGAGGTATGAATTTTTTGATTCCTCATAGCAAGTTTTCACTGTGCACCATTCGCGCAACGTTTTCGCGTTGTATGCGGAATGGTGTCACGTGACTGAGTCCGCTGGTTACATCTTACATGTAGCCTTATGGGGACTCGATTGGTTTTTGACTTTTTAAAACTTTAAATTCAAATTTTTACGTGTTTATTCTTTTTTTTTGAATTTATTAACATTTAAAAAAATATCGGAATGGAGCACTGAAAAAATTTTACGTAAAAATTTGAATTTAAAGGTTTAAAAAGTCTCCTATTTGTACTACATTATCTTTAATTTGAAACCAAATCAGTTGTTAAAATATGTGGGGTATATATCTATATTTTAAATAGATGGACGCACTTCCTTGCTGCGACTTGCCACGCGGAATCAAATTTGTCGTCTCTTGCGACTATTGCGTAAAATGGTTTCATGGTTCTTGCATAGACGTATCGGAAATGGTGTACGCGGAAGCTAAGAAACGTGGTCTCGAAATCGTTTGCCCGAAATGGCGTGTGATGGAGATGGCACAGAGGCACAATTATTCGGAAGCCGAATCAGAAGCGCCTACCGTAAGTTTTGGGTTAATTATTTACCGACGTGTTATGCCTATTTCCATTTGTAAATTTATGGTAGAAATTTTGGATTTATTTTGAAATATTCCAAAAAACGTCATTCCATTAGGCTAACATCCCCGGTGGCGTTAAATCAAACATCGATTTTTGAGGTCACATATCCATTAATCTCCATCCAACTTTGGGGAAGAATTGAGATTTATGTTTTATAGTGTTTTGATTTTCAAGGGAGAGCATTGGGATTCGGAGACGGTTTTTTAAATGGCTGAATGGGAAGACAATTTTCCCCCAATAACACGAGTTCCGACTCTCTTAACATTTGATTTATGACAGTGAAAGTGGCTTTGTCTATAATTATTTCGAAACGTTTTTTTACGTTGTTTTAGGTAATAATGGGGCCTGAGATCCCGGCGCCGAAGCCACACGCGCCCACAGGATAATCAACACGCTCGCGCACACGCAATTTTATTGGGCCATTAAAGCCTCAAGACTTGCGTCATACCATCGAAGAAAAGCGAGCTTTAAGTAGTGCGTCGTCTACATCTGCGTCTTCAACTGTAAGCACTGCCGCGCCTCAACTTTTCGGACCGTTAACGGCTGCTGACTAACGCTACACCATCGAAGAAAAGCGAGCGTTAAGTAGTGCGTCGTCTACATCTGCGTCTTCAACTGTAAGCACTGCCGCGCCTCAACTTTTCGGACCGTTTACGGCTGCTGACTTACGCTACACCATCGAAGAAAAGCGAGCGTTAAGTAGTGCGTCGTCTACATCTGCGTCTTCAACTGTAAGCGGATCCAGTCCGCGTCAACTCCAGCCCATTCTGGGCGCTAAGTTGATAGTGGCTGCCAAACTTGGCCTCCGTTTCAATGGATGCAAGTGCTCCTTCCTCTCGCTAACCAAAGGTAGAGCTTCCGGTGCTAACCCTCTCTCCATCCATGGCCCCCCTTACACAGCCTTGAAACCGGTGAAACGGAAACCTACCTTGGTGTCCCATTGGGCATCCGGCTGACTTTTCGTCCCGCCACTGACCTGCCGGAGAAGTTGACGAAGGTCGCTGACTCGGATCTTGCCCCATGGCAGAATCTTGAAGTCTTCCAGCCCATCTGCTGACTTCACTATCGCACCACCTGGCCACTGGACGTGTGCTTCGCGACTCGCTTGTCAAACTTGACACCCACTGTGCAGAACTCCTACGGCTTGTCGCGGACGTCCCTCACACGACCCCTAACGCCTTCCTTTTCTCGGACCGCCGAGCTGGTGGGCTCGGTGTGTCTCAACTAAAGAAAGATGCTGACATCTGGATTGTGGCTAGGGACAATCAACTTCTCGACAGTCGCGACCTGGTTGTCCGTCTCTCATCCCGCGCCCAACTTGCGCAAAATATCAGTAAGGGGTTCTCTGGCAATCCACCTGAACCACTACCCTTATCCGACTACCTCTCCGGTTCCACGCAGGGAGGACTCCACGACAACCTCTTCTACCAGGCTGGATCCAACACCTGGTCGCGAGCCAGAAAAGCAGCGCGCCGATTGAAAGCCAGGATCGACGTATCCAGCGATGAATCACAATCCAAAGTGATCGCTGACGACGTCTCCTGTGTCTCTGCTAAAGCTGTAAGGGGCCTCCGTACTGTCAACAGGAAGCGATGGGCCACCTGCATCGCCAATGCCAAGCACCAGGGCCGAGTAGCAAAAGGACTCATGCTGGAAAACTACACTGACATCGCTCGGCTCACATCATGCCACACCAGCCTCTCCTTCGACGAACCGAGTCTGATCCATAGGAGCCATCTTGGCATCTTGCCACTATTCGCATGTCCGTTCCCAGCACCATGTGCCGTCGATGCAAAGAGGATGTTGAGACTCTCATGTAACCAGCCTTTGCCGCTGCAATCTCCAAACCATCAGCCGCCGGCACGATTTTTTTCTGGACCAGATAGTCAAGACTCTCTCGAGGGCTGGTCATGAGACCCGAGTCAACACGGTCTACGACGGTACCGTTCTAAGACCAGACATAGTCGTCACAACCTCTTCTCCGCAAATCATCTTCAACCTTACAATCACATTTGACGCCCCAGAGTTGCTATACGCTGGTTATGCAAGGAAGATTGAGAAGTACAGCTGTCTTGGGCTCACGCTCCCCTTTGTAATCAGTGCACTTGGATCCTGGTTGCCGTCCAACGACGCGGTAGTCAACGTCCTCGAGATCCCGCCATCCGCTAGGCGCTGCCTGTGCAGAAAGTGTCGACTCATGTCCATCCAGGGCTCAGTCTCCATCATCTCCCGCCACATCTACGGCATTCAAGAAGAAGAGGACGACGACCCACCTCTTGCTTTATTGTTGTAGTAGCCATACGCACATGTTATCGTCTCCCCCGTCCCTGTGTGCTACACAGCCTGCTCCTTTATCTCTCGCTCGTCTTTTATCTACTTTTCTTTTACTTAATCGTGAACCAGCTCCTTTATTTTTAATGTCTCGTGTATTTTCCATACTTACAAAGTGATATAACTTTGTCATGTTTCCGTGAAAATAGAACTCTATTAAGAGAGGTAAATTGAAATTTATACAAATTTGATTCATCAATTTCGCAAGTTCTTTTGAAGCAATTTATAATAAGTAACACTGAAGATGAGTGCGATTCCAACACAAGGGCCAAAATAGTGGGATATGGATGCAGCTTTCTCAATGGGCTTCTGTATGTATATGTATAAATAATTATTAAAAGTACAATAAACTATTCAGTGATAGTAAGGCAAACTATCCACTTGATTTTGATAATATGCTAGATAGTACCCCAAACTTCAATTCTGAGGCGGACATTGAAAAATCTAGAGATGCTGATGGAGAAAGTTCATTCGGGGCCAATTTATTCACACTCACCAACTGAAGAATTTGGTGTGTGAATCTTATTCGATACACCAAATTTTGAGTTACAATCTATCCAGTTTATCAAATCGGTAAAAACGGTTTCAAATATAAAGTTGAAATTAAATGTAGAATTACAATTCTAGCTAGTACATGAAACTCAAGAAAGAGAACTTACTGTAGGGATACTGTAAATAATAATGAAATTGACATTAAAGTAAGCAAGCGAATGTTAAGATTGGTTGAATACCAGTCTACTAGTTCAGATGTAAGTAAACTTATAATATTGAGCAGATCTAGTACATAATACTACTAATTTTATTCAAAAATTTTGCAATGTAAAGAAGAAGAGACCAAATACTAAAAACAACCCAAGTGCAACTGTTAGGCCTAAGGAAGTAATTCTGAAAAGTTTTAAAATCGTAACCTGAAGCAAATATTTGTCTATAGGAAATTCATTTTATATTACGAAAGAACTAGTTTTAGAAGTGATAGAAATAACGGATGCTAGTTGCATTATTTAGGAAAGGGATTCATCAGAAGGTACAGAAATACCACTTATATATGAAATAGGAAACAAGCGTACAAAAAAAATTATAGAGAAATGGGACATGTTTAAGTAATAATCTGTGAACAAAGAAGAATTGTTGGCTTGATACAAACCAACAGTCACTGTCGCAAGGGTTGGGTCCAAATAAAAAATTGCATTGCCAATTGTTGAATACGAGAAACGGAAAGGTAAGTAAGTTAGGAAGGGATTCAACGAGTATTTTTGTTTATGTACAGTATCCTGCAAAGAAAACCGAGGTCCCAATCAAAATGTAGTATTACGTTTTACTGGCCTTATGTAATAAAGTTCACTTGTATTCAAATTAGCAATTGGCCTAAAATTTGATTTTAGAAAATTTCAAATAAAATTATCCCTCGGCTTTTATTGCAGGATACTACATTACAATTTCAAATCTAGAAACAGCTATGAGGGTGTGGAATTGTGTTTACAAAGGATCCCGCAAGCAAGGCCAGCGCACTGAAGCTCATCGAAAGAGCAATAGCAAGACGACTGAACAACACAGGACGGACTCCAACCAAGGACGAAGCGATCGGCAATGTTGACGTACCCTCTATGGTTTCTAAGTTAAAGCTTAAGAAACCGAGTAGCAAGATTATCGAATAATCATCAAAGCCCTAAATAAGTTACTAAATATGATTTTTCTGTTCAATGTTATATTATCCCTGAAGGACTCCTATCCTTGAGGTTCTACAGGACTTTACGCCATTTCCCAAACCGAGTTCTAAAACTATATTGGAAAACGCCTCCGGTGGTTATCATGTGGCCATTGACTCTAATTCCCTTCTTCTCCACCCACTTTCCACCTCCCTCCCCCCGCGCAAACACGCCACCTAGCGACAAAATGTTCCCTATTTTAAGAGAACGAGATCAATCTTCGCGTTTTAAATTTACCGAGGGATTAAACTGAAAACACAATTAAATATGATCGAGTATTCCCATACGGTGTTTCACAGCAAAGTAAATTGAATTACAAGAAATACATATTTCATCGTCCTACCAAGAGTTTAACTGAAAAATGGAAATAAGCTATTCAACGACCAGCTAGACAACAAAATCATTATTTCCTCTTCTTCATTAAATTTTAAATAGCAAACCAAATAGCAAACTAATCCTGAAGGTCCAGCACGAAGTGGATTTATAATAAATATTTATACGTTTTTGCCGCAAAAATTTTTCACAAGTTATTGTTTATAGTTTTGCTCTTCACTTTGCTTCTGAGGTAATGACCATCTAGCGGCATAAGAAAAAATTTCAATTATTGCGGGATAAATAACATTTCTATTTACATTGACAAGTTTTTCTATTCTATAACATCATTTTCGATAAAATTGTTTAGATCGTGTGCAACAAAGTCCGTGTTTCCACTACAAATTTGTGCGGCTGTTTGCATAAATAGTCAAAAGCTATCTGCCTCATGCTTCCATTTCTTATGAAGCATAAATGTTGCTAGGTATCCCAAGAAGTGATGTTTTGCGCGGATGTGTCGTCGACAGGATCCCTTTGTATGGTAATACCATAATCCATCATCTGTATTTGTATGCGCGCCCGTTTCTGGATCTTTGAATGTGACCGAATGGTTCACTGTTGAATGTTTGTAACCATTTGTGTCCCTGAAAAAGTTATAATGTAAAATTTATTTTATAATTATTTAATATTTCTATACTTGGTTGTATTATAGCTCCGCTAGCAACCTGATATTATTGTTGTTCCAGGAAGGATCCAGTCCTCTATCAAATAAGTGTGTCACCCTAGTAAGCGTCCAGCGGGGTAGTACGCGTACTATCTGCGTTCTCATCTGCTATTTAGCGTACCCTACGCGTTCTCATCTTCAGATAGTACGCAAGTTTCGTGGTACGCGAAACGGAGAAATTTCGCGGAATTTCTGTATAACGTTTAAAATCAAATAAAATCTGAAAATATTCCGGGAAAAAATGTTCAGCGCGAAACCGGGGTTTTTCGTAAAATTTGTTTCGTTGTTTATTGTAGGGGAGGTATGGTATAAATGTAACATTTGATGAATGTAACAAATGACTTTAAAAATAGTAAAAATAACTTTAAAATTATGAAATAATTACTCAACAAGCGCTTTTTAATGCCCTTTCATATTTCGCAACGTTCGTTGCTATGGCAACAAATTTCGTCTGCTATTTAAGAAAAAGTGATTTTCTACCCCCAAATTTTTTTCACGGTGTCCCGTTGTTTAGTTTGTGCTGAGTGTAATTTTAGTGTAACAATTCTAGCCTTTCACTTTTTAAAATTGTGGACATCTCCTCTTTCGATTGGTTACAGTGAAATGTGCAAAATCGAAAGTTTAAAGTGGTTAAAGTGTAATTGTAAAGTCTACCCCCGCGGCTGTGTAGATGTAACAGGGCTTGTAAAAAGTGTAAAATCGTATCAAATAAGTATGTCATGTACTAAAATGTGTTTATCTACTTATTTTCTTCAATTTGATACCCTTTAATGCCCATTTATCCTAATAGTTTTCGTTTTAAGTGTAAAAAACCGTTTCCGCCGGCTTTCGGCTTCTCTTATGGAGAATGCACGGTGTTACTTTTATTCAACCCAGTTGATTAAAAGTAACAAAAAAAGTGATTGTACTTTCTATTTTATTAGTTGTATTTAAATGTTTTGAATAAGAATGTAAATTTTATTGAAGGTAGCCAACGTAATTGGTTCTCAAAAAATATTTTTTGTTTGTCAAAACATTGCGTAGCGGTGGCGCTGCAAAATAAAAAGCTCGAACTGTTACATTTATACTATACCTCCCCTAGTGAACCACGGTTGACCTTTATTCGGTTTATAAACCGTTTATTAGACTATTAAAATTTTGCAATAGCAATAAACATTTGTAAATATGAAGTAAGTTCTGTAGTTCATGATTCTTTTTTTCCCACCCCGGATTAATATCATAGGCCTATCCCTCTTTATTAAGAATTGGTTATGGTTGACTCGCTCGAAAACATTTATAAGAAGTTCTCCACCAAATCCATAAACTTAACAAATTTCTTGTCAAGTTCAATTTCGTTTGTAAGTTTCAATTTACAGTGACCAGACAGTCTGACAGATAACATTAGTCCTCAGTCGCATGAAAATTACGATTGATATTGAGTACAACATTTATTGAGAGTCTCTCTTCTAGACAATGCTGGTTTCTGTTTACATATGCAAAGTCGATAGTCTTCATCTACAGTGAAAATAACCTTAACCGTATGTGTATTATCTTATGCGCATAGTCTTCTACTTTATTGTTCTCTCTTCAGATTTTTAAATTAATGTATCCAAAGAGAAGTTTTTTGCGTTTGACGCCCTAGTTTTACTCAGGTGATTCGCATAAGCTGTAATGTTGTGACTGTGAGTCGTATTAAAAAGACTTGCATATACACCTTTATCACAGAAGCTACACACTAAATCCAAGGATATTTACTTAGGATCACTTATAAGTTACGAATTGGAAACAATTACTTATAAGTGATGACCACTTACTTGTTCAGTAGATACTATACTTAATTGTTAAGTAACACCTATTACTACACAAGTTAGGTCATAGTAGAGAAGGTACTTATAGATTAAGTAGGTGATAAGTAAAATAGATTTTTAATTACTTGTTTAGAGAAACATTGCCACTAGTCTAACTAATAAGTAACCAACGCCGTTCAAATATATAAAAAAATATAAATAAATTGTTTTGATGTAATCAAGGAATGTATTAGGTATACACGAGTCAAATCATCAATTAGCATTCAGTAATATGCAGAATACACACTAAATCCAAGGATATTTACTTAGGATCACTTATAAGTTACGAATTGGAAACAATTACTTATAAGTGATGACCACTTACTTGTTCAGTAGATACTATACTTAATTGTTAAGTAACACCTATTACTACACAAGTTAGGTCATAGTAGAGAAGGTACTTATAGATTAAGTAGGTGATAAGTAAAATAGATTTTTAATTACTTGTTTAGAGAAACATTGCCACTAGTCTAACTAATAAGTAACCAACGCCGTTCAAATATATAAAAAATATAAATAAATTGTTTTGATGTAATCAAGGAATGTATTAGGTATACACGAGTCAAATCATCAATTAGCATTCAGTAATATGCAGAATAAAAGAATTAATATAAACGAGATGCAAAAAACTAAAACAAAACATTTGTCAATAACCGATGAAAAGGTAAACAAAACATTTAAGCAACGCATCTTGGGGATTCAAGCCTCGAAACAAACTCAGCAGTAGTGGAACTCATAGAAGAACTAATTTTAAACACTCTTTCCTCAAAAAATTTATACATGGGTTTGATTAGTGAGGGATAATGCAATTGCAATAAGAAAAAGGATGAAAAAAGAATTTTGAATGCTGACAAAGACGAAATCCCACAAGGAATTATAATATCCTCAATAATGACGTTGTAAAACAACGGATCCTCGGGAGATCCAGAACACAATAAGAAGGGCTGCCTCGTGTTTTTAGAACGGGACTTGACAAATTCCTCCATTTCACGATTTGCCTAAAATATAAAAAGTTCAATCATACTGTTCATCAGCGTATATAAGTTTAATGATTTATTACCGGGAGAAAAACAACTAGCTGCTCGGTTTTGGTTTCCACACAGCTATGTCGAATTTTTTTAATCTCAGGCATTATTTTAATGCAGATCAGAAGCGAACGAAGAAAATCTGTACAAAGAGAGATGTAGAGATTATTACGTTGTAACCGGTTCAAACTTAAAAAAGTGTTACCGTCATTGCATGATGGTAATGCGATGCCCTCAATCACAGCAAGTCTCTCCAAATTGCCCTTGTATCTATCAAGGAATTCGTGTTCTACATCCTGTGCATTGGGATATTTCCGCATAAAGTCATCGAATATCTGTAAGGTTCAGTTTAGATCTGATATTAACAAATGCTTAGCCTTTCAAATGTAGCAAACACTAATACCAGACGTCCGTTGTTACAATCAACCATCCTAGGATACTCCGCAAGCAGAGAACTTGGATCTTTGTGTGTCGTTTTGATTTGATTCTGTCGGTAATGAAACGTTGCCTCCATTTCATCCGAAATTTGCTTTAGGTTGCTTGAAGTAGGAGGTAAACTTTTCAACAAACGAACCTACATTTAGGAAAATAAACAAAAATGTAGCCTTTATATCAATTTTTCTAAATTACTTTCACCATCACCTTGAATTCGATGGTCTCCAACTCCTGTGGTGTCAACTCCTTTGTAGTTGAAAAATAACCCGGTGGAAATTTCCTGTGTGGACGTTTTTCTTGATTCCGTTTTCTTTTCCGGCACTCTGGGTGACTTTTTCGAATTGTTTTCACTGCATTTTCAAGAAACCCGCCTGATTTTGGATGGAAATAATGGGTGTGAATCAGACTTGGTCCATCTTTTATACCTAAAGAAAAAGAATGATTAAACATGACATTACACTGACGTTAAACAAAAGAAAAATTACCCAAAGTAGGAAAAGCAGCAACCAATGCTTCAGCTAGAGCATCTTTCTCAACAGTAGAGGGGAAAATTCCACACTGCTTCACCAACTCCGTGGCAATCAATGTAACTAGTAGTCGTCGTTCTGGTACACTAAATAGCTTGTCTTCTCTATCCAAATAGTCTTTGTACAAATCTTCTCCTTTTTGGGAAGACGTTACCATTTGTATGATATCAAATGTTGGCTAATACAAAAAGTCATTCGATTAGTTTTTGCACTTCACTATATTATATCAAAACACATACCTTTTGACAGCCACGATAGGTAGCTAATGTTCTGGGTGAAGCTGATACTGGATTAGAAGCATCAAGTGAAGCCGTACCTGATGTTGATGTACTAGTGGTTAATGGGGCACCTGTTACCTGTGATGCACCCAACGATGATGTTGCTGCCAACGTTGATGAGACAAATGAAGTTGAAGCTTGAGGTTCCAATTGTGGAGGAGTTTGTGTGTTAACAACTGGAACGGGAGGTGTTGCAACTGGACTGGGCACGAGTGTCTCTTGAAAAGATTTGATTAGAAGTTCAACCTTTTTCTTATGGCCCAACTTCAGGTTCATTTCCTTTAGATCGTCACTCGTTAAGGCAATCAGACTCGACCCATCTATGGCTTCTCCTGAAATACAAAAGACTATTAATATTCTTGTCTTATTTTGCCTTAAACTAACATGGACATGCAAAAAGGTTAACTTAAAAAGGTATATTTCAAACGAAACTTACTTTGGAATGCCTCGATGACTGACAGGTCAAATTTCTCCGTTCGCAGCTTTTCCAACACAGCTTCCACGTCCCAATTTAAAACAGCAGTCTTCTCCATGATTTAGGAACTTAATGACAGGTTTCATTCTGGTTGCCATTGATTACAGCTTTGACTGACAGACGACGGAACAAGAAGGGAAGGGATTCGAGGGTATGGGTATGCTACATTGCCAATTTTTCATCCCGGGTAACTTTAAATAATATGACGAGGGGCCACATATTCAAAACTATTCGCGGAAAAGGTTTTTAAAATATATAATGGCTCACATTCCGGTAGCACATTAAGGTGTATAATAGTTGATCGCTCGGGTGTTGCCCGAGATAATTCAAATGCATGATAATGCTCGTCAAAAATACAAGATTCAAAATTCGAGGCTACGGCAAAAATATTACAATTGTCTTGCACTAATAAAGTTTTAATTTGGGCAAACTCTGGACAGGATGTAGGCGTCTCATGACTTTTTTTGACCACAACAACTGATTTCGGATAATATTCCCAACCATTAATGGAAACCCACGACGGTTCTAGTATTTCAGACTCGCGATTCAAATTTAGACTGTCAACTAATGAATATTTTGACATCAAATCAGCGTAAGGAACTATCTTTGATGGACCAAATTCAAATCGAAATTTAGAAAATCGATTATCGTTTTGCAAATTTGCCGCAAATACAGATTGTAAGTGATTAGAAATTGACTTGGAAATATTTTTGAAATTACAGTTTAGCTGTGCTTTCCTTTTTACAATACCTTGGAAAGCTTCGTATCTCATGCACCAATATCGAATTGGCGGTCCATGTTGTCTAATAATATCTGGATAATGGATTAGGTGGTGGAATTTGTTAATAGGGTTGACTTCAGGAAAAAGATTATTAAATTCGAAATAAAACTGAGAAATTAGTTCCTCTAAGATGTAACTATGGGCAGGGGCCAATACGGGTGCAAATATGATGTCCATTATGCTAAGCAACAACAATATAAAAGAATAGTGAGGGTGACCTTCAGGGAAAATATCGCCAAATAAAAGTGGAAACATTCGGATGAGACACCACGATTGAGCTGCTCTTTGCTTTATGCAATATTTACCTGACGTACCTAAATTTCCGTTTTTGAACTTCTCAGAAGGCTTATTGGACAAATCGCTTCGACCATATTCAAATAGTATAACTCGAGAATTAATCAATTCATCGGAAAAGTTAAAATGTTTTTGATTGATTAGAATTTCTCGAAAAAAAAGTTTAATGCCAAATGGACAAATACCTTCCAGGAAATCGTGCATTGCGTCAAGTGACTGAAATTCGACTACATGATAGTAAAGACTAGCATTCAGATAACAATTAGATCGCAGTCCTGAATTCGAATCACCGTTTGGTAGCATACTAGCCGATTCTACTCCGGCGTCGTAATTTAATCTGTTTCTCTTTTCAACGGTTCGAGCTGAATCATGATCTCTAATATTTCCACGTTTTATAAGACAAACTCTACAAAAGCGATCAGCTGATGGAGACATAAAACCGCCAAATTCGTGTGCTCCCTTAGTATCGGCACAGAAATTGACGATAGTTCCATGTACTTGAAAACGAGGTCTATTGGGTAAATCTAGAAACATGCCTTCATCACATTCTAATACTTTAATTTCTTTCATAAGTTCTTGAAAAATCATGTCAAAGCCGTAAGTTTTTACAAGCTTACTTTGAGTAATGCAAAATGGGAAAATGTTGGCTAAAATCGAGTTCAAGGAAGGTGGGAGGTTTAAAATAGATAATAGAAAACAGGCTATTTCATGGATCTTGGTCTTCGAACCGAGAGGGTTTACGACTTCCACCTCGTCATAAAACAACTGAAATCTCAAAGCAAACGGATGTTTTTGAAAAAATTGATGATTTTTAAAATGTAGACCATCACGATGGGACCTAATGAACCCATCAGCACTGGGTAATTCAGAAAAGACAAGATCAAAGAAAGCTTCGTTTGAAAAAAGTGCTGTTAAAGTTTGCCGAAGGGAAATATAATAAAAGGTTGAAAGGACTATTCTTGGGATTGCAACACCATTTTTGTATCTAAATACTTGTTTTCTACCTGCAATACATTCAGAAGGAAAAGTGAAGTTTAGATAGTTTTCAAAATAGTTATTTCTTTTTTTCTGGGAATTAAACTGGTGAAATGAATTTAAGAATTGTTCTTCTAAACTGTTTCTATCTAAGAGTTCAAGGGAAGTTTGAAGGCTGTTAGCTATGTAATTTAGAGCTGCATGAGATACATGGTACTTGGCACGCAGATTTAACATTACAACACCAATTGACTTTGAAAATGGGGAAGTTGGGGGTAATATTTCCTGATCAGCAGTTTGGTCGTTTTGAAAGAAAGGATTACTTCGTGATCCTGAAATATGTGTGTTACAACATTCTCATTGTTGTGAACACGGTTAACAACTCGCAATCTGTTACACTTCTTGATGTGAGCCCTGAATGTGCCAAAGGTACGGAACTTTTCTTCACAGCCCCCCTGACCACATACTAAATTTGCCTTTGAATTGTTCGCAGTCTTTAAATTATGCCACTCTTGGAAATGTTTAAAAAGTTTAGCAAAGTTACCAGGGATCGAAACGTTGCAAATAAAGCATGTCAGGTTAACAAGAAGTCTAACCGGCTCATTGGCCATTTTGTCACCAAACCTGAAAAATGAAAAAAACGTGGATGAAAAATAAGAGACGTCCAGAATTAGAAACACAACATATTATACCTGACACAAATATGAGCTGAAACTATATGTTTTATACAGCAAGACGAACACTTAAAACGCAAGTCAGAGTGATGGAATGTCAATTATCAGTTTCAGCAGACGACTTTAGTTTGTTATTGTAAAGTCAGGGTTGTCACGCAACTTATTTTGTGAGTTACTAAATTTGAGTTTCCAAAAATAAGTTGGCTTTCTGTACTTATTTCTGAAATTTAAGTAACGATTCTTTACTTGTCTTTAAGTATATAACATATTTACTAAGGAGTATATATTTTACTTACGCAGTAACTATTATTACTTAGCTAAGTAATTAAAATTCGTTACTTATTGTTTACTTAGTAAACCGTTACTTCCTTAGTTAGCCTAAGTAAATACCTCCGGATTTAGTGTGTAAAAGAATTAATATAAACGAGATGCAAAAAACTAAAACAAAACATTTGTCAATAACCGATGAAAAGGTAAACAAAACATTTAAGCAACGCATCTTGGGGATTCAAGCCTCGAAACAAACTCAGCAGTAGTGGAACTCATAGAAGAACTAATTTTAAACACTCTTTCCTCAAAAAATTTATACATGGGTTTGATTAGTGAGGGGTAATGCAATTGCAATAAGAAAAAGGATGAAAAAAGAATTTTGAATGCTGACAAAGACGAAATCCCACAAGGAATTATAATATCCTCAATAATGACGTTGTAAAACAACGGATCCTCGGGAGATCCAGAACACAATAAGAAGGGCTGCCTCGTGTTTTTAGAACGGGACTTGACAAATTCCTCCATTTCACGATTTGCCTAAAATATAAACAAGTTCAATCATACTGTTCATCAGCGTATATAAGTTTAATGATTTATTACCGGGAGAAAAACAACTAGCTGCTCGGTTTTGGTTTCCACACAGCTATGTCGAATTTTTAAATCTCAGGCATTATTTTAATGCAGCTAAAAAGCGAACGAAGAAAATCTGTACAAAGAGAGATGTAGAGATTATTACGTTGTAACCGGTTCAAAGTTAAAAAAGTGTTACCGTCATTGCATGATGGTAATGCGATGCCCTCAATCACAGCAAGTCTCTCCAAATTGCCCTTGTATCTATCAAGGAATTCGTGTTCTACATCCTGTGCATTGGGATATTTCCGCATAAAGTCATCGAATATCTGTAAGGTTCAGTTTAGATCTGATATTAACAAATGCTTAGCCTTTCAAATGTAGCAAACACTAATACCAGACGTCCGTTGTTACAATCAACCATCCTAGGATACTCCGCAAGCAGAGAACTTGGATCTTTGTGTGTCGTTTTGATTTGATTCTGTCGGTAATGAAACGTTGCCTCCATTTCATCCGAAATTTGCTTTAGGTTGCTTGAAGTAGGAGGTAAACTTTTCAACAAACGAACCTACATTTAGGAAAATAAACAAAAATGTAGCCTTTATATCAATTTTTCTAAATTACTTTCACCATCACCTTGAATTCGATGGTCTCCAACTCCTGTGGTGTCAACTCCTTTGTAGTTGAAAAATAACCCGGTGGAAATTTCCTGTGTGGACGTTTTTCTTGATTCCGTTTTCTTTTCCGGCACTCTGGGTGACTTTTTCGAATTGTTTTCACTGCATTTTCAAGAAACCCGCCTGATTTTGGATGGAAATAATGGGTGTGAATCAGACTTGGTCCATCTTTTATACCTAAAGAAAAAGAATGATTAAACATGACATTACACTGACGTTAAACAAAAGAAAAATTACCCAAAGTAGGAAAAGCAGCAACCAATGCTTCAGCTAGAGCATCTTTCTCAACAGTAGAGGGGAAAATTCCACACTGCTTCACCAACTCCGTGGCAATCAATGTAACTAGTAGTCGTCGTTCTGGTACACTAAATAGCTTGTCTTCTCTATCCAAATAGTCTTTGTACAAATCTTCTCCTTTTTGGGAAGACGTTACCATTTGTATGATATCAAATGTTGGCTAATACAAAAAGTCATTCGATTAGTTTTTGCACTTCACTATATTATATCAAAACACATACCTTTTGACAGCCACGATAGGTAGCTAATGTTCTGGGTGAAGCTGATACTGGATTAGAAGCATCAAGTGAAGCCGTACCTGATGTTGATGTACTAGTGGTTAATGGGGCACCTGTTACCTGTGATGCACCCAACGATGATGTTGCTGCCAACGTTGATGAGACAAATGAAGTTGAAGCTTGAGGTTCCAATTGTGGAGGAGTTTGTGTGTTAACAACTGGAACGGGAGGTGTTGCAACTGGACTGGGCACGAGTGTCTCTTGAAAAGATTTGATTAGAAGTTCAACCTTTTTCTTATGGCCCAACTTCAGGTTCATTTCCTTTAGATCGTCACTCGTTAAGGCAATCAGACTCGACCCATCTATGGCTTCTCCTGAAATACAAAAGACTATTAATATTCTTGTCTTATTTTGCCTTAAACTAACATGGACATGCAAAAAGGTTAACTTAAAAAGGTATATTTCAAACGAAACTTACTTTGGAATGCCTCGATGACTGACAGGTCAAATTTCTCCGTTCGCAGCTTTTCCAACACAGCTTCCACGTCCCAATTTAAAACAGCAGTCTTCTCCATGATTTAGGAACTTAATGACAGGTTTCATTCTGGTTGCCATTGATTACAGCTTTGACTGACAGACGACGGAACAAGAAGGGAAGGGATTCGAGGGTATGGGTATGCTACATTGCCAATTTTTCATCCCGGGTAACTTTAAATAATATGACGAGGGGCCACATATTCAAAACTATTCGCGGAAAAGGTTTTTAAAATATATAATGGCTCACATTCCGGTAGCACATTAAGGTGTATAATAGTTGATCGCTCGGGTGTTGCCCGAGATAATTCAAATGCATGATAATGCTCGTCGAAAATACAAGATTCAAAATTCGAGGCTACGGCAAAAATATTACAATTGTCTTGCACTAATAAAGTTTTAATTTGGGCAAACTCTGGACAGGATGTAGGCGTCTCATGACTTTTTTTTACCACAACAACTGATTTCGGATAATATTCCCAACCATTAATGGAAACCCACGACGGTTCTAGTATTTCAGACTCGCGATTCAAATTTAGACTGTCAACTAATGAATATTTTGACATCAAATCAGCGTAAGGAACTATCTTTGATGGACCAAATTCAAATCGAAATTTAGAAAATCGATTATCGTTTTGCAAATTTGCCGCAAATACAGATTGTAAGTGATTAGAAATTGACTTGGAAATATTTTTGAAATTACAGTTTAGCTGTGCTTTCCTTTTTACAATACCTTGGAAAGCTTCGTATCTCATGCACCAATATCGAATTGGCGGTCCATGTTGTCTAATAATATCTGGATAATGGATTAGGTGGTGGAATTTGTTAATAGGGTTGACTTCAGGAAAAAGATTATTAAATTCGAAATAAAACTGAGAAATTAGTTCCTCTAAGATGTAACTATGGGCAGGGGCCAATACGGGTGCAAATATGATGTCCATTATGCTAAGCAACAACAATATAAAAGAATAGTGAGGGTGACCTTCAGGGAAAATATCGCCAAATAAAAGTGGAAACATTCGGATGAGACACCACGATTGAGCTGCTCTTTGCTTTATGCAATATTTACCTGACGTACCTAAATTTCCGTTTTTGAACTTCTCAGAAGGCTTATTGGACAAATCGCTTCGACCATATTCAAATAGTCTAACTCGAGAATTAATCAATTCATCGGAAAAGTTAAAATGTTTTTGATTGATTAGAATTTCTCGAAAAAAAAGTTTAATGCCAAATGGACAAATACCTTCCAGGAAATCGTGCATTGCGTCAAGTGACTGAAATTCGACTACATGATAGTAAAGACTAGCATTCAGATAACAATTAGATCGCAGTCCTGAATTCGAATCACCGTTTGGTAGCATACTAGCCGATTCTACTCCGGCGTCGTAATTTAATCTGTTTCTTTTTTCAACGGTTCGAGCTGAATCATGATCTCTAATATTTCCACGTTTTATAAGACAAACTCTACAAAAGCGATCAGCTGATGGAGACATAAAACCGCCAAATTCGTGTGCTCCCTTAGTATCGGCACAGAAATTGACGATAGTTCCATGTACTTGAAAACGAGGTCTATTGGGTAAATCTAGAAACATGCCTTCATCACATTCTAATACTTTAATTTCTTTCATAAGTTCTTGAAAAATCATGTCAAAGCCGTAAGTTTTTACAAGCTTACTTTGAGTAATGCAAAATGGGAAAATGTTGGCTAAAATCGAGTTCAAGGAAGGTGGGAGGTTTAAAATAGATAATAGAAAACAGGCTATTTCATGGATCTTGGTCTTCGAACCGAGAGGGTTTACGACTTCCACCTCGTCATAAAACAACTGAAATCTCAAAGCAAACGGATGTTTTTGAAAAAATTGATGATTTTTAAAATGTAGACCATCACGATGGGACCTAATGAACCCATCAGCACTGGGTAATTCAGAAAAGACAAGATCAAAGAAAGCTTCGTTTGAAAAAAGTGCTGTTAAAGTTTGCCGAAGGGAAATATAATAAAAGGTTGAAAGGACTATTCTTGGGATTGCAACACCATTTTTGTATCTAAATACTTGTTTTCTACCTGCAATACATTCAGAAGGAAAAGTGAAGTTTAGATAGTTTTCAAAATAGTTATTTCTTTTTTTCTGGGAATTAAACTGGTGAAATGAATTTAAGAATTGTTCTTCTAAACTGTTTCTATCTAAGAGTTCAAGGGAAGTTTGAAGGCTGTTAGCTATGTAATTTAGAGCTGCATGAGATACATGGTACTTGGCACGCAGATTTAACATTACAACACCAATTGACTTTGAAAATGGGGAAGTTGGGGGTAATATTTCCTGATCAGCAGTTTGGTCGTTTTGAAAAAAAGGAATTACTTCGTGATCCTGAAATATGTGTGTTACAACATTCTCATTGTTGTGAACACGGTTAACAACTCGCAATCTGTTACACTTCTTGATGTGAGCCCTGAATGTGCCAAAGGTACGGAACTTTTCTTCACAGCCCCCCTGACCACATACTAAATTTGCCTTTGAATTGTTCGCAGTCTTTAAATTATGCCACTCTTGGAAATGTTTAAAAAGTTTAGCAAAGTTACCAGGGATCGAAACGTTGCAAATAAAGCATGTCAGGTTAACAAGAAGTCTAACCGGCTCATTGGCCATTTTGTCACCAAACCTGAAAAATGAAAAAAACGTGGATGAAAAATAAGAGACGTCCAGAATTAGAAACACAACA
Organism: Ceriodaphnia dubia; assembly: GCA_022539655.2. Classification (NCBI taxonomy): domain Eukaryota; kingdom Metazoa; phylum Arthropoda; class Branchiopoda; order Diplostraca; family Daphniidae; genus Ceriodaphnia; species Ceriodaphnia dubia. The sequence goes on from JAKUCG020000003.1 coordinate 1,454,939, forward strand.
TATTATACCTGACACAAATATGAGCTGAAACTATATGTTTTATACAGCAAGACGAACACTTAAAACGCAAGTCAGAGTGATGGAATGTCAATTATCAGTTTCAGCAGACGACTTTAGTTTGTTATTGTAAAGTCAGGGTTGTCACGCAACTTATTTTGTGAGTTACTAAATTTGAGTTTCCAAAAATAAGTTGGCTTTCTGTACTTATTTCTGAAATTTAAGTAACGATTCTTTACTTGTCTTTAAGTATATAACATATTTACTAAGGAGTATATATTTTACTTACGCAGTAACTATTATTACTTAGCTAAGTAATTAAAATTCGTTACTTATTGTTTACTTAGTAAACCGTTACTTCCTTAGTTAGCCTAAGTAAATACCTCCGGATTTAGTGTGTAATACATGTGTGGTCTATGTGCACGCCTACGACAAGTTGTCTGTTCAAACCTTCTGCAGTCCTATTTTCCGTCTTGCTTCATTTGACTGATTCACTCCTATTCGAATTCCCCTATATCCTATAAGTTAGTTCTATAAAGATTTGAAATTCGAGTTCAAGTTACCCAATGCTAAGCGATCTTGGCAAACTTATGGCATTGGGCACCTCCCACATTTTTTAATAATGGGGTTGTTATTCTACCAAAAGTGGTACGAATTTATAATGAAATGTTGAACATTTCTCCTTCTTAGTGAAATTTGTCATTTTATTAGAAAATACTATTTTGTTTTAAAGGTCCCAAATATGCACTTATCTCTAGACTTTTCTTGAGAAATCAGAAAATCGTTTTGTTTAGTGCGGCAACGCTCATTTTCTGAAGTACGAACATAAGGAGTGCGTCCAAGGGCGTGTCTAAAGTTAAAAAAAGCTAGGTTTTTTAAGGGTTGTGCAACGAAAAAGCGTCTGCTAACTACCCGGGCCCTCACATTAAGGGGTTGCAGAACCTCAAAAACAGCCTAACTTTTTTCAACTTTAGACATGCCCCAAGATTTACGGAAAGCCGTAAAACTTTAGATATGGGGCATTGCCAAATTGTATCCATTCGCCTTTTTCACCTACTAAAGGGCACACTGTATGCCTGATAAGCCTGGTGTACCTAATAACCTAAACGAAAATATTTCTGTCCGTAAAAACAAAAAAATTGAGAAGGTTTGGGGTCGTAGTGCGCGAAAAAAACGAATCAACACCACGTAGCAACGCAGCAAAAACAAAATTTTACAGCTTTCCGTAAATCTTGGCCGCGCTCAAGGACCCACACTCAGCGCCACCCATCTAAGATGGCGGGGGGCGAGGCTTAGCCCTCCCAGTGGGTGGCCGGCCTTATGTTTGGTACTTCAGAAACAAAGGCGTTGCCGCACTGTAAAATACCGTGTCGAACAGCCTATACAAGACTAATGTCTGACCTTCGCAATTTTGGGGGCACATTTTTCCCTAGGCAACAGAAGCTCAATATGACTATATGATTTTTCCATACAGAATGTAAACAACTATATCTATACACAATTCTTGTAATTTTTTCATGCCATTCGCTATACACCTTTTCTTAGAGAGTTCTTTCGCGATTTAAGAGAATCGCAGACATCTGATGCCGCAATGTCAGGGTCCTTTGTAAACTGCCATCACGATCGTCGTCTGTGTGGCATTTGGCTTTCTTCTTCGGAGCAGGGTCTTCAACGTCGTCAGTTCCCGACTCTGACGTTGGCGATGGTGCAAGATCCGTCGACGCGGGATTTTTCAAAGGATGTTGGCGAGGTTCTGCTCCATCAGCTGAACAAGAGGCTTTTCGTCGGAGCTTCACATTTACATCGAACGATTTCTCCCATTTGCTTTTCGAAGGAACGGTTTCTCGGCTCGTTGGGCAATCTACTTTCTTGATCGGTTCCATCACTTGGATAAAACAAGGAAACTGTCGTACGGAAACACTCGAATTTAATAGCCTTGTTAGTAGCACTCTTACTTGCACTAATAGTCAAACTCAGGCAACATAATTAAGAACCACACATTAGGAGGTATAACTTACGTTTTGTATATTTTATAAGCAAGTCCCTTTAAGCTGATCTGACGAATACAACAGCTGCTTCGTAAACAGAGTTCACGTTTTGATGGGAAGAGCGAAGAGCGGCATCGGAGTGAACTAGCAGCAGTCGGTGCGGTGGTCGATGGTTCACTGTATCAAGTGAGAATCCATTTTGAGTTGAAATGGTAGACGAGAGAGGAAGAATTCAAATGTGGGTGATTCTGAGAAGGGAAACCCTCAATAGTTGCACACTACTACAGGTACGTAAATCGTCTAAATCGATCTCCAGCCACCCAACTCTAACCCCATCCTTATTTTTCACTTCCACGAATCACTTTTAATATAGTAAACTTTATTAGAAATTCATTCTTTGAAAACTGTTAAGGTTTCCAGTGAAATAGAACTTGGTCGTTCATGTTTCAACCAGTGAACTTTTTGTAATGAGGTCATTGCCGTTCCCCTAGAAACCAACATCGATTTTACCTACCATCATTTGTTTTTACGGCCCTGTCTGCGATCAAATAAACAAGTGTTCCCACATGAACCGATCAGAGGTGGTAAGAATTCATGGCGTGCTGAATGATCATCTGAATTGGCACCATCTTAGTTCTACCGGATATATAGTAGACCACCGGGCAGGTACGCTATTAAATATGCTGCTTGGAACGCATTGGAACACTTAGTCATAGTATAACCTCGTTTCTCCTAGAGAATTCTTGATAGCATGCACTATGCAATTTTTGTATGGAATAATCAGAAAAAAGAAACCGGCCGTGAACTGCGCCTTACATTCTACCACGAGTTAGCCCGGATCCATAAAATAAAATCATCTTATATACAACCATGTTGGCCGAGTGGTTAAGGCGTCAGACTTAAGATCTGGTCCCCGTTAATGGGGTCGTGGGTTCAAGCCCCACACCTGGTAGAACCTATCATTGCCTAGCGATCAATTAGATCATTACTCGGTCCGTCAGATCAGTGTCCGTCAAGACCGGACAATAACGTTTTAAGTCAACGTTGCATTTTGAAACGAAAAGAATATACAGCGTTAAATTGTATGCGAAATAAATTTGAGGAACAAGACAAAATTGAAACTGATGAAAACCAAAACTGCATCGTCATTCGTCATTCGGCCATTCTGAAATACAACGACTTTGCGAATACGCCATATATGGGGGTCGGCGTAGGTTTTTCCAATTCGATATTCGAGAAGTAAAAGGAATTGACTAAACATCAAGTTGTTGATACTTCAAACTAGCTGATAATTTGAGTAGAAGTTAGGTAACGGCGACTTTGGATAATCGCTGATGTCACGTAGGGCAGCCGCCGATGAACAATAACTTACAACTGATTACCGGCGCACTGGCAGCAACAAGATTCTACAAGTCTTGTTATTTGGATGATCGCTGATGCAATAAGTGATTTTTCTATAGATTTCAAGGGGAAGTAAACTGGAAAACGACTTGAAATAAAATTTCCAACACACTCCAACCCGGCAGCAGTGCGCCCAGTTGGAAACCTACGTAAAGTATATAACGGTATATAAAGCTAATGACACATAGCTGATGTAGCCGGTGGTTCTATGGCTGGTTAAAATGTCCTATAGCTGAGAAGGATGAGTAGATGACTTCGTAAAAATGCCCAGCCGAGTCAATCATGCATAGCGTTGGTTGTGTATAGAGTATATTAATTTTCGGTTTTCTAAAAAAACCTTTCAACATTTTATTTCGAGAACTTTAGTGCCCTTAGGTATTTAAAAGTCTTTGTCCGATTCGAAAGTTTATGAGATTTATACATCTTTTCAAGTTCGTCTGAAAATACATGTATTCAGTGCAACTTACCTATTTACTTGGCAAAAATTGCAAATAGTGTGATAAAAAAATTTGTAATCATACTTACCTGGCTCAGAGGCAACCATGATCACCAAGGTGGTTCCTCCAGGGCGAGGCCCTGCCATTGCACTGGGGATGGGCTGACCCTTGCGATTAATCCAAATGTGATTAACTCGGGAGTACAATTTTTGGTAGTGGGGGACTGCGTTCGCGCTGTCCCCTGTTTAAGTAAACAAAATTAAATTCTGTTTAAATGTTGAATTGCTCCGTTTCCCTGAATAGCTCACTCAATCGGCTATTTTAACTTAGAAATTAGGGTTAGCGCCATCGGGAACTTTTCCCTAGGCCATCATGCTCGTCCTCCTTTATGGTCCTTAAACCGAGGCGGAAATGAGTTCCTCTTCATTCATGGTCGGCGTCGACACCACACAGGTTAGCGTCTTTTACTGTTGGCTTCATTTATATAGGGAGCAACACCCGAGCTCGTCCGTTTTAAAGGAATCTCCTTACAACATGACGCTTCGTTGTTTTTAATTCCCTAGCCGTTATCAATAAGTGGGGTAGTCGATGACGGATGGGTCTGACAAATCTCTAAGCGCAGTATGAGCATGAGCAATTTGTATATACGAGAATGAAGCCAAAAGCAGGCCGTGAACTGCGCGTTTCTTCTCAACGAATTTCCTTTTCGTTCGTTGATAAATGCAGCTATTGAACCCTTGAGATCTGGTCCTTCGTATATGGTCGTGGGTTCAATCCCCACACCTGGTAATAGAGTTATAGAAAAAATGCTAAATTTATGGGTAAATTGCTCTTCAGCAGATCATATAATTTTATGGCAGATTCGGCATTCCTTAAATGAAATTATCCGTGTAGTAACGCGATTACTCAGTTTTCAACTAGAGGTGTCACCGGCGGCATCAAACGCTCATTTAGTATAAGGATAAAAGCTGCGAGCTATTTTTCTTCCCTATCTGTAATAGGCCTATACCGATTTTTAAAAATTGGGACCCAAAATTGCCGTTTCCTTTCTTAAAAAAAAAAAGCCTAGTGCTCACGGAGAATTAGTAAAAGGGGTGTGTCTCTCTTAACGTAAACTAAAAGCCAAATAGGCAACATAAAAAAAGTCATTTTATTGACATTATTCTCAATACTTTTTCAAACGATTCTACAAATTTAATTCTATTGGATTGATGGCATCAATGGTTTTCCTATCAGTTTCAAATATAGTTTAACTGAAAAAAGATGGAAAATACCAATTCCCAAGGTAAGACGCAATAACCGGACAAAGTAGGCCTACAGCAGTGCGTCCTGATGGAAAGCTGTAAAGTATATAGCAATAGTTACTCGTCATCTGATGTAATCGGGATGGCTCATTGGTTAGAGTGTCCTGGCAAGGATGACTTTGTAAAACAGCCCAACAGAGTCAACCACGCCATTCCCATCCAGTTTGGTGTGGTCGTTGTGTTCGCAATCCTACAGAACACAATGTCCTGATTACACCCTGTCCTTACCCTCCTAGTCTAGGAAGGACTAGGAGTCAAAGATACAGAGCAGGATACGTAGTAGCTTAGTATGTAAGATAGTCTACCACGCCTAAACAAAACCAAAAGCGATTCAAAAGAGGCATTTACCACAATTTGCTGAGCCGTCTTTATCGATGGCCCACTTGTGACGTCATTACTATTTCCAATAACTTACTTCCTTCGCGCGCTTAATAATAATTGATTCGTACATTTTTCAGCATTGATGGTTCAATGGTAGAATGTGCGCCTCCCACGCGCATGATCCGGGTTCGATTCCCGGTCAATGCATCAAAACCCATTCATTTTATGAAATAGACTATCACAGAATAACAAGAGTAATAATACTGAAAAAAGAAATGGGTTAATTCATATTTTAGGGAGGCTGGATAATGTATGAATCACTTTAAAGATGCATTTAAGATGCATGATTTCGTAAAAATGCTCAGCCCAGTCATATCAATCACGCATGCAGTTTGTTGTGATGATAGTTGTGTTCGCAATCCTAGCGAAATCAATGTTCTGGTTACACACTATAAGTTTCAAGACAGGATGGTGTCATCGGGAAGCGCTAGTACTAGCGCTTTGACTACGTAGTCAAAGATACAGTGTAGGATACGTAGGCTTATGTTAGCCGTGGAATGGAGGAGTCCCCACAGTAGCACTGCATGCTATTCGGACCGATACCGGTGCCCAGAATGTCGGACCGAGTCGGTGGTATCAGTCCCGTCATTTGGGACTAAATAAACAGTGGTGTTACTGGGGATCCAATCCCTTTGCACTTTTCTATACTATAAAATATCCTTTGCAAATTAAACTGAATGGCCAATAATCTAGTCAGAAAGATAAATAAATAAAAAAAATTTTGTAAATTAGAAACTATTATCGAAAGTTTTGGTTCTTTTGTTTAATGAAAGAAAACCAGTAGGAGTCTAATACTAAAGAAAATCAATCGTTGTCTTTTTCCCCGAAACTTACAATATGTATTGTCACGTTTCCTTCTAAACTTACTTAAATATTAATTACTTTTTTCTTTAACATGCCGGTGCCGAGTTACCTTAGCCAGACAGAGTTAAATTCATAAAAACTTGTACAGTTTACATTAATAAACTGTATAGTTTCATCGTATTGTAACGATTATTTAACTGGGGTGGTAACTCAGTGGTAGAGTGCTCGCTTTGCATGCGAGAAGTCCAGAGTTCAATCCTCTGTCACTCCATTTTGGCAGCGAATTATCGTCAGTAAAAAAAACTTTCGTATATAGTAAACCAGTGAACTAGCTGAAAACTGAATCGACATGAAATACACCAAACAGTCGAAAGCGTTAAGCCGTTAAGCAGAAGAAATATGAGACATGATACGCTTTCTAATGAAAATTCCAAGGCATACACCACAATTGACCAACTATGTATGGGCCAACCACTCAGATCATCATGCACCTACTTCCTCCCACTGATCAACATTCGAAGGCTTAACACAAGCGGTTTACCTTTAAATTAATTTTTTCTATCGAGTTATTGTTATTGCGAATTACTTCAAGAATGTTTATGTTGAAGTTATTTCGACACTTACCAACTTGCTTGGCGTGACGGTTTAAATTTTCTTTGGCTAGCAGATAACAATTTATATTGCAGTTAGCTAGCTTATCGGTCTTGAATTCATGGCTTCCTGTCTATGCATCGCCTTCTTAGCTCAGTGGTAGAGCGCTGGTCTCGTACGTCTAGGAATGATTCAACTCCAAAGGTAAACCAGAGGTCGAGAGTTCAATCCTCTCAGGAGGCAAGAAGTCATTATGATAGATGTGTTTTACTTTATAGATTCGATTTAACTATTAAGGCAGAGACCTTTGCCTAGCAAAGGATCTATGGATATAGTAGGACCCGAATTTTCAGTATATTATACTTCGGTTGAATGCAGCTTCCTTCATATCAGTTTCTTTCACAGCACTTCCCAACATAATACCAACAAAAAGGACAAATGGGGATATATTTCGTTGAAAATTCAGTACCGAACACTGAACAGATACCCTAGAGAGCGATGTCATTGATATGTTCCCTTATATTTCAGAGATTTCCGTTTTGGAATGGCGATTTTCAAGCTAAAATTCTTATTTCATATCAAATCGTAAAAATCAAATTGTAATTAGTAGGATTTTATATATCATAGTGGCAATGGCTACCTAAATAGGTCGTGTGGCCTAATGGATAAGGCGTCGGACTTCTATCATTGGCATTTGAGTCATCCGAAAATTGCGGGTTCGACTCCCGCCACGATTATAAATTTAAGAATTGGACTTAACATTCATTTGCAACAGATAAACAAACTAGGTATCATTTTATAAACAAACTGGACGTGGGTACGTTCACTGATGACTTAAAGCCGCTTCTATTATTATTTTGTCCTTTTAAATTTTAGTTCTCTGAAATTTATGCTCGCTGAAGGTCAAATAAAATAAAACGAACATTGATGGTCGGAAATAAAGAAAGGAGGAAGTCTCAAGTGGATCGAAATCTATATCGAAAAGTATAGATAGATCGAAAGAAAAGTTTGCAACTTTGACCTTGAAAGCCTCCTTACTGTGACAATCTTTTCGAAATAAAGTCTCACGAAATCAATAACTGTAGTAATGGGTGAACATTTACGTTCAACAGTCGAAAGTTGTAATTTGTTAAACATCGTATTTTGATTGATCAATTGAATCGAATTGCTGTGATTCATAAAAAAATAAGGATCGGCAGCATCAGCATCAGCCTAATAAGTGTAGACTATACCTACCCTAGCATTTTTATTCAAAACCAATACTTATGGACGCAAACACCATGCACCGGTATCCAGTTTTACTAAACCCAAAACAGACCTAACTGGTCCGATTTATAAGGAATATCGCCACAACCTGACACTTTACTGTTTTAAATTCTCAAAGCTTTAATAGGCTAGCTGATAATACCAATAAGTGGGGCAGTCGATGACGGATCGGGAAAATCTCTAAGCGCAGTATGAGTGATTTATTTGTATATACAATGAGAATGAAACCAAAAGCAGGCCGTGAACTGCGCGTTTCTTCTCAATGAATTTCCTTTTCCTTCATTCACTCATAAATCAACCAGGTTGGCCGAGTGGTTAAGGCGCCAGACTTAAGATCTGGTCCCCGCTAATGGGGTCGTGGGTTCAAGCCCCACACCTGGTAAAAGACAATATTTCTGGTAAATTGGCTAGTTCAAAATATTTGGTAGATACATAAAACCTACATTGATCTGGTACATAATCTCTGCAACCCACGCTGAATTAGAATTTCTAAATTTAGCTCAGTGGCAGAGCGCCGGAAAATAGCATATAGTAGGCTATTATTTTCTTAATGAAAGAATGAAACAAGTATAACCAGAGGCCAAGAGTTAAACTCTCTTGTCAGGAGGCGGCATGAAACCTCGTTTCTTTGTGTGAATACTTTTCCGAGAAGTTTGTTTAAATTTTGAACTTCAATAATTTTCAAAGAAAACCTGATCTAACGCTTCAAATAAATAAATGGCGAATCAAACACAAAGGATTCGTTTTGGCTATTTGCTGCCATTGCAAAATTCTTATATTGTTGGAATAAATTTCAGCATTAAATTAAATAATATCGGCTGTTCAGACGAACATAGTGACAAGGTGTTGATTGCCAATCACTTCAACAAATGGCTCATTTAAAAGATCTTGTAACCGGCTCCAGTGAATTTAAATGGGGATTCGGGAGCAACTGGGAGAACGTATTCGTGGACGGGAGCGACGGGGAGAACGTACTCATGGACTGGGGCCACTGGAAGTTCGTAGACGTGGACGGGAGCAACGGGCAAGTGGTCACCCTTGGGAGCGAAACCGGCCTCATCGGCAGCCCAGGTTAAAGTGAATCGCTCGCCTTCTGGGGAAATCCAGTAGGAAGCTCCCTTGTTGGTGTTGCCGTAAACATCCTCGTATTTATCGGTGGCGACGTCCTTGCCGTACGAGTCCTTGGTGTAAACGACGCGAGTGCCGATCTTCTTCTGAACTTGAGATTCTTCGCGAGTGGTGCCGTCAGATCCAGCATAGCTGCATCATCAAATCATAATAAAAGGCATTAGTAACGGTTGTTGTGAAAAATAATCAGCTTCTAATGACACTGCGAATATTTAGGTCATCGCTTAAATATTGCCGATTTACCTCCACTGGCTGCTGCCATCGAGGTTGCGGACGTCAGATTGGCTGACGATGGTGATCATGGGTTTCTCGGTGGTGTAAACATCCTTTTTGTAGCTGGAAGGGGCAGCGGCAGCAACGGCCAAGAGTGCGGCGATCATAAACTAAACGAATAAACGTCGCTTGTTAGGCTATTATAATGCTCGCTACCAGCAAGTGATATAAATCAGAGAAATCCAATTAGAGAGTAATAGTGATGTTTACCAGCTTCATGTTGACTTGGGTAGATTGGTTAAACAACTGATGTCTACATTCAGTTTTCCTCCGGTTTTTATAGCCTACTCTGCGAACAGAGCCAAAACTGTTTTAGGTGAAACGTGACGAGAGTTGTTACTCACACGTTCGATTCTTTCGTCTAGTCGACTGACCCAGTTCTGGTGATATATACGCTACCTTGAAACAGTTGCTCACATTTGCAACTTTTACTTTGGCTCACTTCCTTCTGGTACGCATCTTTAGTACACGTATTTCATACATTTACTAACACTTCATGTAGTTGTATTGCATAGTTCTCCTGTTCTGCCATTCAGTTTATCTCAAAACCTCAACCAAAAATGTTTTGAAGGTGGTATTAGGCTAGTGACAAAAGCCACGTCCATTGATTATTTGAACGTATCACGTAAATGAACACTGAGGATATCGTAATAGTTCAACTCAACAATTTCGTCGAGCAGCGCTTGTAAACCCTAAGAAAGGGTGTCCGTAAATACCCATTGAGACCTTGACGCATGTTTGGTAGCCTATTTACGGAGAAAAAAAATCCCTTCTTATAATGGGGTGCAGGCATTCAATATCAGTATATTGATTTCTGATGGGGACGGCAAAATCTCTTTTCCTCTGCTTAAGCAAGTAATTTCTGTCTTGAAGCAATTAGTTTTTTTCATGTTTGCAAAATGGAGTATAAAAGTTAAAGGATGAGATGAGAAAAAGGGGGAAATGGTGATGCGATTTGTGTGTATCCTTTCTGATTGCCGCAACTTCACAGCAGCGTGCATCTGAATTAAGTGCAAATTTAAGTTATTAAGTAGGGTTGAAAATTTGATGAAGCTGAAATAACTAGTGCTGTGGTATCGAACCCGATGAAAAGAAAATATTAATGCGAGAAGAAAAAATGTTGGGAAGGGAGACCTACCTCGTAGAGGTAGGGTTAGTTAAAAAGCAGATTAGTGAATGAACATTTTTGTTTTCAGAACAAAAGAAAACTGCCTTTTTCTAAACAAAATGTTCACCATCTGTGAACATCACTTTTTGCATCTGAATTAAGTGCAAATTTAAGTTATTAAGTAGGGTTGAAACACTTAAAGGGCTCAGTTTGCACGTAAAAGTGCGAAGCTTACTGGAATTTCAGTAAGCTAAGTTAAGTTGCAAACTTTGGAGAATCCACGAATGTAAAGCCAATTTTTAAATATAATTCCAATTGTTTGGGGAAAGAAACCCTGTTGAAATAATCTAATGGTTGGTAGGCTATCTCTAGTACTCGTAGTTTATTCTTCATCTTAACTTTTCAGTTGTAAACAATGGTGTGCAAACGAAACGACGTTTTATTTCGAATAGCAGTTAATAATCTTAGTTATCTAGGTAGCCTATGAACTATGAAATTAGTTGGGCCATAGGAGACAAAAGACGAGGAAAAAAAGCAAAGCAAGAAATGTCCCAAACACTTCTCCGTTTATCTTACTTTCAAATTTAGTAGAAAAATTATTAAATTTACTATAGCTGGATAGTTACAGCAACAGGATTTGTTGCTCGTTGAAGCCCGATAGCATTTCGAACAAGCACCTCTCTCTCTAACCTTTCTAATTATTTGCGATTCCCTCACCGCAGACAACGGGTTTATATCGGTCAACATGAGAGCCATGATCTTGATCGAGATCTTGAACTCTTACAATATCTCGTTGTCGTCGCGCTTTCAGTTGAATAGAAGTTTAAAATTCAAAATGGCCCTGGACTTGTTGGGGAATGTTTTCTAGGTAATCTCTTGAGAGATAGTAGTGAGAAAACTAGTTAGTGTTCAACTTGCTTTCGGGCTTACTTAGGGACACTGGACAAAACGTATATGTCAACACACGTAATAGAAACTTGGAGCAAAATTGATTCCCAATTTAATTTATTCGTTTTTAGTTTATAATTAAATTTATTAAATTTTATCCCAGACGTATTATAAGACATTCACTCAGCAATGCACTTCGACTTCACCGGTCTAGAGCCCTCGAATATAGTCCGTACATCACGGGTATGGCAGCAGTAGATTCGACCCCTCACGTTCACTTCGTCAAAAATTAAAAGAGAAATCTGAATTCTTGCGAATACAATGGCCTTAATTATTTCACAAATATAATTTCAAGCTTATGGATATCGGCCATCGGGCTGCCCTTTCTAGGGCCAAACCCAAGAGATGAATTCGTTGTCCTGCATAAAAATCTTTTCCCGCTCTCTGCACAAGAGTAAAAAAGGAAAGACATTCATTAATTACAACCTCTTATTTCCAATTCTTTTGATGGTGGCGCAAACAATGAAAAATAGCATAAGGAGTCGTATATTTAATTGCATGATCGGTAATCGAGCCTAATATTATTATATTGTTTAGCCTAAATATTTGAATTTGTTATTTATTTTACTGGGCTCAAACACCACGTCAAATACGAAGAGAATAACCTACAAACTGGTTTCCATTGAAAAAGATTTTTTGATCGTTATCTACTGTTTGACCATGCAATCATTTGTATATTTCCATCTTAGGAGATTTCATTAATGCTCTCTTACATGTAAACAGTTTATATTTGGCTCGAGGTAACTTAATTATTATTCGTTGTAGGGGAGAGTTGAGTTGGCTCACTAATTTTTCTTTCCTTCACAAAATCTTTCCCGTAACTTATATTTATTTCTGAGAAAACTCTAAAAAATAAAGAACAAAATTAGCTACATTATTACCTCAAATATTTCTTTGAAGTTTAAAAAACAAAAACGGAATGCCATCATGCCCCGACAAGGGGCCACAGGGGTAGGGGCGCACGTTTTGAAAAAAATTTCATGCTTCTACGTTCACTGTTAAAAATTTTTCGATTCTGCCAGAATGAACATTTAAATTGACGATTTTCGGTAGGTAAATACCCGATTTGTGTCCAAAGAAATTCAATTTTTATCCAAAAAAACTCGAATTCCGGCAGGAATCTCATAATTCGTCATTTTAAATGGACAATTTTGGTCCACTTTAAATTGGTCATTCTGGCAGAACGTAGTTCGGCAATATTTTCGTTCAAAAATCGGATTTCATTTTTAACAGTGTTAAAGGGTTCAATATTTATGTGAAAATATATTGAAAGATTACGTGCTTTAATAAAGTTTAAACCCCTCCTCTGTTGGGGCCTCTTGGCCTGGCAACGTGGGGTCCATTGGTCTTATGCAAGGCACTCAGTCTGCTAGGTCTTTTTCTATGTTTCTTAATTTTAATTTTTACTTTTTTTGCGGAAGGATGTAAAAATGATGATGATTCTGTTCATCTTGTTTAAAAGGCTCTGATTGTGTTGGTTGGTTATTTAAATAAAAAAATGCATTAAATTTTTCTAGTCTCATGCTGATAAGGCCATAAGAATAACACTGGGCCAACCTACCCCTACCCCTACCCCTACCCCTGTGGCCCCTTGTCGGGGCATGATGGTATTAGTGGTATTAGATGAGATCAAAACCCAATGGCTTTTGTCACTAGCCTAATACCACCTTCAAAACATTTTTGGTTGAGGTTTTAAGATAAACTGAATGGCAGAACAGGAGAACTATGCAATACAACTACATGAAGTGTTAGTAAATGTATGAAATACGTGTACTAAAGATGCGTACCAGAAGGAAGTGAGCCAAAGTAAAAGTTGCAAATGTGAGCAACTGTTTCAAGGTAGCGTATATATCACCAGAACTGGGTCAGTCGACTAGACGAAAGAATCGAACGTGTGAGTAACAACTCTCGTCACGTTTCACCTAAAACAGTTTTGGCTCTGTTCGCAGAGTAGGCTATAAAAACCGGAGGAAAACTGAATGTAGACATCAGTTGTTTAACCAATCTACCCAAGTCAACATGAAGCTGGTAAACATCACTATTACTCTCTAATTGGATTTCTCTGATTTATATCACTTGCTGGTAGCGAGCATTATAATAGCCTAACAAGCGACGTTTATTCGTTTAGTTTATGATCGCCGCACTCTTGGCCGTTGCTGCCGCTGCCCCTTCCAGCTACAAAAAGGATGTTTACACCACCGAGAAACCCATGATCACCATCGTCAGCCAATCTGACGTCCGCAACCTCGATGGCAGCAGCCAGTGGAGGTAAATCGGCAATATTTAAGCGATGACCTAAATATTCGCAGTGTCATTAGAAGCGGATTATTTTTCACAACAACCGTTACTAATGCCTTTTATTATGATTTGATGATGCAGTTATGCTGGATCTGACGGCACCACTCGCGAAGAGTCTCAAGTTCAGAAGAAGATCGGCACTCGCGTCGTTTACACCAAGGACTCGTACGGCAAGGACGTCGCCACCGATAAATACGAGGATGTTTACGGCAACACCAACAAGGGAGCTTCCTACTGGATTTCCCCAGAAGGCGAGCGATTCACTTTAACCTGGGCTGCCGATGAGGCCGGTTTCGCTCCCAAGGGTGACCACTTGCCCGTTGCTCCCGTCCACGTCTACGAACTTCCAGTGGCCCCAGTCCATGAGTACGTTCTCCCCGTCGCTCCCGTCCACGAATACGTTCTCCCAGTTGCTCCCGAATCCCCATTTAAATTCACTGGAGCCGGTTACAAGATCTTTTAAATGAGCCATTTGTTGAAGTGATTGGCAATCAACACCTTGTCACTATGTTCGTCTGAACAGCCGATATTATTTAATTTAATGCTGAAATTTATTCCAACAATATAAGAATTTTGCAATGGCAGCAAATAGCCAAAACGAATCCTTTGTGTTTGATTGGCCATTTATTTATTTGAAGCGTTAGATCAGGTTTTCTTTGAAAATTATTGAAGTTCAAAATTTAAACAAACTTCTCGGAAAAGTATTCACACAAAGAAACGAGGTTTCATGCCGCCTCCTGACAAGAGAGTTTAACTCTTGGCCTCTGGTTATACTTGTTTCATTCTTTCATTAAGAAAATAATAGCCTACTATATGCTATTTTCCGGCGCTCTGCCACTGAGCTAAATTTAGAAATTCTAATTTAGCGTGGGTTGCAGAGATTATGTACCAGATCAATGTAGGTTTTATGTATCTACCAAATATTTTGAACTAGCCAATTTACCAGAAATATTGTCTTTTACCAGGTGTGGGGCTTGAACCCACGACCCCATTAGCGGGGACCAGATCTTAAGTCTGGCGCCTTAACCACTCGGCCAACCTGGTTGATTTATGAGTGAATGAAGGAAAAGGAAATTCATTGAGAAGAAACGCGCAGTTCACGGCCTGCTTTTGGTTTCATTCTCATTGTATATACAAATAAATCACTCATACTGCGCTTAGAGATTTTCCCGATCCGTCATCGACTGCCCCACTTATTGGTATTATCAGCTAGCCTATTAAAGCTTTGAGAATTTAAAACAGTAAAGTGTCAGGTTGTGGCGATATTTCTTATAAATCGGACCAGTTAGGTCTGTTTTGGGTTTAGTAAAACTGGATACCGGTGCATGGTGTTTGCGTCCATAAGTATTGGTTTTGAATAAAAATGCTAGGGTAGGTATAGTCTACACTTATTAGGCTCATGCTGATGCTGCCGATCCTTATTTTTTTATGAATCACAGCAATTCGATTCAATTGATCAATCAAAATACGATGTTTAACAAATTACAACTTTCGACTGTTGAACGTAAATGCTCACCCATTACTACAGTTATTGATTTCGTGAGACTTTATTTCGAAAAGATTGTCACAGTAAGGAGGCTTTCAAGGTCAAAGTTGCAAACTTTTCTTTCGATTTATCTATACGGACTTTTCGATATAGATTTCGATCCACTTGAGACTTCCTCCTTTCTCTATTTCCGACCATCAATGATGCCCTTTAGCCCATTGGTGCGTTTTTGTGATTGTTTCAATGTTCATTTATCGGATGTTTCAAGAAACGCCTCGTTCAGTTTCAAACACGCATGCAAAAAAATCGAATTTTTTGGCCGAAATTTGCAAGTTCGTTTTATTCGTTATTTTATTTTATTTGACCTTCAGCGAGCATAAATTTCAGAGAACTAAAATTTAAAAGGACAAAATAATAATAGAAGCGGCTTTAAGTCATCAGTGAACGTACCCACGTCCAGTTTGTTTATAAAATGATACCTAGTTTGTTTATCTGTTGCAAATGAATGTTAAGTCCAATTCTTAAATTTATAATCGTGGCGGGAGTCGAACCCGCAATTTTCGGATGACTCAAATGCCAATGATAGAAGTCCGACGCCTTATCCATTAGGCCACACGACCTATTTAGGTAGCCATTGCCACTATGATATATAAAATCCTACTAATTACAATTTGATTTTTACGATTTGATATGAAATAAGAATTTTAGCTTGAAAATCGCCATTCCAAAACGGAAATCTCTGAAATATAAGGGAACATATCAATGACATCGCTCTCTAGGGTATCTGTTCAGTGTTCGGTACTGAATTTTCAACGAAATATATCCCCATTTGTCCTTTTTGTTGGTATTATGTTGGGAAGTGCTGTGAAAGAAACTGATATGAAGGAAGCTGCATTCAACCGAAGTATAATATACTGAAAATTCGGGTCCTACTATATCCATAGATCCTTTGCTAGGCAAAGGTCTCTGCCTTAATAGTTAAATCGAATCTATAAAGTAAAACACATCTATCATAATGACTTCTTGCCTCCTGAGAGGATTGAACTCTCGACCTCTGGTTTACCTTTGGAGTTGAATCATTCCTAGACGTACGAGACCAGCGCTCTACCACTGAGCTAAGAAGGCGATGCATAGACAGGAAGCCATGAATTCAAGACCGATAAGCTAGCTAACTGCAATATAAATTGTTATCTGCTAGCCAAAGAAAATTTAAACCGTCACGCCAAGCAAGTTGGTAAGTGTCGAAATAACTTCAACATAAACATTCTTGAAGTAATTCGCAATAACAATAACTCGATAGAAAAAATTAATTTAAAGGTAAACCGCTTGTGTTAAGCCTTCGAATGTTGATCAGTGGGAGGAAGTAGGTGCATGATGATCTGAGTGGTTGGCCCATACATAGTTGGTCAATTGTGGTGTATGCCTTGGAATTTTCATTAGAAAGCGTATCATGTCTCATATTTCTTCTGCTTAACGGCTTAACGCTTTCGACTGTTTGGTGTATTTCATGTCGATTCAGTTTTCAGCTAGTTCACTGGTTTACTATATACGAAAGTTTTTTTTACTGACGATAATTCGCTGCCAAAATGGAGTGACAGAGGATTGAACTCTGGACTTCTCGCATGCAAAGCGAGCACTCTACCACTGAGTTACCACCCCAGTTAAATAATCGTTACAATACGATGAAACTATACAGTTTATTAATGTAAACTGTACAAGTTTTTATGAATTTAACTCTGTCTGGCTAAGGTAACTCGGCACCGGCATGTTAAAGAAAAAAGTAATTAATATTTAAGTAAGTTTAGAAGGAAACGTGACAATACATATTGTAAGTTTCGGGGAAAAAGACAACGATTGATTTTCTTTAGTATTAGACTCCTACTGGTTTTCTTTCATTAAACAAAAGAACCAAAACTTTCGATAATAGTTTCTAATTTACAAAATTTTTTTTCTTTATTTATCTTTCTGACTAGATTATTGGCCATTCAGTTTAATTTGCAAAGGATATTTTATAGTATAGAAAAGTGCAAAGGGATTGGATCCCCAGTAACACCACTGTTTATTTAGTCCCAAATGACGGGACTGATACCACCGACTCGGTCCGACATTCTGGGCACCGGTATCGGTCCGAATAGCATGCAGTGCTACTGTGGGGACTCCCTCCATTCCACGGCTAACATAAGCCTACGTATCCTACACTGTATCTTTGACTACGTAGTCAAAGCGCTAGTACTAGCGCTTCCCGATGACACCCTCCTGTCTTGAAACTTATAGTGTGTAACCAGAACATTGATTTCGCTAGGATTGCGAACACAACTATCATCACAACAAACTGCATGCGTGATTGATATGACTGGGCTGAGCATTTTTACGAAATCATGCATCTTAAATGCATCTTTAAAGTGATTCATACATTATCCAGCCTCCCTAAAATATGAATTAACCCATTTCTTTTTTCAGTATTATTACTCTTGTTATTCTGTGATAGTCTATTTCATAAAATGAATGTGTTTTGATGCATTGACCGGGAATCGAACCCGGATCATGCGCGTGGGAGGCGCACATTCTACCATTGAACCATCAATGCTGAAAAATGTACGAATCAATTATTATTAAGCGCGCGAAGGAAGTAAGTTATTGGAAATAGTAATGACGTCACAAGTGGGCCATCGATAAAGACGGCTCAGCAAATTGTGGTAAATGCCTCTTTTGAATCGCTTTTGGTTTTGTTTAGGCGTGGTAGACTATCTTACATACTAAGCTACTACGTATCCTGCTCTGTATCTTTGACTCCTAGTCCTTCCTAGACTAGGAGGGTAAGGACAGGGTGTAATCAGGACATTGTGTTCTGTAGGATTGCGAACACAACGACCACACCAAACTGGATGGGAATGGCGTGGTTGACTCTGTTGGGCTGTTTTACAAAGTCATCCTTGCCAGGACACTCTAACCAATGAGCCATCCCGATTACATCAGATGACGAGTAACTATTGCTATATACTTTACAGCTTTCCATCAGGACGCACTGCTGTAGGCCTACTTTGTCCGGTTATTGCGTCTTACCTTGGGAATTGGTATTTTCCATCTTTTTTCAGTTAAACTATATTTGAAACTGATAGGAAAACCATTGATGCCATCAATCCAATAGAATTAAATTTGTAGAATCGTTTGAAAAAGTATTGAGAATAATGTCAATAAAATGACTTTTTTTATGTTGCCTATTTGGCTTTTAGTTTACGTTAAGAGAGACACACCCCTTTTACTAATTCTCCGTGAGCACTAGGCTTTTTTTTTTTTTTAAGAAAGGAAACGGCAATTTTGGGTCCCAATTTTTAAAAATCGGTATAGGCCTATTACAGATAGGGAAGAAAAATAGCTCGCAGCTTTTATCCTTATACTAAATGAGCGTTTGATGCCGCCGGTGACACCTCTAGTTGAAAACTGAGTAATCGCGTTACTAGACGGATAATTTCATTTAAGGAATGCCGAATCTGCCATAAAATTATATGATCTGCTGAAGAGCAATTTACCCATAAATTTAGCATTTTTTCTATAACTCTATTACCAGGTGTGGGGATTGAACCCACGACCATATACGAAGGACCAGATCTCAAGGGTTCAATAGCTGCATTTATCAACGAACGAAAAGGAAATTCGTTGAGAAGAAACGCGCAGTTCACGGCCTGCTTTTGGCTTCATTCTCGTATATACAAATTGCTCATGCTCATACTGCGCTTAGAGATTTGTCAGACCCATCCGTCATCGACTACCCCACTTATTGATAACGGCTAGGGAATTAAAAACAACGAAGCGTCATGTTGTAAGGAGATTCCTTTAAAACGGACGAGCTCGGGTGTTGCTCCCTATATAAATGAAGCCAACAGTAAAAGACGCTAACCTGTGTGGTGTCGACGCCGACCATGAATGAAGAGGAACTCATTTCCGCCTCGGTTTAAGGACCATAAAGGAGGACGAGCATGATGGCCTAGGGAAAAGTTCCCGATGGCGCTAACCCTAATTTCTAAGTTAAAATAGCCGATTGAGTGAGCTATTCAGGGAAACGGAGCAATTCAACATTTAAACAGAATTTAATTTTGTTTAGTTAAACAGGGGACAGCGCGAACGCAGTCCCCCACTACCAAAAATTGTACTCCCGAGTTAATCACATTTGGATTAATCGCAAGGGTCAGCCCATCCCCAGTGCAATGGCAGGGCCTCGCCCTGGAGGAACCACCTTGGTGATCATGGTTGCCTCTGAGCCAGGTAAGTATGATTACAAATTTTTTTATCACACTATTTGCAATTTTTGCCAAGTAAATAGGTAAGTTGCACTGAATACATGTATTTTCAGACGAACTTGAAAAGATGTATAAATCTCATAAACTTTCGAATCGGACAAAGACTTTTAAATACCTAAGGGCACTAAAGTTCTCGAAATAAAATGTTGAAAGGTTTTTTTAGAAAACCGAAAATTAATATACTCTATACACAACCAACGGTATGCATGATTGACTCGGCTGGGCATTTTTACGATGTCATCTACTCATCCTTCCCAGCTATAGGACATTTTAACCAGCCATAGAACCACCGGCTACATAAGCTATGTGTCATTAGCTTTATATACCGTTATATACTTTACGTAGGTTTCCAACTGGGCGCACTGCTGCCGGGTTGGAGTGTGTTGGAAATTTTATTTCAAGTCGTTTTCCAGTTTACTTCCCCTTGAAATCTATAGAAAAATCACTTATTGCATCAGCGATCATCCAAACAAGACTTGTAGAATCTTGTTGCTGCCAGTGCGCCGGTAATCAGTTGTAAGTTGTTCATCGGCGGCTGCCCTACGTGACATCAGCGATTATCCAAAGTCGCCGTTACCTAACTTCTACTCAATTTATCAGCTAGTTTGAAGTATCAACAACTTGATGTTTAGTCAATTCCTTTTACTTCTCGAATATCGAATTGGAAAAACCTACGCCGACCCCCATATATGGCGTATTCGCAAAGTCGTTGTATTTCAGAATGGCCGAATGACGAATGACGATGCAGTTTTGGTTTTCATCAGTTTCAATATATTTTGTCTTGTTCCTCAAATTTATTTCGCATACAATTTAACGCTGTACATTCTTTTCGTTTCAAAATGCAATGTTGACTTAAAACGTTATTGTCCGGTCTTGACAGACACCGATCTGACGGACCGAGTAATGATCTAATTGATCGCTAGGCAATCATAGGTTCTACCAGGTGTGGGGCTTGAACCCACGACCCCGGGGACCAGATCTTAAGTCTGACGCCTTAACCACTCGGCCAACATGGTTGTATATAAGATGATTTTTTTTTATGGATCCGGGCTAACTCATGGTAGAATGTAAGGCGCAGTTCACGGCCGGTTTCTTTTTTCTGATTATTCCATACAAAAATTGCATAGATTTGAAGTCATCCATCACACAAGCCGTGCCAGTTTAGGCGGGCAAAAATTATTTTCTCAAAGATTTTAGCTAAATTGCTTCCTAAACTTATGGGTCTGAAACTCTGAAGGGAGTCATAAGTCTTTTTGTTGTGCTTTCCGATGATGGTTACCTTCGCAGATTTCCATGTCGCTGGAAACAAAACAAAGCACAAGACAAGCGTTGAGAATTGCAATAAGGTGGGGCTTGATCAAAGGTACCCTTACGAAAAATAAAGCAGTAGCAGCGTACACTTACTAGCAGACTTACTTGTTTTTTGCTTACTAGCGAAAAACAGAGGTGTAGTAAATATGTTCCCAGTAAGTTTTTCCCTTGCTATGAGTCTTAACCCAGTAACTAGCTGGAAACTATAGATAGTGCAATACAGTCTAGCGAACATTTGCCGTTTTTATGCTACTTGTGATTTTCTAGCTAGTACCGGACTTGGAGCTTGTGTACATGATTAAGATATTTTTCTCGTCTTTTGCATGCGTGATGCGGATTATTCATACGCGCGGATGGACTGAAAAATTTACGAAAAACATAACTAACAATAGATATATCGCTTTATTAAACTATTGCATATAAACTTATAGCCTCTACTATACTAGACATTTAGGATCCTCAATGATGAGGCCTTAGTAAATAATTTTTCTACTCCAATATTTGTAGCTCGACTTGTTTTAATGAATATTTTTCAAAAAATTACGTAGCAATGGATTCGATAAGATTTAATAAATATATTATATATATCTAGACTGAATGTCCTTGTTAATTGTTGAATATACAACGTTTAATTAAATAGTGATATAAAAACTTTACTTAAGTCAGTAGTCACATATATATATAGATTAGTTGTTTCAATATAGTCTTTATCTTTTTAAATTTGAAAGCAAGTAATTTGGTTAATCATGTTAATATTTTTCATCTGTCTGATTATGATCTTTTCGCTTTAAAAAACTCTAACAACTAATAGCTCAATCAGAAAGGCGCTCAACTCCGGATCAAGGTAACAAATGTACAGTATGTAGCAAAAAAATCGCTCCGGCCTGACATAAAAGATAAAGAGAGGCCACTTTCAAAATTACCTTTTTTTAAATCCCCCTGGTTTGTAGTTCAAGAACTACTAATGAACAGTGTCCAAAGATTTTTTTACTCTCACCCTCTTTCCTACCTTCGAGTTATGATTTCCAGACATTTCTACAGACATAGCCAGGGGTTATTTCTAGAAATGTTCACAATAAGGAATTTTGTGTTTTTATAGTATGAATCGACAATGTGACGTAGGAGATGAACAAAATTTGTAATATTTATTTGGAGGATCCTGGAAACGAACTCCAAACCTTTGATTCATTAGACATGCGTGCTGCGTAAATGCCAATGTGGACGACGAGATCTTTACTCGCCGAAGCGAAGTGTTTTGAAAACGTGTAGCTAGGTAAATTTTAGTATATCTTAATATAGTATTTTGTAAGATTCTATCATATATGTAGCATTCGTGACTAGAAATATCCGAAAAAGCCTGTTCTAGATATAATTTTATCATTTATCTAAAACGTTTAAGGATGACAACTTCTCTTTTAAGCTTGTCATCCCTTAATTTATTTTGATAAATGGCAAATAGGCTTGGATGAGAATTTAACTTAAAAATTTCTGACCTGATGCGTGCTAGTCGCCTAGTCGTGAATGTTACCTATGTGGTGTTGTCCTCTTACTAATTTTATTTATGTATAGTAAAAATTATCTCGCTCTGCATTTTCAAAAACTACCCTTAAGCGATTGATATGTTCCAGCCACAATGGCACTTGCGCAGCGCTTGGGTCTTACGAAGCAAAGGTTTGAAGTTCGATTCCAGACAACTCCAAAATAAATCTTAAAATTTTGTTCATCTCCCAATTCCCATGTCTCATTGCCGATTAATACTTGAAAAACAAAAAATTCCCAATTCTGAATATTTCCAGTAATAACCCCCGGGTATGTCTGGAAAAATGTCTGGAAATCAAAAATTCGGGGGTAGGAGAGAGGGTGAGAGTAAAAAAAATCTTTGGACACTGTCCATTAGTAGTTCTTGAACTACAAACCAGGGGGATTTTAAAAAAGGAAATTTTGAAAGCGGCCTCTCTCTTATCCTCTATGTCAGGCCGGAGCGATTTTTTTGCTACATACTGTACAGTGGGTTCGTAACTACAAATAATCATGACTTCTATTCAGTTCAAACTTGGTATAAACAGATATAATCAACAGAAGTATCGGAATAAAGTACTTCTATAAAATAAGAAATGAATTTGTTTCCTCCTTAAATATATAAAATCAAGAATTATTTAATCGAATTAAGGTCCCAGACCCCGGTGGGTATTTGCTTGTACATTATATTGAATCGGAGCAGCTCGGATCTCACTAAAAACGCGTTAAAAACTAATCAGTAATAATCCGGTAAATTACTAGTCCGTAGCTAGCAAGCATTTTACAAGCATGTTATGGTAAATATCCCTACAAGGGAAAAACTTGCGAGTACTAGTAAGGTTGACAGTAGATCGCTAGAATTTAACAGATAAGGAACTAACTTATATTTTTGTGCGGGTATACAGAGTAGCAAAAGCTCCGCGGAGAGGCCATCAATTCTGGCGGCAGAGTCAGAATTGAGCGATAGAACGGTAGAGTCAAATTCCCATTCGCTGACCAGTGGGAATTTGGACGGGATTGAAGCAGCAAGTACAGTTTCAGCTAAGAGTTCAATTTCAGAATGAGCCGGAGAAATGGAGAGATACTTGGGAAAAAATGATCAGCAAAACTCGCAGCAATTTTAGCAGGATCAGAGGTAGAAACACCCATTAAATTTATAGATTAAGGGAGTGGAATGGTTTTGTTTTTACCGGTGTAAGCAGCCAAGACCTTGAAAGTGTCCTTGTTTGACGCCTCTCTCCGAAAACCGACCCAAGTGCCGTTCTTTGCCCTTCTCAGTTCTCTTTGGTATTGAGCTTTAGAGTATCGATATGTTACTCTATCGGTTTAAGATTTGTCGAGAGACCAAGCTTTAAAGGCCTTCCTGACTTTTGTACGAAGGGCACAAAGCTTTCGGCTCCACCAAGGCATTTTCTTTGACGTCACGGAACGATGAATTTTGCGAGTTCTCGCAGCACGGGGGCATTTGATAACGGATTTGGTAAGCAGGTCGATTTGAAAGGAGACAGCATCCTCTGTGACAGGTTCCATTGTCGGAGACATGGACAATAGCTCAGTTTTTAGAGACTTAAAAAATAGTCTTTGGTTCAGATTTTCAACTTTGGGAATTGGACTGAGACATGTCTTGACAGGAGGGTAAAAAGACGGAATGGTTGTAGATTCAATTTCAAAATAGAGAAATGGATGATCGGGGAGAGATGCAAAAGGAAGAAAAGTCCATCGTGGCATTTTGACCAAATCTCCAGCCAGAGAGACGTCAACAAAAGATGTACCAGCGGGGACAAAATCAAGATACTGTTTGTTCGTGTTCATTACATTAAGTTTGTGCTTAAGAGCATGGAGCTCTAGATCTGAGCCTTTTTTGTCAGTGAAGGAGGATTTCAACAGAAGACTCTTCGCATTAGCATCGATCCCAAAGATGGAGAAAGGACTGGCGAGAGCAGAAAAGCAATCATCGAGGTGCTCGGAGAAGTTAGTAAGAGATGGTATGAGATACATGGACACAAAACGAAAGCTACCAGAACGAGAAGTAACTTCAACACAAGCAAAATGGTTCCCTCTGTGCAAGGTTTTTACATGGCCAGAATCAAATAAAGACTGCCGCAACAGAATTGCAGCACCGTAAGCGTGATCAGCAGACAGAGCATGAAAAGCCACAAAGCCCGGGGGACATCGGCCAGGGAAGGAGTTTGGCCGGAAAAGGCGTATGGCTCTTGGATTAGAACGGCATCAATGTCTAAGTTAAGCACTAGTTGTGCAAGATTTGCAGTCGCTAGTTTGGAGTGGTGTAGGTTGATTTGCAAACAACATCATAGTCTAGGGCAAACAGAGGGAGAAGTGAGTTGGTTGGAAAATCATCACCACTTTTCAAGTGCGGCGCGATATCGATCGACAGCTTTAATTTAAGACGAGCAATTTCTGTCCCCGGTTTGGTGCCGACCATCACAATTGACACATTTCCAGTCCTGTTTGCCGGCATCGCAGGTGTTGGTGCGATGCCTGCCCACGCACTTCCCGCAGGCCAACAGATTATCCTTACAATCCTGTTGTACGTGACCATATCGTTGGCACTTGTATCACCTTCTGACTTCTCTATTTAGATCCACATCAACACCGTGGTGCGGCCCATGGTCACAAAAAACAGTGCCTTTACGCAGCACCAACTGTTTAGCCTCCTTTGAAAGCAAGAAAATTATTACATGCCCAATGTTGGTATTCGGCTTGGTGTAGATTAAATTTATCGATTGAATCTTTTTAGAAAAAAGGAATTTCAGTACTTGATCTGTTCTTGGAGTTGCTTCAAGTCAGAGACATCAGCAAAATGGTCTACAACAGGGTAGAAAATATCCAGTGGTGAGACTATTTTAGTACAATAGGATTGCTTTTTTTGAACAGAAGCAGCCTTGGTAGTCTCGGCTGTATCATTAAAAATTCTTAGAATTTTGTTGTCTCTTTCTTTAACGCTCTGGGTGACAAGACCGTTTGACTGAACGTCGGTAAGTTTCTCAACACTGGCAATATAAGGAGGAACCGATGGCTTCTCACCTTTGGCGAAACTGGCCACAAGGACAGCGCCGCGAACGGTTTCAGCATATGAACTTTTAAGAGGAGCAAAAGGGACAGGAAGGGCAGGTGGTTTTTTGTACGAACTAATGACACTGTCCACGAAGGCCAGTTTACATTCAGTGAATTCCGAATTTAGATTCTCAACAGCGCCTTTTAGTTCACCGATTCTCTGTAGATATTTAGTGTTGTCGATCGACAACATGTAGGACATATAAGATTTGAGATGGGTGATAAGTTCAGATTTGTTAAGAGAAGAGAGACTGACTTGGAACAAGGTGTTTAGAAGAAAGGACAACTTGTCTTTTCCTTTCTTATGGGCAGGACCGGGAAGGACCGGTGACGAGACTGGAGAGAGCGTCATCAGGACCTCTCTTGAGACCAATAAGGTCGGAAACCGCTTGCTGAGGGGTGTTTGGCTGCGATAACGAGGTTGTATCAGTCATATGTGTCAGTCATCAGTCAGGATGTTATGCTATTACTATTTTAGGCAACATAATGATTACCAACACCTTACGGCCAATCATCTATCACCTTTGAGGATCCAGAAACTGGCGCACATACCAACACCATTGAAGGGCTGTGGTATCATGCTAAAGGTTCTTGTCTTCGCCATAATCGTGCCAAGCACCACTTTCTTGGGTACCTTGCAAGTTTTATGTTACACAAGAAGTGGAAGAATGAAGAAGATAGTTTTGCGATGTTTATGAAGACTGATGCTGCTGAATTATATTGCGGTAATGATGATTTAGAACCGCTTAATCCCACCGATTTCGTTGAAGAAATTGATGCTCAATTATTATTATAGAACATCTCGCTCAACTGATAGTAATATTATCTATGTAATACAAGAAATTAAAAAAATTTCAGATATTTGTTGGCAATATTCATATTTTTACTCCAAAGATGTTGCAATATATAGTAACTTGATTAACTAGCATGTGTAAATAGACAAATTTATGCAAGGGCCAAAAATATATTTATTAAATAAGCAATTTAATTTAGGTATTAATATTTAACAGAAACAAATAATTTTATTCTATATTCTTTTTGGCATCGAGGCTTGGCCGTCCGGTGTTATTGAGGAGACGAGCTATGGCCTTTTTAATGGCTTCAAGAGTTTTAGTTTTTTCCTCTAAATTACCAGTATAGGTAACTTTCCATGATGCCATTGCTGTGTCTATTGTTTAAAGGAAGTAAGTGTGTGTAGATGTTGATAATAATAATAATAATAATAATAATGTATTCGATTTGTATAGCGCACTTTTCCATTAAAACCAATGTTCAAAGGCGCTCACAGGCGCTTGAAGTCGATCCTGTAGGAGATAGGCAGCCAGTGAAGATCTCTCAAATGTGACGTCATTGGGTCGCGTCGACGAGCATCCGTGATGACGCAAGCCGCAGCGTTCTGAGCCTTCTGTAGCAGATACAGTTGCGTTGCTGGAAGACCAGCCAGAAGAGAATTGCCATAGTCGATGTGTGAGAGAACGAACGCAGAAACAAGTTGGGCAGCAGCAGGCCGTGAGAGAAATTTCTATATCTTGGCAATTCTCCTTAGCTGATAGAAGGACGTCCGACAGATATTACCAATTTGTTGCTGCATAGTCAAATGTTTGTCTAGGATGACACCAAGGCTCCGGACAGAGTCCGATGGTAGGATAGACGGATGGACCCACCATCAGCATCTTGCTGCGAGATAACATCAGCAGTTGGAGGAAATCAGCAAAGTCAGTGAGGAACTGACCATCACTGCATCTAGATGACTGAGATGGAGAGTGGTAGATGATGACAAGGTGTATACAAACAGAGTTGCAATGAAGACGGACGGCCATATGTTCGAAAGAAGACGCAGAAAATCCCGTCGAGGCCATTTCAACACGGAAAGATGAACCACCACGTTTGCTCACTCTTGGAGTATGAACAGCATTAAAACCGGCCGGGCAGACTTTTAATAAATCATCTTCACCATGATCAGAGAGAGCCATGTCTCGGTAACCGCCAGAAATTCCAGGTCATTCGAAATGATGTGATGCGAGATGACATTTGATCGTTTGGGTATAGACCTTGCATTGACAAGGGAAAAAGGCAGAAATTTTTCTTCGGCTGGCCGGCTCGGACACCACGCGAAGTTGGACGTTTTACATGAGGAGAAAACTCAATGCCCATAAGTAACTCACGGGCGATGCCAAGATCACGAAGGACTAGTTGTGCTTCATTGTCGAGACGGTGAAGTGAAGACCAGCGAAGCGATAGAAGGGCATTGCGAGAAAGTGTCTAAGGCATTTTGGAGTAATGTCAAACACAGTGGGTTTGACACAATGTGATATTAGATAAGAAGGGACACAGAATGCACAATAATATCATAGCAAAATCGAATCACAAGATCAAGTACATCACGAAAACCCAGGTACACAGTTCAATTAACCAGCATTGAATTTAAAAACTCAAAATAAACATCCAGATTCTAAACGACGCAGCCACAGTGGGCGCAGACGAGCAGACGACGATGATGACGGGAGGACGGACGGACGGACGGACGAACGGAAGGAATTGTTGGTATGGACAGTAGGTCCGTCTGTCTGTCCATCCGTAATTTACATCTACACAGTCTGTTCATCTGCCAGCTCTTGTTAACTTAGATTTTAATAGTTATATTTTACCTATTAGCTTCTTGTACTCTAAGGGAGGTAATGGGATTTTCCCTTTATTCCCATTCTTCGCCTGTGTTGATGTCGGCTTGTAAAGTTTCACCATATTTTTGTCAATAACAGAATGCTTTATTAGAGTTTTAATGAATTTAAACATTTCCACGAATAGTTTTGCAGATGGTGTTGCGGAAAGATATTCTTTTGGTAATTGATTTGCTTGAGTATTTATTTGCATCCTTTAAAGCCCAGTTAACCTTGACTGCTATTGTAAGTTCTTTTTTCAATTCATCAGTAATGTTAAAGATAATTTTCTATTAGTAACAACAAATATTGTTTTTATCTTTTTATATTAATGCATCGTGGTTTATATTAAGCTTACTTTGTTTTCCTGCTCTGGTTCACTTGTGGTTTTTTGCTTTTTCAACCTGATTGTTTTTACAAATTCTTCCTGTTTTAAATGATATGTAGTTGTAAGTTACTAAATAAATTAGAATTTGTATAGATCTGAACTTGTTGTGTCCTCATGTTGTACTTTACGCTTAACCTCAGATTTATTGACTGGCAATTTCAGAAGGTTACGTCTTGATTTTATCTTTGGTACCAAATTTGTTGGTATTGGGACGCTCTCAATCTAAAAAATAAGTATTTAAATTAAAGTACAGTATCCACAAAAAATATCCGAACACCGGACCTTTTTAACACGGGAGCAAGCGGAAAACCCCATGTCGGAGTATCCACTACCATTCGATCGAAAAACGTGGCATTCAACTCACGTCACGTGGCAAGCCAACATTGCAGTGTGGTCTGAAAACAAAATTATTTATTCATTTGAATTTTTTCAGAATTTTTCGTTAAAAAGCCTAAGGCCTAGCCAATAGTTATCTATTATCCGAACACCCTTTTTTTGGCCTACTGCTCCCAAGTAAAAACAAAAATTTATGACGTAGAATCTTGCAATTGACACAGAAAATAGTTCAGAGCAAGGGCTTTCGATTAAGCTAAATATATGTCTAAATAGTTGCTTCCTTAAAATGCAGTGAGATTTCAAAGTTCTGGCAGGCCGGGGTACCCCTTTTCCCATGTAAAAAATGGCGGCCGACTCCAAAAATCAAGTTTTTTCTTTGAAATTTACAAAAGATAATTCTGTAGTTTTCTTATCCAATTTTGTTTTAATTTCTTATAATAAATGTCTTTTTTGCAGTTCTTTTATTTGGCATTTGTCATTATCTTTTATTTTCGTTGTCCAAACTGTTTTTTTTTTTTGGGGGGGGGGCATTTTAACTTTTTTTGCCTTATCTAACTTTAAATTATTTTGATCCATACTACCCTCTGCGGCTTCATACAGATGCTACGGGTTCAAATTTTTTCTCCATTGTCAGCCATATCTAATCAAATATAATTGTTTGATCTACCTTATAAATGCTTAACAGCTTGTCTTTACTCGGTCCGGGCTCTGTTGTAACTGAACTGTGGGAAGAAATTATATTTAATAAATCAAATTATATAAATGACTTAACAGCTTGATTTGAACTCATCTACAGGTCCTCGGTTATTCCGGGCTTTATATAATATAAAAAATGTCACTATTGTTCGATGTCTTTTGAATTGTTTGTATTTGCCGCGCGCGTTAGGTATTGGCCGCGCAGCGTTTGGTCTTGGCCGCGCAGCGTTAGGTTTAAAAAAAAATAACATTGCTAATTCGTTACGTTAGGTTAGTTTAGGAAGTAAAAAAGGACATCTGATCAACGGGTTTCATAATAATAAGCCGCAAAAAATATTTTTTTAGCCATAAGCGCCATGTTTACCACGGTGATTCCAACTGCATGCCTTTTGCCTGACGATCGTCACATAAATAAATATTATAAGATAACAATTGGTCATTTTTCATAAAATCGATATTGCGTAAGATACAATGAACTTGAATCAAAGTTCACTGTTTAGAAACATTCGAATTTTATTTAAAATTCCTATTTTCATGATTTAAAAAACTGGGAACATTTCAAAGTCAAGTTTAGGGTGGAAAAAATACTTATTTTTGAGGCAGGTTTTAGAAGGGTCTTACACTAATGTTCTTATGCAATGTTCACTGTAAAATCATAATATTGCAATTACTTCGTGGGTTCCTCTATCCCCCTTCATAACTTCCCCCCACTAAGAGTCAAATATTGTCAAGTCTAGCATAAAAGTGTCACTCGAGTCTTCTATCCATTTTTTTGTCTTTCCTAGATTTTTGGTGCGGTCTCAAATCCAAAATACTGCCTCCAAGTAGTATTACACTTCTCAGGAACAGAATTTCCCTAGTAGTAATGCCCCCACCCAACACATATTTCCAACGCTGCCCCGTTAGTGAGTCGTAAGTAGTATACTACTTAAGTATACTACTAACGGCAAGTAGTAAATAAGGGAGTCGCATTATAAACTTTTACCGTCCCAGTTCTTGTCATGATCAATGCCACTGTCTTCAAGGTAAGGTTCGTTTTTTTGCTTTCAACGTCGGACTCACACTTCTTTTTCTTGTATAAATGCAAGGCCGGTAGCTGTTCTCTTCTTCCCTTTAGAAAAGTCAATAAGCGCATGTGAAATATAAACACTGCAATTAACATGAAGACGTTTCATAATCAATCAACTGATTGATTAACATATCTGTCGTGCTCCTCGGTATGACTGACCAGCTCACGAGCGTTTCCTTATTGCGTCCTGATAAATGCGAATCGATTATTTGATTCCGATACCTAGAGATTTATATAGTCCAGTTGTTGGCGACTGGTACGGCGGTCGTTTTCTTATGTGGTAGAACCACAAATATTCGTGTGACATATTTCCTTTTCATTGATAATGTCTTGCTGCAAATTCGGAATGAACTGTCCGGTCTTGGGTAAGGGGCAAACAATTTCCATATCGCCAACGTCTTTTTTTCTGGTACTTTCCATTCAACCCAGGTGAACGGGATGAAAGCTTCTGGATATTTTCGCAGCCGCCTGTCAGCATCCGTAGAAGTAGAACGACTTCTCCTTAATTGAGATCTTTGCTTGTCGGAGCACGAGATCAACTTTGTGAGCGACTACGGGATCTACTACAACGAGATCGGATTTGCGAGCGACGATGAGATCGGTTATCACGATACCGACTACGAGTTGAAGAGCGACGGCGAGATCGGTTATCACGAGAGCGACTACAAGAACGAATACGGCCAGAACGGCCTCTAGAGCTTGGATAAGATCGACTATTGGACTTGGAGGGACTAGAAGATCGGCTTTTGGTACGACGACGAAAGCGATCGTGAGATCGGCTGTTAGTGCGACGACGAGAGCGATTGCGAGATCGTCTTTTGGAATTGTCAGTCGGATCACTTCTTTTGCCTGATACTTGGTTGTTTTTCTAATCCTCTTCGTCCGCTTTGGGCAAAGCTTTGCCCACTTTTTTTAATTCTTTTGCAATCTGCATTTCTTAAAAAGGCAACGCATGTTATTACTTCTCAGAGAAAAAAGTAAATTCAGATAGTTATAAAGACAAGATGAGACGTTATCGGTCTTAAAATATTAAGGCTGTTTTAACTTCTTGATATGTTCAACCGCACAAATTTCGGCGTAAATGAGACGTTATTGCTTTTTCAAGCCACAATTTGTGTAGTTGAACATATGCCTGGTTTAGACCAGTTCTACAATTTAACAATTCATGCAACAGTTACAAATGAAATGAATTTCTTACTAACAACATATTTTTAATGATATTTACCTTTACGTCTTGACATTTCCACCACTAGAAGAATGGAACACGCAAGGGGAAAGCGTCGAATAAGAGACAATAATGGACTAACCAAGCACGGAAAGCACGTGGTGTGGAGAATAAGAACAACAAACACACAGGCTGCAAGGCTTACTGAAATAAACTGAAACCTCGTGTTTCACTTTTTGTGAGAAACACTGTGCTGTGCTACTGCGGTGTTACACAGAGTTGCCATATTCAAAATCGAAGTTGTTAATTATCGGTAGCATGTCTTCAATGTTTGTTAGACTTAGACTGAATCGAGAATCATCAAGATATATTTTGATGAAAAGTAAATAGATAAACCTCTTGAATTTTGAAGACCTGTAAATCGCTTTGTCACTGGTACTTTATTTCCAGTTAAGTTTAATACGGAAACTATTATGATGATGCTCGCAACATCTAGTCTTGGGACTTTGGTACTTGGTGGCTCGCAGTACCGCAAATACTTTGACTATGATGAATAATTGGATCCAATTATTCAATTATTCCAATCATTTGTATACAGCATAATACCCCTGGTGGCTCGGTTACGTTTGTTAAGTCTAGGTCAACAGATCAATTAAGTGCTTTTTTACTACCTTCGTTTGTTTTCATATTTTTAGATTTCAGCACTCACACCAGCACTCAACTCACTGTTCTTCAGCACTCTTGAAGAAGTACTGGGTAGCATAACATATCTGAGTCAAACACAATGGAGATTTAGCTCGCATGCAGTCCTGCTTTCAATCATTAGAAAACCAGAGAGGGTTTTAGTAAACTGACAATGAGCTCAGATGTGGAAGATGTAAGAAAAACTACAATATTGATTTGAAAGTAATGCACAAATTATTATCTTTACGAGGTAAAGCCTAACAACCTTGTTGTTGACAACGAAAATTCGTCTTGGCTTAGACCACGTTAGTGCTGTTGACAAGGATCTAAGACCAAAGGAGATAACTGATTCTGAATGGAGGAAGATAAAAGAAGTTTACTTGTTTTTACAGCCTTTTGCTGAAATTAACACCCAGGTAATATATAAAATATTTCAGTAGAAGGCTATACAATTTGGTACCTATTAT
Organism: Ceriodaphnia dubia; assembly: GCA_022539655.2. Classification (NCBI taxonomy): domain Eukaryota; kingdom Metazoa; phylum Arthropoda; class Branchiopoda; order Diplostraca; family Daphniidae; genus Ceriodaphnia; species Ceriodaphnia dubia. The sequence goes on from JAKUCG020000003.1 coordinate 1,488,013, forward strand.
AGAATTTGAAACTTAAAAGGTAGAAGGATTAAAATATCCGACACTTTGCAAGGTTGTTCCACTTTTCAATGTCTTGAATTTTTCAATGCTATTTTCAATTAATTGAAAATAGCACTGAAGAAAAAGATGATAGTGTGGTTTCTGGTGCTGTTTCGGGAAAATTGAAACTAAATAAATACTACCAAAAAGTTTCACGACCCTATTTAGTGTCCATTGTGATGGACCCCCGATTGAAACTAGAATATTTCATGGATGGAGGATGGACGGGTGATCAGACAAGAGATCAAATCAAACCAATGTAGGGGTTCACACGACTTCAAAAAATTTGTCAACATAACTCATCACGATTTTTCTTTTTTATTCCAGTTTGACGGATGTCTTTGAATCCTATAAGTTACTCGGAAACAATGTTGTTGAAGTTTCAGCTCCTCAAACAGATCAAACAAATGCTGATACTGGAAATGAGAATACCAGTTCGTCAAATGGATGATCAATTACATTCGAAATTTACAAGAAGCGTAAAATAATGGACGAATTGGAGAGCTATCTATCTTCTGATACCGATGACGAGAAATGTGATCCATTGCAATACTGGAAATTTTATTCAGGGAAATGGCCAACACTAGGCAGAATAGCGAAAGATTTCCTTCCGATCCCCGCAACTGGTGCAGCTATTGAACGATCGTTCAGCACCGGAAAAGATCTCATTGGTCTTAACCACAACGGCTCCTTCTGGAAACCATAGAATCTAGTATCACGCTTCGATCTTGGTTAAGATCAAACCTTGTTTACACCCATATAACACCGGGCGGTCCAAAGGGACACCATTTCGACATCCTCCATGGACGTCCAATGGATGCCCTCCAGCTTATCCGATGACCGCCCACAACACTAACTTATAAGTGCCCATTTAACGTCCTAAGGACATCCAATTTCAATAAGAATGGGATGTGAAGCGTTTTTTTTGTCTTTGATGAAATTATCTTGTAAGATTTCCCTTTTATTTTCAGTATTTAATGGCAGGTTCCAACACTTAAGTTGGACAGTCCAAAACTTCATCGCGAGGAGTCACTAATGGGTCTCGTAGCACGCGGCCAATAAAATTTAAGGTTTCCAGGGACGGCATTATATAACTTTGCTCTATGTGTATGGCTTGTTTCGATGTTTTCTTTTAGACCAGTGCTGTACACGTTTAATGAAAGCGATCAGCGTTTTCATTACATGAGTTGATCCGCATTATCTTCTTCTATATTGTTCTTTATGTACATTGGGAATTCTAGGTCCCGTAGTCGACTTATATTGGTTTTAATTAGTTTTTTTTTCTCCTTACTTTGATCTAGTTTATTTTTCGTTGTCTTCTCTTTCTGAAAGCTTAAGCCCATGTCCAGTCAGAATCTCTTTCTGACATCTGATGGAAAAATTAAAAATATTTTAAGAAAAGTCAAAATTGTAAGTGCAACTGTTGACTGAAGTTAACGAAAGAAGTTTACGACAAAAGTCCATTTCTAATCCTGAGCAGGATACAAAAAGGACATCCAATGTAATTCATAATAACATGTCCATTCCTTATCCCAAATGCCCCGTCCAAGGGATGTTCATTTCACATCCGAAACGCTTTGGATGTTGATCGGATCTTGGGACCCAAAATAGATGTCCGTCGGACATCCTGTGCTTTATGGGCATCGGCGAAGGTGTATTACAAAACAGTGTGACAGAAACTAAAACAGGTTGCGCAATTGATCCAGAAGAGAATAATGAAGTTAGGAATGAAAACGCTGAAATTCAAATAGAAAATGAGATAACTAATGAGTAGTGCGTTACGGTGCGTTTACGACGGATTAAGTTAAAACTAGTATGATCTCGTTCTACGATGTGAATTGAGTTTGCCATTCCCCTGTGTCGTGCAATAATCCAGTATTCCAGTTATATAACTCAGTCAATTAAGTGACTTCCTCAATTTATCTTGTCGTGACTCATCTGAGTCAACTCTCATTTTATGTGTGAGAATGTGAGTGTGTGGTTTTTATGTCAGAAACGCAACTATCTGTTAATCTATTGATTCTTAATCATGTTTATGCAATAATGAAAGAAAACATTTAAAAAATGAAAGACGTTGCTATTGTTAGAAACTTAGAGTTAATTTAATAAGCCACTAAGGCACTAACCAAAAAGAAAACCAGTATGATCAACACGCCGGTTCGATTGGGTTACCCGGCGGTTTAAGCGGGTCAACCCGGGTAAACCCGCCAATATGGGTTACCCGGTTCACCCGCCAAAACCGACGGTTCGGATACGTTTCGGAATTTTTGACCCTCGATTCGGTTCGTTTATTTTTTTCCGGGTTTCGGTTCGGGTTTAGGTTGTTGCAAGGACGGGTGGGAGCCCTAATTCGCCGTCTTGTTCATCTTGAGCTTCCCAATCTTGTTGAAAGCCAAAAAACGGGAAAGCAGTTTTAAATGAAAGTGTCATACCATTAACCAATTCGTTATTGTTTACCTGACATAATTCCGTAAATGATAGTTTTTTTAATAGCGAACATTCGCAGATCATTAAGATCTCAATCGAATACAAAATCAGGGCATTTGTGCTTTTGACTTCTGTGTGTTTGAAAACCCCATCTTCGCTCGAATATTGTGAGGGATTTTCTCAGTAACGGCATGAAACACAGATGAAGGAAGTAGATATCTATTTCACTTTTGTGATCTAGCATGCCAGTATATTCCATGTTTTTGTAGAAAGTAATGTTACGGCCCCCTGTGCGCCCGACCAAGGCAACATCAGTCTCACCCCACCCCCAAATATAGTTAGTTGAGTTTGAGTCGCGACCGAGATTCTGTGTGAATTAACCTAAAGGGTGGGCTCTGATACCCGTCTGGCCGCCCGCGGTGGAAAAATACATTTCTTGCAATCATTGGTAACCTTGTCTTCTGTATTTAATTACCCTATCTCTACGAGAATATTGTTCACGGGTAAGTCGTAGGACCGATTTAAAATATGTTAACTGAAATCGTTTTCGATATGCTAGTACGCAGCCATTGCGGCAGTCGAGCCAATGCCGTTCCATATGCTGATTGTGTACAGATCTCCCAGCGAGAACACTGTCACGATCTGGTCCTCTTCTTCCAATCACGTAGTCTGTAATACCCATATTTTCTCTGCCTTTTTCGATTCGAAACTTAAAAACTTTTCAGAATTACTTCCTTAGGCCTATTAGTTGCACTTGGGTTGATTTTAGTATTTGGTCTCTTCTTCTTAACATTGCAAACTTTTTGAATAAAATCATCCTATGAAATTTAGTAGTATTATGTACTCGATCTGGTCAATGTTATACGTTTACTTACATCAGAACTAGTAGACTGGTATTCAACCAATCTTAACATTCGCTTGCTTACTTTAATGTCAATTTCAATATTATTTACAGTATTCCTCGCACAGCAGGTTCTCGTTCTTGAGTTACATGTACTAGCTAGAGCTGTAATTTACATTTAATTTTAATTTTATATTTGAAACCGTTCTTTCTGGTTGGATCAACTGGGTAGATTGTATCTCAAAATCTGGTGTATCAAAGGGTGGTCGTCATGAAAACTATTGCAAATTGTATATACAGTAGGCACAGGTTTTATTAGAAATTCTTGGTGAAGCCCGTGGATGCTTACGGAAAAAGTAAAATTTAAAATTTAATTTCTTCTATGATAGCTTATTTTCTTATGTTGTGAACGTTTAGCATGCAGCTTTCTTCACGTCACGTAATTTTAACAAAGTTGACCGAAACGCGGATTTTGAGTTTAACGATCATTATTTTTTATTATAAACCCACAAACACTAACCAAGTAGCGAGTATTGACACCTAAGCTAGTATTTACAGCGCAAAGCACCAGAGGTGCTGATGTTTTTTCTCTTAACGACTGCAACGTGCTTTCCTTTTAACTGTTGTACTATTTTTATTCTTTAAAAAATAAGTGGAGTTGAAAATGAAAGATGTATTTTTACCAACGTAAATATTTAGTATGTCCTCCTTTAACTTCTATTACTGCCTTGCATCTGTTTTACATGGATTTGAAATATTTTTGAAATTTTTCTTTAGTTATGGAGCCCCACGCTTCTTTCAACTGCTCGAAAGTTGATGCGCAGAATTTGCTTCTATTTTTCTTAGCTTAAGAGTCCAAAAGATCCCAAAAGGGCTCAAAGATATTCAAACCTGGACTTTGGACAGGCCATGGCATAGTAGTCAAGACGCCTAAATGAGAGTTTAATCTTAATTTCTTTTCTAGTCCTGATTTAATGATTGTTTTGACTCTTTTTTCTCCAAATAGTTTTGATACAATCTTGAGGTATGCTTCGGATCATTATCCTGTTGTAATACGAAGCCTTTTCCAATTAGTTGCAATCCAGCTGGAATCACGTGACGAACTAGAATATTGTGATAGCCTTCTTTATTTAAAATACCGGTGATCCTCTTTAGCGGCGCAACACCGTTTCCACTCATGGTGCCTCAAATTATAACTGACCCTCCACCATGTTTAACAGTTGGAAGAAGGCAAATTTTTTGGTATCGCTCATCTGGCATTCTTCTGATAATAATTCTACGTTTATTTCCAAAAATTACGAACTGAGATTCATCGGTTCATAACACTTTGCACCACTGCTCAAAAGTCCAATTCACAAGTGCCTTTGCCCACTTAAGCCGCATCACAATGTTGACTCTACTGAGTAACGGCTTCCTGGCTGCAACTATCTCGCGTAGATAAAATTTCCAAATAAGTGTATTTCTGATCTTGGAAATTGAAACGGGGTATTTCCGTGACATGTTAAATTCTTCCGTCAGTGCTTTAATCGATTTGCGGTGGTTGCGGATGCACAACATTCTCAAAATATTGCTCATCTTCGGCACTTAGCACACGTTTTCGCTCACGATCTAACGTTTGTGTCACATATCTTGTGGTTTTTTAAAGTATAATGCACCGTGCTAATTGAACTACCAATATCGGTTGCAATATTCTTTAATGTCCACTTCGCATCTCTCAAAGCAATACGAGCCCCCCAGCTAGCACAAGGAGCTGTCAAATCGTTGCCAGGCAGCTAACATTGGTAGTTGGGTAGCTACCAGTTCTAACTACTTGCCAACTGCCATTTGCTCACCTATTACCCTGCCGAGGCAGTGCTTTTAAGCTGCCAAGAACTGCCAAATGAATAAATCGTTGAAAATATTTTTGGATGTATTAGGAATCGAACATCAAATCTCTAGAATGCTACGTCGGTGTCTTAACCACTAGACCGATACCTTTTAATAATTTATAAGTTGGTTGAACACTTGCGTGACTCACAAAAACAGTTGATTACGCTTGAAATTTTTTCGACTTCGATAATATTGTTGTTTATACTATAATAATTGCGAAATGTATTGTTAGATTCAATTCCACATGGAAAAACTTTAGAATAACTTGAAAGCATGAACATCAAATAATTTTTCAGGACCAACATACCACCACAGTGACTTTATAAATTAGTAGCAATTACTTATTGATTATTATAATCAGGTAACAATTTGGAACGTCTTATTCTACAATAAAATTGGGAGAACATGTTTTCCCTCTTTTCCTTGTTATTTGTTGTAAAAGAATTTAAGAATCATTTTTTAAAGATAGAAACGTTGAAAACATTCTGGTTATTTCTCATCTTCATTAGATCCAGGACAAGTAAAAAGCTGCCAAAAGGCAGCTAACTTGGTAAGCTTTGAAAAGCAGGGTAGTTTCTGTTAGTATTGACAGTTACCCGGCAACGATTCGGCAGGACGTGTGCTAGCTGGGCCTCTCCACTGGTTTTAAATCTCTTTTTCGAGCCATTACGCTCACGTCAAACGACTTCTCTAGACTGACACGAGTAAATTACTGTAGGGCTTTTCAACCCCTAAGGCCGTACGAGTATTTCACGAAGGTAATGGTAGTTCTCACATACTGTACATGTTGGAACAACTTACTAGGGGCTAACTCGTTCTACTTGCAATTCGCTCTCTACCTCTATCTCTCTTCACTCTCTATTTCTACCTCGACGTTTGACACGGGATGATTAATGAATCATTTGTCATCTCGTTTAAAAACTATTCTTCCCATTTTATTACCGCAGTCTTTATAGAATTACAAGAAAAGCTAAGGCCCTTTAAATGTACTTAAAATTCCCTCCCAGCCTCTACTTGTTTGTTTTGAAAATGCAAAGAGTAGTGAGTAATTAGCAATGACGAGTAAATCAAGTGGGGTGTATAAGAATGCCAATTGAGACCTAGAGTGTATAAGTATTGTATTGTATTGTATTGTTTCATTTATATAGCGCATTATTCATACTTATCGATCTAATGACGCTTAAATTTGGGTCACAATGTTTTGGTTAGGGTCATCGAGCGTACGCAATAGCAAAAAGATGTGTCTTGAGTTTCAGTTTGAATTGTTGTTGATCAGTCTCAGACCTTAAAGCAGAATTGAGCTACCGCGGTAGTACGGTTTTACCGTTTACCGGTACCGCGGTATCGACTTTTGAAAACTACCGGTACCGGTACCGCTAGCGCAAAAATGTGACTCGCGGTAGCGATAGTTTTGTCCACCGTCAGCACCATCTGTTGGTCGACTTATTAACTATTTGGTCGCTCAAAACGTGGTTTTTGCCTCAAAATTTCTCACTTTAGAACATTCTAAGTTAGTCACGCTTCCGTGAGAGTGGCAAAGGTCAAATTAAGTATTGTAAATTTGATTGAAGTGTCTGGGCAATAGACTTCACTATCCAGAATTAGTTTTTATTTTAACATAAAAGAAATATCTTACCGCTACCGCTACCGGACCGGTAGTTTGAAAAAAAACTACCGGTACCAGTACCGGTACCGCGTTACTTTTCCAAAATAGTTGGAATATCGCTACCGCGGTAGCCGTAGCCTTGAAGGCTACCGGGCCCAACCCTGTAGTAAGTAAAAGATCTCCCTCTGTATTTTCCAAGTGAAAAAGATGGGGCAACAAGAGTACGAGAGTGAATGGATCTTAAATCACGTTTGGGTTCGTAGAGTTTGACATGGCTAAACAAGTAAGGAGGGGCAGTATTATTTAGGCAACGAAAGGTCGTGAGAACGGTCTTAAATAAAACACGCTCCTCGACTGGTAGCCAGTGCAAGAGCTTTAGATGGTCAGATATACGCTCATGCTTGCCAATACCCACAATTAGCCTAGCAGCCGCATTCTGAACTCGTTTAAGTATCCCCAAAAGAGACTTGGGCAAACCAAATAGAAGAGAATTAGCATAGTCAATTCTGCTCAGAACAAGGGCATGTACAAGCGACTTTGCAGATCTTACATCAAGATACTTTCTAATACTACCAATAAGAGTAAGGTGAAAAAAAGGACATTTACACACACTGTTAACTTGAGGAACCATGGAGAGGGCACTATCAAATATAACGCAAGGTTGCGTGCTTGGACTGTGGGAGGAAGAGTAGTATCGCCTATCACCAATGGAGAAGTCACAAGCTCAGAGGAATGACGTTGAGGGACAGTGTAGAGTAAGAGGCTGTTTCCCATGTTCAGCTTCACACGATTGTCGATAAACCAATCCTCAGTTTCAGCAGCACAGTCAGCAAGTGAGCCGAGAGCCACCGACTGGCTGTGGGGATTCATTTTGAAAAGAACATACTCTTGGGTATCGTCAGAAAATTGCTTAATACTGACTCCATGTCTTGAAGCAATGGCTGGAACAGGGCTGGTGTAGACGGAAAAAAGAGACGGACCAAGCACAGATCCCTGCGGAACACCGAAAGAAAGCGGAGTGGGCGACGACGTTACACCTAGAGCCTTGACTTATTGTGTCCGGCCTGATAGATAGGACTGGAACCATCCCAAGGCAGAACCAGTGACACCAAAAGTGGGGGCTAGTCTTTCCAATAGTCTCTTATGATCGACGGTGTCAAACGCGGCACTGAGATCTAGATGAAAGAGCGCACTACCCATGCCAGCATCAGCTGCACTCAGTAAATCGATCTGGATGGCCAGGAGAGCGGTCTCAGTTGAATAGTTGATTCGATAGGCAGACTGACTTCGTGGTAAAAGTTAGAAGTCCTCGATATGAGGAGTTATTTGCTTTAGCACCACCCTTTCAATCAATTTGGAGAGAAATGGAAGACCAGATACCGGACGGTAGTTTGAGAAGTTGAGAATAAGTAGTTGAGAATAAGTAACGAAAACGAATGGGCTCACATTTCGTTTTTGGACTTGGCGGAAGTCACAACGTAGAAGTGACATATAGCATTTTAGATGAATTGAAAGAAGAGAGATTAGAGTTTGCGCTAAACTATAAAGGCGAGTCTTCAGATTATTGAGCTAAAAATGAAAATTCCACGGTAAAAATTGGCCGCGCTACGAATTGAGAAAAAGCGTTTTTCATTTGATTATATCTCGAAAATGCAATGTCAGAAAAATCCAAGACTTTCCAGATAAATTTACTTGTTCTTTTTTAATATAATGGTAAAATTTGAAAAAAATCGACCGCGCCCTCGATTTGTTTTTTTTTTTTTGCGTGGATCGGCCCTGCAGTGAAGTTTCGGACAAATGTTTTGATGTTGTAGGGGGCGGTTTGTCACGAGCGTTTGCATGGCCGTACTTGAAATTTTTAATAATATAGTTCAAGGCAGAAAGGGTAATGTAATTTTTTGTTCTGCAGTGATTAAGATCCAAAAAAATTAGAAGCGGTATTATGCCCTCTAGCACATTGTGCATTATGTCCGGAGCCAAACACCCAATGACGTGGAAAAATTTTAGACTATTAACAATCGATGAATGTGTTAACCCACAAAGCCAGGAAAATTGTTCTTTTAATTCGCTAACGAGCAAACTAACGCAGTGTTCATCATGGTCGTTTTTAGTCCGTGGAAGGAATTCGATTTCGGAAAATTTAGTTTGAATTTCTCGTGAACAGAAGGGCAAGAACGACACTTTCGGAACCCACGCCCAAAGCCTACTTTTAACCCGCCTACTTGATGACTGGCCAGGTTGTCTGCCACTAGGGCCGTCATTGTTCCCCATACCCTAACTTTTCTGAATGAATTGTTAGTTCTACTCCGGTTCTCTAGTTGTTTTAGTTCGTCGACCAATGGTTTCATAAAGATATCAATGCCATATTTTTTAATTTGGGAAAAATAAAACATGGAAAGCAGATTCATCCACTTAAATGTAAAACGAAATTTGAGGGGCAAGTTAGCTAGGGAAAAGTATGAAAAAACAATTTTGTGATCCAAACTGTTATGATCATTGCTTAACTGTGCTTCGTCCATGTAGACATGAATTTGAAGAACGTATGGGTGTGTTTGAAATAGAGGACTTGAACGATAGTTCAGAAGTTTACACCATCTTCGAAGTTACTGTAAACCCCGGGAGCAGATCGCTTCCCAATTTTCAATGAGAGCTATACGTCATCTATATGGAGCAATCGTTCCAGCTGCCCAAGAAAAGAAATATAAACGAAATGCTCTCTAACCCTTTCTTGGTCTCTGGATTTTTGTTTGCGAATGCTTGAAGGATCAAACGGGAGAAATACCTATTTTAGCATCAGAGGTCCATAATTCTTCTTGAAATAGTTTTGCTGGTTATGTTGGCCCCTAAGACCTACGTAAATTAAGAAACATTTATTTAAGATTCAGCAAGCTGTATCAGTAAAAAAACTAACCTTGATAAAGATCTTTTCTCTATAAAGTTATTTATCTGAGACTGGATAAGCTGAACGTGTTCTGGGCAGCATCAATTATCCTCTAACAAAGATATGGCCTGTTGTAACTGGCAATAGTGGCAAACGACCTACCTGGTCACAAGTGAATGTGCACCTTTCAAAACTGCCTGAACATCAGTTTGAGTAAAGATATGGTCTGCGAAGAGATCTCACAAAATCTGCCTTTTCATTCTGGATAGAACGACAAGGGCCTGGTACTCTATTAACACCTGTGACATTTATAAGTTTGTTGGTTAATTAAAATATGTGATATTTATCAATAATATACAATAATAGGGTAAAACCTGGAACTTGTGTTGGATCAGGTGCTGAACAAATTTCTATACCTTCGGCAAAACAAGTGGTATTGTATTTGGTTCCTCTTTGTCAAAACACGATTTGTGGAACTTTCTGATGTGTGAATTAAAGACTGAATGTGACCGATGCCTCATCGGTTGATTGATAACGCCCATTTTTCGTGTCAGTATTTGTTTTTTTTTATCATGCGGTGGAGTGCTTCCCTTCTTTTGTTTTCCGTTGAGCCATTAACCCAGTCGTTCGTGTTTCAATTGATTTACGCTCTCTTTGTATGCCTTTCCCTTCGTCTCATACGTTTCTTCCTAAAGGTTTCAACACTTCTCCCCCTGCAACGTCGTCTATTTTTTATCCCCTCATTGTTCTCGTTTCACTTCCAATTTCTTTTTCGTCTTAATGTCCCCCCAACGAAGGGGTCGTTATGTAGAACCAAGAAGGAAGAAAAGGGCAGTGACGATGCAACGGCGACATGCTACAGTCGCCACCATTAAAGCTACGCGCTCTAATTTTGTTCGTACGATTGGCTTGACCAAGAGACAATATACGAAAGAAACTCAGAGTGTACATTTTAGACTAATTTCATTTAATTTACACTGAGTCACTGGTGCATCGGTGACACTGAATATGTCTTTTCCTAGTGAAAACAGTTTCTTGGAAAAAGACAAATACTTTCAAAACTCTTTGTTTTTTTTTGCAAGTTTTGGGGCTTGTTTCCGGCGTACATGCAGTATAAAATTGGGAAGGTAAAATCCACACCTGGATCAAAAACTTCTTTAAACTTGTTAATTTCCATAGTGTTGATTCAAAAACACAGCTAACAAAAACGTCAATATTTCCGACTTGCGAACGCCGATCGTCTTTTGTTACATGAAGTCACCCCTACCCCTTATTACTAGTTTCCGTCGTAGAACAGTACGCTTAACCGCAAAAAAGCTCACTCGTTTCTGTCTCCCTTTATCATTTTACTTAGACATAATTCACACTTAGACACTCATTAAACTTAGACATAAAATTTTATATCTAAGTTTCTTAGACATTCTTGGCCTTAAATGACATTAAATGGTCCTTCATTTGCGCTTCTTTTAATAGGAAAATAGTTGAAGGATCTGCTCCTAAAGCAATTTCGACGGCAAAAGCAACAGCAAAAACACCACAATTATTTTTGCTTGTTTTTACAGCTTTGGGCAATTAGGTTGTAGTTTGTGCGACCTAGTAAGACAATGGCTAGTAAGGAAATGACTCAAAATGTTTCCTATTCTGAACCCTTTTCCAATCCCATGCTGTCATATACTGAAACATCATTCTTTCTACACACAGGAAAACCATAAATAACCCAATGGCATTTCCCAGTGTGAATTATTTGCATCCAATTTTTTCCTTTTTGCACAGGGAATCTGGCGTGATGAACGTTGAATAAACCTCCAATTTTGGAAATTTCTTACAAATTAGTGCATCCGTCGTCAACTGCCAAGTCTGCTAGTAATCTCGCTCTGATGAAATGGCAGGAGTGGAGTCCAAAAACTGGATTTCTGGATTAATATTCTATAATTTAAACAAGAGTTTCCTTTGTTGATTTTTCGTTCAATTATAGTCAATTATTTGTCTAAATACCGGAATAGGTTAAAGCGAAGCAGTAATACTACTGACTTCTTCCAAATTATTCTCCAAGTGTACAATTGCCACTTTTGTACCAGTAGTCGATTCTGGAAACGATTCAGCGACATAAATTTCGTTGATGGGCATTTTATCAACGGTTAAAGTCACCTGTGTCTTTTATACTCAAAATCTTCTCGCGCATTTTAATTTAGCATTCGTTACAATATGGTTTCCAAAAAGGATATGCGTCAGTGTGTGGCATATATTTCTTTATCGCGCCAGCAATTGCCATGCAGATTACCAACACCCAGATGTTAGAAAAAATTCTATATATACTAGTATGTATAGTTGAGTATACCGATAGTACGCAGTTGAACCAGCTGGATTCCATTCCATTGACACTCATTTAAGTTTAAGAAGGACTTCATTACCTCGCTCTTGGCTTTATCCAAATTAAAAGACGACCGTTTTGCACAGCACTCAGTGATACGTTGGGAGCTTAAGGTGAGAGGTTCCAGCGCTAAGACTTCGCCTTTGTGCATGCCTTCTCAGTTGTCAACTAATCACTCTACAATATCAAAAGCGTATTAATCAAGTTGATTTTGAGGATAGTGAAGCTGGAAGTCGTAACTTACTATTAGTAAAATCCGAAACTTCAATGGAAATTCAATGGTAGTCGTGATAAGCCAATCGGCATTGCAGCTCCAAGTCACCAAAGTAGCTTTTAACATGGGGTAAACTCTGAAATGAAAATAAGTTGATGAAAAACAGTGTGCCCAACTGCCCCATTATCCTGTGGAGCTCTTGGTGCTTGAGTGATGGTCGCTACTCTTCTAGGCTTAACTTGTTAAATTAGGGATTAATTTAATAATACATATTAACTTTCCACACGTTTAAGCTTACAAGCCTGAGTGACTGAACATTTATACGCGCAGTTACCAGGAGTAATAGATCAATGAAGAATCTGTCTGTCCGTTCCACTTCCTGTTTCTCCAATAATGAATCAAAGTTGGAAGATTGCTTGTTTTATCCAATAATCTGAAAAAGTGATGAGAATCAGGTTTGATCTATAAATTTTTAAGGAAAGATGTACTACTTGTTGTATGTAACTTGATAGATTTTTACTCTAGAAGTCTATAGTGGTTGAGAAACGTCTTTTTTTCTGAGAAACTGACGTTGGCAGCATTGCGATTTGCAAATTTGGGGAACGAACACAAACCCAACGAACAGTAACTTTTGTCTAAAGAGGTTTTGTCTCACAAGATAGAACTGATTTTCATTGGGGGGGGGTGTGGATTAAACGCGGTCCGTAATTTTTGTGTCCATGATGAATTGTAGGCCTATTAGTTTGTTGTGGATGATTTTGTATTAAGTAAATTTGGGGAGGTTCGGGTTTTGTTCAAGTATAGATGGCAGGTCGAACGGTATGTTTAGGGACCGCAGGGCTGCCACCATTGTTTTCCGTTCTTCAGAGTACGCATGGCAACCGAAGAGCACATGTCTGGCGTTCTCGTCCTCGGGGCAACCGTTCGGGCATTGTTGAATTGTGTCTGGATCCCATTTTCCAATGAAGTAGTTAATATTGTTGTGTCCGCTTCTTAGTCGGATTGTTGTGAAAACTGATCTGGGCTGTTTCCCAATCCAGGGTTGGAGGCCGATGACTACACGAGATTGCACTGCCATGTTAGTAGAGTTGTTCTTGAGGAAACCCATTGTGTTAATGTTACTCTGTTCTCTTAGTAGGATGCATATTTCCCCTTGGGTGAGAGGGTTGTTTATGACTTCACCCGTAGATCCTGTTCTTCTTTCAGTGGCCAGTTGGTCAGCTACTTCATTCCCATGTATATTCCTATGTGGCTAGGTTTCCAGGTAATTTGTATTTTTGTTCTGGCTGACGTGTGGTTAACTATATGTTCTAATATTGCAGATATTGCTGGATTTGAATCCGTCTTCCCATTTTGTATTGCCAGTATTGCTGCTTTAGAGTCTCTATATGGAGACTGCATCGTAGGAGAGGCTTACAGGAACTTGAGAGCTTGCAATATTGCAGCTGAAAACATGCTGGTATGTCGAGTATTCGAGTCAAGATACAGAATTGTTTTTCTTGGAGATGAAGCAGGCACATGTTGTGGCTTTGGCCTCACCGTGGACTGATCCATCAGTGAAGACGGAGATGTGTGATTCCGGTTCATCGGCTGTTAATGTGAGGAATAGTTGGATTGCTGCAGTTTTCTCTTTTAATGCTATCTTCTTGTCCATAGGAACTAAACATGGAGAAAACATGGAAGACATGGAGAGTAACAAACTCGTGATCTCGTTTTCGTCTGACACGCGATGGAAAGCGTCATCTAATGATGATAAAATAAACAAACTTTGGATGTTAATTTTTACTTTTTTTAAAGTGAACAAACATAATTAATATTGTAAAATAACATATGGGAAATTAACATAATAAGTATTAAGTAACACTAAAGAAATAACGGAAAAATTGACTTCAAAATATAGAGCTATTTAAAGTTTTCAGAAAACAAAATATTTAAGGCGTACAAGAAACCTGTTTTTTTTATAAATCCGTCCAGCTGATGGAACTCAAGAAAATAGTGCGTTTTTATCAAGCGATTCAGCGAAGGATACGATTGTTGAATTACATAGCAATACGAGTGTTGAAAAAATAATTCTGAATTGAATATGTTCCCGTGTACCAAATGAAGTCTGCCTACGTCTGATTAAAAGACATCAAATGGTGCAAAATGACGTCAATTTAAGATCATTTTGCACCATTTGATGTCTGTTAACACTAAACAGACGTTAACCAGATGTAGGCCGTCATCATTTGCTACATGTATTGACCAAAAAATCGGATCATCTTTTTCTTTACAAAATATTACATCAATTTGTCCAAAAACAAAGCCGTAATCAAATTTTTCTAACACAACAACATTTTTTTGTGTTATATGTTTTTACAAGACGGACTTTATTTCAAGTCTATCCCTGACGGGAGTCTACACATGAGTGGCATGGAAGGTAATAAACCTAATACAAGAAGACTCGTATGTCAATATGGGTCACGTAACAGAGAAGTCTCGTCTGGCTGGAATCCAACAACTCCTCCCCTCTTAGCTGGAACAGTCGTAATCGTCAAGGTATTGTTGGCGCGAACGGAGCAGGGAAGTGGATCGAGGACCAGCTGATCTAGCTGAGTAGTTGGTGTAGGAGGTGGCTCTAGGTCGAGTGCCGGGACGACTACTGGTTCAGCGGTCTCGGGAATGACGGGCGCTGGAACATCCGTAACGTTGATATCGGCTGCCGGAACAGCCACCGGCTCGTCCGCCAAGGTTGGAGGTGAGGGTGTAGGCATGGGTGGAGAGACGACAGCGGGAATTGGCAAGAGCTAGTCGATGTGGCGTTTAAGAAGCCATGGTCTTCCGGTAGTTGTGTGGAGTGTTCCTATAATACAGAAGGAACCGAAGTACTTTCAATTCTAACGAGCCTGGCTCGTTCTCCATTCGTTGAATGGCTGTCTTGACCGACTGAACAGAACATTCAGCTAGCCCATTCATTTGAGGGTGGTACGGTGCGCCCATCCGATGTACGATGCCACTGGAAGCCATGTAATTCCGAAACTCGTCGGACGTAAACTGTGGACCGTTGTCGGTCACCAATACATGCGGGTGGCCAAGGCGAAAGAAAATGGTACGAAATACTGCAATCGTGGCCGCAGCAGTGGTACGAGACATGACAAATAATTCTGGCCACTTGGTTGCTGCATCGACCACTACTAGTATTGTTTTGCATTCACTAGGGGGCCTGCAAAGACAGCATGAAGCCGGAACCATGGTTGTGACGGTGTAGGCCAGGTTGTACTCTTGTGTACTCGTGGCTGCTTCCGAGGCCCAAAACAGGCGAGGCAGGTACTCGTGATATTGGCAATTTTATCATCATTCCGGGCCACCAGGCATAGCTTCTAGCAATCGCTTTCATATTTACAATCCCCAAGTGGTCTTCATGGATTAGACCTAGGACTCGGTGCCAAAGAGCTTGAGGCACCACCACTCTTCTCCCTCATAAGATTAGAACGTCTTCAATGGACAATTCCAGGCGTTTGTGGTAGAATTTAATGAGTTGGGGGGGGGGGGTGCTATCCGACGCCCTCCAAGTTATTGACCTAAGAGTCATTGATAAAAGGGCTGAAGAAATTGAAATATTGAGAAGAGCGACTTTGGTAGATTAAGCTACTTTATTCCGGCAAAAGCGTCAAGATAAAGCAATTGCAGATTTCATCTCTAACAAACTTACCAGCCTGGATTCATTTTTCGAAGGCAACCTCCCAACATCATCGGCAAATCAATCGGCAAATTTCCTTGTCCAGTCAATATTGGCTCATTGCCCTAGTCTAGAAGATGTTTGAGATGCCTTAAGAAAAAAGCTGAATGAACCACGAGAACCTACTCCTGAATCAACTTCGTCCGACTACCCACATTATATACCTACAGCATCAAATATGCAGGATCCAACTTCCGATACCCACAACAAAGAGCAAAGGCAATTTCTTCGTCTCGTTGAGCTGTACCTTCAAGCTTTAGCGAGCGGTTTCGATCTTCCAGAAGAATTGCTTCTTCTCTATGGCGGACCGGGCGTAGGAAAACGCATACTATTACTGCATTGCAAAACTCGCAGAAAAATATCGGACGGCGTCGTTTCCTGCGCATCAACGGGCTCTCCAGCATCTAACATTCCAACGCGTCAACGGACTCTGCGCAGCACATAACATACAAAATACTACAACCATCACTTATTCGGTATGCGAGTCTATCCTCCAGAAAAAAGAAACCGCTAGACAAGAAACAAAAGCTCACAGCTAAACAAGAACTAGCAATCGCTAGACCCCTGTTTGCCTATATTTTCATGACCGACGAGATTTCAATACTTGGACCGATCATAGGATTGGGTCTAATCGATCAGCGACTTAAAGAAATCACAGGCTGCACTGATCGACCATTCGGTGGTTTTTAAATTATATTATCGGAAGATCCCTGCCAGCTACAGCCAATCAAATCAAAGGCTCTCTTTTCTGTGGCTGTAGACATGAAAGAATTAAATAAGAATTCGATCACTCCTGTATTCTACGATCAACGGCAATGAGCTATTCACTCGCTTCGTCAAGTGTGAATTAACGCAACAAACGAGAACTGACGATAGAGCAAACCTCAATTACAACATTGCTCGTGCTTTGCTAAAGTGAACCAAGTGCCCATCATTTGATAAAAATTGCCCATAAGTGGCGAACGCGCACATTTCATGAACCCCAAAGAGACTGGGCTTTATAATAAAGAACAAGAATTATGGGGCGTTTATGTTGCTGGCACTCCCGGATTTGATTGACTTGTTGCATTTCCAATCAATTTATGACAGTGCCTATGAACATTTACTTCCAAGGAAAAATGATGTTTTTGCCTAGATATGTGGGTCCCACAAAAAAATGGGCAAATATCGGTACATTATCCTCACAATAAAAATGGTCATTCGGTGCTTCGCCAAAAATTGCAAACAACCTTAATTTTGAAATCCTTGTAACGCTATCAATGATCGCCAACAGTATTTAAACGTCTCTGATTCCACGAACCGTAGTAGACGGAATATACAAGATTCACCTTACATTGAACTACGAAAGGCAAATGTTGCCTCAGCACACAATACCCTTTGCCCACAGAAAGAAAACCATTTTCTCGGCCTCGCCGTTTTCGACAACTCGCGGACAACCCCGATCCACAATGGAAGAGGTACGAGAATACAAAATTGGAGAAATCACCACACCATAGACAAACATTTTAAAGTTTAAAACATGTATGTGTACATTTTAAATTTAAAACGGCATTCAAAAATAACATGCGTACCTACGACACAAAAAAAAACGAAAACAAAATCAGCCAGTCTATAATTCCACATTCTTCCACAATTGCACGTGGAGTCTAATCGCACAGTTGCCTGGAAGTCAGAAATCAAAATCGGAGCTAAATCCTACAATACATGGTGTGAATTTCATCTAGAAGAACCAACTGGAAAGATTAAAGCCCTAACCTACAACAACGTACATGCATACGCAGAAAAACTACAGATAATGCAACAAGAACGGGCCACTCAGTCCCTCCTTCGTCCGTCGCACCACTTACTCCCCCTTTTCAGATTGGAAGAACATACCGCTTCGAAAAAGCCATCCCAATCCCTTAGAGCAACTATGGTACTTTCCTACTTCGACGCCAGCTGAATCTACCAGCGCTTGAACTGGTAATTAGTCCTCCTTACAACCACGTCCATTAACTTATTTATTATCAAAAATGATACTGAGATTCCGTTACTCCAATCACAGATTAGCCCAATCAATCAAAATAATGAATCATATTCCGCAATTATGGATCGCTATCATGAGTACGTGTCTAGAAAGTACCCTGGTACTGTTGTTGATGCTGTCAAAAGACTTGTTGCATTTAAGAAGAAATAAGTTGCCTGCCGTGAAGTCTTATTTGCCAAAGACATGATTATAACTAAAAGGAAAGAATGGGTTTTCCAGCTGTTAAACCATGTTGATTGGAGAAGATACAGATATTCTGATGTTATTGTTGAATCATGCAGATACAAAAGGTAACAATTTATATTTTACCTCCGAACCCAAAAAAGGAAAAGACCAGAAGATATGGGATATTAAAGCTTTTCAACGGTGCCTGGGTAAAGGTGTATGCCGTCGCTTATTGTTTGGCCACACAATTTTAGGTTCTGACACCACGTCAAGAATTATTAATGGACTTGGAAAAGGGGGACTAGGTTTAAAAAAAGCTATTAGCCAATGATATGATGTATATTTTCAAGTAAATACTTGGATTGGATCGACGAGGAATATGTCATCTTTAGATTGAGGTTGGACGGTTAGGGAAGGAGTTTTAGTTCCTATCATGACAGATATTGAACCTGCTCCAACAACATTTTGAAAATAATTATATCTGGGCAGCGCTCCTATAGGGTACGCCCATTACAAAAAAAAATGTGGGTACCTAGGCACATGTTCTTTATTGCGGTGTAGTTGTAAAAACCATAAAGAACGGAATTTGATCTTCTGCCGCTTGCAAAAATTGTAAAGGTGTCAGTTGCTTAAATATTCATTCAATTGAAGATGATTATGTGAATGAATACATTACCTGAAACTACAAACTTGACTTCGTTCGATATTTAACTCTATGCCGCCATTGGAAAATTCCGGCGGAATGCTCGCTCCTGATTGGCGGAGAGCTCGGCAGCCATTTCCAAAGTAGGTTTGTAAATTTTGTAAATGTTCTCTCTAATGGCTATTCGTCGAGCTGATAAGGCTCACCAAATCCGCACCCAAACAGAAAATCTTGCCAATCAAATTTCCAAAATCTTTGTTGGCTTCCAATAAACAGTTTTAATTAGCCTTGCACCAGTTTCTTTATTTCATTAAACACCAATTAAATACATAATAGGCATAAATAACACAAAAACCATCGACACCTAGCGAAATCTTTGAAGTAATGAAACAGTTCGTCCGTCGTGCGTCTTATTCGGCATTATAGGGTATCCTCAACAGTAGGGCGCTTCGTAATAGGCGGCCGCTTGACTTTGGGTTGAAGTGCCTTTCGAACTGCGCGTCTTTTTCGGCACTATGGGATTCAGCATTTAAGAGTAGTAATTCCTTTTTCTTGCTACGCCTTCACACAACTCCTGCTTCCTATTTAAGTAATAGTTATCCAATAATTGTGAATTGAACTATACTAAAGTAAGGATTTTTCAACTTTGTTAGGTGTTCAACCTTTGGCTTGTTTATTTCGTCGACAAGACAAACTTACTTTACCAGCAGATCTTCAATTGCTGCATTTCATGCCTGAGGTAAACCTTAGACTCTTATGGCCTCAAAGCGAAAGAATATTGAGCGAGCAGAATGTAGATTAAACGTGTTAGCGTTTCAAAATGTAGTGATTGAATGCTTGTCTAGAAACACAATCAGACTTCGAAGCCAACCAATTAAGAAGTCGATTTTGATGCTTTAAATAACTTTAGCCAGCCATCACAAAGCCATCACGAAGAAACATTTCATGCCGTTGAAAACCAAAGTGACAGTTACGGTTCCCATGTGAAGACGAGTTTTCATACGGAAACGGGTAATCAGGTTCAGAATCAAATGACATTTTTTAAAACTGGGATGAATCTTTTTATAACGTGTCTATTGTAGAAGACGATTTAAATGCCACTGAACCAGTAGAACAACCTTCCTTTCGTCAACAGTTGGCTTTTGGGGCTGTTCAACCTGGAGTGTTGCACGGTCATGTTGACGGCTTGTTGGAAATACTGTAGAAGTTAGTCTAGCGTTTTTCTCTTTCTGAAAACACTTGACCCCGATTACTTGTCACCTGGTATCGATCTTTCCAATAACCCTTGTTTCACCCCATTTGACCTACTTTCAAGTTTGTTCTAGAGGTAAAAGAAGCATCTTCAGCAGACTACAAAAGCTGGTGAAAAGCTGAACTCTATAGCTCAGTAGTAAAGAATTCGTCTTTTCTTTCACTTGTTCTGTTTTCCTACTATTAAAATGTCGGTAACGAAGCTTAATGAAGAAGAACTTCTTAATATTCCTTCGTTACAATACTGAAAAGGAACCCATGCCATTATGTTTACCAAACGGCGTTCGAACGCTAATTAAAACAATTTGTAAGGTTCAATTGACCAACATGAATCCTGGGGAATACTTCCATTTTGGGATGTTAGTATAGGCTTACAGCAGATACTCTTTATCAAATTGCTTTAACTCCACAAATAATAGTTTTTTTAGGAAATTGCTGTAAATGTCGACGGGTTACCAATATTTAGTAACAGTTCAAACAAACAGTTGAGAGCTCAATCGTTCAGCTTGTGAGAACATCGGCCGTTGGACTCCTTGTCCCAAACGAACGCTGGCCGTGTTTGACATAGGGATTGCTGGTACTGATAGGGACGTGGATGACTGTTCAGTCTGCTCTTGAAAGCTTTCAAACTGGTCGACAAGATCTTCAACACTACTAAAATGCATGACTTCATCCATGCCGAAAGCACCATCAACTTCTTTGTTTTGATTAACGATTTCCGACGGATAACTCTACTCCGAGTAAATACCGGTGAAGATTTCAGTCCTTCAATCGATTCAAATGCGTCCGGACTTACATTAGAGAAAACAAATTAAGGCCTGAATATGTTTGAAATATTCTTTATGTTTCTCACCGACATAAACTTTTTCTAATGGCAAATACATGAACGATAGCAGAGGATCGAGAGTTTTGCCGCTCTCTTTGCGGACGTATTCAACATCCATGAAGTTTTTGGCTAGATTTTTCACAAAAGCATTAAAAGTTTTTTTTAGTTCATGAAGAAAGGGGCCTCTGACTGGAAGAGGGTGTTAAAATCGTTCAGGCAACTTAGAACATATTCGACGAACTCTAATAAGGCTTCGTCAGCGGATCCATAAGCATTTGAAGAATAAGGTCGGATGTAGCTTTCGGGTTTGAAAGAGTTTCTTCGATGAAGTAACAAGCAGTCCACGAGTCAAGGAGACCAAAATAGCGGGTTTCGTGGGGTGTTTCTTTTCGTGGGTGTCCTTAAAAATGGGAATATTGGACAAACATAATATAATATTGTTCGTCAGGATAATTTAGGTCGTTTAAAAGAAACCTCAATGTTTCATCCCATGTAGTTCAGGAGATAATCACGATTTTTATTAGACGGTTTTCCAAAAACCCAAATTTTCGACACAAGTAAAAAAGTTTTTTGGTTGGGTTAAAAATTAAATTAAAATAAGCGTCAGATAGCCCAGGATTTTATCTTTCATTTGCCTGACTTCGAAATAATCGATAGTTGCATATGGTCTTTGGTATCGTCTGCCGGATTTGCTTCTAAATAATCGATAGTTGCCTATCGTCTATGGTATCGTCTGCCGTCTGGACTCTTGATTTTTTTCAAAGTCTATGTTCGAGGTCAGGTAGCCAAACAACTGGTCTGCTTCTATTCAAACATTCATTCCAGTTTTCATGTGCGTATATTGATGGTAAGTTTTTCCAATAATGCATTTCATTACAGCAGTGGATGAGTGGCTAAACGTATTTCTTCCTGTTATTAGGTAAAGACATATCAAGACATTCCTGATATTTTTTTGTGTTGTTCGAGTGAAAAGCAGGCTTTGAAAGCTATTTTGGATAACTCAGCGTTTCTCATATCGGTATTCTTCTTACCATACATTTCGTTTCAAATCTATAGTCTAATTCTTTTCATAGTTCTCCTATTTAGAATGTCTGCTCAAAGGATCGTGGTACTTCCCCAGATATCATGTATGCAACTTTAGTCAGTGAACGCCTTTGTAAAAGTTCTCTTTTTCAAAAGTTAACTGCGGAGAATCCCAAAGATTTTCTTCGCCGCACGCGACAAGGCGGCACACGGACGAGAGAGCGTGCTTATGGCTTTCGACGGGATGCGTGGTTCCAATCTGTCTGCTCATGCCCGTTTTAAGGGGCAAAGAAACAAGTCGAAAGGCCCGGTTCATCAATCCCAAAGCCTGGCGATCCCGTCCGAGTTGTGTCCGAGTGCGACAACAATCTCCGGACTCCCCACAAGTCAAACTTCCTTCTGAGAGAACCTTTAACTACTTATTGCTAGCATTTGATATTCACATAGAAATAGCGACATACCAAACACGGATTTCAACCGGTTTGGCTAAAAAAGATATAGAGAGAAAGACATCGACCGGACTTTAACCGCGTCGAGTAAGAGAATAAGAGAAGAAAAACAGAGATCAAGATAGATTAAACCTTTTATTAGCCTACCCTAATTGGTGCGCCATAGTAAAATCCAAATCCACAGCAATCAATGGGAACAAGCACGGAACTACAGATGATAACACAGTACGATAGACAGAGACAAAAAACACACAGAGCGAATACTTTCCCTTTCTCTCCCATATATAGGGTGTCATCCCAATGTTCTAGAACATAAAGGGAAAGTGGTGACACCCGTATACCGAGAAAGGTTCAGGTAGATAAAGTTTAGTCGTGGAAGGGGGGCGTATTTTCCTTCGCCGCGCACGAGAATCGGGCCGCGGACATTACAAGGTCAATACGCAAAAAAGGCCAAAGTGAATGACCGATTTACTGACGTCATCGACAACCTTTACATCACTCCCCTCCACTGAAGATTGCGTCTCGCAATCAATTTTAAATTTCTCAAGCCGAACACTAGCACATTTTATGCGAATTTTTCCAAAGGAACACAGAACCACTGATTCAATTTCCGTCCTATCTACAGGCGGATAGGACTCCAACAGCCAAAATTAGCCGGATACATATAAAAAACAGGGCCTTGAATTGTGTCGTTTGGGGATCGCTGGTCGGAACTAAGCTCCGCCATGTGGAAGACAATTTAATGAGAACATGCGTGGCCAAAGAAATTCTTTCTCTGCTTCGCACCCCGGGGACACGTAACATCAACAAACATGGAATTCAATGTGGTTCAGTGTACGAGAAGAAACATAATCAAACGATAAGAAAAATAGGAAGAGAATTAGGGTCAACATATAATTAAACGTAATGTAAGGGGAAAAGGAGAGAAACACCAATAACACCAAGATTTAAGAAAAGGGAAACTTAGTTTGAGGAGGACATTTAGGGTTGGATGGCGCACGTTCCGCAGGCAGCAGAAGTGACTCGTTGAGAAGGCGTCTTTTTTCGTCGGGGCATATCATCGGTGATGATAGCGGTAGACGTTGTTGATGGAGTGGAAGACGGCTGTAGATTGATGACAATTGGGGACGAAATCGGTTGAAGGGGAACAGTTTCGGCTGCATCTTTAGTCGAGGGTGCTGGAACTGGTTCTTTTGCGCACCATGTATAAGGGTTCAATATGGCCAAGGAGGGAAGGAATTTTAAAAGTAATGAACCCCCCACAAAAACGAAAAGCAAGTAATGAGAGTGTTCCAAACCCAGTTATGGCTCCAAAGTTTTTTAACCAACTGCCTACTCGAGAGAGAAACGAAATGTGAGGGGCGTCTTTTGGATTTAGAAGGAGATTCGATACGTGTCGGTTTTGTGTGATGTCTCTAGTGTGATGTTCTTGTATAGAGGCAAAAATATCAGCCATAACCCCAGAAGAACTCATGGGATTATTTTTAATTGAGGGGTTCATTTGTAATAAAGTACCTAACGTGTTGTCTGCAGCAAAAGGACTAGTGTTCACTAACTTCCTACCCTGAACCTCAATGTTAGGAAAAACTGGGACCCAAGAATTGTTTTTAAAGGCATGAGTTTTACCTCCAAAGTTTACGAAATTTGAATACCAGTAGCATTCAAAGAAGGGAGTGAGCTCCCATCCTTCAATGCTGATGGTAGAGTTTTGGTACCTCGGCTGAGGGCCGCATTTGGTTATCTCTACGTCAAAAGTGACATTCAAAGGTAAGCATTGCAGCACGGAGGCCTGCAAGCCATTTGTGGATAATTTACTGCACAGCGGAAGGTCCATATGACCAGCCGCCAACCAGCCATTAGTTTGGGCTGTTGAAATAATGTTATGATGATGTAATTTCCTCGTCTCACATTGCAATCTACGTATCTCCCTGGCCAATCTATTTTCAAATTCAAGAGCGATATCCCGAGTGTACTGGACGTGACCTGCCGACTCGATCTCAGCCTTAAGAACTGGAGCAACCACGTTAGTGGAATTAATTTTGTCTACAGCTTTGGGGGGTAGCGGAACGATTTTCGTTTGGACAATCTTATCATCAGTAGGGGGAGCAGCGTAAATAGTTACCAAAATTTTATCCATCCCCATTACCTTTTGGAAAAGGCGTTGTTTACAAAAGGTATCTAAAGTGGCATTAAGTAAAAAATCTGTTTGACTATGCCTGTCCTGTAACCGCATAACCTCAATTTCGGACGTGCGGAAAATAAAACCCTCTCCCGTAGATACCGTTTTTAGCTGACACGACTTTGATTCTTTCCAAGAGTTTTCCCAGACTAACGTAACTAAGTTGTGGGAGATCGAGCCATTTAACCCACCCGGCAAGGTACCTAGTGGAGAATCGATAGGACAATCGGCACATTCCGATTCGAGCGCGACCTCTTCTACGCGGCAATTAATAAGGGTCTCTTGATTCGTAGCCAGCCAACTTCCCTGCACATGAGGATAATCCTCTAAAGACCATCTATTGAGCCCCAATGCAGTCATAGGGCGCCCATCACACATTCTCGTGTCTCTCATTTTACGACAGTCTGAAGGACTAGTTTCTGCTGGGTGGCGCCATTGGGTAACAGTATGCCAGCCAAAGAAATCCGTAAAAGTCGACCGAAAAGCGATCCAAGTACTACAAGTAAACCCAGGAAAACGTTTAACTTCTGGGAGGTGAGAAAATAAGGTATAAGTGACAGATTTAGGAGGAGACGGGTCATCAATGACTTTGCAGTCGTCGTCATTGAACTTCAAGAAGCCTTTCATTTCAGCGTGACTGCAATCACAAACCGTGGTGTCAAATGCCCACGACCTGCACGCGAGCCCAATGAAGGCGAGAAAAACAAATCTGGTAAGGAAAGGGAAATGAACGAAATTTAGAACACACGCTTATTCGAAAACAAAAACACAACGAATTTTTAATTTTGCAAGGCTTCTCTAATTGCTAAAACGATTTGGACGGCGCAAGGCACTCAATGGCCTTAAGCCAACACGTCTCTCAATTGTGGGCCAAGTAGAAGGACCACAAGACCCCTTTTTCCCTATTGTGAGCGCAGCCCCTGCGACTGGGCAGGGCTGAGGCTCCAGTGGTTGATCAGACACACTAGGACTACCCAGTTCATCTGGTACTAGCAAGGAATCAGAATCGTCAAGTGGCTTTTCCTGTCGTAAATCATTGAACTCAACACAGTCCTCGTCTCTCCAAATCATTGATTCGGACAAGAGTTTTAAACGGTTGATGTGCACTGTCTGTGTACGAGCCCCATCATAAGACCTAATTTCAACTGTGCTGTTCAAGTAAACTTTCAGAATGCGATAGGGTCCTTGGTAAAGCGGATTTAACTTCTTGCTTGTACCCGGAATTACTACTCTGACATCAAGAAGGACTTTATCTCCTATCTCGTATAATGAGTCTTTAGCTTTCTTGTCGTATTGGATTTTCTGTCGATTGCGCGCGTCAATTAAGTTTTTTCGCGCTAGAATGAACCCTTCTGACAACCGCTGCATAATTTGACTCTTATAGTCACGAGGCCTCACTAACGTAGAATCAGAAATAAGAAATTTATCAACTACCATAGACGGATCTCTGCCGTGATTCAAAAAATACGGAGTCTCCATCGTAGATGAGTGTACTGAATTCCGATAGGCGGATGCTACAACACCGAGCACTTCTTCCCAATTTTCAAACCCGTCTGAAATGTATTTCCGAATCATCTCGACGACGGTTTTGTTAAACCTCTCCGTTAACCCATTCGATTGGGGATGATAAGCGGTCGTGGTTGTATGCTTTGTCTGCAAGGCCTGACACAAATGATTGAACAGTTTTGAGGTGAAATTGGTACCTCTGTCCGTAATAATCTTTTTTGGAGGGCCGTGATAAAGAATCACTCGTTCCATTAGGGCTTTACACGTGGACAGAGCCGTTTGATTAGGGAGTGCAACCACCTCAACCCATTTAGTGAAGTAGTCAGTAATGACTAATACAAAATTATTCCCCTGCAGTGAATGCGGTCGAATTGGACCAAGAAAATCCAATCCTAACACTTCAAAAGGAGCATGTGTTATTTCAATTGGATTTAAAAATGTCTTAGCAAAAACACGACGTTGACGAGCGCACGTCTCACAATTTTTACAATAATTTTGAATATCAGTCCTCATTTCAGGCCAATAAAACTTGTCTTGGATACGTAAATACGTTCTCAAGAAGGCCAAATGTCCGGCTAACGGAGAGTCATGATATTCTTTCATTAGCGCTCGACGAAGAGAGTAAGGGATTACTGTCTGTAACTGAACAAATTGTCGACGCTTAGAAGACGTAGGAACACTTTCGCGACACAAAAGGCCGCCTGAAATACAATACAATTCAATCTCTTTCAACCATGTGGGCGTTGCCAACAGGTTTTCTTCAGACACTACACCATCTTCTAAATAAAGCCGGATGTCCTTGCATAAAGGGTCTGAACTCTGTTCTTTCGCAACTAGCTCGAACTCAGCAGGTCTCACTTCAATTACTGATATAGGAATCCGGGAAAGACAATCTGCATTGTTGTGAATTTTACCCGGCCTATACCTAATAGAATACTTTACCCCAGCTAAGAGAATCGCCCAGCGGCCAAGTCTACTGTTCTCGTCCTTATAGGTGTTCAACCATTGAAGGGGTCTATGGTCACTTATAATCACGAACGGATCGTCGAGAAGGTAATATCGAAACCGTTCGATACCCTTGACGACCGCTAATGCTTCTTTTTCTATCGTCGAATACTTAATCTCTGCGGGAGTTAAGTGTTTACTAGCGTATGCAATAACAACCTCATTCCCATTCTGAATTTGGGACAATACTGCGCCTATGCCATAATTACTAGCGTCTGTATAAATCTGAAATTCCTTAGTAAAATCAGGGAACGCCAAAATTGGAGGAGAAATCAAGCAAGAACGGAGCTTCTCAAAGGCCAATAGCTCGTCCTTTCCCCAAACAAGGTTGTCTCCCTTCTTTTTTCCTGTTTGAGCGGTCAAGGGGTGTGCAATGGTAGCGAAATGTTCAATAAACCGGCGATAGTATGACGCAAGACCCAAAAAAGACTGTAATTCTACCACGGAGGTTGGCCGGGGGTAGGCCGCGATTCGCTCCGTTTTCTCCGGGTCAGGCGAAATCCCTTCGTCTGAAATTACATGACCGAGATAGTTAACTGAACGACGCATGAAAGTACATTTAGCAAAACCCAATTTCAAATTCGCTTCTTGTAGAAGATTGAAAACTACTTTTAGGTTTTCCAGATGCTCTTCCCTGGTCTTCGAGAACACAATTATGTCGTCTAAGTAGACTAAACATATTTTCCCTACGACGGAACGCAAAACATGGTTCATTAACCTTTGGAACGTTCCAGGTGCGTTTGTGAGACCAAACGCCAACCTGTTCCATTCATAGAGGTTATTATCTACAATAAAAGCTGTCTTTTCTCGAGAAGGCTCGTCCATCTCAATCTGCCAGTATCCAGAGGCCAGATCGAGGGTAGTAAAGAACCGTTGCCCATGGAGCATATCCAAGACATCATCTATTCTTGGTAACGGAAAGGAATCCTTCTTTGTTAAAAAATTCAATTTTCTATAGTCAACACAGAGTCTATCACCCCCTCCTTTTTTCTTCACTAACACGATTGGAGAGGCCCAAGGAGAAATTGAATGGCGGATAATCTTTGACTCTAATAATTCTGAAATTATTTTTGTCGCCACTTCCTTTTGACGCGGGGATGCGCGATAAGGGCGTAGACGAATGGGCCCTTGGTTCTGGGTGTCTATTGCATGTTTAACCAGTCCTGTACAACCTAGTTGCGAAGTACTAGAGGCGAACATGTGTCGGTGCTCTTTTAAAAAGTGTAACAGACTTTGCGAATCTTCGTCGCTTAACTCGGGAGACAATGGAATATCTAAGTCTAGCTCTTCATCTTTCGTCGTGGCCCCAACTGAACAAATACAACTTTTTTCACGTAATACAATGGACCCCAGTACCTGTAGTTTAGGCAAAAGGACACATTTATTAGAAATATTAACTACGGCTAGCTGAAATAATCCCCCTTTTTCATTTGTTGCAACAAATGGATCTACCCGTAAACTCACAGGCAGCTCGGGGGCCCGAATAAACGCGAAAGATAAATCTTCCGGAAAACGAATACCGAATGGAGCTGTATCAACGACAACAACCCCAAAGGGTTGTACCGCAACTTTGCTACTAAGAACGAATAAGGGACGCTGAGGAAGGCCCTGGCCAGGTTGCTTTACTCGATATACAATACGCTCACGCCCATCAAATATAAATGAATGCCCATAGAGAGCATCAAGACCCAATATACAATCTTCGGTGATTGCTTTCACGACGATAAACTCCTGCAGAAGCGTATCGCCTAAGACAACTATCTCCAGTTTTACTACCCCTATAGTATTCAATTGTTTATTATTTACATCATACAAATCGACAGGGACATTGGGTGAGAACAGTTGTTCTCTTTTACTAATTTTTCGAAAAATGTCTTCCCTAAGGAGGCTTCGACCGGCGCCACTGTCTACTAGAGCCATAAATCTAACATTCCCTACTACTATTTCCAAACGGGGTAATTTAAAACAGTCCTTATTCACGATCGGTGTCACGGACCGAATGCTCATTTTGGGTTTTTCCGACAACCCACCATCAGACCCATTGCAAGAGGTGGCTTTTAGTTTCCCTGTCCTCTAGGTAGATTCGGTGGACGTTCTGCTGTTTCTGATGCATAAGCGACGGGTCTTCCAGCCTGAGTCTCTTGGCCAGGACGATGTACTCTTTTAGTAGGACACTCCCGAGAAAAATGACCGACTGAACCACAATTATAACAGGCTAAATTCTGTGGATCTCTCCGACAGCGGTCAAGAGAATGACCAGGCTGATTACAGTATTCACAAAAATACGTATTTCTTTCCCGTTGGCCTTGTCGTCCCTGTACAGCATTTCCCGTACTCCCCTGATAAGGTCCACTATTTTGCCCAGCGCTATTACGTGAAATTCCGCCAACCGGCACATTCTTAATGGCTGTACAAAGAGCACCAATAGCCGCATTAGTCTGGGCCATCATTTGAGCCATTTGCTTGTTATTTTCTTGTAATAATACTTCCAATCCATTTGGAGGAGTAGAGGGGGATACTCCTAGGCGGGGGTCATTGCGTTCACAAAATCTACACTCCTTTTTTCTAGCTTGGTTTCTTCAAATGATGCGGCATACCGTTCTGTAGCCTTCACTAAAAGAGATAGGTCCTTAAAGTCTTTAAACTTGACAGACTTGCGTAGCTGGGGTGACAGACCATCGATGAACTTATCCATTACCATTTTACATCTCATCTCGAGCAACTCTTTAGTTGCTACAGTAGAACCCAACGGGTATGCAAACAAAAATAGTTTTTGGAGGCGACACTCGTAATCACGAATCGTCTCTCCTGGCATCAGAATACAGTTCTTGTATTCTGTACAGTATTGTACCCGATTATCTCCTCCGTGAAATCGTTCATGGAGAGTTTTCTTGATACTTTTATACGATTTTGCCTGTATAGGATGTGTTTGACGAAACGTATCCACACAATCGGCTGCCAACAATGTTAGTTTCGAGCAAAGGAGAGAGATTTTTCTACCCTCTTCCCAAGTAGCCGTGGCCAATACCGACTCAAACTGCTTGATCCAATCCTCGAACCTAGTGGAACCTTGTCCACTGAAAGCTAGTACAGAGGCCAACAAGGAAATGGCTTGCTGTTGCTCTTGGTTAGCGTAGTACCCGGTCCACAGTTCTGCCTCGCTGCTATTCTTTGACCTAGTAGCCACCTCGTCCCCACGTAACACTTGTGTCATGGCCAGGGCAGCACCGTCTGCATAGATTGTAGCCTGCTCGTCGTCGATGCCGGCCGCTTGCATTTTAGCAAAGACTAGTTTAAACTGCCTCTTATAAGCCGCCTTTGCAGCGGGGGTCGTGAGTGACATTTCGCCAGCTGTTTTACTCGGACTAGTTTCAATTACTGTCTCAGCTTTCGGTTTAAGAAGTGGGGACTTAAGAGGGGGTTTAGTTGTTTCAGTGGATGAGCTTACTGTTTTTCGATTAGGCCTTCGAAGTTTAATGTCGGGAACGGAAAACCTTTCCCCACCCTTTACGCGTTTTGGTTGGACTCTTGTGGGCAACTGGACTTTACGGATTCGACGTGCGTGTAGCTTAGGGGTCACAACAATTGTTGGCTCTAGAGGCTGTGCATCATCTGGACAGAAGCGCCAACCTTCTTTCTGAAGTTGACTTATCTCGGTAAGATCAGGATAAAGGGGATTACTTTTCACCAAGCCGGCTCCCGGTATCTTAAAATATTTACGCGTAGAATCGTCGATGGTATCTATAATATCTTCCACTTTTTCTTCTTCTTCTTCTTTTCCCTCTTCTTCTCCTTCTTCTTCTTTGTAGTCTTCTTCTTCCTCGTATTCTTCTTCCTCGTATTCTTCTTCCTCCTTTTCGTCGCCTTTCGCTTCTCCGTCACTGTACTCACTATACTCGTCACCGCTAGCTTTGACAGGGAATAAAAGGGGGGACTTTGAAGGCTTTGACGCGACAGAACCCGAACGACTGTTTTTTGGCGTTAATTTTTTTTTGATCGTATTTAAGAGAAGAGCTATTGATGGCCGAGGTAGTACCCCAGCTGCTGGTGAATGCTCTACGCGCATTATAAAACAAGGTAAAAAGGGATATACGACTCGATTCAATTACGCGAACAGTTTAAAAAATTTGGAAAAAAATGGCAACTGACATTATAAAACAATGTAAAAGAAATAAAGAGCTAACGGCTCCAGTCAAATAACGAAAATTTAAAACAACATTTGAGAAATATCAACGGCCGAGAGGTTGGAAGCGGATCTCGCCGCTGCCACCAATGTAAAAGTTCTCTTTTTCAAAAGTTAACTGCGGAGAATCCCAAAGATTTTCTTCGCCGCACGCGACAAGGCGGCACACGGACGAGAGAGCGTGCTTATGGCTTTCGACGGGATGCGTGGTTCCAATCTGTCTGCTCATGCCCGTTTTAAGGGGCAAAGAAACAAGTCGAAAGGCCCGGTTCATCAATCCCAAAACCTGGCGATCCCGTCCGAGTTGTGTCCGAGTGCGACAACAATCTCCGGACTCCCCACAAGTCAAACTTCCTTCTGAGAGAACCTTTAACTACTTATTGCTAGCATTTGATATTCACATAGAAATAGCGACATACCAAACACGGATTTCAACCGGTTTGGCTAAAAAAGATATAGAGAGAAAGACATCGACCGGACTTTAACCGCGTCGAGTAAGAGAATAAGAGAAGAAAAACAGAGATCAAGATAGATTAAACCTTTTATTAGCCTACCCTAATTGGTGCGCCATAGTAAAATCCAAATCCACAGCAATCAATGGGAACAAGCACGGAACTACAGATGATAACACAGTACGATAGACAGAGACAAAACACACACAGAGTGAATACTTTCCCTTTCTCTCCCATATATAGGGTGTCATCCCAATGTTCTAGAACATAAAGGGAAAGTGGTGACACCCGTATACCGAGAAAGGTTCAGGTAGATAAAGTTTAGTCGTGGAAGGGGGGCGTATTTTCCTTCGCCGCGCACGAGAATCGGGCCGCGGACATTACAAGGTCAATACGCAAAAAAGGCCAAAGTGAATGACCGATTTACTGACGTCATCGACAACCTTTACACCTTACATCAGTTTGAATTGCATTTGCATACATGGCTTCAGTTTATCAACATAGAAGAGTCAAGTAAGTATTTCCTTTAAAGTATATGTACTCGTGTCGAAACAGTATTAGTAAGTTGGTTGGTTGGTTTGTGTCACTCCATTTTTCCTTAAGTGGATTGCTTGTTGATAGTCTGACACTCTTTCTTCTTTAGAATAGACTCATATTAGATTAATTGTAACATCCATACTGATTTAAACCTATACATTGCAGGTGTTTGGTTGTCATGGAAAGTAGACTGTGCTTCTGGCACTGCAACGGTAATCAACTCCTCTGTCATTTGCCCTTCGGAGATGGACTGCACAGTTATCTAAAGAATAACGTGATGAACACCAAAACGAAGTTACGTAATACGCCATCAATAAATAATACCTTCTTAGAGTTTGGTATTTTTCTTTTTTGATAAGTGAAAGAGCTTGAAAGTTGTTTTTCACTAGGTAGAGCGTATTCATTTCTATGAAACTTCTCTAGAACTCTCCTAACAGCTTCCTTTGGATTGATGGGTGTGTCTAATGCAGCTAATTCTATGATGAATTTGAGATACTGTTTTTCTGTTCTTTGTGGCTGCGTTCCCTGAAATTCGGTATCAGGAGTTGATGCGTTTGTCTGCCTATTGTTTACTGAATTAGAGGCGTCTTGTTTCTTCTTGGACCTACTGGGAGTTTTATTCGCCTTACTCACCGCTTCTTTTTTCTTTTTTGCAGCTATCAGCCTACTTATCTCATCTCGGATGTCACTTTCGGTCGGCAGGCACAATTCTTCCAGATACTCTCTTTTCCAAATATTCGAGGATCTTCGCTGGGCTACTCTTAGGGTTTGATGATATTTCCCCGAACTGATAGCTCTTCAATGTCTACTTGGAAATTGCGAGTATACTTTTCCCCGTACATATGCCCAGGTTCCTTGCGCAGAGCCCATTCTTCCTCAAATTTGCAGGGCAAAGAAAATTTTTCTGGTACAATAGGGCGTAGAATGTCATAACTATCAGTTGCTCTGGTGAAGAAAATCTCTTAATGGTGCTGCAACTGTAAAGCTTTTGACAAAGCGTAGGCAGTCATGTCTTTTTTTGGTTTGTTTGACTGTTTCAACATTGGAAATCTTTTTCTCCACCTTTTTTCACGCATGATGAGGTGGGATTTGCCGAAAATAGTAATCCCAGTCAACTTTCCAACTTCCTTGTCTACTTCTTTCTTTCTACCTTCTACTGGCGCGGGACCAGGACTGACAAGAGGGACCGGTAATGTGTTGCTCGACCAAGTTTCACTGTCTTCTTGTTCAGTGAGCTTGCAAAAGTTTTTTTCTACTGACATTTTTATTTTTCTTGACATTTTCTGCTGATGGACAAACCTTTTCCCGCTATTAATAAAGATATATAGCATTAGTACCCGCCTTCTTAACGCCATGATATGAAGTGTACATAACCTGAGTATGCGAAAGCTCGTAGATGAAAAGGAGGAATCTTGTTGAATGCGTGTACTGTTTGGGTTGGTTGACTGTAGAGAATCTGAACTTCGTTGATGCGCTTGATCAACTTTTTAAGCTTCGATTTCAGGCCATCAAATTCGTTCTCGAATTTAGTCAGTTTTGCCCTATCTAGCAGCCCCAACAACGCTGCCCTTATGAATATTGAAATACTGCACCATGGCTGCAAGTTTCTTTTCTACCGATATGTCCGTAGTTTCGTCGATAACGACTGAGTAAAAAACTTGCTTCAGTGTCTCCATTAGCTCTTTTGACAAGAATTGGCCTAGACCTAGAAGTGAGTGATAATAGAAATTAAGAGTTGGTTACTTCATAAGCCTTATTTTAAGTGTTCACTGCCTAGAGACGCAAGTGGCCCTCAAAATATGTAAAAGAATTTCATATAATTACCTTGTCTTATGACACTGCCTGTTTTTTGTTTTGCACACCTGATCTTTGCTACACTTTGGTCATCTGGGGCCAATGCTTGAATTAGAGGAACTAACTTATCAGCCAGGGATAAAGCTAGGTGTTCTGAGCTATGAAAATTGAAATTCTTGACTCTTTTATCGCCACTGCCTTTTCCCCAGTGCGTTCTCGGAAATAGTCCATAGACTCTCGCATCTTCATTAAAGCTGGTAGTTTCTTCATAGCTTCGTCGTGTAAGACTGTTTTCACATGCTTCTTCAAATTATTTCTTAAATTGCTCAAGAATTTAGAACATGCAATACAGTATGGCATGTAAACTAGTTTCCGGATGTAGCTTTTTTCTTAAAAGTTTCAAACAATTCGTCTTTCAACCAGTCATCAACGAAACCTTGTGGCTTTTTATCCCTTGATTTTGAATCCGAGCTGCTGTCAACATTGACATGTTGTTTAGGTTTCTTTCCTTGACGACTAGTATCCTAAGTGGAAAAGTAAATGGTCAAATAAGCTATTATTTTCTCTTAATAATCAATGTGATGATTTGAAAAAGCTCGCAAAGTAAAAACTAATAGACTTCAACTACGATGCCACAGCCCTCATTGTCCATCAATCCAGAACATACTTTTAGTATTACCTTTTGTGTCTTCCTCTTCACTTGCTTAGATGGAGATACAAATTCGACGTCATCTTCTTCTAACTCGGTATCAGTTTCCAAATTGGTGGGGACCACATCACCGTCGTCACTTTCTTCTAAACTCTCCATATTTATACGCACAACCAGTGCGTCCATTCCTGGCTATCTGTAGCAATTTTGGCTATTTTGAATGTGTCGGGCTATGGGGCTATAGCCAGGATATTTTGGAAAATTTGACTAAAATTCAATAAATTTCATTTCATGTTCGAAAAAAATATAAATAAATGCTAAAACAACTAGTATTTCATTTTTTTCTTCAACTGGCAATGCTATGATGACTTTTGTTGATGTCTAGTGTCTACTGAGCAGGGTGAAGACTACAATAGAAGCAAGAAGGCATGTTATAGTTTTCTCACTAGTAAAGTAGGGTAGTCTAGCTATTTTATTTATTTTCTTTCTGTAAACAAGAATGTCAAAACGAAGAGTAGATAATTCAATATTCATGTTCAAATTTGGTTACATTACATACTACATTGGCCATTTTTTGTCACGTATTAACTTTAAACAGAAACAGAGTGCAGATGGCAATCGTTCTTTCCAAAATAGTTGGCTAGCAGAGTCAGAATTTAAATATTTTCTAATTAAGAAAGTGAAACCTGAAGACAATATTGAGTACGCCTATAGCAATGCCTGCTCTCAGTTTCTCGCCAATAAGAAACACAGTTTTTCAGTTCACAAAGAATCAGAAGGCCACGATAAATTAATGAAGAGCTATCAACAGAAACTTTTGGATCAAAATAGAATGGCCGGTTTTCTAAATAATCCTGTTGAAAATATCGCGAAGTCTTTGGAACTGAGATTGAGTCTGTTGGTTGCCCAGCAAAATCTTCCATTTTCGTTGCCCCAAGACGTTCTCACCATTTTTTAAAAAGAACTGCCAAGTAATACTGTCCTAAAATGCACCTCTATGGGTAAAACAAAAACTTCCAATATCATAAGAGAAGGTAGTATTGTCATTTGTCCACTAGCTTAAAGTATTTTTACTAATTGGTTTATATTAATTGACAATTTAAAGGCATAGGAAAGTTTATTAATACTGATTTGGCCGAAAAGTTGAGGAATAATCTCTTTTCAGCCATCATCGATGAAATCACTGGTAAAACTTTTTAAATTTACAAGTGCGATTATTTCTTACTTTCAATATTTGTGACAGATGTATCAACACAAAATAAGATGACAGTTGTGACGTCTTATTGGGATGGTAAACTCAACTCGGAGAGGGGAAAAATGAAGCGGTGCAAAGATGCGACAGCCGAAGGACTCTACTCCAAATTAATGAAAGAACTTGAAAAGTCGAATATTCCTGTAAGTCAAATGGTGGGATTTTCTTCTGACACATGTAACACAATGTGGGGAGAGCAAAATTCGGTGGTTCAAAGATTAAAGGAGAAGATAACCCAAATCGTGACAGTGAATTGTGCGTGTCACAACAGCCATTTATGTTTTTCAAAAGCATTTTCGAAGCTTCCATCAATATTTGAGGAATTCCTTCGTCAAATACCAGGATTCTTCACTTCCAGTTACAAGAACAAGGACGATTTGGTTGAATTTCAAGAGTTTTATGATGTGGCGCAGCATGCCCTACTGAAACCTGGATTAACACGCTGGCTTACTTTACAGCCGTGCGCGGTTCGCATTCTTTAACAGTTCAATTCTCTTCTTCTTTTTTTCACTTCTTTGGTCAGTGAAAAACCCAACGAAAGTAACATCAAGTTGTTCAATCTTTTAAGAGACCCATTCACCAAATGCTATCTGCAGTTTCTAGTAATGGTACTAGACAAATTCAACACATTTAATGCCACTTTTCAGAGTAATAAACCATTGCTCCATGAACTTGAAAATTACGTTCACAACTTTACCCTTGATCTCTCTCGATTTTTCATGAGCGGGCGTATGTAAACAGTTAGAAATTGGCTCCTCTAAAGATTGATCCAAACAACGAAATGTCATATTTACCTGGTAAGACTTAATAACCAGAATTCAGTCATAGACTAATATATAATTTTGATAAATAAAAATTGAATTTATAAATAATAGGAGGACAAAAGTCTGACGAGGCTGTTGCTGACTGTCAAAATTTATTGACAGTCAAAGACGTGGCGGCGCAAAAACAGTATTTTACCATATTCTTCCCCAAAGAAAGAGCTGAAGCTGAAAAGAAAGCTAGGAAGCGCGCACTTGACTACGTAAGGAGAAGAAAATTCCTGTGCCTGATAAAAATGCTTTAGAAACTGATCCTACTCGCAAAATTTATGATTCAGTTTTTAAAGCTCGGTATAACGAAGAATTTGAAAGTGCCTTTACCCCACTTGATTATTTTTTCACCTCAGTGCGTAACTTCTACGCAACAGCAGTCTCCGAGATTAAAAAGAGATTTAATTTTGATGATGAGGTTTTTAAACTCCTCCCTATGGTAAAACCAAAGAATGCTCGCCAATTGTCTACCCAGTCTCTCTCGTCGCTTTTTAAACGATTCCCGGTACTATGTGACAAAGTCAATGTCGATGATGCTGAGAACGAGTGGAGGACACATGTTAATTTACCGGATGAATATTTTAATGTTTCGTCTAATCACGAGTACGTGGAAATGGATCCAGAATTTTATTGGAACCGAATGTTTTCTTATTCTAAGTCCCCTTCTGGAAATCCTCAGTATTCTAATCTCAAAATATGTATTTAACTCCTTCTCTCATTGCCCTTCAGTAATGAATCCGCTGAAAGATGTTTCAGTGTTATGAAAGACACGAAACCTCCTAAGAAAAATAACTTGCACAACAAATCAGTCAATGGTGTAATGAAAGGGAAAATGTAGCTGAAAATTCAAAAACAAACAGCTGCTACAGAATGGCCCCCACCATTGTCAGTCATCACACAGTCCAACCATATTTTAAATGCAATGATCTCTTTTATAACCACCTCCAAAAGAGCCCATCAAAATCCCATAACTTAGTCACTTCCTACACCAAGTCTATTCTGTGCCACCAAAAATGTAATCCCTGAACATAATGTAATCATTGTATGATTTGCGCCAATAAACACAGAAGGCAACACTCGTACCCAAGTACGAGTACGCCCCAGCTTAAAAAAAAAACAGCTGCTACGATTGATATTTCCGCTGATCTCATGAAACTTGCCAAAAAATTAAAAAGTAATACTGCTATTGAAAGTTCAGAGTCTGACTCTGATTCCGAATTTGTTGATGGACCGTGTTATTTTGATTAAATCGTAGCGTAAGTTATGTGTGATTGATGGCTTTAATTAGGAAATAATTAAAACATTGTTTTCAATAAAGAAAATCTGTTACCACCATGATCATAAGTCTATTTTCTTAAACTAGCTTTTGGCTATTTTTCTGGCTATTTTCAAAACATGAGTTGGCTATCAAAGGCTATTTCTGGCATCGTCGCAGGCTATAAGCAACATACGAGAGTGGACGCACTGCGCAAAACTATCGCTGTTTGAAAATATTTAAATTGGAAACCAAACAGCGTGATCAGTATAGAAATCGTTTACCTATATGTCCTTTAAGCTCTAAGTTCCTGGAAGTGGCTGTTTACTTGTTTGAACACGTGAGAATCGGCGCATTCACGAGAGTCCGGAAAATGATCAAATTGAACGAGTCACTGCCTCTACTATTGGTTGGTGCGACTGCGAGACAAAAAAAAATATTGAAAGCCCTAGAAGATTTCATTCGACAACTCTCATTGGTCTATTGTCTGTTTTGTGAGTAATGAGCGTACCAACGATGTCAGATTTCAAATGCGTAAGGCGACATGATTTCCATGAAAAATATAGAAAAATATCATTTTAACTAAAATGGGTAAAATACTGCAACATTACTAAAAAAATTGGGAAAATACTGCAAAAATACTGAAATACTGGTATTTTTCAAAAATACTGAATGGCGAAATAAAATGCCTAAATGTACTGCAAAACAGTACAGTGGCAAGTGGAAGCACAAAAAGGATGCTTACACCACCGAGAAACCCATGATCACCATCGTCAGCCAATCTGACATCCGCAACCTCGATGGCAGCAGCCAGTGGAGGTAAATCGGCAATATTTAAGCGATGACCTAAATATTCGCAGTGTCATTAGAAGCTGATTATTTTTCACAACAACCGTTACTAATGCCTTTTATTATGATTTGATGATGCAGCTATGCTGGATCTGATGGCACCACTCGCGAAGAGTCTCAAGTTCAGAAGAAGATCGGCACTCGCGTCGTTTACACCAAAGACTCGTACGGCAAGGACGTCGCCACCGATAAATACGAGGATGTTTACGGCAACACCAACAAGGGAGCTTCCTACTGGATTTCCCCAGAAGGCGAGCGATTCACTTTAACCTGGGCTGCCGATGAGGCCGGTTTCGCTCCCAAGGGTGACCACTTGCCCGTTGCTCCCGTCCACGTCTACGAACTTCCAGTGGCCCCAGTCCATGAGTACGTTCTCCCCGTCGCCCCCGTCCACGAATACGTTCTCCCAGTTGCTCCCGAATCCCCATTTAAATTCACTGGAGCCGGTTACAAGATCTTTTAAATGAGCCATTTGTTGAAGTGATTGTCAATCAACACCTTGTCACTATGTTCTTCTGAACAGCCGATATTATTTAATTCAATGCTGAAATTTATTCCAACAATATAAGAATTTTGCAATGGCAGCAAATAGCCAAAACGAATCCTTTGTGTTTGATGCGCCATTTATTTATTTGAAGCGTTAGATCACGTTTTCTTTGAAAATTATTGAAGTTCAAAATTTAAACAAACTTCTTGGAAAAGTATTCACACAAAGAAACGAGGTTTCATGCCGCCTCCTGACAAGAGAGTTTAACTCTTGGCCTCTGGTTACCTGTTTCATTCTCTCATTAAGAAATAATAGCCTACTATATGCTATATTAATACGAAGGTCTCGACTATACAATATCGTCTACCAATTGAGTGATGTATGCATCGGTAGAAGCATGAATCATATGTTTTATTAATAGCTATTTTTTAAATCCGTGACGCATGAAACATACGGTTTCTCACGACACCTTAAACGTATATTACTATAACGTATTACTCGAAAAAAATTTTAAAGCTTATCACCGATACTATATGCTATATTCCGGCGCTCCGCCACTAAGCTAAATTTAGAAAATCTAATTTGGCGTGGGTTGCAGAGATTATGTACCAGATCAATGTAGGTTCTATGAACCTACCAAATATTTTGCACTAGCGAATTTACCAGAAATATTGTCTTTTACCAGGTGTGGGGCTTGAACCCACGACCCCAATAGCGGGGACCAGATCTTAAGTCTGGCGCCTTAACCACTCGGCCAACCTGGTTGATTTACGAGTGAATGAAGGAAAATGAAATTCATTGAGAAGAAACGCGCAGTTCACGGCCTGCTTTTGGTTTCATTCTCATTGTATATACAAATAAATCACTCATACTGCGCTTAGAGATTTTCCCGATCCGTCATCGACTGCCCCACTTATTGGTATTATCAGCTAGCCTATTAAAGCTTTGAGAATTTAAAACAGTAAAGTGTCAGGTTGTGGCGATATTCCTTATAAATCGGACCAGTTAGGTCTGTTTTGGGTTTAGTAAAACTGGATTTCGGTGCATGGTGTTTGCGTCCATAAGTATTGGTTTTGAATAAAAATGCTAGGGTAGGTATAGTCTACACTTATTAGGCTGATGCTGATGCTGCCGATCCTTATTTTTTTAGGAATCACAGCAATTCGATTCAATTGATCAATCAAAATACGATGTTTAACAAATTACAACTTTCGACTGTTGAACGTAAATGTTCACTCATTACTACAGTTATTGATTTCGTGAGACTTTATTTCGAAAAGATTGTCACAGTAAGGAGGCTTTCAAGGTCAAAGTTGCAAACTTTTCTTTCGATCTATCTATACGGACTTTTCGATATAGATTTCGATCCACTTGAGACTTCCTCCTTTCTTTATTTCCGACCATCAATGTTCGTTTTATTTTATTTGACCTTCAGCGAGCATAAATTTCAGAGAACTAAAATTTAAAAGGACAAAATAATAATAGAAGCGGCTTTAAGTCATCAGTGAACGTACCCACGTCCAGTTTGTTTATAAAATGATACCTAGTTTGTTTATCTGTTGCAAATGAATGTTAGGTCCAATTCTTAAAATAATCGTGGCGGGAGTCGAACCCGCGGATGACTCAAATGCCAATGATAGAAGTCCGACGCCTTATCCATTAGGCCACACGACCTATTTAGGTAGCCATTGCCACTATGATATATAAAATCCTACTAATTACAATTTGATTTTTACGATTTGATATGAAATAAGAATTTTAGCTTGAAAATCGCCATTCCAAAACGGAAATCTCTGAAATATAAGGGAACATATCAACGACATCGCTCTCTAGGGTATCTGTTCAGTGTTCGGTACTGAATTTTCAACGAAATATATCCCCATTTGTCCTTTTTGTTGGTATTATGTTGGGAAGTGCTGTGAAAGAAACTGATATGAAGGAAGCTGCATTCAACCGAAGTATAATATACTGAAAATTAGGGTCCTACTATATCCATAGATCCTTTGCTAGGCAAAGGTCTCTGCCTTAATAGTTAAATCGAATCTATAAAGTAAAACACATCTATCATAATGACTGCTTGCCTCCTGAGAGGATTGAACTCTCGACCTCTGGTTTACCTTTGGAATTAAATCATTCCTAGACGTACGAGACCAGCGCTCTACCACTGAGCTAAGAAGGCGATGCATAGACAGGAAGCCATGAATTCAAGACCGATAAGCTAGCTAACTGCAATATAAATTGTTATCTGCTAGCCAAAAAAAATTTAAACCGTCACGCCAAGCAAGTTGGTAAGTGTCGAAATAACTTCAACATAAACATTCTTGAAGTAACTCGCAATAACAATAACTCGATAGAAAAAATTAATTTAAAGGTAAACCGCTTGTGTAAAGCCTTCGAATGTTGATCAGTGGGAGGAAGTAGGTGCATGATGATCTGAGTGGTTGGCCCATACATAGTTGGTCAATTGTGGTGTATGCCTTGGAATTTTCATTAGAAAGCGTATCATGTCTCATATTTCTTCTGCTTAACGGCTTAACGCTTTCGACTGTTTGGTGTATTTCATGTCGATTCAGTTTTCAGCTAGTTCACTGGTTTACTATATACGAAAGTTTTTTTTACTGACGGTAACTCGCTGCCAAAATGGAGTGACAGAGGATTGAACTCTGGACTTCTCGCATGCAAAGCGAGCACTCTACCACTGAGTTACCACCCCAGTTAAATAATGGTTACAAAACGATGAAACTATACAGTTTATTAATGTAAACTGTACAAGTTTTTATGAATTTAACTCTGTCTGGCTAAGGTAACTCAGCACCGGCATGTTAAAGAAAAAAGTAATTAATATTTAAGTAAGTTTAGAAGGAAACGTGACAATAC
Source organism: Ceriodaphnia dubia (assembly GCA_022539655.2). NCBI lineage: Eukaryota > Metazoa > Arthropoda > Branchiopoda > Diplostraca > Daphniidae > Ceriodaphnia > Ceriodaphnia dubia. The sequence continues at coordinate 1,530,199 of JAKUCG020000003.1, forward strand.
ATATTGTAAGTTTCGGGGAAAAAGACAACGATTGATTTTCTTTAGTATTAGACTCCTACTGGTTTTCTTTCATTAAACAAAAGAACCAAAACTTTCGATAATAGTTTCTAATTTACAAAATTTTTTTTATTTATTTATCTTTCTGACTAGATTATTGGCCATTCAGTTTAATTTGCAAAGGATATTTTATAGTATAGAAAAGTGCAAAGGGATTGGATCCCCAGTAACACCACTGTTTATTTAGTCCCAAATGACGGAACTGATACCACCGACTCGGTCCGACATTCTGGGCACCGGTATCGGTCCGAATAGCATGCAGTGCTACTGTGGGGACTCCCTCCAGTCCACGGCTTACATAAGCCTACGTATCCTACACTGTATCTTTGACTACGTAGTCAAAGCGCTAGTAGGCTACTAGCGCTTCCCGATGACACCATCCTGTCTTGAAACTTATAGTGTGTAACCAGAACATTGATTTCGCTAGGATTGCGAACACAACTATCATCCCAACCAACTGCATGCGTGATTGATATGACTGGGCTGAGCATTTTTACGAAATCATGCATCTTAAATGCATCTTTAAAGTGATTCATACATTATCCAGCCTCCCTAAAATATGAATTAACCCATTTCTTTTTTCAGTATTATTACTCTTGTTATTCTGTGATAGTCTATTTCATAAAATGAATGGATTTTGATGCATTGACCGGGAATCGAACCCGGATCATGCGCGTGGGAGGCGCACATTCTACCATTGAACCATCAATGCTTACAGATGTTCGAATTAATTATTATTAAGCGCGCGAAGGAAGTAAGTTATTGGAAATAGTAATGACGTCACAAGTGGGCCATCGATAAAGATGGCTCAGCAAATTGTGGTAAATGCCTCTTCTGAATCGCTTTTGGTTTTGTTTAGGCGTGGTAGACTATCTTACATACTAAGCTACTACGTATCCTGCTCTGTATCTTTGACTCCTAGTCCTTCCTAGACTAGGAGGGTAAGGACAGGGTGTAATCAGGACATTGTGTTCTGTAGGATTGCGAACACAACGACCACACCAAACTGGATGGGAATGGCGTGGTTGACTCGGTTGGGCTGTTTTACAAAGTCATCCTTGCCAGGACACTCTAACCAATGAGCCATCCCGATTACATCAGATGACGAGTAACTATTGCTATATACTTTACAGCTTTCCATCAGGACGCACTGCTGTAGTTTGTCCGGTTATTGCGTCTTACCTTGGGAATTGGTATTTTCCATCTTTTTTCAGTTAAACTATATTTGAAATTGATAGGAAAACCATTGATACCATCAATCCAATAGAATTAAATTTGTAGAATCGTTTGAAAAAGTATTGAGAATAATGTCAATAAAATGACTTTTTTTATGTTGCCTATTTGGCTTTTAGTTTACGTTAAGAGAGACACACCCCTTTTACTAATTCTCCGTGAGCACTAGGCTTTTTTTTTTTAAGAAAGGAAACGGCAATTTTGGGTCCCAATTTTTAAAAATCGGTATAGGCCTATTACAGATAGGGAAGAAAAATAGCTCGCAGCTTTTATCCTTATACTAAATGAGCGTTTGATGCCGCCGGTGACACCTCTAGTTGAAAACTGAGTAATCGCGTTACTACACGGATAATTTCATTTAAGGAATGCCGAATCTGCCATAAAATTATATGATCTGCTGAAGAGCAATTTACCCATAAATTTAGCATTTTTTCTATAACTCTCTTACCAGGTGTGGGGATTGAACCCACGACCATATACGAAGGACCAGATCTCAAGTGTTCAATAGCTGCATTTATCAACGAACGAAAAGGAAATTCGTTGAGAAGAAACGCGCAGTTCACGGCCTGCTTTTGGCTTCATTCTCGTATATACAAATTGCTCATGCTCATACTGCGCTTAGAGATTTGTCAGACCCATCCGTCATCGACTACCCCACTTATTGATAACGGCTAGGGAATTAAAAACAACGAAGCGTCATGTTGTAAGGAGATTCCTTTAAAACGGACGAGCTCGGGTGTTGCTCCCTATATAAATGAAGCCAACAGTAAAAGACGCTAACCTGTGTGGTGTCGACGCCGACCATGAATGAAGAGGAACTCATTTCCGCCTCGGTTTAAGGACCATAAAGGAGGACGAGCATGATGGCCTAGGGAAAAGTTCCCGATGGCGCTAACCCTAATTTCTAAGTTAAAATAGCCGATTGAGTGAGCTATTCAGGGAAACGGAGCAATTCAACATTCAAACAGAATTTAATTTTGTTTACTTAAACAGGGGACAGCGCGAACGCAGTCCCCCACTACCAAAAATTGTACTCCCGAGTTAATCACATTTGGATTAATCGCAAGGGTCAGCCCATCCCCAGTGCAATGGCAGGGCCTCGCCCTGGAGGAACCACCTTGGTGATCATGGTTGCCTCTGAGCCAGGTAAGTATGATTACAAACTTTTTTATCACACTATTTGCAATTTTTGCCAAGTAAATAGGTAAGTTGCACTGAATACATGTATTTTCAGACGAACTTGAAAAGATGTATAAATCTCATAAACTTTCGAATCGGACAAAGACTTTTAAATACCTAAGGGCACTAAAGTTCTCGAAATAAAATGTTGAAAGGTTTTTTTAGAAAACCGAAAATTAATATACTCTATACACAACCAACGGTATGCATGATTGACTCGGCTGGGCATTTTTACGAAGTCATCTACTCATCCTTCCCAGCTATAGGACATTTTAACCAGCCATAGAACCACCGGCTACATCAGCTATGTGTCATTAGCTTTATATATCGTTATATACTTTACGTAGGTTTCCAACTGGGCGCACTGCTGCCGGGTTGGAGTGTGTTGGAAATTTTATTTCAAGTCGTTTTCCAGTTTACTTCCCCTTGAAATCTATAGAAAAATCACTTATTGCATCAGCGATCATCCAAACAAGACTTGTAGAATCTTGTTGCTGCCAGTGCGCCGGTAATCAGTTGTAAGTTGTTCATCGGCGGCTGCCCTACGTGACATCAGCGATTATCCAAAGTCGCCGTTACCTAACTTCTACTCAAATTATCAGCTAGTTTGAAGTATCAACAACTTGATGTTTAGTCAATTCCTTTTACTTCTCGAATATCGAATTGGAAAAACCTACGCCGACCCCCATATATGGCGTATTCGCAAAGTCGTTGTATTTCAGAATGGCCGAATGACGAATGACGATGCAGTTTTGGTTTTCATCAGTTTCAATTTTGTCTTGTTCCTCAAATTTATTTCGCATACAATTTAACGCTGTATATTCTTTTCGTTTCAAAATGCAACGTTGACTTAAAACGTTATTGTCCGGTCTTGACGGACACCGATCTGACGGACCGAGTAATGATCTAATTGATCGCTAGGCAATCATAGGTTCTACCAGGTGTGGGGCTTGAACCCACGACCCCATTAACGGGGACCAGATCTTAAGTCTGACGCCTTAACCACTCGGCCAACATGGTTGTATATAAGATGATTTTATTTTATGGATCCGGGCTAACTCGTGGTAGAATGTAAGGCGCAGTTCACGGCCGGTTTCTTTTTTCTGATTATTCCATACAAAAATTGCATAGTGCATGCTATCAAGAATTCTCTAGGAGAAACGAGGTTATACTATGACTAAGTGTTCCAATGCGTTCCAAGCAGCATATTTAATAGCGTACCTGCCCGGTGGTCTACTATATATCCGGTAGAACTAAGATGGTGCCAATTCAGATGATCATTCAGCACGCCATGAATTCTTACCACCTCTGATCGGTTCATGTGGGAACACTTGTTTATTTGATCGCAGACAGGGCCGTAAAAACAAATGTTGGTAGGTAAAATCGATGTTGGTTTCTAGGGGAACGGCAATGACCTCATTACAAAAAGTTCACTGGTTGAAACATGAACGACCAAGTTCTATTTCACTGGAAACCTTAACAGTTTTCAAAGAATGAATTTCTAATAAAGTTTACTATATTAAAAGTGATTCGTGGAAGTGAAAAATAAGGATGGGGTTAGAGTTGGGTGGCTGGAGATCGATTTAGACGATTTACGTACCTGTAGTAGTGTGCAACTATTGAGGGTTTCCCTTCTCAGAATCACCCACATTTGAATTCTTCCTCTCTCGTCTACCATTTCAACTCAAAACGGATTCTCACTTGATACAGTGAACCATCGACCACCGCACCGGCTGCGGGTGTGGCTAAAAGGTGGACTTGGACTTGGACTTCGGGGGATCTAATCGGTGGACTTCAGGCCGTGGACTTGACCATTTTTGTAGTCTAGAAACCGTGGATTTAGTGGTCTAAACGGCGGACTTAAATGTGGACTTAAGTTACTAAACGGTGGACCAAAAGATGGACAAACGAATTTTTTCATTAAAAAAGCCCATCAACAGACGCCAACATTTTAAATACTGTCCAATGAAGTGGAACCGAACTAAAAGTATAATAGGGAAACCAAAAAGCATCAAATCAACAGGCCCACAAGAAGGGCAAGTCCAGCTGTACATAATTTTTAAAGGGAACCCGGAGTAAACAAATTCTTTCATACTGTACGTAAGCCAAACATGAATAGTGGGAGAGTCCTGTCAATCTCGAAGGCTCTTTAGATTTGGCAATCCGTTGCATATTATCTATATATTATAGTACTTGTCTCTCTTACTTTCGCTACTAACAGGGTGTACATGTGAGTATTGAAAATATTAAGTAAATTAATTAATTTCCAATTTTTGTTCGTAACGGGGCCTTTGTTAAATACATTAAAATAGCTATCGGGACCTTTTAATTTTTAAAAAACAGCAAGTCCATTTTATGGGTCCACCTTATAGTCATATAGTAGTAATCCGTCTATTCCGTGGACTTCGAGGGCCAAGTCCGTGACCTGAAGTCCACCGATTAGATCCCCCGAAGTCCAAGTCCAAGTCCACCTTTTAGCCACACCCCCGGCTGCTGCTAGTTCACTCCGATGCCGCTCTGCTTCGCTCTTCCAATCAAAACGTGAACTCTGTTTACGAAGCAGGTGTTGTATTCGTCAGATCATCTTAAAGGGACTTGCTTGTAAAATATACAAAACGTAAGTTATACCTCCTAATGTGTGGTTCTTAATTATGTTGCCTGAGTTTGACTATTAGTGCAAGTAAGAGTGCTACTAACAAGGCATTTAAATTCGAGTGTTTCCGTACGACAGTTTCCTTGTTTTATCCAAGTGATGGAACCGATCAAGAAAGTAGATTGCCCAACAAGCCGAGAAACCGTTCCTTCGAAAAGCAAATGGGAGAAATCGTTCGATGTAAATGTGAAGCTCCGACGAAAAGCCTCTTGTTCAGCTGATGGAGCAGAACCTCGCCAACATCCTTTGAAAAATCCCGCGTCGACGGATCTTGCACCATCGCCAACGTCAGAGTCGGGAACTGACGACGTTGAAGGCCCTGCTCCGAAGAAGAAAGCCAAATGCGACACAGACGACGATCGTGATGGCAGTTTACAAAGGACCCCGACATTACGGCAGATGTCTGCGGCTCTCCCCGTGCCGAGCCAAGACAAGGCCGTCCATCGCAACCAGTTGCTTGAATTGTCGCTGACAGAGCATCAAAGTGAACTGGACATTTTGCTGACTAACATTGAAAACCTGAAAACCTGTAGGAGGAATTTGAGTCGCAAAAATTGTCTCTTTGAAAAGACGGTGCTGCGTCGCTCGTTAGTGCTTTGCGACGATGGACTTGTGGCTTTCAACTGTCCTTGTTGTCGAATGACTTGTGAAAAGTTGGCGCAAGATCGATTACAAGACCAAAACAGTGCCCAAAGAAGATCACGCTGCAGCCGAGAACTCTGTCCATGTCCGGTATCTCAACACGCATTCCAACCGTTCGAGTGGTGTCAGAAATCAGTTCGATCGCAAGTGAAGATGACGTCAAATGAGGATTGGAGGAAGGAGATGATCGCCGCAAAAGACAAATTGTTTCATTTGCTGGATCAGATGGCCGCTAAAGTCCGTTCTCTCGACCCAACTCTTTTCGGATCGGACAAACCTAGCCGTTACGACTACTTGGCACGTATAGAGGGGCTCGCATCTTTTTCTTCTCAAGACAACGATTGTTCGACCCGGAACTTGACCTTATTAGGGCTAAAATATTCAAGTCACTTTCCTTTTAAATTTTAATGCAGAGAAATCATTTGCGTCGTATTGATTTGTATCCATCGACACGCCCTTTCGACGTCTTTTTGTGTTGTTGACTACTCGTAAATGGATCTCGAATACTTTGACGATTTTTCATTCAAATGTTTCGACACTCAAGATTGTCTTCCGATCAGTACAAAATTAATAAACTTAATTATTTGTGCCGCTTCAATTGAACTGAACTGTAAATAAACAACGCAGTTCGCACCCACTTTCATTATGAACTCTTAGCGATGTGAATTGTATTGAATTGACACGGGTCGTCTGTCTCGAGACCGTTAAGCTTACATCCAAGTTGATTTTCAACTGACAACATCGCAAACTAATCGTTCGATTTTTCTTGATTATAGTAAACGTAATCATCACAACACAAAACAATAACATTTACCGCAGTTGGTGCAAGTTTTCGTGATCTCAGTTGAACTTTATCAGTTCAAACTTTAGCGGGATTGCGAGTTTCCAGAGTGAACCCAATTCCCTGTTGTTTATTCATTTTGGTGGCGAGCCACTCGAGCACAGCGTGGCCCGAAATGACGGTGCCCCAGACGGTCTCGACGGATCTCTTTAACTGGTTGGAATTTTTCAAAGCAAAAATAAACTTCCAATGGATCAATTTCCCATTTGGGTCGAACGCTGGTTCGATGGCGGCATCCAGATTTGACAGCTGTTCCATCCCGATCGTCGCCAACTTGGAAGGATCGGCGTAGACCATCACCTCGGATTCTATTGGCTGGAAATCAGGATGGAAACAGTCCAGTTCGTAGAATGCTTCCGTCGTCAACTGCAAAAACAACAAAAATGGGACACGTAATTATTGTAAAAACGCTTCTAGATGAAATAAAAAGAATTTTTAAATTAGAACCTTTGGACTGCTGACGTAAAATTCCTTAGACGAGCGGAAACAGAATTCGCCGAGCGACTGTACGAACTTGTTTTGGATTAGAAAGGGCGACGACATGACTTGAACTTGACCCAAATTGACTTCCTCCACGAAGAAGGTGAAAACAAATGGGCAACGTGAGAAGTCGAACGAGTTATCGGCCGTCGGTTGCTCATCTTCGCCGTTTGATTCGGAAAAGTTTCTGCAATATTAATCGAATCCGAATGTGTGACATTCTCGGCAAAGTTAATTAAAATAACTAGTACCACACCGGAATAAAGTTCACTTACTCTTCTCTCGCTGGGTAGTCCACACTCGTCTCCGTCTCCGTCTTCTTCTTCGACTGAAGCTGAGCTAGTTGGAGAGCGTAAATGTTAACTGGAAGCTCATCCACCGACCAGGAAACGCACGAATCGCTGCAGGTTTCACAGATGATTGAGGAACATTTTCCAGACTATTTTATTTTTTTCAACTTGGGTTAGTGAACCGATAGAGAACTTTTGTTCAGGAGATGAGGATACTTAATAGTTAATACCTGGAGACACTTGAGGCAGATGGTTCGCATCGGATGAATACGACAGTTGAGGACCTTCGGCTGGTGTTCTTTGGCGTCGTACGGCTTCCAGCATTCGCTGCAAACACTCAGATCCGGTTCCGAGTCCGGGTCCGCAGAAGAAGAAGACACGGTCGCAATATTTTCAGACATTTTGCTCCCAACTGATTCGCTCGTTTAGAGTCTTTCCAGTGCTGAAACGCAAATGACTGCCTTTATCTTCGTCGAATCGATGTCGCAGATCTTTTTCCCCTTCCGACGTGTTCCGACGTTGATACGCGTTGATACGCGTTGATGCGAGCATCAACGACTGCCAGTACCCCCGAGATTTCTCTATAAGTAAAATGAAAAAGAAACATTTTCTTTTCGATTTTCATCAAAGACTAAGACAATATAATAATAGGGAGCGTCGATACCTCATTTACTGATTCATTATTTTGCATATAACGAACCGGATAATGGCGGGAAACTTTCAAATTTGATGATTAATAGGAAATTGACCTTTACCTTCTTTATGGTAACTGCCTTAAAATATACACAAGTGGACGGTGCTGCTTAAGCCTTCAATTTTTCTAACTACTATACGTACTGATGATAAGTTGATCTGTTTTTAAGGACACGCACAGTCTACCTTGTACATTGCCTTACACTGAAATCCAAAATTTATCGAACTTTCAATTAAGCTTATTATTATTGAAGTCAATAACAACGGCCTCATCCGGGTCTACGGTCGTCTACGGAGTCTGTCAAGTTCAAACAGAATTTCGCACCGCCATCATCTATTATTTTCAGACAATAAACTGTAATAGTTTGAGAGTTGGCCATTAAGTGAAGACCCTGTCAACCAGCAGCAATAAGGAATGTACGAAATACAAATGTATCTTCAAGCCAAGTGTTTAACTACATGGAGACAGTAGGGATCTTCCCGGATGTGAAAATAGTGACGTTGCATTTGTCTCATAGTAAAAAAAGGCTTTCACAGTTCCGCATATCTGGCACCTCGCAAGGCCGACACCTGTTCACCAAAGACTTAAAAAAAAGGCGCAGTTACAAAACAGAGTTGGTACGGACGTCATCTCATCTCTGTCCATATTTATTCATTTCAAAAATAAAACGTACATATAAAGTAGTTGAACATGTATTATAGGATATCAATGCATGGTTGATGGTGCTGCAGCACTACGCGCTGTGTCCCCTTTATTCTTACTATTTTACTATTATTATTATTATTACTATTTCTTATTATTTTACTGAAGACTGAGGTGTAATTCAAATCGGTGTCCGATTGGAACACGAATTTGACTCGAAAGATTAAAACGATTGTTTTTTAACTTATTTAGTAGTATGACGAGTTTAATAGTCATGATTCAAACCAGGACTCAAGGAAAGCTGGAGATTCAATTCAGCAGCTGAGGCAAGGAAATCGAAATTCACGATTGGGCATGCACCCTGACAACTACGATGGAACAGCAGCACTCTTACCGCCAAAGAGGAAAACAGGCTAACAGAAAGTATAGCGACGATGAATGCCACTTTTCAAAGACTCGGCGATCGCCGGCAGAACATCATGATGCGCACCTTTGTGTATGGCGGTGAAAACTTTAATCAACGAGTTAGAGAAATTATCCCTGAGGGTAATATTCATTCTTATGAATATACCGAAGGTATTAAGTTCCCGTTTAGGGCGTGATTTCATTTTTTTTTTTTTTTTTTTTTTTTTTTTTTTGAGGGCTTTTGGGGGGCTTGAGAAAGGAAAGGGATGGGTCTAGGGTAGGTTTCCAAACGTTTATATGAGAAAATTTAGTTTTCCGGCAGGCTATTAGATGGCGTAATAAGATTTGTACGTTAATAACCGATTTTAACCGACCTAACCGATTGTGATTTTGCTTTCCTAACGTTTATGCGAGAAATTTTGTTTTCCACCGGGATGTTAGATGGCGTGCAAGACTGTACGTTAACCGATTTCGGTGATAACCTTTAAAAAATTTTTCGAGTACGTTATAGTAATATACGTTTAATGTGTCGTGAGAAACCGTATGTTTCATGCGTCAAGGATTTAAAAAATAGCTATTAATAAAATTTACGATTCATGCTTCAACCGATGCATACATCACTCAATTGGTAGACGATATTGTGAAGTCAAGACCTTCGTCGGTAATTTGTTAAATGTAGCCTACTACATATTCTGATTACTCTTATAAAACATAAAGTGTAGGAGATGCTACCGTCTTGGCGAATTATTAATTTGCTACCGTTTGTCTCTAATTCATATCATTATCCGATTTATGTTAGATGTTTTGTGGCATTTATAACCACCTGGTTTCGATTTTGATTTGCATGAAAGGCATTTTTTCTAAATATTTTTCGGGAAAATGTCATTTCGCAGGATCGAACGTCTAACCTGCTTTCACATATATGAACTCAAGCGCAACGTTCTAACCACTTGACCACAGCAGTTAACAAGTAGAAAATAATCTCAAGTTTGAATACAATAAAATATGGTGTGTGGTACTCGATCTCGGTACACGGGGGCATATTTTAGGTATACATAACTTTCCTTAGGTTTCATTTCCGCATAAGTATAGGCATAAGCATAGGCATAACCTAATCATAGAATTACATATATTGCATAGTTTTCCGAAAAAATTTTTAACCCGAAGGTATTACCGAAGGGAATCTTGTTTGCAAACAATACTGTATTGACACATGTTTTTCATGCAGCATCCATACATGTTTTGTTGCTTCCTTCACTTCTCCATACTGAGCGGGCAACATAATTTTTTTACTCCACTCCAGCATTTGTTACCATTTCCTCTTCGGTCAGCCGCCATTTCCTCCTGCCTGTGGCCACACGCCCCACGGCAGAGGGGTGCAGTTCCACTCCAATAGCACCCTGAAATAACAAAGTAAACGAAGTATTAACGCTAAACATTTTTCAATGAGTCCTCGAACATTTGAACAACAAACATATATATATATATGTTACATAAGATGCTAAGTTGTGAAGCACAGATTAAACCAACATCAAAACAATCATTCAGGCTAGCTATAGTATCGTTTCTACCTTGCTTGGTCAATTTTTCAAAGTTGAAATGTCCTGTTCCGCCAATTTCACGTCGTTTAAAAGAGTAAATGTCGAATTAATAAATTACGTGCTTTTCGGCTTATTGGCAATTTCTGTTTAGTGATGTCCATCAAATAAAAGAAATTTTGTCTTACGTTGTCGTTCCTCCCTTAAATTATTGTCCTCGGTAACGTCGTGCGTTTCTACAAATTATTGAATAGAATTTAAGAAGTTAGGATTCACGTGAGCGAAAATAGATGTGAAAAGCAAGTGAAAAAGAGAACTGCTCAAATCTGGCAATATAAAGTTCTATTCTCCCTTAAAGCTTAACTTGTTGGTCTAGAATCTAGATCTACCCTAGATTATTCAGCCAATCGTCAGGTGTGGCCATCTAAGATAAGAGTTAATCGAGGATTAGGTGCAAGCGGAAATACGGCTTTAGTTCTAGCATGTACAATATTAATTGCGCCGTGTGGCCGTCATCAGACCTTGCGTCGTAAGTAATCAGACAGAAAAATGGTGTTCATAAGTCCTATTGGTTGGTCATAATACGTCTAAATTTCTGTCACATTAAGAATTTTGGGACTTGATACGATCGACACGCATGAGTATTCCAGTCATGAGAACTTTCTTCATCGGTATTTTTAGAGACAGTAAAACTAACGATAAGTAAACGGCCGTTACTGAGTAGTACAAAAAGAATTTGGCTCTTTTATATATTAACTTTAAAAGTGATAATAAGAATCGAGGGGGTCGCAACTCTAATAAGGGCGTACGAGATTCTCGTGATTCTGGAATCAATTTACATCATGGAGCCTTATGGGTGATTCTTGGCCAAGTGTACGAGATTCTTGTGATTCTGCACGCAATTTGCAGTCAGTTGCGGGCTCCTCGATAAGAATATACAGCGTACAAACTTCTGGCTTACATCTTCTGACGAGTACATCGGTAAATTTTGTGTTCGATTCGAACACGGTAAAAAATTGTGACGGTTTCCGGTGTAGAATGTACAATGGAAACAGTTGCGTCTTAAGTTATGGTGACGGAAAGCATATGTTCATAAGTTTTTATGACGAAATGTACTTTTGGCATGTAAGACGTATGGTGAAATTTTTCTGGTTCAAGTTCTTACGCAGTGCACTATCGCCGGTTGCATGGTCGAAAGGCGTCATGACGGCCACCCATAGCGCCTGCATTCTGCATATAATATTGTACATACATATAATAACAAATAATAATTCCCTTATTTTTATTACCCATGGCATTTACGTTGGCAAACAAGACGACACCGAATGAGAAAACCTATAACAAAAAATCAAATAGGTTTTCTCTGATGAACTACTCTTACACATTGCGATTTAGAAAACTTGAAAAAAAAACATTTAAAAAACGGGGTGTTGGGATTTAGCCTACCAAGAAGACTGGAAAATTCATGAAAACAGAAGATTGAAATATCAAACGACGGTTGAAGATGTACACGTATTAAGATAAGAGCTGTTGTTGGTGCATATGAACCTTACAAGTTACAATCCAGACGCTTGACAACGAATGAATCGGGCCAGCTTATTATTGTTCATTTTACGGTCATGACTCCATGAGACAAAAAACTCATACATAATCAATCTTGTCACAACTTCCCTGTCGCAATCGGTCTCAACTTTCAATCTTGTGGTGTAGTTTGACATCCGTCGTAATTATAATACGGAAGAGGCGAACGACTTGATAATTTGTCGTCGTTAGTTGAGCAATCGCTTGAGGGAAACGCTATCGGCAGTCACAGTCACAGCAGTCGTATAGACTATATTGGCTGTACAATCAGTTATTTTTTCTGCAGCCCATAATATGACAGCCACAACAGCAACAGCAGGGGCAACAGAGACCCTGGAGTATAGGGCAAATAAGAAGAGACCGGTGGCCGAATACCTGCCTGGTCCAGCGTCTCGCTCTCAAGTATCGATCGACGCTAGCTGGCCAGTACAATTCCGTTCTAAAAAGGACTCGTCGGCCTTGAATGACATTTCCAATATTAACGGCATCGATTCGTGCGATCCGCTATCAGACGTCATCAACGCCAGCCTGGAACTCGCTGGCCCAATTAGCCGAAGGCCCAGAAACCGGAAAATGTGACCAAGACCGAGCACAACACCGACCGACCGAGCACACCGAGTTCAAGGATCGGCGTACTTCGCAATTCAATCATGCAGCTGTTGACTTTCGGAGAGAATGTGCTGATGGAAACGGAGAACCAAATGAGGTAGTGGGTCGTGTCCAATCAGCAGCAGCTCGTCAGCTCCACCAGCACGCCGCACCTATCTCGTGCCCGGAATACGGCCAACGCTAAGGGATATCGGCTAACTATGTGATGTTGCTTAAGCCTTCATTTCTTCTAACTACTATACTGATGATAAGTTAATCTGTTGTTAAGGACATGCACAGTATACCTTATACATTGCCTAACTCTGAAATCCAAAATTTATATCGAACTTTCAAGCTTATATTATTATTCAAGTCACCAACAACAGCCTTCTTTCCCGGTCTACGGCCGTCTGCGGCATCCGTCAAGCTCAACAAATTTCGTACTACCACCTATTCTTTTCAGACGCGCAACTACAAGTGTTTGAGACTCGACCCTTAAGTGAAGACTGAAGACCCTGCATGTCAAAAAGCAATAAAGAATATACGAAATGAAAATTATATTAAAGTGTCTGCAAGCCCAAGTCTTTAACTACATATAAAGACGGTAGGTATACTCCCGGATGTGAACATAATGACGCTGCATTTGTCTCATAGTACGTAGTATAAAAAGGCTTTCACAGTTTCGTACCTGACAGCAGGTCCGGTCAACATTTGTTCACTGAAAACCTAAAAAAAAGGCGGAATTGTAAAAAGGCAGCTTTTGTGAGCGTTTGTAGGCTACGGGCGTCATCTCATCTCTGTCCATATCTATTCATTTCAAAAATAAAACGCACATCTAAAGTAGTTGAACATGTATTATAGGATATCAATGCAAGGTTGATGGTGCTGCAGCACTACGCGCTGTGTCCCCTTTATTTAGTACGGTATTCACTACGTATTTTCAGACCATTAGCTTAGAGCTTAAAATGTTTGTATATCCATGCTGTTCTTCACGCCTCGATATGGGAAACAAGGCTTCAATCGCTCTCAATACTACGGACTAGTCGAAATATGAATATGTATGCCCGGGTCGCGCAGAGAAAATGAATTTGGCTGTGAATTTTTCATCGGCAGCTGCTCCAGACGATATGACGTATAGTTTCGTCGGACTCGGTATACAGAGTATTTACGTATATAAACGCGGAAAAAACCAACAGAAAGCCATCAATAGTCGTACGATTCTAGTCTAGGCTAAATATAAAGCTCTCTCATCGCTACTCGTCATCATCACTGTCAGCGTTATTTGTCAACGATGAAGGTAATATGATCTCCGGCGATGCTTATTTACGATATACCATGAAAAAAATGACAAGATTTTTTGATTAAAAATTACTAGTTCTTTGTTGTCGTCGCCGTTTACGTTCTCGCTGCCGTAATCGACACATGTTGGACCTCGCCATTGGTAGTTCCCTTTTTCATATTTTGCACACATTGCCATGCCTTTTTTTAAAAAGACGCATCATCTTTGTTTTTAGTGGGCTACTATTTTCGATTTGCCTTGAACACTTTCTTATTCTACATTTTAGAGCGGGACTTCTTCTTCTTTCCAAAATTATGGCTATGGCGGTTCTGGAAGTTTTGGCATGGTTGGCCCAACTCCGCAAACCGCTAAACAAACTGTCTGCGGCCAAGTCACAAAAAGCCGCATCGTTAGCGGCTATCAAGCTAGTCCATACCAATTCCCCTGGTATGTTTATCTGTACATAATGCAGAAAAAGTCAAATACCATGAAGAATATAAATAATAACACTGTATTTCATGGCAATGTTTAGGCAAGTGAGCATATTCATGGATGACAGTTATTTTTGCGAAGGTAGCATCATCTCGGAGGAATACATTTTAACCGCTGCTCACTGCGCTGACGGCTTCACATATTTTGACGTCGTCATTGGTGCACATGAAGTGAGGAACCCAACCGTGGATGACATACATATTCACCCCAACTACAACCCAAAGACTAGAGCTAACGATATCGCTCTCATTCGCCTACCTTCTCCTTCGCCTATTATAAGCACTTTCGCCAGTAAGTGACGACGCCTGATTGTGTTGGTCTAATTTGTAATAATAGAAGCCTATCACATTCTGTTCAAATACGTGCGCAGCTGGAATCACTCCCGTCTGCCTGCCAAAGGCCACCGACACTGTTATTGGTAAAACTCTGACAGCCAGCGACTCGAGTGCATTTTCATCTTTATCTCAACCAGTTGGAGGTGGTAGTCCTGTCTTGTTTAACACCATCGACAGCAAAGGCGCTTATATACTGATGGGAATCGGCGACCCATTTGGAATGAAAGAATCCGTTGGGAAACACGTGCCGTGGATCTCCAGCGTCATCAACAAGAGGAAAATCTAAATGCTGTATAACGGCCAGCGAATCCATAACGGACAGGATGATCCTAGTGGGATTCTAAGGGTACTCGAAGATATATACTTGAGGTTGTATGATATTCATGAATGGAATAGCCGGAATAGTTCGAATCAAATACATACATTCAACAAATAAGTTTTGAATTTAAAAATGATATATCATCGCCTGATACGATATGCAGCAACATTGGTAACGTTGACAGCTGTTCAGTAAAAACCTTGAAAAAAAGTCGGAATTGTAAAGAGAGACCACGTGTACGGACGTCATCTCTGTCAATATCTTGATTATATATATTTGAAAGAGAAATCTAGGCTACAGGTATGAACAAGTAGGGTAGGATATTAATATCCAGAAGTTTGGTGCTACGCAGCGCTGTTACGCTCGAGGCGTCCTTTATTTAGCTGTGTACGTATTCAAAATTGTCTTTGTTAGTACTATATTGAAAACTATGCACGTTCGTATGCATCCTGGTCATCCATGCATCGATAGAAAATGTGGTCCCATCAATGCCTACCGACCTAATGAAATGTATGTCAGCATGGGGCTGTGAATAATTCATCGACAGTCGCTCAAAGAGTGTCCTGTGTTATTTCTGCTTCATAAGCTCTACATGCTGAGTATAGCCTGTATATAATCGCTAGAAAAATAAAACTAAAAAGAGAAAGCCAACATGCATTTGGACCGTGGTAAAAAGCTCTCTTTGCCCAGGTCGAATTAACCCTACCTTGTTAGCGTCATGCATTTTCCTCACTGCCGTAATCGACATCTGTTCGGCTCACGATCAGCCTCGCCATCATATTGCTGGTTCCCTTTTTCATATTTACGACGACGACAGTTTATGTTGCTTATTCGTAATGTAAACATAATTCCGTTCATATAGGCCTACATAATGATGCTTATTTATTTGTTGTTGTTGTGTATCCCTACTGGGTCTGGGAATGAAAGTCATCTGTAGTTTCGATGGTTTGTTTTTATGCTTGGCCAGCCTGCAAGTACCAAATAAATAAATAATCAATCACTCAAGACGGTAAAACTTATAATATCTAATTAAATCTAAATTACATGAACATGCCCGCCTTCTTCGACACAAAACCCAAGCAATTTTTCAGCAGAAGGTATGCGGAGAACTGTGGGATCGTTCTCTTTTTCAAAAATGCACGTTTGGTTGCCGCCGATAGCAAATCGGTAGCGGTCTACCTCTTCCTTCATATACGTACGGTAACTAGCACCATCAACAGAGAGCAAAAGGCCGGGAGCCGTCGGCAAGCCTATCGACATCTCCAATTCCTTATAAGATCCGTTCAGCGCGAGGAAGTAGCCGATGGGTCCTGATTTGGTGGTCTGCATTTTGTATCTGACACCCTCGTAAATCAGTTCTACTTCGACGCAGTTGGTGAGCGTATAAGCTGGAAGAACTTGGACTCTTTCTCTTTCTAATGAAGTCTGAGAGTGCTGGAACGAATTGAGGATATAGCCTAGCCAAAATCATTTTATACCGGAAAGGACGACAGCTTGCGGCAGCTGACAGCTCGATGAGAGCCACGTCGTTTTCTACGTCGACGTACCTCCATAACGGATGAGTCGTAAACGACTTGGCCAAAAACGTCTGCTGATGGGCATCAGAACCGGTGGCGCTGACGTCGTGCGCTCCCAATGTGACGGTTATGTTGACGCCTTGATGGGGTTGACGGCGCCGTAGGTGCAGTGAGCGGCCGTCAGGATCCAGCTGTCTCCAATGACTGTGCCGGGCAACACTTTGCTGTCACTGACAATCCTATTGGTCACCTGATTGGCCAGTCCGCACTGGATTGATGCGGCAGAATCCTTCTTTGCAAACCAACGGCTGGCATTCGTCGCGGCCCTTGGCTTCCAGAGCGGCCGTCATCACAGTGCTGGCACATTCTAGACAAAACATTTGTCTAAAACGGTCCCTTCCAGCGGCTGGAAAAAGTGGTCACCACCGGTCACCACCTTAGCACGCCGGAGCGCATGGAACCAAGGCGTAAAAGGAGAGCGTAAAAGGGGCGTAAGGAGGAGGCGTAAAAGGAGAATCAAACGTTGGTGGCATAAAGGATCCGACCCTAAAACCCTACCCGATGATGTTGTATGTTCAACGTTGGGTTACACATGCAACTCGGGCACATGTAACGGCGACCAAAACCCGCAAGAGAAGAAGATTATCACCTGTTCTGTTTTTATGACCATCGGCGAGACGACAAGGGCTAATTTTGAGCCGACCATCTTTCGGTGGTCATGTTCGTTACTATCGTCGCATTCCTCAATCCTACTTGATCAGACGAGAAGGTTGGCAGATTCGCGCCTTAAGGAATGGACGTTCGTGTTTGTTGGTTGGAACCCGTGCTTTATGGTGCAACGCATAAAGAGACTCTGCCGAGCCGAACACGGATAATGGACCCGACACGGGAGCATCGAATCGCAAGCGTCCTAAACGTACCAAGCCGGACAAAGAGGAAGAGGAGTTGGGCCAACCTATAGTTCGTAACGGATGAATGTTGTCCAGTCCGCCGGACGACGATCCGGAATAAAAGAGCATCAAGAATGACAAGAACCCAGTCTCCAATGATCAGGCCGACAGGCGACATGCAAGGAATTACAGTAATGGGTAGTTCGAAGGCTTCCACCAACGGAAAAGATTCGTTGCGAACTCGGTTGCGAAACGAAAGTTTGTCAAGTTTCCCACCAAATCGAAATTAGCCATTTAAGTTATCCTCCCATATTACTAAAATTCTTCATCTAGAAAGCCCATTTTCTTCTCTTTTATTTTCAGCCTATATAAAAGAGCCAATGGCTGAAAGCCTTTCTGGTGAACAAGACAACGAACCTACTCACTCCAGCACCGGTTCCAGACGCGCGCCTCGCTCCAGAACGCAACGACACGTCGAAATCCACCGTATGCGAACTCGCCAGTCGATCAAGGTTGGCGTTAAAGGGAATTCCAATCCATAAAGGGTAAAGGCATTTTCATACAGAAATAGGGGAAGATCAAAGAGACACAGGAGGTACGATTTGTTGAATTATTTTGTCCACAACTAAGTCTGCTGACGAGGTCATCTTTAGTTTATCTTGTACGTGATACAACTACAACAACGAAGAGATACAAAAAAAGTAGACTCTTTCCACTTAATAACTTCAGCTTAAAATCTTTAATTAGCCTACAACATAAATCTACCAGCATGTAAAGTTTAAGGTAACGGGCTAACGGCACACTATTGCTAGCAGACGACAATAATGCACACACAAGGCCACAACTCTACAAGTTGTCGAAATGCACAAAAAGTCGAGAAAAATTAAAAATAATCCAGTTAACAGTTCCCAAATAATTTAAAATCTTATTTATCTAATAAGTCTTTTTTCTTCAATCAAATTTGATTTTCTCTAAAAAGAAACGAGCAGAACTGTACTCGTACTGCGCTTCTGCTTGGCCTAGTAAACTGTAGGTTATCTACTAGACGGCAGATCGCCCCTATGGAAAGAGATATAGGTAACAGTACTAAGGTAAAGGGTCCCCTTACCCGCATGACCAGCCCCGCTCTTAACTAGTATACAATTTTTAAGATTATTTATAGTTGTATTGAAGTGACGATATATGACTAGTGTTGTTTGCGGTTAGGTTTTAGTTGTTATTCGCGGATATCTAGGCTATATTTTAATGTGCAACTTATTACAGTGAACTTTGTGACAAATTGTATAAGCTTACTAATGGGTTGATGTGGAAATGCAATGATAATTATTTTTGATTGAATTATTGAAAAAATCTTCTGCATCATGGCCGAGATATGGCAAATGCAATTTTACCCGCCCACGCAGTTTGTTCTTGGACCGAGAAAATGTAGGGGAAATCAAGGCATTACATATTTCATTTTAATTGAGGAATTCGTTCGAAATCCATCATATACAGGTAAAATTGATGTTTTCCAACATAATTCAGTCAATTTCAATGATAAATATACCAAAAGTAACCTTCAATTCGTTTTAGTAGAGCGCGAGCATGCAGTATATATCCGGGGGGCTGAGTGTGTACCCTACGAACTAGGCACCCCAGCTTGAAACGGGCATAGTAATCCCCACTGAACGTCTAATATTTAAAGGAAGAACGGATATGGTCTTGAGTTGGCGAACGAGGTTTAGTTGGTGTAACCGATTGAGCATCGGTAGATTACTATTTTTTGTGTTATATTGTCCGCCTCTCGATCATCCCAATTCAGATTTCGTTTTTTTTTGTGTTTCTTCTTTCTTCCCTTATTCACCACCCCAGTCCTGTTTCAGTCGCCCCGTTTTTCACACTATGACTCGCCCCCATTGACCTAAATGCAGCTGTCTTCACTCAGATTTCTAGATTGTTGTTTTGTTTCTTTCCCTCTCATAAAGCTGTCGTCTAGCTCTTTCCCCAATGCCCATTTATCTCGCTTTCCCTTTTTTCTGTATTGATATGTCGACACCCGTGTGACCAATTTGACCGTGGGAAACGGCCTGCCGTCGCCTTCTTGCGAAATCTCGGAGCAAGGGGAAGGCAGTGTTTTCGGAGGATTCGACGGAAGGAGACGTTGCGATGAAGCTTTCGTTTCGACCAAGAAATAAACTCAGCCTTTGAATCGACAGAGTGTTTTTATTTAAACACTGAGTCCTCAGTCAGGGACATTTTTTGGTGCATCGACCGGGAAATTCCGCCGCATTTGAAATCGACCGACTAGCCTACCACCTACACCTTCTTTGAGTTTCAACATTCGATTGTAAGTTACCTTTCTCTTAGTGCGAATTGTCTGTTGTTGGAGGCGTCGTTCGTTTAGGGGTCTTTGGGAAAAGACCCACTGGCGCGTGCCTTAAACTGTTGGGGCACAGGACCACGAACACGGCCGTCGACAGATAATTTTGCACGTAGGGATTGGGCTACTGTTTGATCAATCGTATTGTTTTTCTTTATGTTGTCTTACAGACGACTTTTTTATACATGTGGCAATCGCTTCGTCTTGTTTGAATATTTTAAATGTTATTCGAATAGACTATCTTTGATAGTCTATCTGTGGCAAATCGTTTCGTTCGCTTGGCTATTAGCCATTATTCGAACAGACTATCTTTGATAGTCTATCTGTGGCAAATCGTTTCGTTCGCTTGGCTCTTAGCCATTATTCGAATAGACTATTTTGTAGTCATTTGTGGCAATCGTTTCGTCTCGTTTGGCTATTAGCCATTATTCGATTAGACTATCTTTGATAGTTATCTGTGGCAATCGTTTCGTTTCGCGTGGCTTATAGCCATTATTCGATTAGACTATCTTGAAAGTCATTTGTGACAATCATTTCGTTCTGTTTGGCTATGAAAGTCGTTGCAGTTAACCTGTCTTTCGTTGTATTAATCGTTAAATTGGCATGTTTCAACAAATTTAACTGTAATCGGTTCCTCTGAAAAATCTGACTATCGGATTATTATGTCCTACTGTTAGCATAGAATCAGTGTCTTATTCATCAGGCAAAGGACATAATTGATAATGTCTATCAATGAATCGGTTAATAGTCCTTCACGGGAGGGAAGGGACGACAGAATTACCGAGGAAATTGATGAGGTTTATGGGATCGGGGCATTAAAGGTCGTTCGGGACACTATCCGTCGGGGTCTTGTTCGTCATTGTAGTAACCTAGACTTTGTTTTATCGGAAGAAAAGAATAAAGATTCCATTATAGCTCATCGTGAGCATATTTCGATTGCAATTGAGGACCTTAGAAAGGCGCATTCGGACTACGTGGAAGCCTTGCGGCAAGATGGTCAGTCAATTGAAGGAGCCTATATCTATATAAACGAGAATGAATGTATGGTCCGAGAAGTAATAGAAAGGATTGATCACTATTTACAAAATCTAGATACGTCTCATTCTATTTCCGAATCGTTTGATATAGGCAGTATGGACAATGGTTTTCCCCGCCGAACCGTCGTCTTTTAGAAATCAATCTGAAATAAGACCTTCTGCCAGTATGAATTCGTTTATAAATCCCTACAGCAGTCAATTCCATCGCAGTAGGCCAAATTCGCCTTCGTCGTCTATATGTTCACACGTTTCAAACTACAATCCGTCAAAACGGCCCCGCTACTCTCCAACATCTGAGCAAAAGCCGGTCACGGACTGGATTGACCACAGACGTTCCGTCTCGACGAATCAATCACATTCATTTAACCCAATGTGGATGATGAACGCCATACCCCAATTAAAAATTGAACCTTTCAATGGAGATCCCCGTGAATGGCCCACCTTTTTATCCTCATTTAAGGACATGATTCACGATGTCCTACCCTCCGATAGCCAACGACTCGCAGTTTTGAAACAGTTATTGTCATCTGAAGTACGCTCATATATTTCCGAATATCTTGAGAATGCTTCCACCTATTATGACGCCCTAACAGAGTTACGTAAGCGCTATGGACAGCCACAAGTAGTCGCCCGAGCCCATTTAACGTCTTTGATGAGCCTACCGACTATCAAAGACGATGACTATTCAGAACTTGGCAAATTTTCAAGAACGCTTCACGGGGCGATGTATGCATTACGAAACGGGGGATACGAACAAGATTTAGAGGCGGGAATGACTTTAGAACACATTGTCGGTAAACTCCCACCTCGAATGCGCAATACTTGGGGCATTAAGGTTTATAAAATGATACCGAAACGGGCAACTCTTAAACATCTAGCTCATTGGCTCGATGAGATTGTGATGGGCGAAATGATGATCCGACCGCCGTCAATACAAAATAAGTCTAGTAAAAAGGGGTTTCGAAAGGAACAAGACAACAGTAAGTCACGCACTAACTTTTCGTCTGGTTCGAAGCCTACAGTTTTGTTAACAGATTCGCGGGCTATCTCATGTTTTTGTTGTGGGAAAAATCACTCAATTGAAAAGTGCAATGTATTTATGGAAATGTCAGTAGGGGAAAGAGCCGAGTGCGTAAGAGATAAAAAACAATGTTTTCGTTGTCTTGATGGCCTTCATCGCAGTGTAGAATGCCCTTCCAAATCGACCTGTTCAATCGATCAATGTGGGCAACGTCACCATTATTTGATTCACGGGGCCCCGCGGATGTATCCCTTGAAAGCAAGGGATGTTGAAAGCCACAGCCAGACCGTAAATACGATGTCAAGTAAACGCACTATCTTAAAAACGCTATTAAATGTGGTCCCAGTTATATTACAGGCCAATGGAAAGACGGTGTATACACACGCCTTGTTAGATAACGGAAGTGATGTGACGTTGATACGATTGGATGTTGCCAAAAAACTGAAATTGAATGGAAGGCCTCGTTTAACTACTTTTGGAACGTTTCACGGCAGAGACCCGGCTATTCGAACGTCACAGGTCAGCTTTATTATCAAATCATTAGATGAGTCCTTCGTGGTTGACGTCACTGAAGCTTCCACCGTTCCAAATCTCAAATTACCGAAGAGAGAATACGATTTAAAGAAGCTGAAACTTAGATGGCCTCATCTAAGTGACGTAAAAATTAATGATACTGATTTTGGAGACGTTACGATTCTCATCGGGGCAGAAATACAAGAAGCTCATCAACAATTAGACAGGCGTGCGCCACCAAAGGGAACTCAAGCGCCTTATGGAATTCGCACTCCGTTCGGGTGGTGCTGCGTTGGGCCTGTTCCGGAAAGAGACAAAACAAACCAACCACAGTCACCATTTGTTCTTACAATTAGGAATCAATGCGATTTACACAAGACGGTGGAGAAGTTTTGGGAAACAGAGTCATTTGGGCTCGTCCCCAATTTAAGATTCCCTGAATCAGAAAGAGATAAGCGAGCCAGGGAATTAGTGAAAGCAACGACGACATTCAATGGAACTCGCTACTCCGTAGGTCTTCCTTGGGTGTCCTCCACCATTTCTTTAACGAATAACTATGAGACAGCCTTTCGCAGGCTCCGCTCTATAGAACATCGCTTTCGCCGGGATCGGATTTTCGCCGAGAGGTACACAGCCGTGATAAACGATTATATAGAAAATGGGTTTGCGCGAAAGGTGAATGCAAGTGAGATAGCCGGATGCGAGGGCCGAACGTGGTACCTCCCACACCACGGCGTGATAAATCCTCAGAAACCTAATAAGGTTCGTGTGGTCTTCGACGCTTCAGCCAGACATTGTGGATCGTCTCTTAATGATGTATTGTTAAAAGGACCTAACCTTTTAAATGATCTTGTGACTGTACTGTTACTATTTCGCGAAAGAGCTATTTCTTTGAGCGGGGACATTAAACAAATGTTTCTGCAGGTTCAAGTTAAATCCGAAGATCAATCTGCGCTACGTTTTTTATGGCGGTCACCCGGGGTCCACACTCCTCCTACTATCTATCAGATGCAAGTTCAAATCTTTGGTGCAATCTCTTCCCCCTTCATTTGCTCGAGTGTACTACGACGGAACGCAGAGAAACACTTTAAGGAATTCCCAAGTGTAGCAGATAAAATTGTAACGAACTTTTACGTGGACAATCTACTTGATTCTTTTGATTCGGAGGAGGAAGCGATTTTGTCCAGGAAGGCGTACAGCGCCTTGTTAGAAAGAGGTGGATTTCATTTGAATCAATGGATCTCTTCGTCTAGAAAGGTTTTGACTACAATCCCCAGAGAAGATAGGAACAACCCCACATTAAACTTGGATTTAGAAGCACTACCTATCGAAAGAACTTTAGGCGTTCTATACAACAGCGAATCGGATGAATTTATGTTTAAAATTAACCTAGACTCAGAGGCGAATACCAAACGACGAATTTTGAGCGTCATCTCAACCGTTTTCGATCCGTTGGGTTTTTTAACACCTGTCATTTTAATCGCAAAAAAGGTGATGCAAGAAATTTGGGCGTCGGGGTGTGACTGGGATGAAATAGTAGGAGAAGCTATCTTAATACAGTGGCACCGTTGGATTTGCCACCTTCCTTATTTAGAAAATATAAGAATACCCAGACCTCTCACGCTATCACCCCATTTTAAAGAGGCTCAAATTCACGCGTTCAGTGATGCCTCGATGGTTGGTTTTGGTGCCGTCGTTTATCTGCGAGTTGTTTGCAACAAGGATCTTGCCCGAGTCTCGTTCGTTTTATCGAAGTCCCGCGTGGCACCTATTCGACCGTTAACAATCCCGAGATTGGAGTTACAAGGTGCGGTTGTAGGCTTGCGTCTCGTAAGAAAGGTATTGGACAGCCTTAGGATTCCAATAAATCGAGTTTTTTATTGGTGTGACTCAAAAACAGTTTTACAATGGATTAAGTCTAAAACATGTCGTTATCATACGTTCGTAGCAAACAGAGTTGCAGAAATTCTAGACGGATCCAGTGCGGATGATTGGTCACATGTTCCGGGAACGGACAATCCGGCAGACGAATGCAGCCGCGGATTGTTTCCTACGGAACTTAACGATAATCACCGTTGGTTCTCTGGGCCCGCGTTCCTTTATCAGTCAGAAGATCACTGGCCCGAACAACAATTATGTCGAGAACCATTGTCAGATGACCCCGAAATAGCAAAATCAAAGTGGATCGGTGTGATTAACCATTCTAAAGGGATTGAAGGGATAACAAACCTAATAAAAAATTCATCGAATTTCTTTAAATGTTGCAGAGTAGTCGCTTGGATTGCTAGGTACATACACAATCTTAAAATGAAGGCCAGTGATCAACCAATTCGATTTGGATTCCTAACTATTCCTGAATTAAAAACAGCTAAGGAGACATGTATCCGCCAGGGACAAATAGAATGTTTCGGTCAAGAAATAAAGGCGCTCAAGTCCGGTAAACCGATACGCAATGATTCTCACATTATAAAACTTGCTCCATTTCTTGATAAAGTTGGTTTGTTACGAGTTGGCGGACGTATCGATAAGGGAGATTTTTCATACGACATCAAACATCCTATCCTTCTCCCTCATGATCATCCACTCACAAACCTTATCGTGATGGAGGAACATCTTCTTTTAAGACACCCATCAGTAGAACGATTGCTAAGTAGTCTTAGATCCCGCTTCTGGATTATTCGAGGCCGCCTTACGATCAAAAGATACGTCAATCGATGCTTTACATGTAAGAGGAGGCATAAACAGCCCGATTTTCCGCTCATGTCTTCTCTTCCCCGATGTCGCATTGAGCCTTACCAGCCGCCTTTTACTAATACCGGTCTTGATTATTTTGGTCCATACACTGTTAGCATGTTTCGGCGAAAGATAAAGCGGTACGTCCTTTTATTTACTTGCCTCGTCACTCGAGCTGTACACCTAGAATGGACAGCGACTCTTGACACCAATTCATTCCTCATGGCGTTCCAACGGTTTACTGATAGGAAAGGATGTCCCGCTATAGTTTACAGCGATAACGGTACGCAGATTGTCGCTGGAGATAAGGAAATCAGGGAATGTTTAGAAAGATGGAACCAAGCAAAAATTGATGGAGCTATGAGTAGGCGTTCGATTGAGTGGCATTTCTCTCCACCTGCAGCACCCCACTTTGGTGGTGTATGGGAGAGAATGGTAAAATCTGCTAAGATTGCACTCAATTCAATCATGGATTCACGTCCGCTAACTGATGAGATGTTGATAACTATACTAACTGAGGTAGAATCCCTACTCAATGGACGACCACTGACGCATATAAGCGTTGACCCGCGGGACCCTGAGCCCCTCACGCCTAATCATTTTCTTATAGGAAGAGCAAATCCAAATATCCCAATGGATGTATTTGACGAAACAGAAATAAGTTCCAAACGAAGTTGGCGAGCTGCACAGGTGATGGTGAACCACTTTTGGCGCCGGTGGTTAAAAGAATACCTGCCTACAATTACCGAGCGAAAGAAATGGCTTCGACGAAAACCGAATTTGGAGGTGGGCGATATCGTCCTGTTGGTCAACCCAGATTCTCCGAGAGGACACTGGCCCATCGGGAGAGTCCTTGAAACAATTACCAGTCAAGATGGTGTTGTTAGAGCTGCCAAAGTGAAGACAAAAACCGGAGAATACCTGCGCCCCGCAGCAAAAATGTGTTTACTAGAAAAAGATGTTTTTGAACCTCAGTCAAAAACAGGCCCCGCTGTAACCGATTGAGCATCGGTAGATTACTATTTTTTGTGTTATATTGTCCGCCTCTCGATCATCCCAATTCAGATTTCGTTTTTTTTTGTGTTTCTTCTTTCTTCCCTTATTCACCACCCCAGTCCTGTTTCAGTCGCCCCGTTTTTCACACTATGACTCGCCCCCATTGACCTAAATGCAGCTGTCTTCACTCAGATTTCTAGATTGTTGTTTTGTTTCTTTCCCTCTCATAAAGCTGTCGTCTAGCTCTTTCCCCAATGCCCATTTATCTCGCTTTCCCTTTTTTCTGTATTGATATGTCGACACCCGTGTGACCAATTTGACCGTGGGAAACGGCCTGCCGTCGCCTTCTTGCGAAATCTCGGAGCAAGGGGAAGGCAGTGTTTTCGGAGGATTCGACGGAAGGAGACGTTGCGATGAAGCTTTCGTTTCGACCAAGAAATAAACTCAGCCTTTGAATCGACAGAGTGTTTTTATTTAAACACTGAGTCCTCAGTCAGGGACAGTTGGCGTATCGCTTATTATTACTCACACCTTTTCTTTTACAAAATATCTTTTAGAAAAGGTTTTAAAAAATTACAATTAATGAATTAAAAATTTTCACGTTTCCAATTCATGTTTCAGATTTCAAGTTCTCGGTGACATAATGCCTAAAACCGAAACGAAAGAACTAACAAGAGGATGCTGAATGAGGAATGCGAACGCTGAAGTTGATCATTCAACAGTAATAATAGGCCTAGATATATTCGGTCGAAAGTCAATGTGATGTGCAAATCACGGCCTACGACATTCATCATCGGTTTTATCCTTTCTTTTTTAGAGTATATCTTGTACTATATCGGGTAAAAAGCTGCCTAACTACAGTTGCTAGTTAGGTAGACTTGTAGGTAGACAATCTTCACCACTTTACCCGTAGCCCTAAGCCCATGCCTGAAGGAAGCAAGTATATCATTGTATTCGTTATAACCTAACGAAAACAACATGAGGTAATCTCATGAATGAATTGTTTGAGGTCATCTATTGGGTTATGATTTTAAGAAAAGATGGTTAGGATTGATCCATTAGGAAATATTAGATTTTTAGCGATAAACCTGGGGTTAGTTCAAATATTTAAAGGGTTCCAATTCCATACATACACAATGATAGGATGCTAGTTCTAAATCTGTCAACTAAAACTAGTCTAGCCCATTTCATTCAATAAAAATTTTGTTCTTAAAATAAAAGTCGAGCTAGAACTGTACTCGTGCTGCGCTTCTGCTTGGCCTAGTAAATACCTACATTTATCGACTAGACGGCAGATAGCCCTATGAGAGAGACATAGGTGAAAGTATACAGCACGAAGGTAAAGGGCTCCCTTACCCGCATGACCAGCTCCGCTCTCATAAGAGATATGATTTTTAAGAGTATTTATAGTTGTACTGAAGTGACGATAAGTGACTAGTGTTGTTTGCAGTTAGGTTTTAGTTGTTATTCACGGGATATCTAATTATCTATACTTTCGATGTACAACTACAATGAACTTTGTGAGAAATTGTATAAGCTTACTAATAGGGTCATGCGGAAATTTAATGGAAATAATAATTAATTAAATAATTGAAATCTTCTGCATCATGGCCAAGTTATGGCAAATGCAATTATCCCCGCCCACGCAGTTTGTTCTTGAAAATCAAGGCATTACATATTTCATTTTAATTGAGGAATACGTTGGAAATCCATCATATATAGTTAAAAGTGATGGTTTCTAACATAATTCAATCAATTTCAATGCTAAATATACCTAAAGTAGCTTTCAGTTCGATTTAGTAGAGCGCGAGCATGCAGCTAGTATAGAGCCGGGCGGCTGTGTGTGTTATACTTATTACGGAGTATAACATGGTCTGTTAACTATTATGGAGCCGGTAATATACACCGATGATGCATTCATGCTGTTGTTCGATCCGATTGTGCATCGGTTGTCGCGATGACCTTGTCCGAAACCGAGTCCAAAACCATCAATAGACCATCACGCCCTAGAAAAGCTATCATCAACTCCGTATTATGACTTAGAGCTGGAAGGAAACCATCTTTACTTCAGCAGGCTCACTGCTTTTGATGCCTGCTCATTTATAGGTGCACAGGACTCAAAGGAGTGGTTTTATTGGTGGTGTGGTGGTTGTGTAGTTGGCTAGGGGTTTGGCGGGTAGTTCGCAGGCTATCATCTCTGCTGCAGTCAATCTGTGCCATCATCGATCAATTTTATTTTTATTTATTCCATCACTTGGCCGGTGTGGTCGCGGATAACACGTTTCTGTTTACTGGCCAGAAATTGGCGTATGCTTCCGTGAAAATACGGCCGTGCATCGTCGAGAATGCCCCCCCCCCTCTCTATTGTCTAACAAAATGTTGATCATTTTCTAAGGGTTCGAAATGTTTGGCGTAATATGAATTAAACTTTATAGTAATGGTGTACATTGTCATTACACTCAAATGCATGATAGCACACAAGTTGAACAGTAAATCATCAGTTATATACAGCAGTTTCCAGGTTCAGAAGAAAATTAGCCCCTTTTTTAAAAATTAGTGATGCAAATCTCTGTTTTTTTTCTCGTTTTGCTGAAGGTAATGCAGCCAGAAAGTTCCACCGTCGCTATCTTTATTTTATAAAAGAAAGCGAGCGATGGCTTGTTTTTGGCGGAATTATGTTATTTCCTGGTCCCGTAAAATGACCTAAATAACGGAAACAAGTCCAGGCTGTGTATTGCTGACAATCGGAAAAAAAATCCTTGTTCGTACCGCCCTTTCGATCGAGGAAGCTGCTTAAAAATTCTATTCTGTTGTCACTGTTCGGCGGCAACAAATTATTATTGCGATCAATGGACGTGCCAGTCGACGTGATGACACCGGGGAAAGTCATTTTTAAGTCAGCTCTAATCTATGAATGTAATTGCCTAATTGGGGAATTTGGCAGAGGTTGCGACTTTGTTTTATAATGCGTTTATGCCTCAAAGGAAGATGGAGATG
The DNA here is from genome assembly GCA_022539655.2 of Ceriodaphnia dubia. Lineage (NCBI taxonomy): Eukaryota > Metazoa > Arthropoda > Branchiopoda > Diplostraca > Daphniidae > Ceriodaphnia > Ceriodaphnia dubia. The sequence continues at coordinate 1,559,510 of JAKUCG020000003.1, forward strand.
GTGTCAGCCTGTTGCCCCATCGACCGGGTAGGTACCGTTGACCGATTGTGCGTTAACGTCCGTTTCGTGCTCGAAAGTCGGCCCAAACTTCCCTCATACTCAAATATTCACCAGAGAACTGGCTTTCGTCGCTTTTCAATCCGGACTAGAACAAATATTTTCATATTATACGCCAAGACCGACGTTCACCTCTTGCCCTTTGTTAGTTTAATTTTTCCCTCTGTCTAATTATTAAAGAAAGATAAAAGAATACGGTTTTATTTTGATCCATCAACCCGTGCGAGTCGAGTGAGAGTTGATCGTCAAAGTACGAGCTCAAACATATAATCGTTCAGATCCTCAGATCTCAGTTACACGGCGGCGGCGGCGCCATCCGTACAAGTATGTATAAACACCAATATCACATTGCTTGTTATGCGTGGCAAATAGGTATGGAGAAAAAACAGATGTGAATGTTAAGATATATCCCAAATGCTTCCAAAACAATTTGATTTCAGACTAGAAACTTATTGCAGCAGTTTTCCAATGCCTTCAATAGTATGTAAAATCATTTGGGAGCTGCCGGGTGCCTGCATTTGCAACAATTTCTTCGCCGCTCCATCCAGCCTCAAACAGATTCAAAATAGGTCTACCAAGTGATTTGCAACTCTTATAATAGCTTTAGAGAATAGATTCTGGAATCCCTTCAGAATCCTAGAATCTCATACACCCTGTGTTCTGTCTCTATGTATAAATATCAATAATCAATAAATATCCATTCAACTGTTTTTAGCTACGTAACTTTGTGGACGACAACAGCTTTCTCCACCAACTCAAGCATCAACTCCTTACCCTCAAAGTCTATGAAAATAGTAATGACCTGTACAAGTTCCATCATGCAGTCTCCCAAAAAAGATCCGGATTTCAAAAAAGTTACCACAGCAGCCGGCGTGTCTGCATTGAAGAAATTCCTCTACTCTGATTTTTGACAGCCGTTTTTTCTATAACTGGATCAGCCCGGCCTATCTGGATCCTTCCACTCAAGCGGAGACGTCCAGTCAACTTTCGGCGACAAGTCAGAAATCCAGCTACAGGAGTTCATTCAACCCGGCAAGTATGGAAAATTATGCGAAGATTTGCACTCTATCGAAGCTTCCAGCTGGCTCCCGCAGAGCCCTGCAAACAAAAGACACTACGAGTGCACCGAATGATAAATTAATCTAGCTGTTGTTAAGGACATGCACAGTATACCTTATGCATTGCTTAACACTGAAATCCCAAATTTATCGAACTTTCGTACTTATTAGTATTCAAGTCACCAACAACAGCCTTATTTCCGGGTCTACGGCCGTCTGCAGCATCCGCCAAGATCAAAAAATTTCACCTACTACTACCTATTCTTTTCAGACGCGCAACTACAAGTGTTTAAGACTCGACCCTTAAGTGAAGACCCTGCATGTCAAAAAGCAATAAAGAATATACGAAATGAAAATTATATTAAAGTGTCTTCAAGCCAAGTCTTCAACTACATATAAAGACGGTAGGTATACTCCCGGATGTGAACATAATGACGCTGCATTTGTCTCATAGTACGTAGTATAATAAGGCTTTCATAATTTCGTACCTGACAGGTCCGGTCAACATTTGTTCACTGAAAACCTAAAAAAAAAGCGGAATTGTAAAGGCAGCGTTTGCGAGCGTTTGTACAGACGTCATCTCATCTCTGTCCATATCTATTCATTTCAAAAATAAAACGTACATGTAAAGTAGTTGAACATGTGTTATAGGATATCAATGCAAGGTTGATGGTGCTGCAGCCCTATGCGCTGTGTCCCCTTTATTTAGTACGGTATTCACTACGTATTTTCAGACAATTAGCTTAAAGCTTAAAATGTTTGTATAGCCATGCTGTTCTTCACGCCTCGATGGAAAACAAGAGTTCAATCGCTCTCAATGCTACGGACTAGTCGAAATATGAATACGTATGCCCGGATCGCTCAGAGAAAATGAATTTGGCTGTGGATTTTTTCATCGTCAGCTGCTCCAGACGATATGACGTGTAGTTTCGTCAGACTCGGTATACAGAGTATTTACGTATATAAACGCGGAAAAAATCAACAGAAAGCCATCATTAGTCGTACGATTCTAGTCTAGGCTAATTAAAATCTCTCTCATCGCCACTCGTCATCACTGTCAGCGTTATTTGTCCACGATGAAGGTAATATGATCTCCGGCGATACTTATTTACGAATACCATAAAAAATATGACAAGATTATTTGATTAAAATTAGTTCTTCGTTGTCGTCGCCGTTTACGTTCTCGCTGCCGTAATCGACACATGTTGGACCTCGCCATTGGTAGTTCCCTTTTTCATATTTTGCACACATTGCCATGTCTTTTTTTAAAAAGACGCATCATCTTTGTTTTTAGTGGGCTACTATTTTCGATTTGCCTTGAACACTTTCTTATTCTACATTTTAGAGCGGGGCTTCTTCTTCTTTCCAAAATTATGGCTATGGCGGTTCTGGAAGTTTTGGCATGGTTGGCCCAACTCCGCAAACCGCTAAACAAACTGTTTGCGGCCAAGTCACAAAAAGCCGCATCGTTGGCGGCTCTGAAGCTAGACCACACCAATACCCCTGGTATGTTTATCTGTACATAATGCAGAAAGAGTCGAATGAACTACTTAAAAGCGCTAAGAAGAATATAATCAACACGGTATTTTATGGCAATTTTTACTTTTTAGGCAAGTGGGCATATTCATGGATGAAAGTTATTTTTGCGGAGGAAGCATTATCTCGGATGAATACATTTTAACCGCTGCTCACTGCGCCGACGGCTTCTCATATTTTGAGGTCGTAATTGGCGCACATGAAGTTAAAGACCAAAGCACGTACCATCATGGGACGGATTCCCAACCATATGCTTACCCCGAATTTAACACCCAACCTGAGCAAGAAGAGATTAAGTTTAACGCAATCGAATTTAACGATTACATTGGTCCCGCTATTCCATTCGAATCGTATGCCGAAGACGGGACATTTCCCCTCGAACCAAAAATCGTCCAATCGATTCATCCCAATGACATCAAGATTCACCCAAACTACAACCCAAAGACTGGAGACAACGACATGGCTCTCATTCGCCTCCCTTCTCGCATCAGCACTCTCACTAGTAAGTGATGACGACAGTTTATATTGGTCATTCTTGATAAGTGATAACAGTATCCATTTCTATTCAAATACGTACGCAGGTGTAATCACTCCCGTCTGTCTGCCATCATCCATCACTGACACATCAGCTGTTGGTACAGTTCTGACAGCCAGCGCCTCGAATGGATTTTCATATTTGCCACAACCAGTTGGTGGTGGTAGTACCGTCTCGCTCAGTCCCGTCGACAACAACGGCAATTATAAAGTGATGAAAATCGGCACCGAACCCGTCGCAAAACACTTACCATGGATCCTCGGCACCATCAACAATGTCACTGGGTAGAAACTCCAATAGTGTCGTAGCCTAACGGCCATTGAATCCTTACAGAAGATGCTGATGGGATTCTATACAGATATTATATACGCGGTGGAGTGTGGGGAATTAAGTGAAATACACGGCCTAGTATAATCTAAATCCTCGTATCAATTGTAAATTCGTATCGGGCGATTCCATGTTCGACTTCGATAATATTGTAAACTAGGAAATAATAAGAGTAGCATGAGTCATCAACTGGTAAACGGCTGTGAATTTGCCGGGGTTGATGCCAAAAAGAAGTCAACTCTTAACTGGTTTGGTTTCGCAATGGGATTTGAGAACGGCGTATAACAACAATCCTATTCCAGCCGCGCTCTGTCTAGAAGAAACTCTTCGGACCCCCGTTTCACTGGCCAGTAGCAGATATATGGGATATAACACAGCTGCGTTTACCAGTAATCTCTACAATACTATAAGCGCAACACAAACTGTCTTTATAACAACCCAAAGACGAAATGAATTGGAGAAACAGAGGAAAGTAAGGCAGGCGAAAAAGCTAATACGTAAGATAGAAATTGTAACCACAGGGCGCAACTGCGCATATGTGCGGAAAATCCGAGCCATTACGGCGAGTTTGGGCTCGTCGAGTTTCGACTGAACTGTTACATCCATAAATACACTCGGCTCTCATGTCTGCATGCATCCGGACCGGTTCACATCGGTCGGCGAACATATCGCGATGACGACACGCTCTCATTTCATTAGTACGTCAAGTGTCAACAATGTGAATCAAGAATGTGTAAATCTTGGCGGGAATGTTGGAGATGATGCTTACGGATTTCAGAATCAAAGACAGGAAGGTCTGCCAAGTTGGGTTGGAGGCTGATGAATAAAATACCGTACCCGGTATGATAAATTGATAATTGAAACAAGGCGATTGGGCGGCTCAGTGAACCTGATGGATAATAAAAGGGTGCCTTACTTCGATACCTCCAACAATTTCTTTACGTCTCTACATCTCGCATCTGTTCAATTTTATTCAACTAAAACTATTCAATGAAACAAGAAACTCACTAAATGGAAAAATCTTTGTTGAACTGTATTATTAGATTCTGACGCTTTGGAAAAATGTCAAAGATACTCCGTTAAAAAAATTCCATTGCAATTCTTTGCGATCAAATCAAACAACACGTAGACAAAAATAAAGAAAACAAAACATTTCCGGGTAAATGCCAATTTTTTCGCCGGGCAAATCGGACAACACTTGAGAAGAAAAAAAACACACACAAAAAAGAGTCCAATTGGAACATGTCCTAAATAATAAACGACAATATTCAAAAAACGAGATTTCAATCCAAGATCAAAGACTTGTCAATCATCAGACTCGTCACTATACCCGCCATCACTTTCATCATAGAAGTCTGAATCTGAATCTGAATCATCTTGCTCCGTATCTTCCTCGTCTCCTAGGTCGCTCGAATCGACGTCGAAAAATGGAATCACCTCCACCTGGAAACTCCAAAACTCCTCGTTGTTATGAGACACGTCATTTCGGGCGTAAACAGCCCGTTGCAGCGATTTCAATGCCTGGATCCTTACGGCGGAATCCGTCCAACTATCACGCCTCTCAACGCTTCGAAGGTAATGGAGCACCGTGACGATTTTATGGCAGAATTTTTGGCAATGCAATTTCGAATTCCCATTCAGTTTGTTGTCGATTTCGGTTAATCGGTTGAGGCATCGCAATGCTGTATGAAGCAATTCCAACAAGCTCTTCTTCCTAGCCCCGATGTCAGCATTCATCATCTGGACCACCTCTTGTTTAGTACACCTTCTGTTAGATATCGCGTCAAACTTCATCCTGATGGCGACAAAATTTGTCGTCTTTTCTTCTTGGACATAGTCCCACTTGAAGGATTTCACTTCGTGGTCGTTCCATGAACACTTGCCCGGACAAACGAGGCAGTTGCGGGCTTCCTCCGGCAAAGAGGGATCCAACACGTCGCGGCAGGTAATTTGACACTGGAGACAGTTGGTCACATACTGGCCCAACGGTAGAATTCTTTTCTGAGCTACTGTTTCTTTCACTTGAAATTCGTCGCAATAGCCCCAGTAATATTTCAGGTTCCTCTTCGTCTTTCGCAACTCTTGGAATGCATATACGGCCGTATCCATTCGCTCCTTCAGCAAGCCCAACGTCGCTTTCAGTCGCCTCTTCTCATCCAGCGCTTGTTTCGACACTGACGTCGCCTCTGTCGAAATCACGGACAGCGAAGAAAACAATTTCTGGAAATTCTCCGTACAAAAGACGGCTGAACTGTTAAGTTTATGATGCTGGGATTGCCTAGTCACCAACCCGGAGTCCGTGATGGCTGTCAATAACGAAGGTTCTAAGCGCTCGGCGTAATTTAGGAGAAAATGGACGTTCTCTTGGATCTTGTTGCCAAAGATGGTCATCAAAGAACAATAGATGTAGGGCTGTACAGGCATCAGACTTGGCGATGAGGAATCCAAGACGAACCCGACCATATCCACTTGCTGGATGCCGCCCGTGACGTCAAAAAATGTCCTGATTGCTTCGGTTATTTCTTGGTTTCTGACGGGATCGCCGTCAGCGTAGCAGGGAGTGTCAATGATCGTCAACGAGTAATCGATGCGCATTCCTATGGCGGAGTTGATGACGTAAACGATGACGCCATTCAGGTTGTCGCCTCCAGACGGATCAGTCAACTGAAATCGGAAAGGATCCTCAGAGTGGACATTGAAGATGTAGTTCATCATAGAGTCGAGGATATCCGCCTATTGCATTTGTTTCAAATAGTTCGAAAATGAATGTACCATCATGCAAATAATAAGACCAACAAAAAAGAAAACTACCTTGCCCGAGGTGGAATCGCCAATTAAAAGGATGGTGCGATGTTTGCATCTGCCTCTACCGCCATCCGGCTGGCCAAAGACGAAACGCTCGGTCGTTACGGGCCATAGACCATTCTGTTTTGCAAGCGGAACAGAATAGACATCCATTCCGTTTTCGCTTCTAATTTTCTGGCTTCGAATTGTTAAAGATTCAGCGAAACGATAATTTCCAGGTGTCGTGAAGACGACTGCATCACTCGGCGCGCTCCATATCAAACCATCTTCTGTTGTGGTGGATATGGTCGACAAATACGTCGTCTCAGCCTCAAGACCGTCCAGCAGGTAAAAAGGTTCGTCACATTGGAATGTCTTCCACTGTCGATTTGCGTAGCCTTCTCCTTCCTGCTTCCAGTATTCGACGCGAAAGCAAAAGTCATTGCAGATGGCGGATGAAAACGACCATTCCAGCTCGGCCGAATTACGGGTCGTCGATTTCACTTTCAATCCAGTGGGAGGCAGCAAAGCGATTGCTTCCTGATTCATTTCAATCAGTTGGGGATGTTGATTTTCCGCGACTTCCACCTCTACCGAAGAGTCCGTGTAGATAACTTGACTGGGTTCGCTGCGTCCGACGCAGGTCACCGCCGTTACACGAATTTCCAATACCAAGTCAGTTTTGTAGGTGATGGTCCATTTCATTTCTTCCGGCTTGGTCGTCCGCAGTTGAATCCACGGATCGACACTGCCTTTCTTCCGATACTCGATCATAAACGTACAAGGGAAACCGAGTTCTTCATAATTCCACTTGACGCGGATTGACGTTTCCAACATTTTCGCTCTCTTGGCGTCGCGAGTGGGAAATCGAATCCGCAAACCGGTGGGCGGATCAGGCAAGCGATGAATGTCGTACCGTATATGTGCAACTCCATCGTGGACTACATAACTACAATTCACCGTGTTGTTTCTTTCCTCGCTATGGCAGACGACGAACCTGACTTGATTGCAAAAGCTGATATTCCTTCGGGCGAAACTGGCCAATTCATGAATCTTGTCCAGCACGGCCTTCCGCTTCTTATGGACAATGTACCAGGGCTGTGAGGTATTTGGAACTCTCCAATGACTCCTGTTGAACAGCATGCTAGGTTCACCTGTGGATGTCTCCATCGCTTGGAGGATCACATAGTGATGGAAATCCAGTGACGGAACTGAAAGTTCCAGAGTATGCATCCTGCTGCAATTGTTGGAAGTTGCCCCGCCCTGTTGGGGGTAGCAGGAGTAGAGGTTGGCGAATATGGTTCCCTTGGCGCTCATCGAGTCCATCATATCCAATTCTGCCTCTATATGGTCGAGAAATTCTTCAAGTCGTTGAGGGTTAAACTGCGGATGATTTTCGGCGGCGTTTGCAAGATCTCCGACACGATGAACACTATCTTCGTTTGTACGAGAAAGACGGACGCGATTTCCCAATTCTGTTTGCAGCAACTGTTTGTAAGTGACGATCAAACCGATTAATTTTTCTAAATCGTTGCTAACAGCAGATCTTGCGTTGTCTCTTGAAATCTTCTCGGCTCTGGCAATGGCCCGACTCAGCTCCGCAAAAATACGGCACCATTGTTCCACTGATTTCCTGCCGTCGTCGAAGTACCTTACTCTCGTCTGAACACCCCCAGCTGGATCAACGAGAGCCTGAAGGGAACAAAGTTGGACGCTAATCGGGACAGTTTCGATGATTTCGTCGTCTGTCTGAATTTTAAAAATGCTCTTCATCAATGCCAGGGATTTTCTGTAGGAATTGTAAAAGTCGCACTGGATGACGGCTTCTGGCTGAAGATCAGCGTACAATCGACATTTAATACGGGTGATCAGATGCTTTTCGTCACTGTCGAAGCGCTTTACGAACTCGACTACGCTTTGGAATTCGGACAAGGCGTCTCGCCATTCATTCGCCAGCTTGGAGAGCTTTTCGACGACCTCTTGTCGGACATCTTCGTCGGTTTCGTCTTTGTTGAATTCCTGAGACAGGACGCAATAGACTTGAGCTCCATAAGATATGGTCGTAACGACATGAGAAACGTTTACTTCGTTATCGCTTTCAACATGTGGAACTTCTTGATTGACCAGAGTCAGCAGATCCAAGTTCTCTTCTCTTGTCTTGGCCCGGCAAATGATGGTACAAGTAACCAGTCCTGCTTTCGGTCTGTCCTTTAGGTAACTGGTGCAAGCACTTGTACCACCAACAACCAAGCCGGCTACCAGGTTCATCTGCGTGTGGCTGTCGAGGCCGATCGACCTAGCCCTGTTGTTGTTACTAAACTCGTCCTCACAATTTAGCTCAAATCTTTGTTCCCATCTGGCTTCCATTCGGGTTGAAGTTGTTAATTGCGCAGGTCCCCATGACAGACGTGAATCTAGGGATAAAATTATAGGGTTGTTTACACTTTCTAAATTAGTCAACAGTTTAAAAGATAAAATATCTCGAAGGTAGGTAAACATACACATGCTTTACCTGTAAAAAGAGTAGCACTGTTGTAGTCATAGAGATCGCCTAATTTGAATTGACGTCCAAGTGCGGGTATCGAGATAAAGTGTCGTCTAAATAACTCCTCATGTGCTGCCATGTTTGACAGTCTTTTATTGAATATTACAAATTTTGGAACAATTATTAAAAACAAAAACAGGTATAAATTATCTTGTAAGTCCGTTACCTATTGTTTATCTTAAGCAGTATATAATTTCTCCGAGTTCATTCAGCGGCGTATATATGAAGAACACAAAGGGTATGAAGCAACCAAAGGGTTACCATGTGCAAATGCAATCCAGCTTATATACCTAACAGATATTATATGTAACCAATTTAAAGTTTAATTCAATTATAGCATGACTCATAAATTTCATTTTTAGGAAAATGTGACAAACCTCATACAAATTTAGAAATTCATTGACAAAAGTGAGTGGCTATTTTCAGCTTTTGAATCGGAAAAAAATTCTAACTTGCAAAGAAGGGCAGTACGGATACTTCAGCAATTCTCCAATCCAAGGTAGGGGATAGTTGAGCCTGATCAAAGTTATAAAGTTCAAATCTGAAAAGAGGGAGATAAGAACATTGTGGACATTCAGAGACAAAATAGAACTAACTAATCAAACATGATATCGAGAAAAATGAGAACAACCTGTGAAACTAACAAAACATATAATACAATGGCTCATTATTTCTACATTGAGATGGCGGAAACTACACTACACATAATATCGTAGAAGCAAAATCAATTAAGCAGCACGGGAACGATAAAAGTAAACTGAAGCCTATATCCGAAGAGATATTTCTAGTATTGCCAATTAAAGCAGATATATTGTTGAAAAGACTTAAATGCTAGAGAAAATGGGCAAATGCAACAAAACATGGAAGCATTTACTGAAATACGAACTAGTTTTTCTGTTGTTGTCTTGTTGACATCAGAGCTAATAAGTTACCCTGGCAGTTGGGCAGCAGAGCAATTGCTTGAGCTTGCTCTGCTTGAGGTCCCAGCAGTGCGTTTTTCATGTCAAGCAGACGAAAATTGAAAATTTTGCCTTAGGGAATAGGGATAGGGGAAGAAATACTGCGTCGGCCGCCAAATTCAAATTCAAACAAAATAAAAGGAAATAATTATGGCCAAAGCGCGCCGCTTTGGAAGGTACCCTCAGGGTTTCTGTAATTAGTTTGGTGCCTTGGTGGCGATAAGTCTGGGTCGTGGGTTTGAATGGGGTGGACGCAATCTCAAATTTTGGCAAGTGAATATGGGGCTGCCAGACGGTTCGGCCAAATTTTTCGGCCAGACGATTCGGCCAACCGACTCGGCAACAAAAAAATTTAATAAATTCACTGCTGATTTGGCCAATGAATTAAATTGTGCCTACAAGCGGTGCTATGTATATGCCATTAAAGTAAACTACGATTTTGTGGCGGTGCCTTACAATATACGCTCACTGCGTGAGCAGGGGGGGGGGTGCGGGTGGTGTGTACCCCTTTCCGGCACTTTTTACCGGCACTTTTGCAAGTGCCCGTTACGGCACCAATGTATCCGTTTCGGCACCGAATGTTCCCCTTCAGGCACCAATACTAGAATTTGTTGAAATTGGCTTGGGGACGGAGAAATTCTATTTAGACCCATTCGATTACCAGATAAGCTGTCATATTAATGAATTTTTTAATGCGGTCGACTACAGTAGGAGTTGAAGTTGAGGAATGTTGTCCGGATTCTGGAAGGAAATTGTAAGCGTAAGAAGAAGAGTTATAGAGAAGAGCTATATAGGCATAAGAGGCGTATAAGCTTAAAAAAGTACGGGCTATATATTTTTGTAAATGTTAATTCCATTCCTCTAACTCTTTACTAACTCTTTCCAATAAGAGGATTAATCGTAATTTTAATATTTGTTTCTACATCAAGTATGGTCCTTTTTAAAAGATTTCCATCACCGTTAGATGATCAGGGCGAATGTCATCAATAGGGTTGGAACTCACAGCAGCCGTGGTTCCCCGCACCTTGTATAAATTTATGTTGAGTGCCGAAACGGGTACGAGTTTGTGGGCCGGAACGGGCACTTCTTTATATTATTAAGGTATAGGGTAACTACATTGGGTGCCGAAAAGGGCATTTTCAAAAGTGCCGGAAAATAGTGCCGGAAAGGGTAACAACCGTGCGGGTGGTTGCATTGTTCGGAATGATAAGTTTTTTCGTTTTCTCTTCTCGATCGTTAAATCAAAGGGTAATGCAAGGAAGAAAAGAATTGCAATCAAAGGTAGATGAAGGTTAGCTTTGTCTTTTGACAAGTTTCTGATAGGAATGGCAGAGAAAGAGTTGTCACTAAAAATGAAATTTGAAATTAACACTGCCTGGTGCCTCTAATAGCGAAGAACGTAAATACAATTTTTTTGAACTGCATGACTGAAAGAAAAAAATTATCATACTAAAGTTAGAAAATATGGGGTAAATTGCTATATGAGTTATAAATTATATATTCGAAAATATGACTTTGCGTTCGCGGGACCTCGCGGGACGTTCGGTGGGGGGCTCCGCCCCAAACAAAAAAAAAATGCTTATTATCAAAATATAAGTAAGCTAAGGTATTACATTTAAATTTTTAAAAAGGCATATTTTATTTACTAATTGGGTCACCAAATAAAAAAGGGCATTGGTACCGTATCTATCTAGCCTATCATCAAACAAGCATAAGTCCCTGCGAGTTCCCGTGTTTTTCAAATCAATGTAGTATATCCTGAAATTCCATTTGTCGAGAAAATCACGAGTATTTTTATAAATTTCCCGGGGGGATTCTGGTCGAAAAAAAGCCCCTCTCTTTTTCGCGCCAAACAGTTTGAACGGCTCTCATTTCGGGGACTCGTTCCACTAAACGGGAAATCTGTACATGTTGATTTTGGGCTCAAAAATCATGGAATTCAACCTCCCACTGGGTAGATTGGTAAAATATAAGTTTAGAAGTAATTAACTCTGTGTGATTGTGAGAAAATTTGATTTTCCGATTTACCAATCGGGCGAGGTAGTTGTGTCTATGACGTAGCCGTGTCGATTTATTGCGATTTGCACAAAAATAAATTTTACGTTCTTCGCCACTAGAGGCGCTAGGCATAAATTCAATTTAAAACTTTTTCGTGCTTTTTCCGCTCATTACTTAACTTATTTCATTTCAGATATGCTTCTTTTTATTTTAAATATAATTAATACGGTAATTAATTAGTTTTTTAATTGGTAGGTTGACTAGATATGGCTTTGTATAAAGGAAAATTTGTACGTCACTTGTGCTCTCTACGAAAAATGTCCAGTTTTTTATTGGACATATATGCCCGCACGCATTTACGGACATATTATCCGTAAAAATTGGGAAATATGTCCTTTTTAGCAGACAAATGCTGGTGGACTTATTCTTCATTTTTTAATAAGACATTTTTGTCCATTGAATGGAGATTTAAGTCCACTTTGGTTCAGACAACTCAAGGGCATAGAGTTTAGATCACCTATACCCTTTTCGAGAGGAAAAAAGTTCCGAGAAACAAAAAAATGTAGAGCAAAAGAACGAGTCTTTGAAATAATGTTGCCGCTCCCTCGTTTTCTTGAATCACAAAAACAATAGTGCACCACTCCTTTCAAATCTCAGCCATCTTTTAATGAGACTTTGAATGTCGTTCAGATAAGAAAATGGTTCTTAGTTTACACTAAATAATATGAGTCAAACCCCGATGATAATGAAATGACCCTAATGAAAGCCAAAGTTTTTCTAATATACTAATAGGTTAGCAGTAATCGAAACATTTGTCTGTGCTAGTTGTTTGGAAAAAGTTCTAAGTCCTAATGGAAGGCACCTCTTTTGAATCTAAGTTTTTAATTGACAGAGTGATGTGGTCCAATGGTTATAGCCTTCGTGTATCATACTGGTCGTGGTTCGTCGTGGGTTCGATCCTGGTTGGGACCAATTTTTAAATCATCATTTGGAATTTACATTAATAACATAATAAAATCAACTTGGCTTTAACTAATAAAAGATAATTGACGAAGGTAAAAACAAAAAAAAAAAGAGAAAAACGAGAAAATTGAACTATATCGGAAATGGACTTTAAGTTCATTAAATTTGGACAATTTTGCCACTGCGGGAGTGGACTTTTACATATACTACATATACTACATATTTCTAGTAAAAATGCAGACAAATATGTCTTCAATTCGTTTTGAGGAGAATTTGTCCGTGAAAAAGTGGACATTTTTCGTAGAGAGTGTACACCAATCAAATGACATTTTAATGTCATTTTAGACAATTTTGAATTCGAAATGCAGAAGGCAAACTTAAATCTACTTCTCTTTCATTGGAGCTACCCTGCCCTCCATTGTTATTTTATTAAACAGCACTGAAACCGACGGAATAAAATTCGGATTTCTTAATTTGCCAAACTCCTTTTTTTATTTGGTGTAATGCGTAAATATGCCTATTTCTCATTCGAACGCAATATGATAAGTTTGCTTACTTTTCAATCACACACACCTTGATTGCAACTTCCAACAGCCTGCACACGGGGAGCGAGTGGGGTGGCCGGTGGGGGGCGGAGCCCCCCACCGGACGGCCCACGAGGTCCCGTGAATGAACATAATTCATATTAGATATCTTCAATCCCTGAGGGTAATATTCATTCTTATGAATATACCGAAGGTATTAAGTTCCCGTTTAGGGCGTGATTTCTCTTTTTTTTTGTGTGGGTTTTTTGAGGACTTTTGGGGGGCTTGAGAAAGGAAAGGGATGGGTCTAGGGTAGGTTTCCAAACGCTTATATGAGAAAATTTAGTTTCCCGGCAGGCTATTAGATGGCGTAATAAGATTTGTACGTTAATAACTGATTTTAACCGACCTAACCGACTGTGATTTTGCTTTCCTTACGTTTATGCGAGAAATTTTGTTTTCCGCCGGGATGTTAGATGGCGTGCAAGACTGTACGTTAACCGATTTCGGTGATAACCTTTAAAAAATTTTTCGAGTACGTTATAGTAATATACGTTTAATGTGTCGTGAGAAACCGTATGTTTCATGGGTCAAGGATTAAAAAAAATAGCTATTAATAAAACATACGATTCATGCTTCAACCGATGCATACATCACTCAATTGGTAGACGATATTGTGAAGTCAAGACCTTCGTCGGTAATTTGTTAAATGTAGCCTACTACATATTCTGATTACTCTTATAAAACATAAACTGTAGGAGATGCTACCGTCTTGGCGAATTATTAATTTGCTACCGTTTGTCTCTAATCTATATCATTATCCGATTTATGTTAGATGTTTTGTGGCATTTATAACCACCTGGTTTCGATTTTGATTTGCATGAAAGGCATTTTTTCTAAATATTTTTCGCTTTTACATATATGAACTCGAGCGCAACGTTCTAACCACTTGACCACAGCAGTTAACAGAGTAGAAAATAATCTCAAGTTTGAATACAATAAAATATGGTGTGTGGTACTCGATCTCGGTACACGGGGGCATATTTTAGGTATACATAACTTTCCTTATGTTCGCACTAAAACTTTTGGGCCTAAGTAATTGATAAGTAACGAAATGGAAACAATTACTTAGAGTGTAAGTAATACTTAAGTAATATTAAGTAATCATAAGTAATCGTTTCCGATTCGTTACTTAAAGCCAAAAAGATTTAGTAAGTTTCATTTCCGCATAAGTATAGGCATAAGCATAGGCATAACCTAAGCATAGACCTACATATATTGCATAGTTTATCCGAAAAAAATTTTAACCCGAAGGTATTACCGAAGGGAATCTTGTTCTGTATTTAAATTTCCCCAACTATTTTATTTTAAAATGATTAAACATTTTACCGCCCATATTTCCTAATTTTCTTACGATACATCTTTTAAATTGAGCCCATCTTTACCTATTTCCATTGTAACATCGCGTTACGTTCAATTAGCAGCTCTAACCGCATACCACCATACCCTTCGGGAACCTCGCGACGTAAAGTCGCATGGCACAATTTTAAAAGCTGACTAGCAGACGACTTTAGCACTCCACTGTTTACGCAAGTTCGTACAAAAACGCATTTTCATGATTATTTTTAATTAAGAAAAAATTCCCTTGTTCGTAAATTTCAGCTAAAATCAACGTCAATGCTGGGGTCTGCTCGTTTTTCGGATGGAAAGGACATCCAAACACTCTTCGTCGATGTCATTAAATGCGTGAGGTTGAAGCCTCTTCTTGCAAGTAGTTCGGACATTCGTTGGCAACAGCGGGTAGCGGATTCTTCGTCATCAAATGAGTCCAGGTAGTTATCGACATAAAACTTTGTGGGCGATATCTCTGAATTCTGGGTGGTCGTCAGCCGTGCGCCGGAGGACGAAGGTGCAGGATGTTGGCGACAAAGCACTCCAAAAAGGTTCGCTAGATGACTCCATCGTCTCTTTTCTTCTGGCCAGTTGATACGACGTCTGGATACTTTCAGCTGCGGAACAATTAAGATGCGTGCAATTTCGAACGAGTTGTTTGAATAACCGGAAACAATACGGCAATCAGCTACTCGGATGTCAAGTTGTGGGTTGTTACCATGAAAGGTTCCGAGTTTAATATTCCGTCGTACTCCTTGCAATTTCAGCAAACGGGCCAATTCTTGTTCAATAAGTGTAGTTTCGCAGCCCGTATCTAGTAAGGCGACAGTTTGCACTCGTAGATTTCCATTGCAAACAATCACAAGGACGTAGGGGGAGAGTGCTAAGTATTTTCCGGCTACGAGGCGTCGGTCGTTGACGACCTTCTAGATGCTACCGATTCAGCTCAATGCAGTAGGGTATGGTGTTTTCCTCTGCAGTCACCGACAGTACACAGCAGCTCTACCTTCTTACACTCGTTGCTGTGGTGATTCCGGCCAAGTCATCTGAAACAATTTCTCAAATCCCAAATGGTTTGCGCTCGCTGGGTTTGAGACATTGCCCTAAACTTATGACAATCCTCTAGTCGGTGGCCTGGTCCTGATTCACAAACAGCACATCTTCCTCTGAGGTTACGCGAGACGTCGATAGAATTCACCGTAGGCGTGAGATTAGCTCTCTAGTTCCCCTTATTTTGATAGGATCCCGAAGAGTTCGTGTTGGCTCGATGTCTTCCTTCAATCCTTCGTACGTTTTTTTCTCCCATGACCTCGTCTTCCAGCCATGCGTCGAGATCTCGTAATGATGGAAGCAGTTGATTTACATTCCTTCCCCACCTTTCTATCATTGCTCCGGGTAGCTTCCGTACGAGGCCCTCTAATGCGACGCTCGAGTCTAATTCGTGTCCATAGCCCGCGAAGTCCAAGGTCGCTACTGCTCCGTGCAACTGAGTCGAGAAATCTTCTAGCACCTCTCCGCCCTAAGGGAAACAACTCCATAAGCCCCTGGATGTAAGTTCGCGCAATCAAATGAGGGTGGCCATATTTCCTCCGTAGTTGTTGTAGGGCCTGGCGGTAAGCCATAGGCGAATTTAAGATCTGGCTCATACCCTCCCGAAGCTTCTGGGCGAGCATGGTGTGAAGCATACTCAAACGTTGAGCGTCAGAGCTGAAAACGTCGTGTACCATGCTTTTGAAGGCCTGGATAAACATTGGCCATTCTGGTGGGTCGCCAGTGAAAGGTTTCAGGTTCAGCAGCATCGCCATTGTCACCAGAGTCTGGTCTTCGCTACCGGCAAGGACTGGTCTAAACTATTCGTAAATCCATGCGTCGATAGACTGCTGCTCCAGCTCGGTTTGGTGACCATTCACCTTCTGATTCATGGTCGCGTAGGAGCGCTTCGTCGCACCCGACGATGACTCTGGTTATAACGTACGGCGAACTGGAGTCTCGTGCTGCGTGGAGAAATTGGGTTTCTTGGAAGAGGCTCGTGCCAAATCCAGTTTAAATTCCAAGTCAATTTATTCTCGTTTGGCCTTTCTACGGATGTCTTCGGCACGCCTCCTCCAGACGAGAATCTTCTAAGTCGTCGGCCAGCCTGCGTGTATGATCTCGCATCCGGAGCTTCAATTCCTCAATACCTGCTTCGCCAGTCTTGTTAGTTTCGTTATCTTCCTCTTCCATGTTATCGTTCAGGTATTCATCAATGGTGCTCAACCACCCCGAATAAACTGTTTCCAGGTCGGTCCTCCACTTCGTTGTCTTGGCTAAGGCGTCTCCCGTGGGTCTGATCTTCGACACATATCGGTCGTGATGGCGCAGACATTCGCCGTGTTGCTCTACTAGGTTTTCACGATGAACCTTCAGCGCCCCGCAGTCGCCTTGCCCTTCAATGTGCGAAGTAATGGTCAAGACGAGTCTGGTGAATCGCGTCTTGCTTCATTTCCTCAGTTCTTTCATTGTCTCCCGTGAGACCGATTCAACCGTGTTCTCCACCGCCGATTCTGCCATCCCTGCTAGTTCACTCGTTCGTGGGTGTTCGCGGTGAGTGAAAATATCACGGTTTTCTATAACGAATGACGAAATAAGTCTCCGAAATAAACGAATAAACGAGTCTTCCTTTCTTACCAAGTTCCGATCTCTAGTCAACACGTTGCTCTCTACGTTCAGCTCTACAATCGAGGGATTTACTTTAGACCGAATCTTAATCACGACCCTTTTGAGATATTCACTGGATCAGTTGCTATTGAAGCACTTTACTACCTAACGTACAAACGTGTTTAGTATGTCTCGAATTTTTTAACTGTGTTTTATTAATACCGATTTATCCGTCGTTCGAAAAATTTCCGATTTGGGTCGTCCGTCCGCGTCAACTATACTGTGACAATGCGATTGGACCTCTTCTCCTTAACAGGAGCAACTGTACGAACGAAACGAATGACCTTGGCTTTCATAGGCATTTGACGTCTGAGTTACCTTACCTCAATTGTAATGTGACAGTTGGTTACCAACAGCCACTGTATTCGTTTGATCTACAAAATTGCTGTACTTCTTACACGGTGGCTGATTAACCTTGACTTGAGTCCTCAACGTATATGCTTAAGCTCCAACGACCTGTACAAAATATAACTTGGTTAGTGTTCGCTCTCCATGGGCCACGGCCCCAAAACCTCTCCTTCTCATTTAGGAGGTTTTTTGGACCTGCTAAGTTACAAGGGTCTCAACCTAGGTAAAATCACTATTAGTTAATTTGGGAAGGACTAAGACTTAAAAGGAATCCCAAACGTGCCCTACCTGTCACGTGTCCCTCGTTTCGGCACAAAAATGTTAGATCGCAAATGATCTATCCCGTTAGAATTCGTTGTAGGAGATACTTTTACATAACGAGAGAAAAATAATAAGAAATAATTACCAAGTAGGGTTAAGTTGGTGCGATTTGTTCGCTTGTATTTTACCGACCGAAAAGCACGATGCACAAAACGATAGTCCCCACGTTTTACCCCCTCGTCGTCTGCTACCCCTCCCCCGCCTTTCCCAGCGTTATTGCCGTTTTTTTAAACGCAACTAGATTCAAGAAAAGTTTTTCGGTTTCCGAACCTTTTTCTGAACATTAAGAAAAGTGGGCATGAATCTGAAAACGCATACCTATATATTTGACGCGTTTGTGCTTTTTCGTCATTTCGTGTTCTCTGGCTGAAGCATTAAGATGGCTAGTACAGGTGAAGGGGCCGATTTTGGTTTCGCTGACTTCGCTATGACTAATGGAATTCTTCACTATAAATGCAATGATTTTTTCATTTATAGCTGCATCCTACCAAGCGGTAATTTTTATTTTTTTTATCTTTTCTTTTCTTTCCCCGTGTAATTCGTATGTCGTTTTACTGTGATTGGGCGTGGTACGAAAGTGTGCTACGTTTTATTCAGATGGCCTCTTTTTATTTTTAGGCAACGTATCAGTTGTTACTATTGAAATCGATCGCATCCCGGACAGCTTTCGGGATCAAGATGCGATTGAATCAATTTGTGAGCCGATCAAAAATGCAGTGGCCGATATGATTAATTCCGAAAATGAGAAACGATAAACTCTTCAATCGGCTCCACTGAGCCCTACTACCGAAGGAGAAGAATCAGAACCACCTTTAGACGATTCGTCGGCGAAAACTTCTACACAGCCGCCGAATGATGGCGAAAACACGGACGTTGAGCTGTGGACCGGAAAAAGATCAAAAGTTAGAAGAAAAATAGATCTTGCTGCTTCTCCAGCTCTCCTGGAACTGGTAGGGGAGACCGGACCCACGCTGGACAGCTTTGATTTTCCTTTTGTATCTCTCAAAATGTAAATCCAATTGTAATTAAAATAATACAATATGTTACTCTATCTACAAGCTAGTCTCAGTTATTTTTTTATTTTTTTGGATGCTGAATACTTTTTCATTTAGAGCCGTTTTTAACTTTTGCAATTTCTGGACACCTCCGGGGTGACACTGGACAGGCCCCTGTCCCAATCTGGACGTCCTAATTTAATGGAGAAGCTATTTTCCGGTAATTACGGAAAAAAATCGTAGATATTCTGATAGCTATAACAATTCAGATGCACCATATGAAATCCTGAATTTTTAATTGATAGAGAAATTTCCTTATAAGATAAGAAACGAACAAGGAAACATAGTAGGGGGTGTGGCCTCACAGTTTCAGTCGATCAGTTTTTTCCAATTCGATTAAAAAAAAAGTAAATCGATTCATAATTTTCGAACATGGCTGAAGGTGGACCACGTGAAATTTCAAATCATGATTTGTTTATGGACGAAATCTTTTTCATTACCCTCAATTTACAAACAGGTAATGGTATTTTATTGATTAGATTAAAATTGATCGAGTCATATGACAGTAAATATTAAAACATAGTTGTACTAGTTAGCTAAACATGTGAAATTACTCACTGTATGGTGTACCACTCTTGATCTATCAACGTAAATCTTGTTTATGAACTATTTTCAGGTCATCTGTTATTCTGGATGTGTGACTAGTTAACTGGCAGGTTTTTTAACACCGAAACTGCAGAATTCTACTTATGTGATCTACCAAACAGTGTTGCTGATGAACAAATATAAGACTTTTTCCGTGCTGCATAAAGTAAGCTGAGGCCATTCCACAAGTTAATTTGAATTACACATTGTATAATATTGTTTGCAGATGCCCCGTAACTATGTAAGGACAACCACGACAAAACCAAGTGAAGAATTAGTGTATAAGGCTGTTAGTGAGGTTTTGTCTGGAAGGTTATCGATCAGAAGATCTGCTGAACTATTTGGGCTAAAAAATCAACAGTTGATCAGTATAGTCAACGACATGCATCATTTGGCCTGTTACCTCCTGATAGAGTAAAAAACCCTCAACATCACTCTCAAATCATTCCTGCGAACCTTGAAACGGAGTTGGCATCATACTTGAAAAAATGTGCAAAGATCAATCATGGCTTGAGCACTAGTGAAACAGCCAAAGTAGCGTATTCATACGCAGTTGGTAACAAAATAAAAGTAGCAAACAACTGGGTGAAAAAAGAGGCAGCTTCTGAAGATTGGATGATTGGATTTCTCAAGCGAAACAGTTCCTTGTCACTTCGAAAGCCAGAGAAAACAGGCCAAGCAAGAGCCGCTGGTTTTAATAAACGGGTAGTTTCTTTATTCTATGACAAGCTAGAAGATTTAATGGCTAGATACAAATTTGCCGCTAACGACATTTGGAATCTCGACGAGACCAGCAACCAAACTGTGATGCAACCACCAAACATTGTCGCAGAAAAAGGGACTGAACACTTATGTTACTAGAGATAAAAAGTCGATCAACAGTAATTTATTTCCGAATTTCATTTAGGTTCAACAAATTGTGTCTGCTGAGAGAGGTGTCAACGTCGCAATGCTAGCCTTCATTTGTGCTTCCGGTACTTTCGCTCCACCTGTTTACATTTTTCCAAGGAAAAAAGCCACTCCGGCTATGTACGAAGACGGACCAGCGGGATGTATTGGTCTCACACACGAATCAGGGTGGATGACTGGATTCAACTTCTTAAAAGCCCTTCAACATTTCCAAAGTTTCGTGAAGTGTTCAAAAGAACATCCCTTTGATGACTTTGGACAACCATTGTAGTCATCTGGATTATCAAGCCGTTAGTTTTGCAAAGGAAAATGGAATTGTTCTCCTAACATTCCCTCCCCATTGCTCCCATGCTTTACAACCCCTCGACGTGTCCGTATTTAGTCCATACAAAAACGCTTTCGCTGAAAGGCAAACAACGTGGATGCATGCAAATCCAGGAAAACGGATATCCATTGAAGAAGTGGCACAACTATCCAGTGGCACATTTGTTTCGACCTTCACGCCAGCAAACATTTTGTCCGGATTCCTCGCAACTGGTATATTTCCATTGAATCGGAATGTTATCAGCGATACAAGATATGCTCCCTCATTTGTAACCGATCGCCCAGGTAGGATTCATTGAATTTATGTGTGTGATAAAGGAAATATGAACTAATATTTTAAATTCTGTGATACAGATCCTTTACGTATCGATGATTCGTTGTCGCCAAACGGTTCAACAACCGAAAGCACTGATATACCATTGAATTCAAGCATTCCATCAGTTCTAACCATTGACAAATCGGGTCAACCAGACATGGTACATCAAGATCAAGATGCAACTATAAGAGAAGAAGTTGAAACGCTTTCCCAGTAAACAATTGCCAATATGATTGCTTTTCTCTCAGCAATTCGATCTCCCGTGGACCGAAACATTGCCACCCCACCAGATTCGACCAGGTCAGATAATACTTTGACCGCGGCTGGAACTGACCAACAAATTTCAACACGCTATATTAGTCCGGTGGAAATAAGGCCATACCAACAAGTATCGCAGACTACTCCAAGTGCGCCTCGTCCCAAGAATAAAAGTCGTATAGGAAGAACAAGAATTTTAACGGACACGCCCGAAAAAACCAAATCGAGGAGGAACACAGAAAAAAGGAAGAAAAATAAAAAAAAGGAAGTAAATTCAAGAGGGGGGGCAAAACGTGTTCTAAATCCCACAGAAAAGAGCAGCACCAGGAAAAAAAAAACAAAGCGTGCTAACAAGGAGAACTGTGCGCCGAGGGACTGTACTGATGGAGATCTAAACGATGAGTCAGATCTTAACGTGGATGTCATGGGCGGAGTTGACGAGCAGCATCTACCAGCTACCCCTTCTCGTTGCATACGAGCAGGGCGTATTATTCGCCGAAAGAAAATAACAAGCGTCTAATGGAAAAAAATTATCACCAACTTAATTTGGAACTATCTACGTCCATACGTGGCTTTTTGTTTAGTTTGTCTCTTTAATAATCTAGTCAAATTGCTTCTCAGTTCCAAATCAAAGTTTGTGCCAAAGGTTTTTGGATCTGTTGTTTAATCCACGATTTATGTTTTGATTGCTTTATGTGTGTTCCTTATTCCAGAAAAACTGCCACGCAGCATAATTGAAGTCAGTGTCTTATAACCCTAAAGTGATTTGCCGTGATTTGCATTACAAATGCAGCTTTTTTCATTCTAAATACATATGTGAACTATGTATCAACAAAGAAATGTGATCTCATTAATAAAAAATTCTCAAACATATACTGTCTTATTTGATATGTTAATTTATTAACCAATAAGGAGAAGTATTGCTTCCATTCCTTACGCGAAGGCATGAAAGACATTTATTTTTTGGTAGTTTTGAACTGTTCGCGCTCTAACTAGGCTCCTCCCTTGTTCCGCCCCTTTTTTTCTAATATTACCCCGAGCGTGTGTCCAAAATTAACCCCCCAAAACGATTTCAAATTAATATTCATACAGACTGTAATGTAAGACCTAAAATTTTCTGCTTTTCCAGAGTTATGAAGAGATGAATTTCCCACCTTTTTATCGTGCTAACTGGGGTTTTTGAGGAACTTTATAGTGAATCAAATCATATTAAACGGAAGAAAAAGTTCCGTATTTTTTGCGGTTTTTTGTTTTTCCATTAAAGCTGTATTAAACTTTGTTTTTAGGGAATTCGAACTATATTCATCGGGTGCAGAATTAAATTTTACATAATATTACTATTTAAAAATATTTTTTTAAAAATACCCTGTACCGGAAAAACGGCTGTCCAGCATGGTACAGCGTCCAGTATGGGTCCGGTCTCCCCTAAAAGAAAATTGGAGCGCCATCAACGACAAGAAAACTAGCAGAAGGACTGTGTTCGCAAAAATCGCTTTGTCGCTGAGAGAGAGAGGTGTTAAGGTGACACGAGACCCATCAAAGGCTTGGGTAAAGGTCTATACCAAGTGGAGAAACATCAAGGATACATACATGACTTTCATCGCATCATCAAGGCAGACGGGAAAAGGTGCGGGGAAGTTACCAATACTGTACGACGAGCTTCACGAGTTATTGGGTAAAAAATTATTTTTTAGTCAAGTAGTGATTGATTAATAATTAATAGTAGTCTTATTATTATTAGTCTTATTTATTATTATCATTTTCTCGTTTGAATCTTTGTTTGGGTTGTAGGTGATCGAATCATCGCTGCCCTAAAAGCTTTAAGCAGCTCAATGTCGTCGGGGCCGAAAGTTCAATTGTATGGTTCAATTGATTAAAAAAGGAGGAGGCCTCGCTTGCTGCCAGCATTCGCCAAGAAAATGCCGAATCAGCCGAAATGGGTTTCGTGGATCCAGACAAAGAAGAGAACTCATCGGCAGAACCCCATCGCAAGAAAACAGCAAGAATGGCCGCTGGGTCACAACAATTTACAATTTGTTTCCAGCATGAACAAATTCCAACAAATGGAAAAGGTAAGAATTGGTCAAATTGAGATCTTATATTTAAAAGTAGACCTAACTTTTTACAATTTTCTTGGAAAAGGCGACAGATGGAAAATTTGCACTAAGGAGAGAGGAACAACTCTAAAAAAGAGATCGCTTAAAGCAAGAGATTGAAGAAAGAAGAATGCTAATTTTAAGCAAAATGGTCCGCGTCCTTTCTAAGTTGGCCGAGAAGAAAAAGAAGAAAAAAGAAGTAAGAAGAAGACATCAATTCCAAAAAACGCAAACGTCAGTATTCCTCGTCCTCTTCTTCACCCTCTTCAAGCTCGTCCTTTTCTTCTCAGAATCCGCCTAATTTTTCTGTAGAAAAAACTACTGCAATGAGTTTGTAGTCAATACAGATACAGTATTTACGGTGGTTTTCAAAAATTACCTTGTTCCGCGTAGCTTACGCTCTCTTTTACTCGCTCCGCGCAAATTTGTGCGGGCAAAAGAAGCAGCAAAGCGTCCTCCAACGATTTGCTTAAGCAAACCGGTTCCAGCAGGTGGTATACCGAAAAGGCCTCAGAGTGCAGGGCACCTGCCCACCTTGGCAGTTGGCAGGGGCAGGTAGTGCAACCAGCGCTCCCTGTGGCAGTTCTGCGCAACTTAAAGTCAAATTCAAATTTTTATCGAGAATTTGTCAGAATCAGGTAAGTCCGTAGATCCCCTTAGTAAAACAAAATATCCGTAGAAAGTCCTTATATCCTGAATTGTAAAATATTTCCCTCAATTAACCGTAGAAAACGGTAAAAACCATAGAAATGGAAACACTGCAGAGAAGCCAGAGATGATAGACATAAAAATTACTTCTAGTCATCTAGGTTATGGTTGATGTGGTTTCTCCCCGGTCTGGTTGGATACTTTCTTCCCTTAAATTCTAATATCAAAATCATAAATAGAAATGTTTAGATGATACTATCAAAGGTACTCAATTATTATTATACCTTGCTCATCAAAAAGCGTTCTAAAGAATATGTCGACACTCTTAGTAAGGTAACTAGGTGTCAATCCTGCTTTGAGGAATTCAAAAAGTTCGGAATTAAGCTTGAAAATGGAAAAAATTTGGAAAGACTTTTCCAAAAACATCTTTCCATAAGCCAAAAAATGGACGCGGTGTAAATCAACACCCCTTTAGCGCCCCTTCAGCACCCTACGGTAAGGTAGGGGGCGGAGCTTAGCTCTCCTAACCTTAGTGTATTTCCCGTTTCAGTGCTAGCCCGAACGTCACGAGTGACGGGCAGGCTAGTGGGCCAACACATGTCTATCTATAAATCTATCTTTTCCCTCCCTCTTAATAGAAAAAAATAGAATTAACCTACCCAATCATCAGGTACACACATGGTTTGACCAATGTGCGACATTGTTATGCCATGAATTGTCCCTTGTCCCATGTCGTTGGTTGAAATTGGTCCTCAAGGCTTTGGTGGGGCCAATAATGACGTCCATAGTCGTCAATTGAGCAGGAATGTCATCTGTTGTTAAATGAAGATCGTTCGATTGCCTTTGACGAATAATTGCCACAGTAGAAAACCTTTCCACCAAACTGTCGCAATTTCCTAAATATTGAGATTACCTATTATAGTATTTGAATCTAATATTAATATTGGCCTTCTTACTCCTCCATAACTTTACTCAAAGTTTGAAAGTACGTTGAATGTGGGGCTAAACCACCAGATGATCTGTGCTGCTGGTACACACAGGTTCGTTTTTACATTGCTTGTGGTACCAGCTGCGGCAGTATTGGTCGATTATTAGTGTAAGATAATTGCCGCGAAGTAGAACAGCAATCCCCAACTTCAGCTATGCTCTGGTAGTTAGCACATTTTTGGTCACAAAACCTACAAATAATGGACCTTTATTCATTGAAATTGTCTTCGTTTGATAAAGGTTTTTCAATTGATGGCCATCCATGAGTAGCGAAGACATGCGTTTTTCTATCAAATAGAACACAAATATAATTAGTTATATGTAAACGCTTATAGATGTAAATAATACAATACAATACAGTATAAATTACAATACAATATTCTGAACGAAAACTCTGTCACAAATACCACACATGTTTTGTGTTGGTGATTCATTGTGGGATTTTTTAATTGTGCCGTGCATAATCCTAATCAAAACTCAAATTTAAAATAACATTTTACATGCTTACAATTAGAATTTACTTACAATGTACTCTTTGCAGCAAAAACTCGGTCACAAACACCACCAAGAATACTTTTTGGGCTTCGCCCCTTGAAATGGCGTAGCCATATTATTCTTAGTTTTAACGAACATTAAATTGATGACTAGACGGAACAAGAATCCTAACCAATTTCTAGCCAGTATATCGCGCGCCCAAATTTTCCCGCCAACAGCGCCACCGCAATGAGTCGAGGGGGGGGGCTTTGCTGGCACGCGATGTTGTATATCTATTATACCCTCCAGAAGAAATATTTTTCTTTCTTTTTTTTTTTTATTTTCATCTTTTCTTTTCTCTTCTATTCTTACCCTTTCACCTAGCCATAGGCAATCATTACCGTTTTTCTGTCGTGTCATTGCATCGTCTGCTAAAAGACGTTGACGTGAGCGTGTGTCCGACGAGCGTACAAGTAGATTGTGTTGAGTTCATCCAAACAAATGTTTATTGTCACTATATGTTATCAATTCTGTTGTTATTTGTGTTAAATTTGCATGGAAAACGTGATATACATATATTAACTAATGTCTTGAACATCATTCTCATTACAGGATCCATAACATTTGAGCACAAGTCTCTTGGAGAGACTATTCTGGAACATGTCTTCAATTTCATTCAATTTACAGAGTGGACTGGGTTGGACCAATTTAGACTTAAAATGATATTGAAGAGTAGAAGAATAAACAAAATGGAATATAGTCACCAGCTAAATATCGTTTTCACACAGGTTAGAAGACAAGCTACTTGCTTAGTTTCCTTCTACAAGGGGCATTTGCCCCACAATTTATTTTCAGAGACCATGTACAATCCGACAATATGCTGGTTTCAGCACAGTAGAAGAGAGTAACAAATTTTATGAAGGAAACAGTAAGGCTGGACAGCAAGGACTGAGTGTGGCTTTCGATCTTGGCCCTTATTGTGTGCAAGTTTTACTTTACATTTTCATCCTTGTTATACATATTATTATTCTGTGGTTTAGTTATAGTTTTTACAATTTACATGTTTGTGGTTATGTAGGTTTGGCTGGAGTGGCAATTAAGAGTGTTGAGGAATATTTGTCCAATATTCCCATTTTTAAGAACACCCATGAAAAGACACACCCCACGAAACCCACTGTTTTGGTCTCCTTGACTCGCGGACATGCTTGTTAATAAAGTAATGTAAAGAATAAAGTAGTCGCCATTAGAGCCCATGTTTAGGGCAGTGGGTGGCGGGGTGAAATTTCTCAAGTAGGCCTTCACAATAAATTAAGTTACATGAATTCGGTAAGGCATCCAATTACCTTCAGATGTGGTAGATTTCTATGAAATTAACATCATAAAACATAGATTTTATGAGTCTTACACCATTCTTTTGTTTTATAATGCATTTAAAATAAGTTTTCCCATAAAATAATTTTTTGATTGCATGTTAATATTAGTTTACATAGTCATTTTCAGGAGGTGTTATGTTCGGTGTTACGAATATAAGTAGACAGATAACTGAGAGGAATGAATTTCTGTATTTGAATGCCGATTGCCTGACTTTAGTGGCGTCGGCACGAATGACAGTCAAAGCCGGTGTTGCCGTCTTGATTCTATCGCTTGCGTCGCGCTGAATACAATATCCTCTTTTTTTACAAATGCTAATTGATTCAAAATTTACTGTTTACATTATCATGTTTCAACAAACACACCCTAAGAAAGGATGTCCGTAAATACCATACAATTTTTCGAGGGCCCAGTGGCCAGACAGCAAATGTCCGGTTTTGTTTTGGCAATTTTCTACATTATACTAAGTTACATTCTGAATGTTTTAGATTCAAGATTTGAACATGTGTACGATGCACAAAGTTAATTTTGAAAAATTTAAAAACATTGTCAAATGTTTACGTAAATGTAAAAAACAGAAACGGGCGTTTACATCAAGGGTCACAATGAAAGCCACAACCTTTTATGGTGACAGTTGGAAAAACTCGACGTACTGCTTTCCAGACTTCTCAAAATCACAGACAAACTCTGTAAACACGAATAGAGGTTTTTCTGGTTCGGCCGTTCGTGAGTCCTCACAAATTTTAATGAGATGTCGGAAAACTTCTTCATAATCTTCAGCAGTTTTTCTTGACAAAAAACGAAAACTAAAGGTACCTATTTCATAACCTTTTCATGCTTCATGAAGGAATGTAGCGAAAACAGTTGCACAAATGGATCTGGCGGTACTTTAACAGTCCCGTCACCAAAAAGCCTTTTGCTTTTGCGAAGTAATTGAATTTGAGTGTCTGTAGCGAAGATCAGGTGCCGGGCAGAAGTTCCACGACTATTAACCCCTACGTCGCCTTTTAGAAATACCGGCGGGAAGACGTGTTGAAGTGAACATCAGTCGGAGTCCTTGGAGGAGTTCCTTCCCGCTTCCTAATTTATCGACCACGTTATTATTGGCTATAATTTTGGTAAGTCGTTAAGTATATACCTGTATGCAACTCGAATAACAAATTTCAACTTTCGAAGGGTGCTCTCTGGTTGTTTCTTGAAGTTTTTCCAAAGTACCTTTTCCACTATCTTGTTGACAGGTACATTTTTGTCAGCAATTGCAAGTTGCTTTACCTCGGCTGAAATTTTGGCATGGAGTTCCGCATGTGGATTCACCACGCAGGTGTGATGGAAATTTTCCTGCTGTGTACAAGTTTTTTGAAAGGTACACCGTAGCTTTAAATGCTTTCTTTTTGCTCGGGTCACGCTTAGTGCAGCGCCAACGCACTGATCCTTTTTCCTCGCTTTTCCCTTTTATGCCGTAGGAATGGCCACGCTTATCGAAAAGAGTGGGTGCGTCACTGAAAAATTAAAAGGTACTGTACTTGAAATTAATCGCTAGCTAAAATAAATTCATTATACCTAAATAAATTTTTGGTTTCAGACGAACAAATGACAAAGAGCAACAAACGGGTTGAAAAAGTAAGTAAGTTGTAAAGTTTAAATTGATTTCACATTGAATCATATTTATCTAACTATTTCTTACCATAGAATAACTTGGCTATACAAAACCATAGAAATCCTTTAGCTACAGTACCTAGTAAACTAGGTTGGAGGCGCATCATCGAACGTGTGTATGGAAAGGGCGAAGGATAAGCAGTGAAATACCTTTCTCCAACACCCGAACAATTCAATGTTCTAACTTCGTCCTGGATCGACGAATTAAACAATTACTGTGAGTGAATCTATTTTGCGGGAATACTACTTTCATTTTCATTATACATTTTTAAATAGTTTCGACACACCAAAGTGAGCTCTCGCTGAACCATTTTTCTTGTTGCAAATTTCGGATCACTTCGGACCTTACGTTTCAAGAGAAAATATTCTTCGTAAGTATGTTTCATCGTTTCATCACTATTAGTTGTCAACAAATCCATTTTGAGCAAACAACAGGACGCAGGCGATGGATCGTCGTTATCTTTGCTTGGCCCACTACCAACATCGTCAGAAGCGAATGACAACGCCAACAGATTCACGCAGCCAGGCATGGTTTTGCGAGTGTTCAGGCTTGCATCTCCCGGTGTTCCAGTTTGCCTACCAAACCATACACCACCACCTCCATAAGTTTGGTTGCAACCAACAAGTGTCTTGAATGTATTGCTGCGCTGTCTTGTTTCTCTTGTCCCGCCGTTTTTTACTGTCTCTCTCTTCTTTCTAGAATCGCCCTGGAATAGTCATGTTTTCCAAAAAAACCGACAACTTTTTTTAATATTTCCAACCTTCTGTTCATCCGGCCTATTTTCTTTGTCCTCGGGACGTTGCTATCATCTCTTTTCCCTTAATGTCCGATTGAAACATAAAATTGTATATAAGAGAAGAGAAGCGGAAAAAGGAAAACGGTAATAAGAGAAGCGGTGCGGATCAAAGGGGCCAAAACCAAACGTTTCCCGCCCTTTTCCATAGTTTCTCCTTCGTTGCTGTGTCGTTTGTGTGATAAATCAAGGAAGCATGTAGGCGAGGAAAAACATTGTATTGTGAGGGAACTCATCTCACAAACAGATAAACACAAAGGTACAAAATAAATAAACGTATAAGTAACTTGTTCTCGAGAAAACGAAGTCAAACACAGTACAAAAAATAGAAAGGAAAAACTAATTCCTAAGACTTCTGATTTGGAAAAATCTTACGATATTTACAGCGTGGTGGTTAGAGCGAGAAGAGAGAGAGAGAGACACTCAGGGTGCTGCTAAAGAAACTTCACATTCGCCGGGCGCCATCTATCGGAGAGATAGTTCAGCTCTGTTTGGATTATATCCAACAGTTTGTTGTCTTTCTCTGTGTAAAATTATTTATTTATATGATTAGTATATATCGCCCAGCATGCTGCCAATTTGCCTTATTCGTCACCAAAGCGCACGTTCCTCCATTCCCATTCCCATCCCTTTCTGTTTACATTCATTCGGTCCATGGCTATTACCCCGACCTCATTCTTCTTCATATGAAACATGAAATAGAGTTATGCTATAGTAGTTACGTATCTATACGCTTTTTGGTGTGGCTGTTCCTAATATTATCTCTTTAAATTGGTCAGTCCTTTCGGAACTTAACCTATGGAAATTTTTTACGGCAACTACTATCTACCCAGTAAACATTACTTCTTGGTCCTCTGTTGGACCAATAATTTACCAAGAAAATTTTCTTGGTCCAACATTTTACCAATAAAGGGCCGTTATTCTTGCTGGCTGGGTAACTTTCTGTCTTTTTAAAATTCTTTTGTACATAATTCTATCGTTTAGAGGGAAAGAGTGGTCGTAGTTAATCCTCTGGATTGTTCTCGTTCTGTACAGTATCTAGCAAAAAAATTGCTCGTGGCCTTAAATGGTACGTCATGTCATCTGGCGGATGAGAAATAAAGTGAACGTAAAAAAAATACACGCTGTGCGGACTAATGCAGACGAATATTTGAGCGTTGATTCCGTGATTGTCAATCTATTTTTTACGATGTCAACATTTTGCCCGGATGGATTTTGCAAGTTCCATTCTAGATTATAAGAAGCTGTTATACATACGCAGTTTAGTTTTTTCCCTATCTGGCTGTGTTTTTGGTAAGGATTTTTCTGTTTCCGCGAAGTTTTCTTTTAATCTATCCTTGATATATATATCAGAGTAGTTCTTCCCAGTGATTCTTTGATTTTTCCTTCATGGGTCTCGGCGAGCAAAGAAACAATAGTGTTATTATTATTTATACGTAGACATTCATTTAATAAAACCCTTATCTTTCCTTTTAGTCTCTGAATATTTTCTAGCTGGACCAAAACCAACTATGAGACTACCTTTCGTCAAATGGGTTGGCAGATATTACAAGTGAGCCGTATCAATTTCCCATGAAGCTACCACTCTTACTCTTATTGATTATTATTGACGATCACTGCATATCTGGTGAGTTGAATAATGTAAATTGTAACTTTCCTCGAGCTAATCATTATTATTTATTTTAGATCTTGTTGTCTCCACAAACCGATAGAAGCTATGAAAAACATCGTCTTTTGCATTGACATAGCTGAAAACGTTAGTGTTTTGAGGCTGTCTTTCTTCATCTATTCAATTTTGACGGAATTCAGACCACGTTCGATCGCCTAACTCGCTCTAGGCCGAGGAAGAAATATATGAAGGATCTCAAACTGTAAGGCAAACTTAGGGAGTTTGTAAGATAATTGCAAAATGCAAACACTGAATAATGTATCGTACCGATTTTAATAGAAGCATGTCACTACATGAAGAAAATCCCCTTAAATATAACTTAATTATCTTAAACATTTTTGTATTTGTTGACTATGAGAACGTAGAAAGGATATTTTCTAGCTAAAATTGAGAAACGAAAGTGAAACTGCTTTCTAACCCGGTAGCCGTAGGTTTGTTAACCACGAGTGAAGAGACGTCATTGAAACAAAAAAGTATTTAATTCTGACAAGAAGTAAAATTAAATGAGTCACAGCATCTTAAAGAAACAAAACACGGATGGAGTCCGATAAAAATAGGAACCTGAAAATTCAAAACAATTCGAAAATCAAATGTCAATAATTCAAAATCCTCCTGATTGCTCAATTCGATGCAAGCGTTGGGGCATAGAATTGGCTGATAATGACCAATAATTTTTAACGGAAGTCAAGCGATCAAAGTAGTCCGCAATTTCTTGCCAAAGTTGGTTTTTGGATTGGAATGTTATGTGATGGATTGCTTTTAGAATATCCTTCCACAATACATCACAAGGATTCAGGTCCGGGCTTCTTAGGGGTTGAATGATGAGAAAGACTGGATTAGAAGATGCCCAGCTGCGCCAAATGTCTATGTCAATGGATGGGCATAACACTGCAACAGGCTGACTATTCCGGTGTCTATCTGCCACGCAGGGTAAGAGGAAGTCGTCCAAAACTTTTCCGAAGCTGGACAAGTTGTCCGTTCTTGCCATTGTGGCGGGCGAATCGGGCGCCAAGAAAATCCATACCTGAATCGTGCAATTTTGTTCCGCAGGAAATAAAAAAGGTTTTCCACTTGAATTGAACCTAAAATCATTTTAAATTGAAATATGTTAAGTTTGTAAAATGATTTGTTTAACTTAAAAAGATATGAAATCAACTTACGAAAAACATTGCCGGGCACTATAAATTGTATTACACCAGTCATGTTTTTTAAAATCCTCTACAAACTGGCGACGCGCTATGTTGCACTTAAATTGGTGAGACATTTGGAGTAAACTCTTCTCAACGCACTATGTAACAGGAATGACTGACAATTTGAGGACCAAAAATGTATTACCCCAAAGGCATGTTACCGAGACAAATCACACAGGGAGCGGGTAGGAAAAGGATAGGATATGATAAAAGATAATTAGAGGTAGAGTAAGGAGATCAACTTTAATTCGATACATTTGGGGCAGGCAAAAGTAATGGGGCAGGACTTTCAGAATTCACAACACCGATCAAATTAGCACGGAATGATTGAATAAGACCATCCCAATATGACGGTTTCAAACTACGGTAATACCAGAGCTCTTCAATTCCGGCCCATAATTCTTGCTCATCTTGTGGTTGCAATCGCTGCAATCTCAGGGCATCAACAAATTCGGACCATACATTCATAAATGGATTGAGATCTTCTGATTTGTTTGGGAAATTATCAAGTTTGACTTCTGGATGGTCCTTAAACCAATGTTTCAACACACTAGAATGGAAAGAGGGCGGGAACATTGTCGACGGGTCACTTAACAAAAATATCGTTTGAAGTCCATAAAGCGCCCATATGTTCGGAATCAATGCATCGTCTAGTAATTTCACATACGCCTCGTCCGATATTTCTTTCACACATTGGATTGACCCGCATCCTGACGACGAAAACCATGCCCAAACGCGGATACTGCAACGACTCTTCTTAATATTCTTTTTAGATGCAGTAAAAACATGGCCAGCCACATGGAGGCTATCAAAACAAGATAAATGGATTAGTTATATTCTTTTTTGACTTGCTGAAAAAATTGGCTTACTGGAAAACAATTGAATCAACAAAAATAATGTTGTTTAACGAGCCGTCCAATTTCTTTTTCGAGAATTCGAATCTTTTTCTTTTCTCCCAGTTAGTCAGAAATAATTGGTTTGAAGCTGTAGACATTTCGTGTGCTTTGAGCGTTATTGCAACCTTTTTGAAATAAACGGGATCAAATCACCCCGAGCATTTTTTTTGGACAAGAAAACTTTTCTTACCTCTACCTTTATTATTTATTTTACCCAAGGCAATTTGAAACGTCTGGAATTTCGGTGACCTAGGTCAGTAATAGAGAAGGTAGGGTTTGTCTCGTCTAGGAATTTATTCACATTTCAGTTACACACGGCCATATACAGACAAACACTAACAGCAATACGAAAATGTTTTTGCGGGAGAGGGGCCATCTGCCATTAGAAGCAAGAGGAGGAATCGCTGCTCTTTACGATCATGGAGTTAGCGTTCGTGAGATCGCAGACAGATTCGGGTGCCATCCGACCACAGTTAGGCGATGGGCCAAAAGGTATGAAAACACCGATGTTGTTTGATGCCGTACGCGCCTAGCCGATTACTACTGCGCAAGAAATATTACGTAAATTTGCGCTTAAATGTTTCATATTTACTGCTCCTTATTTTACTCTTGCATTTTTAGAAGTAACAGGAATAGATGTTAGTGTTCATACCGTTGCACGACGACTCAAAAGCCGTGGAATTCGACCAAGAATTGCCGTATCTCAAGATTTCATGACGGATGAGCAAAAGCTCGGCCGGGCAAATTTTGCAGAAGAGTACGGAAACAACGATGATAACTTCTGGGCCGGCACAGGTTTCTGTGATGAAAAGACTTTTGGGTTAGTCTTTAACAAATTATACTATGTTTTACGTTTGATAAATTGTTTTACTTTACAGAACTGACGAATGTGGAAGAGTTTTTGTTTACCGGACGAATGGGACGAGATTCCAGCCGGGCCATACCCAAACGACAAGGCACAGCGGCCGTAAGAGCGTATCAGTGTGGGCTTGGTTCACAGGAGAAGGCGCAGGCGGCATTTACAGAATTAATGGACGACTCAACAGCGAGCAATATATCGACGTGCTCGAAAACTGTCTTCTACCTACCACTTGGGAGCATTACGGACTGGGACCAATTCCTTTCGTCCAAGATCGATCTCCAATCCACACATCCCATTTGGTAAGAGAGTGGTTCAATGTCCGCCCAGAGTTTGATTTGCTCCCATGGCCGGCTAAAGGGGCCGACTTAAATCCGATAGAGAACCTGTGGAGCGAAATGGTTCGCGAAATGGAAGATACCCATGTTCAAAACCAGAACGATCTATGGGCCATGGTTTCTGGTATATGGGATCGCTTGCGTCAACGACCCCAATACTGGCGAACGTTATCAAATTCAATGACAAATAGGCTACGTCTAGTTAGAGAAGTGGACGGTGATTGGACTAAATATTGATGTCCATTGTCATTGACTGTGAATGGCTTTCCAATAAAAGAAACTACTGAGAGAAGTGTTATTTCTTTTCCTACCTAACTTTTTACGTCATCGTCAGTTAATAGAAGGGTATGGCGTATAGAAAATAAGTGACTAGAAATAAGTGACAGAAAGGCCAACTTTGCGTGAGTGCTTTTTATTTTATCGGATATTACCTTGAGATTGAAATAAACAAAAAAAACAACGTGGGAAAAGTGAATCCGGCGAAGATCTGAACTGAATCTGGCAAAAAGGGGAAAATAGTGATGTCTTGCTGAGATAATCGGTCTAGTCCGGCACCGGAAGCAGTCGTCCACAGCACATGACCTGGGATACCAGGTGAAAAAATAGGAGTAAAGTGTCAGCTAAAACAGTTGAACGCTTAGAGTTATATAGATGTCGTTACCGCATACATCGGCGCAGACTCTTGTTGGTAGCATCAAGGATATTCTATTTAGTGTAGCCAGTTCTGTAAGGGATTGTCAATATCCATTCTCCAGTTACATAACATCTATTTATGATTTAATATGAGTCTCTCGACAGAATATTCAAAAGCTGAAGTCAACACTCTGTAAAGTAAGATATGAAAAATCATTCACTCCTCCCTGGATCTCCAAGTATCCAGACAGGGTGTTGGCCCGTTTACCATTCCAACGATAAAAACGGCGCTGTGATTAGTGATCTAAAGCATTGTTATATCGGAGCACTCCATATCAACTCATTATTTTGGCTTGTCTGAAAATTCAAAACGATAATAATAGAACTTGGTATATATTTCAAGAGAGTGTAAATTACCAGCACAGGAACTAAGATTTTCTTGACAGTTTAAGTGGGCAGTTTCAAAACCAGTTTCCAACCACTTTGTTGTGGCTTCCATTGTTTTTGGCTGGATTGAAAAAATAACTCGACATGGGCTTCACTTTTTCTTATGCTGAGTCACTTCTTGGAACAAACAGAGAAGAATCCATTGTTACTCCATTGTTGGTCTGTTTTGAAAGAATATATCAATTATATAATATTTAATATTGTTGAGCACACACCTTATATCGTAACTGATTCTGTCCTTTTTTACTGTCATGGTTCGACAAAGATCTTTGTTTATTTGAATACATGTGTTGCATCTTTTAAACACTTAAGCAGCTAGTTTCACTGCCAATGAGCCTAGGTATAAATAAAGATTTATTACTCTTCATCCCAAGAAGACGTGGGAAGGAAAAACAGAGAGTCTCTTAGCAGAATAGAACTGATTTGATAGATAAGTAAAAGCTACATGGTTTCACAATTCAAATCCTTACCTAAAAACTTAACCTGAAAGAACAAGGACTAACCCCAGCTGGACACAAGCTACACTGCTATTGTATAAAAACTTCAACTTTAAGTATCAAATTAAAAGAAACAGGTGACTGAGACTGACGAGTTTGACATGCGAAAACTGATACGTTCGTCTGCATTAGTCCGCACATCCTGCGGTGAAATTGTATCTACTTTAGTTCTCGTCCGCTAGATGTCATCTACACAATTTAGGCCAAGAGCGATTTTTTTGATAGATACTGTACAATATCTACTATAAACAATAAAAAATTCGTATTTGTTTCTTCTCTATTTTAGGACATATTGGAGACGTTACAAGACAAGTACTGGCACAGATGGCAAAAAGTCAAAGTCACGAAAGAAAGACCGGAAGAAGATACAAAAACTAATTCAAAAGATTTCAAGGGTGAATAAATGCCTAACACCCTTCGGCGTTATATATCATCAAAAAACAGGTCCGATGAGAATTGGGCAACTTAGAAAGTATGTACCTATGGATGCGTAGCTTACATTTCATTTTAAAAATTAAGTAAACTTAGTATAAGTTTAATTTTACTAGAATTATTCGCCTAAAGAGAAAACAAAGTGGTGTGAGATGAGTAAATACGAAGAAGAGAAGTTTTGTTCACATACTGGAAAGTACGTAGAAAAAATCGATGCAACATTGGAGAAAACACACCAACCATCGCCACTAAATAAAGGAATGGCAGACCCAGTTGTCTGGTAGTTTTTGTGCATTATTTCCTCATTGTTTCAGGTTCCCTAACTCACATGGTATATTTAGGTCTAAATTTATCAACTGAATGAAATAATAATTGAAAATGAAAAAGATGAAAAATTGTTTCATCGTAAGCCAACCGAAATGTACAAACTTTTATCTGCGGAGAAAAAAAGTTTTATGAAATGGCTGAACAAACTGCTAAGAATGTCGACTCCCAAATTTTGTTCTTTCTTGACAAATTTCAGAAATATGCATTATTTCTCTAAAATTTGAAGAAGCGGCAAAGGTAAAATATTTTTGTTCTTTTTACTGTTAAAGATAAATAGCTTAGCTCAACGCTTGTTACCCTCTTTTCCTACACAAGAACCTTCCCTGTCCTGTAAATGGGTTCGGAATTGGGAGAGGTTAAGATCAAGATAGCATTAATATTAACCAATTGAAGATCGTAAAAGAATTATTTGGTTTATTCATTGTCTCACGTCTAAACGCCTCAGCCATCCGACCTGCTGCTGGCATCGAAAATCGCCTCGGCCCATCCGACGTTGATTACCGGTGCAGCGTAATTCATCCACACACAACACGATAACAAAACAAACCAAATTATGTTACGATACCTTAGTTAGAATTCTGGGATACAAATTAGTTAAGAACGATAAATAGGAAAAGAATGGGAGGTCGACGTCTTCGTTCTCCTCTCAAAACGCTACTGCTTTTCTTTCCTTACTCCAACGACGTCGTAACGCCTTCGATTCGTCGACGACCTCACGTCACCATTTAACTTAAAAAAGGGAAAAAAGGGAGAAACACTCGGGTATCAAAAAGGGTTGGCCTTTAACTCTCATAACAATACTATCACTATATTTATTACAATGATCTAAATCAGATGATAGTATCTACTGAAGAGATATTACTTACGTCGGTAATATTCAGTTCAAGAATTCTCTGGAGCTTCCGAAGAGCTCGGTGACACAATGTACGTTACTAGCCCCGGTTTGGGTTTTGAAATTTATTGTAAGTCAAAAATTCATGAAAGAGTTGTTAGAGTTTTGTTGGGTAAATGTATTCGAGGATTTGTTCGCAAGGCCCTCAACCACTGGAGTCATTCCAATTGGTAAGTTTTTAAAGTTTTTTTTAACACAGGTATCTTTTAACGCTTTTTATTATTATTTTTAGAGGAGAGACTTCAAAAGTTGGTCGAACGCCTTATGGTCGACACTAATTCGGTTTCCAGGATGTTCGCCATGACTTGATTGTTTTGCTTAAATTCCTGGAAACCAAGTAGGCAGAGCTGGCCAAAATGCGGGGCCACTACGACCTCATTGGAGTGGCAGTTGCCTCAACATGGGAGAATCTGTTCCCAAATTTAAGGGAACCATTTGCGGAAGAAGTGGAGGTCACGCTTATAGAAATAGACGACATCAAGGTCGTGCCGGTTCTTCCAGCTATTGAGTTATCGTCAAAATTACCATCATGGCTGTATCCCATTTTTAATGGGTTCGCCAATACCCATAGGTGG
This sequence comes from Ceriodaphnia dubia, assembly GCA_022539655.2. Classification (NCBI taxonomy): domain Eukaryota; kingdom Metazoa; phylum Arthropoda; class Branchiopoda; order Diplostraca; family Daphniidae; genus Ceriodaphnia; species Ceriodaphnia dubia. The sequence goes on from JAKUCG020000003.1 coordinate 1,597,782, forward strand.
CCCCTTGCACAACTTTAATGCCAAGATGACATCTGTAGACGATATGGGCTACATTTATGTAGGGTTTTTCAAATTAAACATCCGTTGTGTCCTCTACGGCCTCGACCCACCGGAACTTTCTGGTGGACCAAGGAGGCAGTGGAGTACATGTCGGACCGAACTTTTCATTGTCGTTAGTGAAGCATTCGAAATATATGATGTTGTTTAACATAAAAGAAATCATTGACATATTTGCAAACATCGGACCAAACAAAGCGTAATTGATTCTGCTCAACGCAGCTAAAAACAAGTTTGATGTTTGTGAATCGTCAACTATTTCAGAATTATTTGGACAAATTAAATCTAGAGCGGAGGCAGTGGATTACATGGCGGACCAGCTGATACGCCATAATCTTCCCAATTTCCGAGTGAAGGTCGCGGTCTTTATTGAAGGCGACCCCCTCCACGTCAAACTGACCTGTTGCCGAAACTGTCTTAATGAGAAATTATTGACAAAAAGTTTGCCAAATTTTACGTGGAAGAGAAGTAAGCACAACTGCACAAAGAGACGATTTGCTCACGAAAACTCTTGTATTTCTCGAAAAGCAGCGAGCCTCCTTTCACGAGGTCTAGCCAGCTCAAAGATCCGAGAGCAAGAGTGACGATAAGGGGAAAAAAAGACGAAGGGGGTGCAATCGCCATCTAGTGGAGGGGAAAAGAAATAGGGGGAGAATAATTGCCAGGTCGTAACATTATGAAACCGCCTCTAAATAGCCTCCCATACTATGGCCAAAGCGTGCCGCTTTGGAAGGATTCATGGTTTCTGTAATTAGTTTTGTTCTCGTGTGCATCAACTTAAGAATATTTAATTTAGTGAAATTTAAAAAATTGTGTGCCAGGCCGCTGGTGGCGCCAAGTCGTGGTCCTGGTTTCAATGGGACGGACGCAATATCAAATTTTGGCAAGTGAATTTGGTAAGGGTTGATCGATTGAGTTGATAGGCTGATTGATTGAATGGATAGGTTTGTACGAGTTGATAGCTAAGTCATCTTACAAATTTCTGATAGGAATGGTAGAGAAATCTAAGTTACTAAAAAAAATATTGATATTAACACCTGGTGCCTCTATTTAGCGAAGAACGTAAACGTGTTGTTGACTTGTACGGCATATAGCTGAGCAATCGGCAAATAGTAGCTTTATCTGGCAACGGTAATGAAGCCTTTGCAGGCCTACCTACGGCCTAGGTCGACCAAAATTCTTGCTTGATTTATTTTTTGAAATTTAAAATCATTGTTTGCTAATGGTAAAACTCGCCCGACGGTGGGCAGTGGCTACTATACCCGTACTCTATACACTTATATACTCTATACACACTGTCAGGCGCAGCCTGCAGTGTCGACCATAAGTCCCATCCAACTCTCTTAAAAGTGATGTTCACAGATGGTGAACATTTTGTTTAGAAAAAGGCTGACATCGATGTTTTGCCACCGACCCTAAAGCATTAATGTTTTCTTTTGTTCTGAAAACAAAAATGTTCATTCACTAATCTGCTTTTTAACTAACCCTACCTCTACGAGGTAGGTCTCCCTTCCCAACATTTTTTCTTCTCGCATTAATATTTTCTGAAAAAGAAAAGCATTTCATCGGGTTCGATACCACTGCACTAGTTATTTCAGCTTCATCAAATTGTCATATACTCGCTCTGCCGACTCGGCTAATTCAACTTTTAACATATTGAAAGTACCAGTCACATAATCAAAGAGCTTTTGTTTTACTTCCCTCAGGCGGGAAGCGGTTTCCCTTTGCTTTTTGTACGACTAATGGGAAAGCTAGAGTAGGGGACAGCAGCTTTACACACAAATCGCATCACCATTTCCCCCTTTTTCTCATCTCATCCTTTAACTTTTATACTCCATTTTGCAAACATGAAAAAAACTAATTGTTCACAGAATGATTTTCTTGATGGCAAAACATTTTGTTTACTCTTAGTAAACAATCTGTTCATGAAATTGTTAAAACATCGCGATGTTTCTCTTTTAGTGAACATCATTTTTTAGAGAGAATAGTGTGAGCCGACGGTAGCTAAGGCTACACTGGCAACCTCCCGGATTAACAAATGCGGAGGAAACGAAATTTTTGTGGGGCTGAAGCGCAGTTAAAGTGGATGGAAAAGCCAATAAAAATTTCGCCTTTTGCAAAATAGTCTTTTTGGACATTCGCACTCGCTAGGAAATTCCCCGGAGCCCCCCTTGCCTCGTTTCAAAATGTGCTGCCGACCCCTTCCCAATTATGGCCCTTTCGGCCGAAGGCAATTCGGCCAGGGACTACGTCCCTAGGCCTCAGGGATATTGTGTTGTCCTTCAGATGTTGATACGCACATGGACTTTTCATACGCAAAGCCATGCATTGGAAAATCCACGACTCTTCGTATCGCATGCCACGATCATCAACACACTCGGCTTTTTTAATGATGGTTCTTATAACCAATTGTGCCTGCAAAGTTATCAAATGGTCTGTTGCATTTTCAATTTGTATATAAAATTTCATGATTCATAGTAAGTTAATAGAAATGTTAGACAAAGAAAGAAAGTATATCAAAAAGTCGATTGTGAATAAATCAAAAGTCATTAAAAAGTTCCAAGGAAAAAGCTAGCGTGTGAAAGGAGTTAAAAGTAGAAAATGGATTAACAATTGAAGCGCATGCAAAAGCTTCATAATGAAGTAAGAAAAATAGGAATGTAAAAGGCAAAAAGTCGTAATAAATAGTTTCCAAAGAAACATGTCATGCAAAAATAGTGATTGGAATCTTTAAACTTATTTATCAGGGCTCTTTCAGTAAGCCTCTTCCGCGTCGGTGGGAATCGCGCTCGCGAATCTGCAATTTTATTCTTATGTATACGAATGCGTGTTCATTAATTGTAATGAAAAAAATTATACCTTTACAGATAGTGTTGTCATATACCCCTCAAATCCTCATTCTTTTTTACCTTTCCACCTTAAGTCGAACATCTTTTAACTTCAATTTCAGATTCTTATAAGAAAGGGTTATCAGTTTAAATTAAATTATTTGAAATTATTATTCCATTCACCTTGATGACAGTATCGCGTCGTTGAAGTATTTTCTTCATGTTAACAATCTTTTCCTATGCGATAAGATGATTGAGGATTTTCTGTTTGTCATCCAAATGTTTTTTCAAAACTCGCTTTAATTGTCGACAATCAACGCAGGAGGTTTTCGACAACTCTAATGCACATTTTCGAACTTGGTTCCCGTCCATGTTACTTTCTGGCAGAGGTGGGAAAACAATCTTGAGCATGTATTCGAACTCCAATGGTCGCCTTTATGTTTTTCCATGCTACACTTTGTTCTCTTCAGGCACTTTTTATCAGTACAACCTGTACATGCTTTGTTTCATTTTTTAATTGACCGTAATATACAATGGCGTGAAATATACAAAGTTGACAGCAGTGCTGATAAAATGATAGAGGAAATGGTATAGAGAATAATGAATAAAAGAGTACAAATGAAGGAGGATGGCTAAACCAGAGTCTCATTTTACTCTAGGGGCCTGAACTGATGCAAAACGTTTGCTTTTATTTATGAAGCAACTCATTTTGTTCCAGAGAGAACTGATTTGAGGGATTAAATTCAGAGGCGGAGGCCACGCCTTAGCAAAAGGTAAGAGAGCTGATAATAAAATCAGTTCTGTCGAAACTTTGGGCAGAAAAATAAGAAATGCTCTACAGTCTCCGAGGTAGCCCCACAGACGCAGTATGCATCCTCATAAAAACCAAACCGGAATTGATGGGAGTTAAGGGCACAGTGGCCGATCAAAATTTGCGACATCCAAGGTTTCAGATCCAAGGACCCTAATACCAAAGCAGATGCAACAATTGGAAAAAATAATTTGGTCATTGAGCCGGACCTGAGCCATCTAGACATTGCTTTATTGCATCTCATCTGCAGAATGCTTTTGGAGTGCACGGTTATCGATTTTAAAAAAAGTTGGGACCAACACCAATTGAGAACAGCCATCAACATCTCATCACCTCTGAAGCTATTATACTTGGGGTTAGGAGGCTTGTGCGTAATGGAGAACAGTACCATTAGATTGATCAGGTAACTACAAATAAGAAACACTAATTGATGTAGATGTTCATTTTTAATTGCCAATCTCAGGACCATCAAAATATTACGCGAGGGTAAACCAAAGTAAATGATTTGAAATCTTTATAAGAGAAATAGCATCGTCCCGGATCCTGCCCTCCCAATATCATATTCCTGTTTCCAAACCGGAACTAGATCAGGCTTTATTTCTCATGAATCCCGTGTCAGTTATATTGTCTAACCTGAAAGAAAAGTACTGCTTCGTAAAGCAATGTATTTCAACCATGCAACGATCTGCAATACCTCGAGATTGCGCCTTCAATAAAATGATTGAAAACGAATTTTATTGGGATGTTTAAATCTTCAATTTAGTTCCTTCGACACGAGCCTCCCATTATGAATCTCGCGCAGATACTCTATCCGGCCTTAAAGATAATTATGTCTTCTTAAAGCAGTGTGTTTACACCATTTAACAATTTATGTCCCCTTAAGGTTGCCTCTTCAATAAAATGTACGAGAATTCACTGGTCAGTTACTGAAAAATGGATTTCCGGTTATCGTACACTGGATTGTAACAAAAGAACGGGAAGTTCTCTGGTTTAAGTATCTCACTATGTTACAAGCTAAAAGGTAAACAAGCGAGGAAAAAAGGTAATGTATTTCGTGACGTAAGAAATCAAGCGGTGACCACCTTTTTTAGCAATCTGGATATAAAGTCTCAATAGCTTTAAAAGCTACAACCATAGAGACGGTTTGTTAGCCATTTTGCACTACAGTTGTCTGAAGAAACGAAGTTTCTGCTAATACACATTTAAACTTGTCAAGTGCTGTTTTCACGTAAACTTGTAATGTGGAGATTTCTATTCACGAGAATCACCCTGACTCAGGTATATTTTGTGGTCTCATTAAACAAGACCCTGTCCAGGTACTCCTTCGGTTTTTTTTTTGAATTTGGCGTAATATATGTGTAAGGTCTTGAGTCGAGAACCACCAACAAATATCTTTAAACCAAGTTGTAGACGAGAAACACGTTTTCAAGAATATGAACATCGAATTTGAAAATGCGCGCGATCAACTCATACTTTCAATTAAGAACCCAAAACACGATCTTTGAATCCAATACATTTAATGCACAAACACACATAAAGCCGTCCATAATATTCTCAGGGTTGGGCGCGCTCCGAGCGCGCTCGTTTTTTTACTTAAATAAATTTAAAAAGAACTTGAAGTTGAAGTATCTTAGACCAAAAATTTCTAAAAGGGTTGATCAAAACTACACAAAAATGAGCGCGATCAAAAGAGAGCGCGCTCACGCTCGCGTTTTTTAAAATTGATCGCGAGCGCAACACGAGCTCGCTCGTAAGCGCGCTCAAAAAAGATCGCCGTCGTCCCAACCCTGAATACTCTAATAAACGAGTAAAATCAATTGATCTAGTAAAAAATGATCTTCTAGAACTAATGGAATTAAGCGGAATGATTTTACAATAAAACACCGCTTTCAAAACAGGTACCCCCATCTTACCCAACATTCTATATTTATATATTTTTTTATCGTTTTACTTCTTTTGAATATTTAATGGCAATTATTATTTAAAATGAATTATCATTCTGGTTATTCTGTAATGCAACTATTAGTAGAAAAATTAATGCTATTGTTATTTTTGTTATGTTATTATTGCAGAAGTTTAGGCATGATTGTTATTCATATTGCTTTTCTTGGTTTTCTGCCTTAAATTTTGTGGTTTTGTTCATTCGTTCCCAAAATTGGACCCAGTTCCCTCAAAGAGTCTGAAATCTAAGAAACTAGTTCTTAGACCTGATTTTAGAAGTTTGTGTTTGTTTTAATTTTATTTACTAGTTTTAACTTATTACACTGTCTTGGGTTCCATTATATAAGTTTGAGCTATGATTAATTAATACAACCAACGTTCCCAATCCATATCACCTTTTTCAGAGACCGTTGACTATCTAAAATCAAGACTGCTAAATTATATATCCACTTATGACTTAATCTTGCAGAATAATTGTTTTTCAAATATTAGCTGCAATTATCTGAATTCAAATTCTTAGATAGTATTGATCAATGGTTACAGCTAGCTAAAAATATGCCCCCTGTTCCCAAAGAGTTTAGACATTACTCAGTATTAATGGGATGGAAGGTGGTTTTCAGCCATTATTTTATCTTCATCAGATTTTTTACTGCTATTTAACATATTGATAGTGTACAATAACTAAATTGAAGAAGGCTTCATTAAAGCGAACACTCCCATTCACCAAAGAGTTTCCAAGTTAAATGCAAATCTTCTGCCAAGATTTGAAAAAGTACTCGAATTCAAAATAGTATTGCTAGCCCTTTGCTGTAGTTGTTCTAAGTGGCATTTATAGTCCCAAACGATTAATTACGCATATAACTATTTAAAAAAGTATAATATTACATAAAAGTAAGCCGGCTGATTGATGGGAAAAATAGCAACAAGTCTATACAGAAAATTTGAACGAAATCGGTCAAAAGGTTTAGAAGCCTATAGCAAACTTCTGAACTTGAATAATGGCTCTGGAAGCCCAAGCCGGAGAGTATTGAAGGGTGGGGTAACATGCTCCTCCCCCTTGTACACGAATTCTGGGCATTTTACTTTAGAGCCTTCGGAAATATACAAGTATATTACCCTCAGGGATAAAATAAAATTAAACTGTCAAACCCATGTGGTGGAAATACATTTCAAGACCGCCACTAAATAATAGTAAGAATATATATACTATGCGTACGTCTACACTTTGATACATTTCATAGGAGTTTCGGAAAAAGTATTTATTCTAGCTTGCTAAACTTTCGTCTGACGAGTAAAGAAATAAAAAAAAAGATAAAGAAGGCAGAGAAAACAATACGAATCGAATGGTTAAGACGAAACTTAAAAAGTGTACGTAATTAAAATTCCAACGTTTCTTGGTACCTTTCAAACATCTAACGTTAAGAGATTGAGCTGATTGATGTCTGACCGACAAAAACAGACAACTTGTCTTCCAAGCTCTATACGAGCAATCGGGAATCCTACAAAAAATGGTTATCATCTTTGCAACTATTACAACAACTTTGCAACATATTTCAATGTAATTTACCTATGTTAGACCGAATCCTCCGCTATCCAGAAGAGCACTGATCCAAACTTCCTCCTTTTGTTCCTTGGGTTAATGTGATTGGAATCTTCACGGAGTGGTTGAACGTGGACGCAACTAATCGCCGTGTTCCAGCTGTGCTCAAATCGGACAAATTGGTGATGGTTTCAAATCGCGGGTTACCCGGGACAGCTGATGATAAAAAAATAAATGTTCATTAGGTTAAGTGGTTTACCTATTGGATCCCGAGCATTAACCACTTAGACTAAAAATACAAATTGAAATCATACCAGTTAGGTGATGAAAATGGACAAATTGTAACCTATGAAACGACTTTTTTTCAAAAACTTTTTGAAGTGTTATTTTCACCGTCATTTCAAGCATGGTGCGAAATGGATCTCTATCACTTGTACTTTCTGCAACTAGCATTGTTAGAAATTTATACAGGGTCAAAACAGTTTTTAGTTGAGGTTGCCGCTTCAACATAGTCTAGCGAATAAATGATATTACTAAGGTCTTGAATTACTACACAATTATTTCTAGTACTTCAGGAATCTCCAAAAGAGCGGCTCCTTTGACAAACGGGTAGCCAGCATTGTTAAATCTATCAAAGAGCGCGCTTCTAGATTTAGGTGCTACAATAGCCGTGGGTGGACATTCCTGGAATGCTGTGTTGCATCTTTTTCGATTCTCACGCTTGCTGAACGTTGATCTTTTTGTCCTCCCATCTCTCGTTGTTGTTTCTAGTTTTCTACGTGTTCTGTGTGTGTGTTTTATCTAACTCCCTAAAGTGTTGTGTTAAGAGTCCCTACTTCATTCTTTAAGAGGCAAGGTAACCTACTAACCTGGAATAAACTCAGAGTAAAAGAGAAGCTTGCAATTTCCTGCGCATTATTTCCATAATAAGCTTGAGCCCAAAACAATGGTAGCAGGAACGGAGGGATAAAGGCACGTTGTACAATGGCAATGGATGACCAGAGCCCGTAGGCAAACAAGCGATTCCGTAGTTCGGCTAAGTTGAGCCTTGACGGACTCTCCGTATTAGTTCGAACAGTTTACCATTTCGATGGTACTTGCGATGCTGTCCAGAACCAATAACAACAGTTCGTCCCATGGACCTCCATAACCTATTGCCTCTTCTTCGTTGAATTTAACCACCATGGGAAAACGTATTTTGGTCCTAAAAAATAAAAGTTGGTACTAATCACAATATGGGGGACAAAATTTAAGTACTTGAAATCCGTATTCAGTGACGCTTCAATACAGCTATCCATATAATTTTTTTTTACTTTTGCAACCGACTTTTTTGGTTGTTGCAAAAGTTTTTATTTGAACGTGCGACAATGCATGACGGTTTCTTTTTCACGGATAAGAATACGCTTGGCAGCTATAAGGCCTCTGCCTATAAATACGCGCAAAATTTCTGTTATATATTTACAGGTCTCTGTCTATCTGTCTCTGACATTTCCCCAATTCGCAATGATTGTTGTTCACGACTAACCAATTCGTGATCTTCTAGCACGGCAAGATCGATTCTGGATGGACAATCACGATACTCACCTTAGTAGAAATAGGTATGGTAAGCTGCGGTAACATATAAATATACAGAAAATGAAGAAATGATAGGTATGGTAAAGTATAGAGGTATGACATAACGTGATATTGGAAAGAAAATAGTTGATAACTTTCAATTATTATGTATTTTGATAAACAAAGCTACATTCTATCTTGATAGTTTGTATCAAGAGTGACATTTAGATATCTTGAAACCACCTCAAAACTGAGTTAGCCAACCAGTGAAAGCTACTTTCAATTATTATGTATTTTGATAAACAAAGCTACATTCTATCTTGATAGTTTGTATCAAGAGTGAACTGAGTTAGCCAACCAGTGAAAGCTAGAATCCTGGCTACAAGATGTCTTGAAGCTATAGTTTTCTACTAGGGGCAGCGAAAATGTCTGCCATTTTTACCGTGAAGGGCAGTAACTCCGTCACGCAAAGGAGTGACAAAAATTCTCTTACCAGATTTGATAACACAAAAATTTAAAAATTCGAGTATTCTATCGTAAAATGCACTGTTCGTAAAATTACAGAAATCGTTGCCCCATCGACGATTGGCAGACCCATCGATTCATAAACAGACAGCTGCACCCAATGGTCTGCCACATTTTCAACCCTCCTCGGCTGTCTTTCAAATCGGAAAATAAATGTTCTTTAAAAAGATCAAATTAAGAATAAATGAATTCAGAACGCCAGTCAAAGCTATTCCGTAATACCTTCGAATGCGATGGTACACCATCATCACCCTATCACTGGTGAAAAAGGTAATGTCATCCTGGGAAGCTTCTCCCTGAGAAATCCACATTGCTAACTTGGCTTCCCACGGTCAACACTCGATAGAAGAATTACAGTTTTTTGCACGCCCGAGTTTGATCTTAAGGTATTGGGGGATCGACCTTAACAAATTTACCTAATTTCTGGTTTGATAAACGATCTACAACCGCCAGTTACTTTACGATGAAAAAATTATGTTCCCAATGCACCGAGTTCTCACAGATCCAGATCGGCTGACGCTGACAGTTTCATTGATTCTGGATCCTTGTAAAGGATACGAAGAAGATATTAAACATAATCAACTGTTGAAAATAGTAGACACGAACAAGGGATTGGCCTTCCTTAGAGCAACATATTCTTTGTATTTGAATTTACCTTCTCTTGATAACTTAGAGGGATTACACGATGCCGTCCCATCATAATGAGGGCCAGGTGGTGTTCGATACAGCCCAAGTAAGGATCCTAATTACAGATGCATAGGTACTTGAGATTATCAATATCGTATACAGGGATAGGGACAAGATGCAAGGAAAACGATTTAGCTTACTGTCGGAAACCTATGTCAGATTTGAAACACATACACGGGAAGAAAAGAGCTCCTTGAATATAATATAAGACTTGTATCAATACACACACGTTTCTTGATAAGAGCAAAAACGGAGATGACAAAACACAACGTAAGAGCAACGAACGTCTGAGATCTACGACTGTCGAACAACGAGAGTCTAAGAAACAAAAGGCGGGCGGAATGCGACAGCGTGTTTGGTTTGAACTCGAGCATAAACAGTTTTCAAAGTATAATATATACATTGAAAAGGTACTAACTTAGGAATACTGAAGGACTAGCCATATTCAAACCTATAAAATATGTCCTTTGTTAACATTCGATGAAATTCTTATAGAGGAGTGGACTCGGAATGAGCAAAGAAATTATCCCTGAGGGTAATATACTTTAGTATATTCCGAAGGCATTTAAGTAAAATGCCGGTGTATACAAGTTTGGAGGGGGTGAAGCATGTCTATCCCACCCTTCGATACACCCCGACTAGGGATTTCAGGACCATAAATGTCCACTTGCTTGAAATGTATAGGCTGCCACAGCTTTCAGCCGATTTATTTCAAATTTTCAGTACATACTAATCCTTATATTTCGGAGGTCTTAGCTATCTCACTTTTTACTAATTTTATTTTTTTTTGTTACTTTTTACGCGCAATTATTGTTAACAAATAAAGCCGTTTAGACAAAAATATATTTCGTTTGTTAGTTTGTTTATAGAGTTATTCGTAGGTTTCGAATATAGAAATGCAATGAGCTGACTTATATTAAGTTAATTGCTTATGATTGTGATTACGAGTTAAAAGCGATAATGCCACCAAAAAAGGGAAAGGGTTTTACAAGTAAAAAGAAAAAAAATTGAATGACACTTCAAATTCTTTGAGGAAATTGGTTAGTGAAATAATGTAAGATTCAACTTGTTTTAAATTCATGATTTACATAAGTTTTTTTCAATTATTAGTCTTTGGATAAAATTCCTGGAGGAGCTAATAACCAGTTGAGTTTCAGATTGTAAGGAACGAAGCCGTTGGAGATATTTCCCCTCAGTTCATTCACCCTACAAGGTCAGCGAACTATTCTCCCCTTCTATGGCGCTCAAGATCGATTCAAGCAACATTTTACCATCCTCTATCGGCCCCCTCTTTACTTGTATTTGACCTTGTCTCTAGCTAGTATGAATGCGACGTTAAACTTGTCACCTTTAGCTCCGTGCTACCATGGCTGTTCACCAGCTTGGTTCATTGTGTCTCACCCTAGCCTAGAACCAATCCAGTTCTGCCTGACTCGATGTGGTTCGAAGCTAACCTATCATGTCATTCCTTGTTCTAAACTATTTGCATAATTGTCAATAAACATCCGACGAAACGGGAGTAAGACTTGTCATGTTTTACAAGATGATATGACTGTTGTGAATGCACCCAATCATCAGGATCATCATGGTGCATCATTTTCTCGGTGAAACAAACAAGTGACTAATAACATTCACATTTGTAGGTTAGGTCAGAAAAGTTTGTTAAACTAAATGTTTTATGGCACGATAAACTACTACATTCTCAAAAATACGGCAGCCATATCAACAATGCGTCAGTTCTCTCTTAGAAAAAAAGTCGTATTATTATGCAACAAATAGTGGTAAAAAGTGCATTACGACTAAAATGTCCAAAAAAATATGATTTCTGAAGTGGTCCTTTATTTAATACAAGTTTGTCGAAAATGTAAAAGACGACTTTTCGGGTAGCATTTTGGTTTCTTCTTCCGTCAAGGTCAAAATTTTCTCCGCTTTTTACAAATTTTCATTTGAACTAAAAATCTATATACGACAAGCATGTCTTGAAAGGAACTGATGGTCATTACTGAAGCAGGAATCGAACCCGGAACGTCTACCTTACAAGGCGAGAGTGCTTCCAGCACGCCAAGAACTCTGATAAATTTTAGTCCCTAAGAACACTTGCTGTTTGTAAGCAAACAAGTAATAGAAAATAGCGGCAATCTTTAAAGCCTCTAGAATACTTCACAGCCCTTCCTCCTTTTATCTCCAGTTTGTCATTTTTGGGCTACGTTTTACGACATCCGAAATTGAGTACTACGCAAAAGAGTTCCGTGTAATAATAGTGATAAATTCTTTTAGATTGATGGCATTTATATCACCTTCATCCTGAGCTGGCTGGAGTTTGTGTCATTGGAAGAATAAAACAACTTTCTCGAGCGGGGTAATGAATCTTCGGTTGACAATTCAACGTATTTTGAAGCTAGTGAATCTGAAGGAATTCCAGATAGTGCTTATTTTGGGGGTAAGCTTGGTTCGATTGGGTTGCTTCTGGCGATATTGAACGTATGTTCAGTACAGCAACAGACATCCTAACTAAGGCTGCCAACGGATCGGTCCAATGTAGCCCGAGACCCGTACCGAACCTAGATTTTACCGAGGGCGACATTTACCGACCCGAACCACGGTAATTTTTATCGGCAAGGACAAACTTAGTGAACTACGGAATAGGTGCCGAATGTTACCCGACCCGAATTTTTACCGAATACCGAATTTGCCGATAGAGTTATGGGTGGTTACCCACCCTCCCTCTCTATCTTTTTTCTTTTTGTCACAAAGCCGACAAGGCCGACTTAAAATTTGGCCGAAAATTTTTCATTTGGCTTCCCGACCTGGCATGTGCTACCGTGGATTTGGTCTTCATTTGTGACCAGCAAGTATTGTAGATTTTCAAGTACATTTGAGGAAATAAAGTTTGCACTAGTTATAGATTGATAGTGATCGAAATGGTGTTTAATAAACCGAGACAAAAACGTCAAGCAGCAACAGCAGCTTCGGCTGCCATTTCATCTAGCGAGGCAAAAGGCGTTAGTACGACCAAGAAAGCAAGAACCAGCAAAGGGAAGGTGAATGGAGTCAACGAAACTACACAGCAGTCTTTAACTAGGCAGGTAGACGTAGTCCCTTTGTTACCTGTTGAGAGCCCCGTTTTATCCAATGACACAGAGATTGAAAATGCTGTCGCAACAAACGGATTTGAACCTGAAAACGGCCCTGGATCGACCTTGAACAGTGCTGATGCTGAAGCTACTACTTTGAATGACGGTGCAAATGAGGTTTCCCCTGTCATCGAAGCTAATGTTATTCTTAATTTGGAAAGTCATGTGGACGTGGAAGTTGCTGAGGGAGCTGTTTTCAACAATCCTTTTGAAGATGAAAATAGGCTCGAGGAAGTTGCCAGTACTGAGACGTTACCGTTTATTGGAGACAAAAGTGCTAAATCCAACAGCAACCAGCCGGCAGGAAAAAAAGGTCGTGGGTTTTGAAATACTTCAACGAAGACGAAGCAAAGGGAAGAGTAATTTGCCGCATCTGCATGTACGTTTGTTGTTTTAGATTGTCGCCCTTAACTATATCGGTTAACTTTTGAAAAATATTATCAGGAAAAGTTATAATACAGCCAAAAGTCAAGGAAGTACTCATTGTATGGAGGTACACTTAACTGGCGTCAAAGGCCATGGGTTTGTAAAAGGAGGAACTAGCCAAGCACTGCACTCGAAATTAAGACCCGATATTCTTTTAGTGGTAGGCCTCTGAAGTTTGGATTTTACTTATTTTATTTTAGATTAAGTTATTCTTTATATCTCCTAGCCTTATTCGGCAAACAATTTGCGTGTTTGCATTGTGAACTGGATTGTTCAGTCTGACCAGCCTTTTTCTGAAATTGAGAGCCCATCCTTTCAGCAAATGATTTCGTGTGCTACTGATATGAGGCATGATTTAGTTTCATCCCATTCAACCATCGCAAGTGACATAAAGAAAGTGCACTGTTTTGCGAAATCGTGGATCAAAGAAAAGATTAAGGTTATACAGCTACAGCAGTTTTTAGACTATTGGTCATCTTCTAATTTTTTTTGTCGTGTTTAGACTATAAAATCAAGAGTTTCGTTTACTGTCGATATTGCTTCGACGAAGTACAGAATGTTTCCTTGTTTTGGCATCACAATGCATTGGTTATCAAACGACTGGGAATTAAAAGACCTAGGCCTTGCATTGGTTCCTTTAGAAGGCCCTCATTCCGGGGAAAATATGTCCGAAGTCTTTCTTCAAGTAATCGATACCGAATTTGAAGTGCTAGAAAAAGTAAGAGGCTCTAAAATATGTTTATTTGATCGTAATTTTTTCCTATTTGAATCATCAGGTTATGGCTATTACTACGGACTCAGCGGCTAATAACAATACTTTCATGAAATTTTTTGCTGAACATTGCGAAAGAAAGGATATATTTCACGTAGATCAAAGGAATTCCCACATCAATTGTTTTGCTCATGTTTTGAATCTTGCGGCCAAGAAATTCATGGAGACCCTCTCCTCCGCCGGTAAGAAAAGAAAGAGGCCAGTAAATAATCAGCTAGATTCTGATGATGATGATGATGAATTTGGCGATGAGGGGGATGAGGAAGACAACGTCCCCGTCAATCTTATACAAAAGGTGAAAACTTGATTCTTTTGTCATAGATTTATCGCCTTAATCTGTTTCATTTCAATACTGGGCATTGTAGTTGCGTAAGCTTGTGAATTTTGTAAGAGGATCTGGTCAAAGGCGCGAGAGATATAAAGACGTGTGCGTTAACCAATTTAAAATTGACCATCTAGAACTAATAATCGATTGTGAAACACGGTGTAATAGCTCATTTGATATGATTGAACGAGCTCTTAAAATGAAAGAGGTAAGACGGCTTTTAAAGACACAGTTGCGCAATATTAAACGATCTGAACTTTAGGCTATTGACCGTTTTGTCCTAAAAAGTCCTGAAGCACAAGCAAAGCTGCTAGACATTTCCGAATTGGAATGGAAGTCATTAGAGGTTACAAGAAATCTTTTGCAAGTAGGCTAATGAAGTAAACTAACTAACAGAAAATTTCACTAACATAGAATTCCTTCTTTCTATAAGGATTTTAAAGAGACAAGCGAGGCAATGAGTAATGCCCAATATCCTACAATGGTGCACGTTATTCCATATTTTTCTTTACTTTTGTGGAACCTAACTACATATTTAGGTTGTGACGAAAATTCTTATCCTGACTTTCCTAATCTTGAACAAGCTGGAAAACCGATTCATATTGCAAAATCTGTTTATGAATCTCGTAAAAAGCTCTTAACGTATTTCAAACTAGCGAAAAATCCGAAATCTCTTCATTGTATAGCATCAAGTAAGTTTTTATCGTGGAAAACGTCAGTCAAACAGTTGATTCATCTCTATAATTTAAAAAAAAATTAGTACTCGATCCGCGATTTAAGTTGGAGTATTTTAAGAAATCGGGCTGGTCTTCGACATTGGTAAATGCCACTAGAAAAAGCATAACAGACGTATGGATTTCCTTATACAAACAGGTTGAAGTAAAGTCTCGTTCTTCTTCAACGGCTCAAACAATTAAAATTAAGAAACAGTCAGTAGCTGAAAAGCTTTGGTCTGTGTGTACGCCGAAAACAGAGCAGGTACGAACCTTTAACTCCGTTATTGCGTTTTCTTATAAGTAATAAGGACCACAAAAATATTAGGTACAAACGAAACCAGCGGTCACTGATGAGGATAAAAAAGATGAGTTAACGTCTTATCTGGAAAGTCCTTTAGCTGTGTTTGATGACCAAACAGAGCTGGCAGACTGGTGGAAGGTATTATAAGTAGTCTAGTTAGCCAAGTCCAATTGACTTTTATAGGTGCCTTCTTGTTCACATAGAACAAAAAAGAAGATTTCGCCCATCTCTCAAAAATGGCAATGGACATGTTAGCCATTCCAGCTACATCAGTACCCGTGGAAAGAAGATTTTCAGATCTAAATGATATTGTTACTCCGAGCAGATGTAGTTTAGCCGCTGAAACGATTCAGATAATAGAAGTACAATAATTCAAATAATTGAAGGGTTACCTCAAATTTGGACAAAACGAATTGCTACAATTGATCTTGGAGCAACCATGAATTGTGACTGTTGCGTGGTATCAATACATAGTTTACCTGGAATTTAGCATGTCTTCAATTCATTACCATTTAAGTGCGATATAGGGCTCATAACGATGAAATTTCTCAACATTTTACTTATAAGAAATAAGACGATAATTTGTAAGCGCTGAATATTCGGAAACGTTGCGGTTCGGTTTGCTTTTCGGTACGGGTAATTACGGTATGGTACAAGTTTCGGTCTAACCGCTAGGTTCACGAGTGATTTCGGATCGGTTCAGAACCGATCCGAAATGAAGACGGTTTGCCCCGGTATCGGTAAAGGTTCGGGTAGATCCGAACCGTTGGCAGCCTTAATCCTAACAGCGAAGCGTAAAGGGTTGAAGCCTTCTTTTTTTTGAGTCTTTATTATTTATTAAGCGAAACGCTCAATAATGCTTTGAACTGCTGGAACTAGTTCCAGCAGTTCCAATACACTGGTCCCGGGTCCAAAAAACTGATTCTAGACACGCAGGTCGGAGCCCTAAAAACCTCAATATCAATTCCACTGCTCAAATTTATACTGGGAGCACGGGGAAGATAGCTGTGCTGCAGCATATACACTATGCACATCGTGGATTAGCGTTCAAGCATTACAGCTTGTACGAATTTTCCTCTATCGTCCAAAAGAAAAAAGAAAAAAGGGATTACCTGCAACAGAATCAACAATTTCTGTCTCTTTGTTGGATTACCATGATTGTTTAGAATCAGATCTAAATGATGATGATACAGTAAAAACACGTTAGAGCAAAAATAAAAGGCACAAAATTCATTAATTTAATTTTTAAAAGGGCGGATTAGAAAAACGGCAAGGAAACCTTGCTTTCAATTGGCGTCAACTCAACCATTGTACGAAACTCACCAGTTACGTCTCCGTTCAAAGGCAAAAGTGTCTGTGTTAACATACGTGCCAAAACCTCAACCAGCTTAACCTAGTAAGCTAACAGAAGCATGGAAGAAACAGGCCAGAATATTTGCTCGCTATTTTCTGGTCCTGTTTCGTCCTTGGGTCTACTCCTGTTCTAACGGACGTCTTCCGGGTTCATTGAGCTGGAACAGCTTCTGCAGTTTTGTAAAGATGTTGGAGGACTGAAATGATGGAAATGGACCTTCCTTTCCCCAGCTAGCATAGCATATTGGTCATATGTTGGGGAAATAAAATTTACCGACAAAAAATTTATTGGGAAAATAGTTGGAACGAATATTTCCCCAAATAATTTTTGCACCAAAATTTATTGGTTTCCGATAAAATTAAAAACACGGAATAATATTTCTCCAATAGAATTGGTAAAATATTTTAATTAATTCGCCGTAGGAGTAACTTCACATCTCTTTCCATTTAGCAACAAGTATTGTCGAATTTGGGAATCGAACCCGAGAGCTCTGACATATGAGTCGGACGTTCACCCTATGTGGCTACCAGAGTTACATTATAATCACATCGACCAACTAGTGGTTTTTTTAAAGGTGAGCTACTTATACGAATCCTCCTGACAGCGTATTACTTGTCACTGAGAGGGCCGCGGTCGTCCAGATAATAAGAAAAAAGTGTAATTTGTTTATAAATTTGTTCCCTATTCGATATTTTCAAAATACAAATTATTGAATCACTGAGAGTTTTATTTTTGAATGTGACTTTTAAGTGGTCCGTCAATCGCGTTTTATATCGCGCATAAATTTTGATTCTCAAATTGCAATTGCTTTATAAAACCAAATCATAAGGATATTCAAATATTGAAAAATTTAAAAAAACTGTATGCTTATAGTGGAATGCGTGTTCCACATTACTCTGATGTCCAGATTTCTTAGATTCAAGTCCCATGAATAACATAAAAATATTTGGAGGATAATTAAATGCGTAATACACGATCTACGTGGATGGATCACGATGGATTGACAAAGATATATAATTGTCCAATATTGGAAAAATATTTATAATTAGGATAGACATCAAAAGTAAGTACCAAATTGGGGAAACATTACGACAAAAATGATCGGGAGATTGGACGAAAAAAAACTTGATTTTGAGAATTTTGGCCAAAATTATGGGTCCAGTTTTACTCCAATAAGTTGATTGTTGGCCCAATTATATTGTTGGGGGGAAACAATTTCCCAATAAAGCCATGCTAGCTGGGTTAACACCTGTCAAAAATTTTACTAGAATGCACGACGTACTTTCAGGTTAATTTAATGCAATCACTAATCTAATAATATTCAGGAATCTAATAATAGTTTTATAAAAAGCAGTAGTATAACATTAGTGAATCTGTAAAGCGTTAGTTAACGTAAAGACATTTCCATTATGATTTAATTGCAATTGAAACATCATAGGAGAAAAAGATGCTGAAGATGATGGGGTCGCCAGAACTGACACTGTACTGTACTGTTTCCTGTATGGCTCCAACTGGGATAGCGGCAAGTTATTTACCAGAGGGCCGCGATCTTAAATCAATACAACAACAAAAACGCGAAGAATTTGCAATGAAATCATAAAATTACATTTCATTTAAACAAAAATTAATCATGTCTTTATTTAGGTCTGCCGCAATCAATCTCATCATCTTCAGAATCCTTTTGTGATTGTTGCACTAACCATTTTTGTAAATCTCTGATTTCTGGAAAATTTTCGTTAAAGTAAGATCTAAAATTTCAAAACATGATAACTATAAAGAA
This sequence comes from Ceriodaphnia dubia, assembly GCA_022539655.2. Classification (NCBI taxonomy): domain Eukaryota; kingdom Metazoa; phylum Arthropoda; class Branchiopoda; order Diplostraca; family Daphniidae; genus Ceriodaphnia; species Ceriodaphnia dubia. The sequence continues at coordinate 1,616,533 of JAKUCG020000003.1, forward strand.
TGTTTTAAGTGTACCGAAATCACAGAATCGTCGAAAGATTTTTAAAAATGTCCCCGTTTTCACGGGCGAAGGTCTATATTTTAAGGCCTCCAAAGGTAACAATAGCGTCCTCCAACTTGAAAACTGCCAATATGAACCGCTCAGCATTGCCGTTCCAAGTTGTAATGGTCACCTATGAGAAAACAGAGTAAACAATTATTTTACTCACTAGAAATATACTAATCAAATCAACCTTATTATTGAACAGATCGATGATTTGAATTTCCCTTTTCATTGATCCTTTGAGCGTTTTTACATTGATAGTTTCGCCGATCTCATACACGGCTCCAAATATGTCTGCATCATATAATGAATAAGATAATACTCACAATACAACAAATGAATGACATAAAATGATTCTTACCAACTATTTTTCCTGCATCATTACAATTTCCAAGGTTCGATGAAATTGTAAGCAAAAAATGGCAATGGATCAGTACTAGTTGTTTGACATTCATTCTGAGCTTCCTTAACTTTGAAACATAATTTGATATTTAATATAGACTAGTTGGTAGGCTCTAATCATATTAATAATTACCATTGAAACCTTATTGAGAGTTATTTGGGCCACATTAGCAACGCAAGTGTAAGCCATTTGAGTAGCAGAATTTATCTCAATATTGTCGAGTCAGTACTTTGCCAACCTGTGCATAGATAAAAACAATTTACATAAGCCTAAATATAAAATTATGTATATGAAACTAACCTTGATGACATAAGAAAACTGATCACACAACCCTGTTCCCAACAGACCAAACGAATATGAGAGGCTCAACACCCACAACTGCTGAAAACATGCACCCCTCTCTAGAAAATGGTGTTCAGCCATCAACGCTAAAACAATTCTGTTTAGTTTTTGTTTTTGGACCGTAAATGTTTAGTAAGGCAAACTAATCGCCATAAATTGATGTGTAAAAGTAGTAGTTTCACATTATAGAACTATTAGAAAATGTATTTAAGGTAACGCCATCGTTAAATCAGTAAAAAATGAAATCTAAACCAAAATGTATTGGCGTTGATGGCTGAACAAAATGCTCACTCTTCCCCATATTTTGTGAACACCATTTTCTAGAGAGCCCTAAGAAGTAGAAACTTTCTCAGTTTTTGAAAAAAATTCTGACTTTCGAACTGAACGAACTGAAAAAACGAGAAAAACACATTACATAAAGGCAAATATTAATTGAAAAAGTTTTGGTAACTTACTTCTGCTGCCCAATCCTCACGTCAACAATTTTGACAAATGGCAATTGACAAGAACAACCGCTTTTGACCTTATCCGGTATAGTAACTAAGGTCCCGGCTCTTTCTCTTTGCAAATAAAGCTTAGATTTGGACTTTTGAGATGATTGTGTTGAGTTGTTTTGAGTATGACTGCGGACAGAACGATACTGACATTTTAGAATTGTGCTAGGCACCAAGAAAACATCAATCAGCTTGTAAAACTTGTATTATATTCCAAGGCCCCCACACAAGTAGGGAAGAAAAAAAAGGAAAAAAAGTCCGCAAACGCAAGCTAACGAAAAGACACCCACTTGTGGATGAATGCTAGCACCACCTGGAAATAATTCAAATTCAGGTTTTTCACTATTCCCCCTGAATTATTCAAAATTTTAAAAAGAGAATATTTTGAAGTTGTCTAGATGTATCAATAAAATAGGTTATATTAGCAAAAAGAAGGAATCTAATTTATTAATAATATACCGCTGTCGAGAAGTAATAGAAATGGCCTTTACTTGCTATTTACTAAAAACGAAAAAAATAGTCTTCTATTATATTGTTACAAATAAAGTGTTAAATACCAAAATTACAAGTCAATTTTCACTTTACTCTAAATAACCAAATGTCTCCCTCCATCGACAATTTCCGAGCCGGACTGAAGACCCATCTATTTAAACTTTCCTATCCCTTCAGGAGTACCCCTGAAGGGATAATTCTATTTATTATTACCCACTGAAACATAGAAACAGTGCTTGAAATATCTGAAGGTTGGTGTTTACCTATTTAGGTTGTGAAACATAGATGGCTGAGACACTCCTATTCTAACTTTTATGTTACCTATCGCTAATGCAGATTTCAATTTTGCCAGTCGTGAGCAACGAGAAGCACCTGAATCAGTGCAACATATCAGCAGTTCAGAATATGATAGAACCTTGACGGACGATACATGTACTGATATTTTACGCAACACACAATTGAGAAAAATGTGAGCTTAGGATTACAAAAGCCAAATGTTAAATAAACCTGATTATTAAAAAAAATTTTTTTAATATAACATAGAAGGCTGAAAACATGGAGCTTAGCATAGCATCAGCCGGGATAGCATATGAAGTATTAGAAGCAGGCCGCTCATTAGTTTGTAGATTTGAATTATTTTTCTAAAATGTAGACTCAAAACTCCAATAAAAACACAAACTCTACTCCTATCAAGTCTATTCCTTTCCTCTAAAAATGTTACAAAAAAACAAAGGAGCACCTTGACAGGGTCATGTTTTGTCCATTTTTTTAAATTTAATTTTAAGGGGCCTACTCGATACGAGTGTTGCCCGCGTGTATTTCGGACGTAGCATCAGGTATAAATATTTACAAAAGAAGTCCTCAAATTCAGTATAATGGGAAACTGGGCCTATCGGGGGACACGGGTTCATTCAGTCACACGGGTTTCCTACTCCTCCTATAGCGCCTGTCCGGCTTGGTTGGACCTTCAAGACCAACTGGAGTTGGCCGCCGATATAGCCAGCTAGAACGGCTTGTAGGACCCGCGAGACCGAAATCCCCGATTCCCGATTTCGGTGAAGCTAGGGAAAGGAATAACACAGTGATTAAAATGGAGAGAGAGGGAGAAGAAAAACAGAAGCAACAAAGTTGCGAATAAAAACGATAAGAAGAGAGAACTCTAGTGGTAGAACTTTAGTGACAACGCTGAGTCCCAGATCAGAAAGCCGAACAGATCCGCTTGCTTCTTTTAATGAACTTGTTCATCTCAAGCCATAGGAACCTGTCTTCAGGTATCCCGGCAAGATATGAGGGCCACCTGCCTGTGACCACCCGGGGAGGCAATGATAAAGTCATCTCTGACAAACTTAGGAGAGTAGAACAAAAAATACTCGACTGATCCCTCCTCCGCACCACACTCACAGCCCGGGCGGGTCGTCTCTAAAACCAAATCTGGTTTGGTGCGCGTTCAACGCACAATGGCCAGTTATGATTTGCGCCAATTGAGCACTCAGATTCAAAGAATTTATCACCGACGCAGACGCCACCGTTGGAAAAAATGATCCGGTGATCGCTCCGGTGCTCGAATGGCACCAGTCTCGACTCCAAACGTCAGTGACCCACTTAGAAAATTGCAGTTTAGCGTTCCTCACTGTCAAAAACTCGTCTTGTACCCGATAATCAAGGTCATCGCTGAGATGAGAGTAGGCTAGGACACATCCATCAGCCGTCTCATTTAGACCGTTAAAAATCGTGCAGCGTTCCTGCATTATGCACAAGAGTGCCAGATTCTGGAGTTCCAGCTGATTCGTCGCAGGGCGTGTAAGAGACAAATAAGGACGACCAGAGATAACAATTTTGAAAAGAGGTGGAGAAATGACGGAAGAGGTAGCCAGCGTTGAGGCACTGCTGAGTGCCCAGTTTAATGCTTCCGCCGCCACCCTCCGAGGAAGAGTGACGGAGGACAAATTTCCAGAGCCTGTTTCTACCACTAACCCATTTATGCAGCAAACAGCACCAAAACAGGGACTAGTATTGTTTTTCCCGCAACCAACCAAATAGTAGCGATAGACATTTGAACACGGCGAAAAGAGGGAGACAGAGCTGTCAGCAGGAAGCGAGAGTATAGTAAAATTAAAACTCCACGATGGATGACTAGAGAGATGAGGTAGGGCAACTTTCTCAATTCTGAGACTGTCCTCTAGTAGGGTAAGCACTCTATTTATTTGGTTGCGGGAAGAAGAAGAAAAACAGTTTTCTTGAGCCGAACTTTTATAGCTGTTAGAAGCCAATTCCATGGCACGGAGGTCAATAGGCAGCAGTCCAGAGAGTAGAAAAAGGGAATCCGAGGGCGCCGTCTTGAACGCTCTAGTTGCGAGCAGAGTAATCGTTCGCTGGAAGGACCGTAATCTTTTTACAGTTTTCGGTGCGCGAAGGGCACCAGCCCATACGCCGACACCGTATATAACTATGGGCTCAACCACATATTTGTACAGGAAAAGGAGACGCTCTCAATCGAAGCCCCAAGACTTTCGCAGACAGCTATTTACCACAAAAATGAAGGTCACGTTATGCGACATGAGAATGGTGACGCCGTCAACCAACAAAGACAGAGGCGGTATAGGGGCTCTGAAACGATGGAACACCACGAAAACAGCATAAAAACGCATTCAGGTAGAGTTTCACACCATTTAGCCAGAGCCCAATGATGTTACATGCCTTCTGTTTTAGTGTGGCTTGCAGGGGGTTTCTATGCGAAGTGATGACAGTGATATCATCCGCGTAAGCAATAAGTTTACAGGGGAAAGGAAACACATGCCTCAGAAGGTGACCATCATAACATTTCAGAGAAAGGGAGAAAGCACCCCACCCTGTGGGCAGCCCAGGTTAACCGTCTTTTCCAAGGATTATTCTTTGTGGGTTATGTACACCTTCCTGTTCGAGAGAAAGCTCTCAACCAGTCAGACCAAATAGAGAGGGGAAAATTTCTTTATCAGGGCAGCGAGAATTGCGGGGTGCCACGTGCTGTCAAAAGCACTTTTTATGTCCAAGAAGACAGCAGCAGAGTAGAGTTTGTCCGAGAAATTTTTCTCAATCAAAGAGGTAAGGGCGTGCCCAGCTGATTCAGTAGATCCGCCAGGTCTAAAACCATGCTGATCCTTACTAAACCAGTCGTCAGACGAAGCAAATCAGGATAGACGGTTTAGAATGAACTTTTCCAATAGTTTAGACAGGGTATTCCCGAGACTCATTGGGCGGAAACAGTTAAGAGAGTTATAAACTTTTTTGTTTTGCTTCCCGATTATGCTAACTTTCACCGACTTCCATTGGCTAGGAAAACAACATAAACTCAGACAACCATTTAGTATCAGTAGCAGACGAAACTTTAAAAGAGGCACGCAGAGAAGAATAAAAAGGGGATACACCATCTGGTCCAGACGATGTTTTTGGTATCATGGATGACACACCTGCCTCAAATTCCCAGTCACTAATAGGAGGAGCCATCTCCGTTCTAGGAAAAGAAAGAGCATTAGCTACCATGGCTTCCGTTTTCAGGTGTTCAGCGGTTGAAGGATACACGGAGGGGAAAAAATGGTTTGCGAAACCCTCAACTATCGTTGACGAATTGGACGTTAAAACTCCATCAATCATCATGGAATCAGGGAGACAAATTGTGTTTGTTTTGCCCGTGAAGGCTGCAAGTTCTTTAAAGGTGTCCGCCAGAGAGGTATTTCTGCAAAACTCAGCCCAGGTCCGGTTTTTCGCTTTCCTTAGTTCTCGCTGATAGTCAGATTTAGCAAGTCTGTAGGAAAATCGGCTGTCCTCTGTTTTAATCTGAGACCAAACTCTGTAAGTCTGTCTCACCTTGGTGCGTAAGGAAAAGAGTTCCCTAGACCACCAAGGCATGTTTCTTGCGGCAGGAACGTCGACATCTCGATCGGCAGCGGCCTTGGCGCAGAACACTATGATCCCTGTCAGCTCATCGATCTGTTCCTCAATGATTTCCAGAGAGGCGCCAGCAGTTACCTGCCGACGAGTTGACAAATCTCTTTTAAGAAGCCCAACAAAAGTTGGTTTATTGACACTGTAGAATCTTGGAACCAACCGCTTACGAAATTTTTGAAGATCAAGAGCAAAAGCATTGGTTGGTGAAGCGGTTTTGATCTCAAAATCAGGGCTGTGATCACGCTTTTTTGAGATCGCGATCTCGATCGTCGATCGTGGAATGTTTCGAGATCGTACGGTGATCGCGATTACGATCGCGATCACGTTTGCGATCACAAAAATTACATCTTTTGCCGAATTTCTAAGTTTTTTGAAGTCGTAAACCATGTTACATTTTAATGCAATACTATTTCTTAATTTATTTACGAATTAGTCCATTTAAAAACTCAAACAAGCTATTACATTTAAGAAAATTGGTCTTTTAAACATACTGTCTGACTAATTACTACGGACAGGTCGAAATATCAAGCCTGTAGTGCTAAATAGCCTTTCAGCAGCTGCCAATAGGTGACTTTAATGATCGCAGGTGTGAACGGGATCGATGAGCAATCGATCGCGATATCGATCAAAAGTTTTGAAATGAGAGCGCGATAACGCTGCGATCACAAAGATCGTGATCGCGATCATGATCTCAATCTTTTTTTATTGCAATCGTCACAACCCTGCTCAAAATAAATGAACGGATGATCAGACAGAGAAGCAAGAGGAAGGAAACGCCAGTCGTGCAGCTCTACCTGGTCGCCAGCAAGGGTGACATCCACAAAAGAAGTTCCACCTTGTACAAACTGCAATGACTCAAGGGCGACATTCATCACGTTGAGATTGCTGGCCAAGGCCAATTGCTCAAAGTCTAAGCCTATTTGGTCAGTGTGTGGAGAGTTCCACAGTTGGTTTCTAGCGTTAGCGTAAACGCCAATTACAGCAAAAGGAGTTGAAAAGAAATCAAGGCAATCTTTTGCGGACACATGCAAAGTTAGGCAGGGATGACCGCAGCGAAACAAGGTACGAAAATGGCCCAGATGACAAATGAGTTCCACACAAGCTGCATGATTTCCTTTGTGAAGACACTTTAAGATCCCATCTTTGATCAAAAATTGTTTTAGCAAGATAGCCGCCCCGTATGCATGGTCATTTGAAAGATCGTGGAGAGCAATAAAGCCAGGAGGGATGTCAGATAACACAGGAATGTCGGCAGAAAAGGCATAAGGTTCTTGATTAAGAACCACTTCGATACACAGATCAAGAATGAGCTGGGCTTGGTTGGCAAACGCCAATCTTGAGTGATGCAAATGTATCTGAATGCAGCGAAGGTTAGTTGAATTTGAAGAGAGGGAGGTTTGTGAGTTTAAAATACCCTCAGCCATTAACGCTCTAGGAAGGTCCGATATCTTTCAACTGCCACAATTTGCTTAATACATTTTTTGTTGACACATTTCCAATCGGATTTCGCGGCATCACACCCCTGTCTGGAAAATTCGGAAACATCAACATTGTGCGCCACCACTGTATAGTGGATCTCCAAAAGAGATGCGGTTTTTAAAATACGGGAGCAATCGGATTGCTTTTTAAAAACCAAGGCTACCTTCACGACGTCAGCAGTGTCGTTGAATCTGATATACACATTGTTGTCCACAGCTCTCATGCTCTGGGGCACGATTCCGTTGGACTTGGTGTCAATCAGTTTTTCAACCGTTGCCACATCAATTGGGTCCCCTGGTCGCTCACCCTTAGCAAAACTGGCCACGAAGACAGATCCCCGCACCGAATCCGCATAAGATGGAGTCGGAGCGGCGGATCTGATATTGGCGCATCTGATATTGGCGCATCTGATATTGGCCATAGCCTTGTCAGCAAAAGCCACTTTGATGTCAACAATTTCGGCTTTGAGGCTCTGAACCGTGTCCTCAAGGACGCGGATTCTTTCGACCTGCAGGTCCACCAGACAGGAGATAAAAGAGTTCAGAAAAGCTAGAAGGTTGGGTTTATTCAAAAACAAATGGTTTATTTGGGACAGATTGGACAGGAGACTGCTTATTTCAACTTTTCCTTTCTTGTGCTGCGGGCTGGGCTCTGATGGAGAGTTAGCGTGGGGCCGTTTGGTTCCATTGGTTTCATTTGTGTCCTCCGCAGGTTGCTAGGGCGAGACGGCCAGGGAGTTGTTCAGACTGTTCTTCCGTCTCAGGGAATGCCTTATGGGTTGCTGGGCTGTCGCTTGATTTTTGAGCTTTTTACATTTCATGGGGCAGAACTTTGCTCCTGGGTTTCCTGGCCTCGGATCAAATGGCATCGCACACATATCACATTTTCGACCTGTTGATTTAGCCGGTGATAGAAGTGACGGGGAGGCGGTGCCAACGGCGACGCTCTCCATCGTACACACTGGTGAGAAATCACACCACTGATAAGGTGAGAAAAACAAAAAAGCACCCAAAGATTAGCAGATTACTAGATGCACGAGGAAACACTGAGCACAAAATGACTGATTGGTAAAATTACAGCCAGAGAGGGCAGAAACAGTAACTGTAATAACCTGAGAGACTAAGGACGCGTCCATATCTTGAAAAAAATATAGCTGGGGGACAACTTGTAGTGTACATTTGTAGAAGGTGTTTTTCTCTGCAAATACAACTTTTTCGGTGGTGAGAAATCACACCACTGATAAGGTGAGAAAAACAAAAAAGCACCCAAAGATTAGCAGATTACTAGATGCACGAGGAAACACTGAGCACAAAGTGACTGATTGGTAAAATTACAGCCAGAGAGGGCAGAAACAGTAACTGTAATAACCAGAGAGACTAAGGACGCGTCCATATCTTGAAAAAAATATAGCTGGGGGACAACTTGTAGTGTACATTTGTAGAAGGTGTTTTTCTCTGCAAATACAATTTTTTCATAAATGTATGTATATTAGTAAGCCGTTTTTGAATTTAAAAAAATGTGGAAAAAGTTGGGGGTCTTAAAAGTTGGGGGTTTGGACAAGTGAGGGGGAATGTTGGACATAGCTAATAAATCAGCAATAGGATGGAATATATGTGATTCAGGCCAATACACTTTAGACCACTACACTTCAGGCCATGGCCTGAATGGTCTGTTTTTCCGCCTAAATGGAATACCATTTCAGGCCTCAGAAACTGAATGGTAAATTTGACCTGGAGTGTAATTTTTTGTTTTCCCTCTTAAATAAAATTTATAAAATGTTTTTAAATTAGTTTTTCTGTTTATGACCGTGTCATGCACTGAATAAAAATAAACAGCAGACTACCTTATTGTTGTGTTTTGCAAGTGAGTGTGTTTAGGGACCGAATGTGAGTCTCCCTACTCTTTCGAATCCCCCCTCAGCTCTAGTCAGCTGGTCAGTCGCGCGTGTTGCAACTGGTCATTGACCAGTTCCCTACCACGTTGAGAAAAGCCCGAAGGTACCCGTAACTTACGGGTACCTTCGTGCTGTTACCTTTTATCGTGTTTAAGTGCTGACTTTTACGTTTCATAACAAACAAAGGATTGGACGAACTTTGGAAAATCTTTATTGCAGTGTAAGGTATGTTTAAAGGAGTTTTTGAAAAAAAAAAGTGAAGCTACAGTTCTGGCTGAATGGTTTTAACTGGGCCTCTGTTAAAGTTGTAATAGAGTACGGCACATTGCTCAAGTAGTGCCTTTGAAGACAAATTTTGAGATTTGTATCGGCTCCATAAATCCACAAGCTTTGATTCCAAACTAATTGTAGATTTTTTTTAAATTCGTAATCGCTGTCTCTTTTAAAGCAATTTTTCTTAACCGAAATTTTATTGCCCTCCCTAAACAAAACATCAAGTAAATGGAAGATATTGGAGGCGCCATTTCTCCATTATTGAGCTTTGTGTGCCAGCCCTCTAGGTCGTTTTTTGTACTTTCCTCTTTTAAGTATGTGCTCCATGACCAGGGAGGCCAGATAGAATTCTTTATCCAAGTCTTTTCCACATACTTTTGCCAATTTGCCGTTTGCTTTTTTCTTTATCTCGTCAAAGCATTTTGTAATTGTTTGATGTGGAAGCAGGTGTAGGGCCATGATTTGTCGGCAAAATTTTCTTGTTTCTTGATCGTTGTTGTAATCCGACACCAGTCCAATTTTTTGAATTTCTCTGTACAACACTTGCACTAGGTGAAATGAACAGCCTGGTGTTTAACGCGACATACATTCTTTGGAATCAGAACGGGTTGCTTTCTTCGTCACTGATTACGATGTCGATTGACTTCAGGTGATGTGGTTGATGAAGAATCAGAATTCGATTTATTCCTACAATCTTCATCAGATTCCCCACCTTCGGTAGGCCGTTTCTTTCTTGCGCCCCTCTTCTCAACGTCAGTATCAACACGCGATTCCGCATCGTCAAACGAGGAATCACTGTCGCTTGACGAGTCGCTGTCGCTTAACGAATCGCTGTCCTTTGATGATTCGCTGTCGCTTGATGAACCGTTCTCAAGTTCATACGAAATTTCTTCATCATATGAATATTCTTTGTCCTGTCTATTAATTTCAACTGGAACTATTTCACCAGATGCCAGCTTGAGGATGTGACTAAAAACTTCCTCGTAGTCTTGTTTTTTTTTTCGGCGAGAAATTAAAACGTACAGTACTGGTACTTGCTTGATAAGTTTTTTTTCGGATGAAACCATGAATAGAAAATATTTGTTGGAATGGCTTAGGGCAAGCCTTGAATGTTCCATCGCAGAACCATCGTTGAATTCTCTACCCTTTTCTCTTTTACAAGTATGAGGATTTGAACCTGGGAAAAGTAATAATTAAGGTCTTGCTACACGGGTCTAAAGCTGAAATACCTAATGCAAAGTTATATTTAAAGATTATTTTTGTGAAAGAACGAATGTAATTATTACTTCCGTAACGCCTTCTCCATGATCTTCCAGGTTATCGGCTCATCTACGTCTGAAGCCAAGTCGTATTCTTCTTCAGATTCCCGTTCTATTTCTTCCTCTTTAGCTGTTATAGCCCTCCACGGTGGATAAGTAAAGGGCATTCGATATGAGTCTCCTCGAGATCGATCTGGAACCTCATAGCGACTACTCAGCTCTAATCTTGACATCGAAGTCTGCAACAACGGAATTAGTGTTCGATGGGCGTCGTCACCGTCATGGTAAACCAAACCATTGTATGAAGTCTTGGGAGAGATTGTTGACTAGCAGCATCAACGTTTCCGTCTATTGGGGAAACAATATGGTCAATTGACAGCGTTCGGGGCAACGCGACAGTTTTGGCATCGTTGAATTTGATGAGATTCTCTGTCATCCACGATTTTGTTTCGACCGTACTTAGATATCACATTTCAAACGAAACTTGAAATTCATACGTTTCCCTGGTAGACACGTTCGATGCAACGGACCTTTGGAACGAAAACAAATTGATAGTAGGCTACTCGACTGGGAGAAGGTGGCGTATCTCAACAGAGAGATAGCTAAAGCATCTGAGAAGCAATCTCTCTTCAAGGTGGTGGATTCCTTCCTTTTGAAGAAACCTGAACCTAAACTTCCCCGTCATGGATCTTTGCAAGATTTGGTGGGCCGCTTCAGTGATCACTTCTGCAAGAAGCCCATTTTCCTCGTTTGAAAGTGTCTCGGTATCTGAAATTGTTTCACTTATTAAAGCTTGTCCCTCCAAGTCTTCTCTCTGTGATCTTATCCCAACTCCGCTCTTGAAGAAATTTGCTGACTTTCTTGCAGTGCCCATCATTTTAATTGTCAACATGTCGATTTCCCATGGAGTTTTTCCAGATGAGATGAAGATAGCCTACGTTACTCCCCTCTTGTAAAAGCCCTCTCTTTCTCTCTGCTCGGATGATCTCAACAACTACCGTCCTGTATCCCTTCTTTCCTTCTTGTCTAAACTGGTTGAGCGAGTGGTGTGTCGGCAGCTCACTAGACATTTGATAAAGTGTATTCTCTATGTTCCAGTGCAGTCAGCCCATAGGTCGGATCATTCAACTGAGACGGATTTCCTCAAAGTTGTTAATGATCTCCTACTAGCGTGGGTGATGCTGCTGTGCTGACCTTGCTTGACCAGAGTGAAGCATTTGACACTGTGGATCACGGTATTTTGTTGCGTCGTCTGAGTGGTCTTTTGACTTTTCTGGCACTGTTCTCTCCTGGTTTGAATCGTACTTGACTTGTCGCCTCCAGTGTATTTGCATTTCTGGTGTATGCTCTGCAGCCGTTCTTCTTCTTTTTGGTGTTCCCCAGGGTTCCGTACTTGGACCCGTTCTTTTCACCCTCTACAACAGCCCTATTCATTCCTTCTCGAAGAGGCGCGGTGTCACGGATCACCTATATTCTGATGATATTCAGATGTACACAACTTTCACACTGGATAAGGACTACACTGACCAGAAGCGAGCCTTCTCCTCCATAACTGCCTGTGTTGGCGAGACGAAGGAATGGATGACGGATAACCTTATCAAGTTCAATGAGTCAAAAACTGAAGCTCTAGTGGTGCACTCTAAGTCCAGTCGGTGTAAACCTGCTGCTCTTCCGCTGATTGTCGGTGAATCATCTATCCTACCATTGGACTCTGTCCGGAACCTTGGTATCATCCTTGACAAACATTTGACTGTGCAGCAACAAATTGGTAATATCTGTCGGACGTCCTTCTACCAGCTAAGGAGAATTGCCAAGATACGGAAATTTCTCTCACGGCCTGCTACTGCCCAACTTGTTTCTGCCTTCGTTCTCTCACACATCGACTATGGCAATTCTCTTCTGGCTGGTCTTCCAGCAACGCGACTGTATCCACTACAGAAAGCTCAGAACGCTGCGGCTCGCGTCATCACGGGTGCTCGTCGACGCGACCCAATGACGTCACATTTGAGAGATCTCCATTGGCTGCCTATCTCCTACAGGATCGACTTCAAGATCGCGGTTTTGACCTTCCGATGCTTGAACTGTTGTGTCCCTCTTACTTGTCCAGTCTTTTAAGTCGTCAGAGCATTGCTAACCCGGGTGGTCGCATACTATGGTCTTCTGTTGCGCCGTCTGCCCATCTTGATCTAGTCCCACCATCTGTCCGTGTAAATGTAAAAACTCATGGGCTTAGAGCCTTCGCAAACCATGCCCCTGTTGTGTGGAACAAATTGCTTGCTGGTATTAGCGCCATGTCTACTGTGTCAAGTTTTCGGAAAGCATTGAAAACCCATCTCTTTCGTGTTGCTTTTAATATCCGTGTATAGTTCTGTTGTATTTGCGTTGCGATGAATGCTCAATTTCCCTGTGTCAATCGATAGTGCGAGCGTCTTTGAACATTTGTTTTAATGGAAAAGTGCGCTATACAAATTGAATACATTATTATTATTATTATTATAAATAGGGGTGAACGCCCACTGAATAGGGTTGTTGCATGAATAAGGGATTCGGTTAGGAAATATCCAGGTAAACTTAGTTTTTCACGCTGATTCTCGTGATATTTTTTATTTAATTTACAAATAAAGTTAAGTATCCCTAATTGATATTCAAAGTTGAAATAGGCTCCTCCTATTCCAAAACGGACCCTCCGCCATATTTGGGGGGCGGTCCTTAAATTTAGATGAATTCAGCAGACGAATCGTCCAAAACCTCGCAAGAAAATGTAAACAATAGCAGACGATACGAGGTTTGAAGGGGCTCATTCAAGATTTTGGACGATTTTTGGAGGAATCCAATAGAATGGATAAGTAATTTCGAAAAATATCGGGGTAGTACATAATTTATCGTACTACAGGGGTGCTTCAAATACGGGGATCTGTGGAATCCGGATCCGTCTGATTTCTCTGATTCGTCTGATTCTCTACTTGACGGTTCTGATCTCACTGTTCCCCTACTGGGCTCTATGACAACATATACTCTGGCGGTGAAAAGCTGAAATAAAAAACGAAAACACACTATACCGACGTTTGCTTAGCCTTTTCGAATCTAAAAAATTGGAGTACTCGTCCAAATTATTCGCGAAGATGACGAAATGGATTTTAGGTAATCATTTTAGAAATCTTATCTTTTGGATTTTAGGTAATCAAGAATCTTATCGAGGAGTTAGTGATCGCTTTGGAATGATGAAAGGTGGTAGCCTATACAGTGCCGCCTCGATTATAAGACCACTTACTTATAAGACAAATTCGGTTATAAGACCACTTTTTTTCTGTACCACTTTCCGACGCGGGCTTAGCCTATTTCAAACACCTATGCTACCAAATATGCCGCCAGTCGGATTATTTTAATCCTTTTTCGAGGTCTTTTACGTCTATTAATATGAAATTAGAAAGACAAACCACTTAATGACTTCTTAATGTCTTTCGACCTTCATGAAAACTTAAACCCAGGTTTATTTTCAGCTAAAATGGATTACATAAGTCATGTTTCTTTTGTCTTTCTGCTTGAAAGGAGTGAATTAGGCTCTCTGATTCTTTTCTCACCATTGGGAAAGCTAAAGAGAATGTTAATCCCAGTCCAAATTCTCTTCGTGTTAAACGGAAAAGTTTTCTGACAGTTCGAAAAGACCGTGTTCCGCTCACAGTTGAATTTAAACTGAAAGTGACAACAAGGTATCTAGGACGGCGTCTTTAACTTAGGACGGTATTTGAGCCAATGCTATTGTAATGGGACTACGCCGTTGCCAGTTCTCACTGCGCATCTTATTCCCTTTTTTTACAACAGACGCTCATGGCTCAGCGGGCATTGCCGTCAACAAACTCAACCCAAACTGAGATGCCATCAATTGAAGCACTATCATCTTCGATGTCATTGCCATTGCTTACAACTGAACTGCCATCACTTTCAATTGAACTGCCAATAGCCTCTACTCAACTTGAACTGCAAACTTCTAACATCGAACTAGCTTCCCTTGAACTGCGAACCAACACTGAACTGCCATCTTCTTTTGAATCGCAGTCAACTTCCATGGAATTGCCATGCCATACTATTGAAGCTCCTGCATTATTGGAGCTCACAGCACTTTCTGGTTTTTATGGTCTGCCATCACCAAGTCCATCTCCAAGTCCACCACTGTATCGAGACGCAAGCTCATTCACAGCAACACCACGGTTTTTTCAACCAGCAGCCTCCACTAGTAGGCCGATTCCGCCTAGTCGACCTGTAGCTTCATCGGAAGTCCAGCCGTCGCGTCAACATGGTACCGCCGCATTGGTACCGCCGTCGTTTCAGGCAGCAACCTCTACTATTGCTAATCGGCCGATTGCACCAAGTCGGGCTTCTGCTCCAACTGGAGTTGGGCCGTCGCTTCAACGTGCAGGCTCACCTATCCTGCCATCAGCTCGACCAGCAGCTCCAACATTGGTACCGCCGTCGTTTCAGGCAGCAACCTCTACTATTGCTAATCGGCCGATTGCACCAAGTCGGGCTTCTGCTCCAACTGGAGTCGGGCCGTCGTTTCAACGTGCAGGCTCACCTATCCTTCCATCAGCTGGACCAGCAGCTCCAACATTGGTACCGCCGTCGTTTCAGGCAGCAACCTCTACTATAGCTAATCGGCCGATTGCACCAAGTCGGGCTTCTGCTCCAACTGGAGTCGGGCCGTCGCTTCAACGTGCAGGCTCACCTATCCTGCCATCAGCTCGACCAGCAGCTCCAACATTGGTACCGCCGTCGTTTCAGGCAGCGACCTCTACTATTGCTAATTGGCCGATTGCACCAAGTCGGGCTTCTGCTCCAACTGGAGTCGGGCCGTCGCTTCAACGTGTAGGCTCACCTATCCTGCCATCAGCTCGACCAGCAGCTCCAACATTGGTGCCGCCTTTGTTTCAACAAACAGAATCGCATGTTAGTTCTAGTCCTCCTATTCGAGCTGAGACCCCTCCAGTCGTACGGCCGTCGATGCAACAAATAGCCTCATGTAGCCGAGCTGCCGCTCCACCGTTAGTGCCGCCGCCGTGTCAGCAAGCAATTTCCCGAATTCGGCCAAATCCTCCTAGTCGAGCAGCAGTTCCAAGATTTGCCCAACCGTCAGTTCCGTCACGAGGTACCACAGTCCAGCAAACCCAAACTCGGCGTGCTTCATCCCAAGAACCTACAGTTGTCCCAGCTAAAAAATCAAGATTAGAATTTTTAAAATCTCTTTTCAACTAAAAGAGTTGTTCGTAGTTCTTACGGACCACTCAATGCCACGTAATGCTTTTATGTATTGTTTTACTTTCCCAACTAAGTCCAACCAAACGGTTAACAATGTTCCTGTGATTACTTTTTTCAGTTGTTGTGTATCACTTAAATTAATCCCGATGTTTTCCCGTTCGACTTATTTGTCCTTGATGAAATTGAGTGCTTCCGTCTAGTGTCTTCATAACGCTATTAAATGCCTCATTATTTTAAGTTAAAGTTATAAAACACATTTACAATTGATAATGATACCGTACGTCTAATTTTGGTTTGAAGAGCCAAATTTTTCCAGTTCCGGTAACAAGTGTGGGTAACATGCAATTTCTTCGGCGATATCTTCATCATTCATTACATCGTCCATGGCTGTTGCATGTTGGCCACACTTGGCTGCCACCCAATCTCAAATGGCTCTTCAAAACAAATATTAGACGTATACGGTATCGTTATTAACTATAAATGTGCTTTAACTTTAATTTACTATCACTAATGCATACTCAACTCAATTATTACATAAAGGACAAGCTAGTCTCATTTAGAAGCAGTGGTACCTCGTACCTTGCCAAAAAAGCATTCCTGTTACGTTCTCTTCCAACATTGTTTGTTTATTTCTGTCTGCCTTGCATTTTCTGAAGTTCGTTTTAATGTTTCAATGTCTTGTGGTCTTTTTATTCGTTGGCAGTATAGAAATACAGTTGAACTGAGATAAAATTTGACTTGGTGTTGTACCTATTTCATGCATTACATATTTTAGTAGAATGACGAGAGCTAATCAAAGTATGACAGGTGATAGAAATGCTAAAACTTGTTGTTCTACTCCATATGAAAGTAAATCAAATCATAAGAAAGCGCGCCAATGTGCAGTGTGATTACGAAGTCTAAATTAACGACATGATAACGCTGTTTAAAAAAATAAAACATCCTTGTTTTCATTTCATTACGAGAAGACATCTGAATGAACCCGATCAAAACGTGTATGTTTAACGTTTTAGTTTGCGCAAACAAAACAATTGGTGTTTTTTTAACGAGTTGTAAGTCACGTGATTCTACGTCACCGTAGTGTAGCCGAAGGCTAATTGGGGGTACAACCACAATGGCGGCCATTGCTGCTGATTTTTTAACCAATTTTTGGTTCCTTATTTCTTTACTAGTCTAGTAATTTAATGCATTATCTACCTATATTTTGGATGCCTGAATTTCCGGGCTATGTTTTTATGCAAATAAAAACGCCGAACGCACATGATTTTTACTCGAAAAATGTAATTTACAAACCAGCTCTAATCGAAAAAATAAATATATAAATATGAAATTCTGGATTAGTTTCAAAACACATTTGTTTACGAACTTGAATTCAAATTTTATTCAATACACATTCCTATATCCTATAAATTGTTGATGAAAAAATTGCGATCCATAAACAGTTAAAATAACGCATCATGAGAAGTTCCTTCTGTGTTCTGTTCGGCCGTCGAGTCTAGTAGCTTGCATGGAAAACTGGAAGAGGCCGCGAGCTCAAACGAAAAAAGTATGCAAAACATAATAGGCTGAAACTCACTTACGAAAAGGTGACCAAAATAAATGAAATCGATGTGAAATTTGTTTCTCTACTTTTGTGTGGTAATTTTTTTTAACTAATGTAATTCCTATGTTTGGGGGCGGCTGTAAACCAGTTGTTAGAAAATAATTTTTTTTAAAATTAGGAATCATCTGAACGTATTTGTTTTAACACAGAAAAATGTAGAAAAAAATTTCACGCTGATATCTTAAAGTTTCATGAAGAAAACTATGTTCGATTTCACGATTTATTCTTTATAACCTTTTTTTATCCCCGAGTGTCTCCCACCTTTAGGTGGGAACCGAGGGCTTCTACCGATTTATCGGACCGACAAGCAGGAAGTGACTTTCCCCCAAGTGCGACTTTGAAACATTTAATTTTTTAGTTCATTTTTCCACCAACAGATGGCTATGGCAAAATTCGAGGGGGCGGTAGAAAATCAGGAAAATAAGAAACTAATTCTCAAAACAAACATCATACATAGGAAATATGGACAATTGTCTATGGCCATTTAATAATTAGAAATACTCATATCATTAACATCAAATCAAAAACTTAATTGGAAAAGGGTCCAATTTTACAACACAGAACTACTACGTACTGTTAAAAACCGCCACAAGAGGGCACTAAAAATCAAAACAAAAACTAAGCAAATTTGAGGTAACTCTTTACGAAAATGCCGAAAGAAGTCAAAAAGGAAAGAACATTCTAAATATACTGAGGAGATAAGTGAGATAATAGTAAATAAGTTTCGAAAAAATTTTGTTTTCCCTTAAAATTTTGTAATAGTCATACGAGTTTTACAATAACTGTAGGCCATAACTATAAAGCTTACAAAACATATTTTTTCCCAAATGACACGAAGGGCTGGCGCGTTAGCGCGATTTCATTCTGAGGCGATCAGCTTCAATTTTCACTGGGACTCTTCCACACATTTCCCGGGGTCGGGTGAGGCAGAAACCCCTACGAACGGAAACACTTTTTGAGTTGGCCTTTTTTCTTCAAATCTGTACATTTAAAAAATAAAATAGACCTAGAATCTACATAAAAATTCATAATCTGACTATGTAAAAAGCATCTCGTTCTTTCTTGATTACTTTTTGCATTATTTTTTATTTAATCTATGAGTATTTTTCACAATTCATTTTTCTCAGATGTGTCTGGCATTAATTGTCTAAATAAAAACGCGACTCGTTAATTCGAACTTCGGGCATGCAATGTATATAATAAAAGGATTTTCAAATAAATATTCTAACGATATCAGCAACCAAAGATGGTTCACAGTTGATCGTGGTATAAGACATTTTTACCCCTCGAAGCCTGATTTCCTACGGAATGTTCTGAGTTATGTCTCTTGCTACCGTGGTAAAGAGCTGTTTGGTTACGACTACTTAGCAAATAACGACAATTCCGAAGACAAGTTGATTGAGAATTCACAAAAGCAATGTATTTCTGATTTCATACGATAAAAACAACTTTTGAAATTTCTAATTAAGGCATTAATCAGTTTTAAGTAGTGCAATCATCGTCTACGAAGTCTTGAGTCAGATCGTAGTCAACGGGACTGTCATCTTCTACATCAGATTCATCATCTGAAGTTTCAGCGTCGTCCGGTGATTTGTTCAATGCTTCTCGAAAAAGTTTATCCGAACTTTCCAGTTGTCGCATCAGGCGCTGTATTTCTTGATGAACAAGAACAATTTTACCCTTGTTGAGTCTTTGATCGAATTCCTGAAACAACGTTTTAAAAAAGACAATTGTAAAAAGTGTGTTTAATCAATTAATGAAAAATATTGTACCGGTGCTGAAGAATCTAAACTTTCCTTTAAAAGGGTCACTTTTTCATTCAGTTGTTGCAATTTTATTTCTTTGGAAGAAATGAAATTTTCCATTTCCTTTTCAGTTACTTTAATTTCTTCCGAGTATCTTTGCATCAACATCCATGTGTCAATCACAAAATGTTTTTTCTTATACTCATCTAAAAGAAAAAAAATTCCAGTGGAAGTTGTTTGATTATTTTTAAGTTTTTTATTACTATTGTCTCCCATTTGCCATGGAAACACTCCATTTAAGAAATCTTCCATTGTTATATATGCTTTCGTATTTGCCACAGGATCGCTGGAGCTAGTCTCTGCAATGGGATCGCTGGAGCTAGTCTCTGCAATGGGATCGCTGGAGCTAGTCTCTGCCATGGGATCGCTGGAGCTAGTCTCTGCCATGGGATCGCTGGAGCTAGTCTCTGCAATGGGATCAATGGAGCTAGTCTCCGCTACGGGATCACTGGGGGTATTCCCCAACATCGGTTTCTCGGAGCCTGTCTGCGCCACGGGATCTTCTGCCAGCATTTTTACATTTTTCTGGCTATTTATAGCATTGATGAGTTTTTGTGCTCTTTTTTTGGTTTTTGACACGGCTGCAGTTGCTTGAACGCGTGCGTGAGATCCGACTGCGCGGAAAAATTTGGAATGAACACACATCTCTCACATATAATTTGAAATGCAAACGTACCTGCGGATTTCTCAAAGAATTTTTGCTGTCCAATGAGCTCAACAAAAAGACCTTCCAAGCACCGCATATTGAAATCAATAGGTTCTTTTCCTCTGGTTTTGCTTCCTATATTTATACAATATTAGAACCCTAACCGAAAAACATTTTAATTCGCCTTTACTGTTGGCTTCGGTGGCAAGTACTATGAGGCTATCATATATTGGCTTTAGTTCTTCTTGAGTCCAATTGTATTTACGAAGCAGAGCCTCGAGTTCTTCCATGTAAGCAGGGTATAGGATTCGAGCCTAAAAAGCATTCACCATATAAACCAAAAAACATAATAGACTTTTAAATTAAATGTCTAATATCCTTACCCTAACTAGACGATCGCGAAGCATTTTCGCCATACGTTGATCTTTGGCCGCATTCCAAAAAAGAAAGGTTGAGGTTAGGTGATCCCTTCGACCTTTATGAAATTGATTGATAAAGTTGGAATCAACGTAGCACAAAGTAGTTATGAACCTGCTCTAGTCATGTGTTTCGTTACACTCCCGTGTCGAGACATGGTTGAGTTGACTTGCTCCATCTCTTCTCCAATTGTACCTGCGGCACCATGTTGCCAGTGACCAACCCACAGAATCTAATTTGAAATACAAAGGAATTGCCCTTTTGTAACTTCAAATATTTGAAAATAAAACATGTTGCCTTACATAGCAATACCATATGTGTGAAATTGCGTGCATGCGTGGCAAAAAAGGGTGCATTTGAAGCGTCATTAATTTGTAATCTTCATTTTTGTGTTTTGCGGCTAGAGCGTTTCCAACTTTTACGGCCCATGACCAGTATTGACACACCACGTCGTAGCAGAGAAACTTGCATTTTTTTTCAAAAGCATGCTTATGCAAATAATGAATGTGACGATAAGTCTCTCCCTTAAACATATTAACGGCTCGTAATACGTAACCGTGACGACAACAAAGCATCGTCAAACCCCGTTCATCTTGTTTTTTCAACCGAGCAGCGTGATCAGTAGCGGCTTTGAATACGTTTCCACCGCAATCATTTCTCCCAGTCTGCAAAGTAAATGGAAAGGGTTGAAAATGGAACATTGGTAGAAACAGTTTCATAGTTTCTTTTTGCACTTACTGACGGAGGAAAGTCATTATCAATCATCTGAATGTGCTGATCAACGTCTTTCTCCGAAGCAATTATAACACCTTCATACAGTGACTGATCGGCTCCTCTAATCAATGCAGAGCATCAAGCAAATGCTAAAAACTGAATAGATTATCATCTTACATTTTTGGTTGCTTCTTTTCATATCTCGGAAGCTTAAAGTTTCCGTCAGTGGTTGCTGCAAGGGGTTCATCTCCACAGCTGTCACACCGATCAATTTGATGTTCTAGAATTTCAACATTGATAACATGAAGGTGAAATTCATATTCCTTGCTAGCTTTGGCAAATAAATACCGATTGATAGTATTTTCCTAAGCATAATCAAAAGATATATTAACTCAGGCATTAAAAAGAATACACGCGTGGGATACGTACTCGACCAGCTGAACAAGATATACCCTCCAAACTTTCGACGAACTTTCGCAACGATGTACCAGGACAATGGTTACGTATCTGATTCCACAAGTCGAGGACACCAAAGTCAAATAAATATGACGAGTTACACGGTAAACCAGGCCACAGTCGAGAACCAACGTATTCTTCGTTGACAGCATCAAATGTCTGGTTGCAAGAACTGCAATGAAACATTGCGCTACGTAGATCAAAGCGACCTGTACTTTTTAAGCTTAATTTTTGTAGCAAACACTAATCAAGTTTTAAACACTTATAGAACCAAATACCTTCTTTATTGACCACAATGATGTTCTTGTTGCCAGCACACAACTCAAGGGTATCTTTTGAGTCGCAACCAGCACATTTCGCTGGTACAAAACAAGGAACAGGCACATCTAGATCAATAGGAAAGACGGAATGAATTAGAAATTTACCGTAACCGTGATTATTCATCTATACCTGACTGGTAAATGTGTCCCTCTTCATTCATAAATTTGTCAGGCTGAAGGAGAAAAGATAACAACGTTTGGGAAAATGTTACTTTCCTTTTGTGATATGGACTAAAATAATGAACACAGTAGTCACAAGAATGACACAAGTACTGCTTGCAGTCATAACAGGAAACATTGAAGGAATCAAATGCCTCTTTGCAGCGAGAACATTTTAAATTGTTGGAAGCAAATGATATTATGGCTGCATTCCTCGTTAGTTCTCTGTGTTGGTTCCACTCTTCTGTCTGTTTATGAACTCTTTCTTTCCAGGTTTTCTTCACTGGAAGAGTGACTTGAGTTTTCTGTGTGCCCAATATATTTTCTATAACATGCTTGATGCCTGTACTGTGTTTTTATGTACACTATAAAAATAGCATTAACTTTAGTAAAAGTATTCAACTTCAACTCAAGTTTCCCATCAAATATCTTACATTCAGCGTGCAACTTCTCTTCACTGCTCTGGTCAACCAACTTGGTTGTCGTGCAACTGTAATCTTCACTTGATATTGCCCCATGTTCTACCTCACTAGAACCACGGATAAAATCCTGAACTGAAATTGAAAAGTGACATTTAAGTACTGCTATAAATTTGAACAATGTGAAAGGTTTATCTACTTTCATCATTTAAAAAACTAATTTATTCATAAACCCAGGCCACGAAAGCACTTACATTGTGTGCCATTAGGCTCTTGCCTTCCATAAGGTTTGGTAAAACTACATGAAGGCCGGAAAGCACTGTTTGATGAGCTGGTAGAATGGCTATTCGAAGACCTGATGAAGGAAACCCTTTTTTCTTTTTTCTCTGGCGAAACTATCCCTTTCAGGCGGATACCAGTTCCCCGTCCCTCTTGCAATCTCTTTAGTTGTGCAGCTTGGTTTTTTTTATCTAACTTGGCCCGTTTCACTGGGTCAATATTGAGATTTTTTTTTCTTCCTCTCTTACCCATTTGGACTAATGGATCCATTTCAAAATATAAACCAATATTATAGTTTAATGAACAAGCTCAAACAACAGCAAACCGGCTTGGAAGAGCGTCTGCTGTAAAAAAAGGGAATAAGATGCGCAGTGAGAACTGGCAACGGCGTAGTCCCATTACAATAGCATTGGCTCAAATACCGTCCTAAGTTAAAGACGCCGTCCTAGATACCTTGTTGGAAAGTGATTGTGACCGATGCCGCATCGGTTAATTGATAACGTTCATTGTTCGTATCGATATTTGCTTTTCTTTCAATGATATGGAAAATTGCTCCCCTTCTTTTTCTTTCCGTTAAGCCATTAAGCCAGTCGTTCGTGTTTCAATTGATTTACGTTCTCTTTGTATGCCTTTCCCCTCGTCTCATATGTTTCTTCTTAAATGTTTCAACACTTCTCCCCCTGCAACGCCGTCTATTTTTTATCCCCTCATTGTTCTCGTTTCGTTTCCAATTTTGTATCATCTTAATGTCCCCTCAACGACGGAGTCGTTTTGTAGAACCAAGAAGGAAGAAAAGGGCAGTGACGATGCAACGGCGACATGCTACAGTCGCCACCATCGAAGCTACGCGCTCTAATTTTGTTCGTACGATTGGCTTGACCAAGAGGCAATATACGAAAGAAACTCAGAGTGTACATTTTAGACTAATTTCATTTAATTTACACTGAGTCACTGGTGCATCGGTGACAGTGATCGACTTGTTTGAAAAGGGGAAATCTCAACGTGAAATAGCTAAGCAGTTTCAGGTGTCAAAGACGCAGGTGCAGCAAATTGGAAAGAACAGGAAAGACATTCTTGACGGTGTTAAAAATGGGGATTTGAAAAATGACAATAAGGTGATTAAGAACATGGCGCTTTTTCCAGAAATTGACGAGGCAGTTTACAAGTGGTTTTGTAAAATGCGTAATCCTAAGTTTCGGTGCAAAACATTGTCAATTTCCCGTGCACACATTCAAGCTCGTGCGTTGCGTGAAGCTGAAGCCCGAGGTATAACTGACTTTGTAGCTTCTAATGGCTGGTTTGCAAACTGGAAAGATCGAAAGGGTGTGAGGGACAGCATTCGTTTGTACGGAGAGGCTGGTGATGTTGAAGTGTCCCAGACTGAACCCGCAATGCGTGATTTACGTGTCGGCGTACAAATTGAAGAACATCTTTAACATGGATGAGACGGGATTGTTTTACCGCGCGATGCCGTCCCGAACATATTTGGCCACCAATGAAAGTCGAAACACTGTGAGAGGGACGCCAAAGACCGTTTCACGCTCGTCTTTTGCGTGAATGTTGATGGTGAGTCAATTCACATTGACTAGGCTATAATTGCATTTAATCAATATTTCTTTTTTTTTACATTTTAGGCACCTGCAAAATCAATCCTTTGATTGTCAAATCGGCCGCGCAACCACATTGCTTCCGTGATGCGCCGTGCCCTGTCGCTTACATAAATCAAAAGAACTCCTGGCTTGATTCGAACGTCTACCGCGATTGGTGGGAAAACATTTTTGTGCCAGCCGTTCGAGACTTTACAGACGAGACTGTTGCTCTTGTTATGGACAACTTCTCGGGACATGATGTGACCTTTGAATATCCGACAGGGCAGATAAAGTTGTTGATTTAGCCTCACGACAACTTTTTAAAATTCCTAATGTTAAAATTTTTCTTTATCCCTGAAGGATTCCTATCCTTCAGGTTCTATAGGCCTTTACGCCATTTCCCAAACCGAGTTCTAAAACTTTATTGGAAAACGCCTCCGGCGGTTATTATGTGGCCATTGACCCCACAACCCCACTTCTCCACCCACTTTCCACCACCCTCCCCCCACCGCTCAACGTGCCACCTAGCGACAAAATGTTCCCTACTTTAAGAGAACTACTTTAAGAGAACTATTTTAAGAGAACAACAGTAATCTTCGTATTTCAAATTCACCGAACGATTAAACAGAAAACACAATTAAATATGATCGTGTATTCCTATGCGGTGTTTTATAACAAAATAAATTGAAAATACAAGAATTACATATTTCATTATCCTTCCAAGAGTTTACCTGAAAAATGGAAACTAGAACTATTCAACGACCAGACTTGACAACAAAATCATTATTATTTCCTCTTCTTCATCAAATTTTAAATAACAAACCAAATAACAAACTAATCCTGAAGGTCCAGCACGAAGTGGATTTATTTTAAATTTTAGTCTTTATCTTTCCACCCAATTCAACTTCGGTTCACCAGCCTCTCGATCAGGGAATCATCTCGACGGTTAAGTTAGACTACAAAAAGAGAATGTTGACCAAGTTCATCGATGCATATGAGGACATAGAACGTGTCCAGCAGTTGGCAAGTCGGGCAAAGAAAGGAAGAAAGGGTCTTAACGTTGGCTGCCCAGCGACAGTTTTGGATGCTGGTCGTCTTATCAAACTGTCCTGGGACAGCCTTTCTGAATCTGCCATTCTAAACTGCTGGCGCCATTCTAAATGTCTCTCACATTGCCTGAGCCTGCGGAGACTGAAGCAACCATCAGAGATTCAGACCAAGCTGAAGAAGTTGTTCATGAGCTAGCTATCGCAATAGCTAACGTTCATGTTTCTGGTGGCTTTGTCGACATTCTTGATGGACAAGAAACACATAAGGTTAACAGATGGATCACTCTGGAAGATGATCCCGAAATTGTTGCTTCTGATGATTTGCTATTGGCGCAAGAATTTGATAATTTCTTAAACATCTAGGTTGAGGATTCTATTCTTGACAGTCAGCCGGAGAGCACACAAGAGAGCCTACCGGAGAGCATGCAAGAGAGCCAGCCGGAGAGCATGCAAGAGAGCCAGCCGGGGAGCATGGAAGAGAGCAAGCCAGAGAATCCACACCCAGATGGATGATATGGTCTCGTTAGTAAGCAAAGCAGAAAGCGAACTCTGTCTCAACCTGTTAAAATATGCCACTGAAGCTATGTGTATGCCCATAAGTGGCCCTGTTCTTCTTGAACTTGCTAAGCTAATCCATTTCCAAAATTTAGATTTTTCATTTTATTTTTCATTTCTTTTTATTAATTTTTCGTTTTTCTTTGATTCTATTTTACATTTTTGTTCTTGATCTCTATTATTAAATACATTAGTTTACTAAACTTAACTGTTGAATCCTCTTCTTGGTAAAGAGTTGGAGGAATTGTTTTAAACATTTAAAATATGACCTTTTCTCATTCACTGGCTCTTCTCCTTCGGTTTTGACTCCACCTGCCCTACACCTCTTGCTTCCTCATCTTTCTCTTTCTCTTTCCTCCCGTTCAACATTGTTTAGTTCGTCTGGTTACTACCATCTAGTTCACTTCTAACAATAAATCCACACAGGTGGCGAAACCTTCAGGTGTGTTTTTTGTTTATTAATTGCGTCTTTATAATTTATATATGAAATTTTTACATTACTGGTCTACTTCCCCGTTGTTTATTTAACCTAATTGATTTTGGTTCTATAAAATAAGGGAAGTTGTTAAGATTTATAGGAAATGCCATTATCAAGTGGTGGTATTGCTAAACAAGGTCGTCGCCCAAGCCCTAGTTTCAACACCTTAGGTCTATGGGAATGCTGCTAAACAGTATCCAATTTTCTCTGATCTGTCAAAACTGATTTTTTTCTTTTGCTCTTATTTAACAAAATAAAAATATTATACCTCTTGTTTTCTGTATTAAGAAAGTAAGAATAGTTATCTTACTTTTTATTATTACTAACTACAATTCTGTTGCGCCTCACACAAGCAATTTTTTTTGCTTTCCAGTGACATAACTTATTATTGTATGCTTGTATTTTGAAATGATTCATATTTTCAAAAGGCTAATAGTAACTTGCTAACAAATATTTATTTAAATTGGATCAGTGATAAATTGCTTCACTGTTTTGGATTTCTGAAAAATTTGTGCCAAAGTGCCAATAATTTTTTTTCCTCTCGGGGTATTCAGGGCCGTCACGACTTGGGTTGGCGCCCGGGGTAAAAAAAAATTTCGGCGCCCCCTCCCTCCCAGCGCCCGGGATAAACTTCCCCACTTACCCCCCCCCCCATCGTGACGGCCCTGGGGGTATTATGCCTTGGTAACCTTCAGGTACCCCTGAAGGGATAATTTAACAATTAGCATACACATTCAAAAATTCTCTCATTCGGGACCGATTTCGGGAATCGAACTGCTGTCTGTCATGTCACGCTCTAGCAGCTAAACAACACGCCACTGAGCGACATTCATAAGTCTTAGAATGTTGTTGCAATGAAACATCGAGCCATACGTAGTGGTCTTTGCGGATATAAGCGCTATACAGTACGTGTAAAGCATCAGTAATGCAATGTTAAACACTAGTACATAGGGTAATTGATTATAAGACCATTTCGCTTATACGACCACGCACTAGGTGGTCTTATAATCGAGGCGGCACTGTAATGGAGTTTTATTTTAGAAAGTAGCCTATTACAATGTGACTTTTATGAACGTTTACTCAATTAGGAGATGCACATTTCATTTTTTTGTCAACGTGTGCAACAACATAAAACCATGCTGAAATTTTCATTCAATGGCCTGACCATCAAGAAATGGCCGAGATAGCAGGGCATTTCTCTGCGCCAAACGCAATCGGTAAATAAGCCTTCAAAATAGAAAAAATTGAATAGCTCAACAACTAGTCCGCGTTTCTTAGGTTCCATCGACGGTTGTCTGGTACAGATTATACAACCCCTTCAACAATGTGCCCCGTATATGTCGAAAAAAGTTTTGTGCCGTAACCCTCCAAGCTACTTATAATCATAAATTGCAATTTACCTCTGTCAGTACCGGATGGCCAGGGTCAATGCACGACTCTCGAATTTATTTGAACAGCACCATAGGCCAAACAATCGCTACTAAAATCTTTTTACATGTACGGCTAGATTTTGTTCCAGACGTAACAATTACCGCCTCTGCTTTCACAATTATGTAATTGAATTGGATGGGCCTCCGGATGAAACAGAATCTGAAGAAGATGAATCCTCTGACGAAGAAATATGACCTAGTGAGAGTGCTCGAAATTCTGCAGTACATAGTGGAAAAGGGAAAAGAGATAGACTTGCATCCTTAATGTACTTCTAACATCACATCATTGAAATAAACGAATACAGACTGAACTTGTTTTTTTTTTCTAAAATATC
This sequence comes from Ceriodaphnia dubia, assembly GCA_022539655.2. Taxonomy (NCBI): domain Eukaryota; kingdom Metazoa; phylum Arthropoda; class Branchiopoda; order Diplostraca; family Daphniidae; genus Ceriodaphnia; species Ceriodaphnia dubia. Next base: position 1,644,642 of record JAKUCG020000003.1, read on the forward strand.
ACAAAAACCTGAACTTTTTTTCTCACAATATATAACAAAGACCTGTGGGCAGTATTATAACCCTACATTCCCAACAAAGAAAGTACTTTGCGAAATAGAGACCCCTTTCGATCACCGAAAGCACCGACTAATGTTGAATTTTTTAAAATCCCAAAACCAATAACGTTTCAGCTGAAACATGAGCACTTTTAGAACGGAAAAGACTAAATAACAACATTAGGAAGACCCATTCGAAGATTGGGTATAAGAGTCTTTCTTTACAACTGTTGAGGGGGAAGTAGAAATTCTACGACACTTTTTCTTCACACTTCGATTCGAAGTAGACGACTATAAGACCTTCTAAATCACACAAAATGGTGTAGCCTCCAATGCTTTTAGCACATATCGCATGTAGCCTACTTAGATTCCACATTAGGAACTTTGCTATTGATAGCAATAATTTCAAAGACAGAAGCCATTCTCTAAAAGCACTGCCATCTTGGCTGGCTGAGAATCGGCAATTATCTTAAAGCGCCAAAGTTTTTTTCTCGTCATAAGCCAAAAGTTTTTCTTTCCAATCTGCGTAGTTCTGTGTTTTCTTATTCATTGAATCTTTCTCCTGTCAAAAGAAACTGTACTTATTGATAGAGAGCCCCAAAGTTACGGTAAAAAATTTGATCACCTTAGGCTTGAGAGGCTTGGCATTTCCCTCCACTACTTCGACAACATTTTCTAAAGTAATAGTAGGATTCTCACCACACAATCCCTTCATTTTAATCCAAAAAGGCAAGGCAGACTGTTTTGGAAGGATCAGTTGCCTTTTTTATCTGTTTGCTGCAAGGACAAAGGATTCAAGTTCTTGAAAGTTTTTTTCAAATTTCGCCATTTTGACCTGCAATCAAAATCGGTCCGAGAAGTAAAACCCTTGGCCTTCTTTTTTGTTTGAACCTGAAAGACAATGAAATATATGGTTACTGAAACGAATATTTCAAAGGCTAGATCGTCATTGTTTACATACCTTCTTCCACAACACACTTTTCTTAGAGCACGGGACGTCAAAATCCGCTTGCATCTCCTCAATTATATCAATCAAACCATTTGTGTTTTCAACACCCCATTTCCTTCCGTCTATCATCTCTTCGTCTTCCTCTATTTCTTCATCGGATACATGGGGCTCAGTAGCTTCTTCAGATTTTTTGGGTTCAGCGTCAGAAGACGTTTACACACGCGAGACCGTTGACACATGCGACGATTTTTTTCCAGTTTTCGTAGGAGGATTCTTAGTAGGTTGCTTTGCTAGTTTTTTTCTTTTTGCAACTATCTTCATTTGACTGGTCCAACTGTGTTGTAGAAACACTTTTCTTCTTGGAATTTGTTTTTGGCACTGCCTTTCTTTTCCGGCTAAGGGATTCAGGAAGCTTATCTTCGTTTTCAAAAATACGTTCGCCGGTGAATGGGTCGTAGTTTTCGGGGTCAGGGACCCATTTGCTTGAGCTTGGTACGACTTTAGGATAAAGTGGAGTTCCAGTTTCAACACGGCTTGGCAATTTTTTGCTTGTACCTCTAAAAGAATCAGAAGTATACGGCAGGATGAATTTTTTTGCTTTCATTGGCTTCTTTCCTTTTGGTTTTGAATCATTGGGCGAAGGAAAGTCATTGTTATTTTCATCTGTTGAACTGCAAGTCAATGTGGCGTCGTCATCAAGCCAATTATCTGCGAATGGCTGAGTATATGTAGTAGGGGAGACCGGACCTATATTGGACACAGCCGGTTTTTCTCCGTCATTTTTCGTACCATTCACGCGAAATAGTTTTTTTCTTCTGCAAATGATTTGCAACCTTCCCCCTTACCCCTTGGAATTTTTACAATCATCAAACTAAATAATTGACAAAGTTATAGGGCTTTTAGTTTTTTGGGTTTTTCTGCTCTGCCTGGGGTCAAACTGGACATACGCCTGTACCAAGTTAGACGCGGTCTAAAAAGGAGGATAAAATAATGCCAAATTTTAGGAAAAATTTAAGAACGTTGCTTAATACGTACTTATAACACAATCCAATTTTGGTAACTGTAACTTCAAAAATGAGCAAAATTTCTTATAAAGGAAAAAACTACAATTTAAGATAAGAAAGTCGCGTCTGAAGGGGGCGGAGCTTAATTTCCCTATGCTTTCTGCAGTCCAACGTAAACCCGCGGTTGAGTCCAAAGTCGCCCCAGACCCCCATTCTCCACTAAAACTTAAATTACAACTAAACTATGATACATAAAATTAAAATTTTTACGAAGAATGATAGAGAATTGATTTTTCTCAAAATAGTGTGTGTAAGAATGATTTAATTTAGATAAGCTGGGCAAAACTGGTTAATTAGCGGGAAAAATTTGCGATATTTTTCCGCGTTTTTTTTTCCTTTATATCTCGGTCATTTGAAGTCAAAGGTTAATGAAACTTAACGGAATGTAGCATCATACTGCTAAGAACAACATTGGTGTGCAATTAATGTATTTCTGTTAGCTCCGACATTAAGTAGGCTAATACATCATTTTTACAGTAACATAATAAATATCCGAATAGTTAAAGCTGTACAATTTTGATGCATGTTGAGCATATATATGTTGGTCCTTTGATATCCTTAGCATTTTTTATTCCTTCGCAAGGCAAATGGCACCAGTTTTGGCAGGAGTCGCACAGGACAATTTGTTTCGAAGCACGATTGACTGATTTATTGCAGGTTGGGCATTTTTTTCTTCGTGTTTTCTGCTTCTCCTCGACTAATACAAACGTTATATTAACAGACGAATGTGTACTTCAAAAAATGTAAATGTTATTACTAATTTGGAGAACACAAGCCCATGCGTCGGGAGTGAAATACTTCCTGAAGTTCTCTAGCTCTGCCATGACAGCATCTTCAACTACGGCACTCGAGATTTCCTCAGGGCGTGAATTAATGTCCTCTTCTTCTACACTTTCCTTCCCGTCTGAGTCAATAACCTCACTTGCTCTTTCCTCTCCGGCAAACCACGTTATAAACACTGTTATGTTTAGATATATTTATCAACTGTAAGGGAACTGCAATTAATTATAGATAGAAAAACTTATACTAATCGCCTGTTCTTTTTTCTTCTTCTTTGTGAATGGTTTTTTGGACAAAGCGTACTGGAGCAGTTTTCTGATTTTTCTTGGCCTTCCCCTCCTTTTCTTCATTTGTGGTAATTGTAAGTCTTGCAATTCTGGCTCGTTTGATGGAGAATCCTCCTCCACGTTATCTCCTGTACGTTTGTTTGGTTTTGTACTACTCGGCTTATCAGCCAATGCCGGTACTGTCTTAGGGAGACTTGTAGTTGGCAGCACAATGTTTTGGCCTTTTGGTTTCCGAGTTCTTGGTTCAGATGTTTTAGCGCCTACACTAGGTTCGGCTACGGCAGACACAACAAGAGGGGTTGGTCCCAAAGGTGCAGTCGGTACATCTAACACCATAGACAAGGGCGGGCCCTGTGAAACATCTGAAATCGGCATTTGTGATTGTGTTGCCGCGACAGCAGCTACCGGGCTATCGACTGCAGGCAGTTCAATCAAGGTCAAATGTGGCAGATCAGTAACAGGCAAAAATTGGGAATTTGCTGCTGTAGGACTACGAACAGTAACTGTCATAGTGGAGCCACCTTCGCTACAGTGATAGGCCAACGTCATAGAAGCCCCCTCCATTGCTGGACTGGTAAGCGTGAGTGAGGTCGGACGACGCGGTTGTCCAGCGGGGTCTATTGAGCCAAAAGACGTGCCGAGATTTTCAATAAAAGGACTCAGTTCATTCAAAACGTCCATCAAACTGTCTGACAAAACAAGATTAAGTGGTGAACGAGCGGGTGTAGACGCAACTGTTGCGACTTGAGTCTCAGCTACATCTACATAAATATATATATTTTCGTAACTTCTATAAATTTTTACCAAAATGATTACCTTCTATCAGTCTTATTTTCTTATTTTCTTGTATTGCACGATGCAGTTGACGCAGAAGGCACATGTATCCGTCAAAAGAAGGCAATGGCAGATCCTGCAATGTGTTCGACCTTGCAAGCAAATTAGCCTCAGTGAACAGTTGATTCCTGGTGATCGGTTTGGGATTTTCCCGACCTCTTTGTCTGCTTGCTATCGGTGTGTATGCATCTGGCAGAGTCTCTTCAGTCTCTTCGTCCAAAGTTTTCCATCGCTGGTTGTACAAGAGAGTTGGCAGGGTAATTTTTTCTTGTGCAGCCACAAACAAAATGTGTCGACAAGGCAAACCGAAACCTCTAAAAAAAGTGCAGTTGCATTCTGATGCATCAGCCTTGATCACATAAACGCCCCTGTTACTTGTCAGAGTATAACCATTGCCTGGAACCTATTTGAAATAAGCACTTCACTTAATGAATTATCCATACCAATCATTACGCATAATTATAGTACCTCTATCGTTGTATATGAAGTAGTAGGCAGCCTCATTTGTTCCAAAACAAAGTTAATAGCATAGGGAGTGAATTGTTTGGACAGATCCTCCAACAACGCTGGGGGTTTATTTGTAGGGAATCGAGTTTTTGAGCGCAGAGCTTTGATTTCTCTATCGCTCAGGCGTAGAAGGATTAAATCGAGCAAAACCTGGATCAATTCGGGAAAACGAACGGAACGGTGCTGTAGCATTTTCTTTATTGTGCGGTGAAAACGTTCCAGACGATTGGTCGTGTGATTCCCCATATGAAATAAGTGCAATCGAAATTGAATTGCCCATAGTTTCGGATCCTTGAACCAGTATGTTGTAAAATAATCCCCCAAGGCATCCTCCTCTGACCGAAACACATAAAAGTGAACTTATCAATCAATGAAATTAATTGGACAGAATACCGATGGAGCAGAGTTCCAGTTCAATACTGTGGAGCTCTTCTTCGTCTTCAGAAAAAACAGCTTCATGAAAGAGATCGTAGATGTAGTGATGATAGTTGTATTGTAGCTTAGCCTTCTCCAGCCGACGGGAAACAGCCATCAAGCAATGGAAATGGCAGAGGAAGATTACCGCAGCAGTAAACACTGTTTCAACTGCAGTGAGCTCCTTCATATCCTTATCGATGACGACTATTTTTGTTTTTGAAATATCATTGAACTGTAAACAAAGTTTAGAATTTAGTTCTAATATTAAATTCATTTTAATTCTAAATCCATACCTTTGCAAAATATTCCAAACCCATCATTATCATTTGAGTGTTTTCGTCGCGTATAAAAAAATAGGCCACAGGCTGACCAACACCAAAGTTGTCTTCAATCAGCACTGAATAAAGAGCCATCCCTAGCTTGCTAATCTAAAAAAACCCAAGAAATGCAAGCTGTCAGATAGAATAATGGTAAACAACAACTTAAAATATGGGTAATAAACCCTACTCCATATGTTCCATCAAGTTGGGCCATTTCTCCATATTGCTTAAACAACTGGCGCTGGGCAGCCAATTGAATATAAATAAGACTGATTGTGCCGTCTTCGTCATGAAAAACCTTGAAGACGTTCCCCTCCACTTTGGAATATTCCAGTAGCAATTGAGAAGCATTGGCCCACTCGTCTTTCGGTAATCCTGAAATAATTAAAGAATAAAATATATCAAGATTAAGACGGAGACTATAAATTATTGCTACCTATTATTTTTTGCTTCAGGTTCTGCAAAAATTTCGGGTTAACATGAGCATCGAACTTTTGTTCTAGCTGCTTCCTCACTTTATTTGGTACAGCGCCTGCAACTAGAGCTTGCTCGGCGTACGCTATGGCTTCGGCCGGAATGTGCCTATTACATCAATAACAATTCAATTAACGTTTATTAACTACAATCACACATCCCTCATACTTTTTTAGTCCGTATTCTCCAATGAGTTCCTCCGAGATGTCGTGTCCAGAATGGTCCAACACACACCACGTTATTACAAGTTTGTTGAAAAACTTTGATTTCGGCTGCGGATCTACTGCAACACGAAAACCCCATTCGCAACCACACGGCATGACGTACTGATTGGGTCTTGCACCATCTGACCGGTCTCGATGTTTTCCATAATGGCAACACACGATAGTGGCACTAGCATACAGATGCTTAGTTTCATCTATTTTAGCCACCCGTGCCTATACCATAAGCAGTTAATATTATGAAAGAAAACAAATAACACAAAATGACATACATTTTTGTTGTGAGTAACGGTCTTACGTCGCTCTTTAAATTTCAAGCCGTAGAAGCACACTTTCCGCAAACTTTCCATCAATTCTTCCACTTCGTCAAAATTGTCGAACACTTTATCAACGAAAATGCAGGCAAGCACTTCTTCTTGGCAAGCCATTGCAACCGGCTGTGTAAAAAACTAACTGATCAATGACAGTAACTCTTAGCGGGAAATAATTTATTGTTATAATCAGGCCTAGGTACGTTGTTACATAGCGGTAAAATACGCCCACATGTCAATAGCCGCTCGTAGCGGTGTATGGTGCTGCCATGTAACCCCCGCATGTCAATAGACACTTTGCACAGTTATTGACATGTAACTCCCGCATGGCAATAGATTTTACGAAAGTACATAGATACATAGATACATAAAAGTCATTCTTATCTATCATACAAAATACTTAAGGCAAATCAATCTTGAACTCACCGTTCGATGTAGATGCACTATGGCTTCCATCAGAGTTATTGGGAACACATTCAATACCTTCAGCATGAAAATGACTTGGACTTGCTTGGACACATTCATCCAATAGCGGTGCATGTATAGTCCTAGTGCAGTTACTTTGTAATTTTTGTGTGACCTGGAAGAAGTTTAATTTTCTAATCACGATATCCGCCGTTAAAAGAGGTATGTTTTGGTACATAATTTGTTTGGGTTAGATCTTTTTAAGTGTGGTAAATTTCATTTCCAATTCTGTTTCCACTTTTTGGCCTTCAAACGTGGAAGGTAATACTAATTTCGAAATATATAATTGTACTTTTAGTGTACCAATTGTTGATAAAATGCATTGATTATGTAAATAATACTAGTTAAAACAGAAAACAGTGCTTGGTTAATTCGAAATTAGCATGTTTTGTGACAAAAAAGTGACAATCAGAATTTCAAATTGAAAATTATCACACTTAAAACGATTAAACATAAACAAGTTTGGTACCAAAACATACCTCTTTTAACGGCGGATATCGTGATTAGAAAATTAAACTTCTTCCAGGTCACACAAAAATTACAAAGTTGTTAGAATGTGAAAACCGGAATGTTTAACACGGAAGAGATACAAAAAATACTGCCCCGCTAGGTAGCAGAGTGCGGGGTTGCGTTCGTAAAACAGCAAGCGAGAGCCAGGGAACGGGCACTGCACTAGGACTATTGTGCCTGGGAAAAATAATGAAATCGCGCTTACGCGCCAGCCCTTCGTGTCATTTGGAACACAATTTTTTTAACTTATGGCCTACAGTCATTGTAAAACACGTATTACATTACAAAATTTTCAGGGGAAAACAAAGTTTTTTCGAAACTTTTTTACTATTATCTCACTTATCTCCTCAATATATTTAGAATGTTATTTCTGTTTTGATTTCTTTAGGCATTTTCGTAAAGAGATACCTCATTTTGGCTTAGTTTTTGTTTTGATTTTTAGTGCCCTCTAGTGGCGGATTTTAACACTACTTAGTAGTTCTGTGTTGTAATATTGGACCCTTTTCCATTTAAGTTTTTGATTTGATGTTAATGATATGAGTATTTCTAATTATTAAATGGCCATAGACAATTGTCCGTATTTCCTATGTATGATGTTTGTTTTGTAAATTAGTTTCTAATTTTCCTGATTTTCTACCGCCCCCTCGAATTTTGCCATAGCCATCTGTTGGTGGGAAAATGAACTAAAAAATTAAATGTTTCAAAGTCGCACTTGGGGGAAAGTCACTTCCTACTTGTCGGTCCGATAAATCGGTAGAAGCCCTCGGTTCCCACCTAAAGGTGGGAGACACTCGGGGATAAAATGTAAAGATGAATATACCGATCAAAACTTTCATACACAATCACAGAAATACCTTCACAAGGCCTCTCAATATCAGACAAATCAATGTTGAGTAGGCTTTGACGCTGTGCTTCGTCTTCGGCAAATTGCAACACTTGACAAAGCATACAAATTGTCAAGTCACTTTTATATAAATCATCTTAATTGGAAGGTAAAGATACAGTAGGTAACAGAATTATTAGAACACCCGAGCGCCCTCTGTGTTAGCTTATGGCGAAATCCGAAACTTTATGATTTTATTAAAACATGAGGAATAGTGATAGAATGTTGTTGATTTAAAAAAAAATACTAGTGGGCAAGTAGAATAGGCTGTGATTTTTTAAAAATTGCCCTCAAGTGTTAAGTCCGCCAAATCACCCGTCGTTTAATTATTCGAACACCCACCCTTTTGATAAGAACTGGGGTGACTTTACCATTTAATTGTGGCCTAACGGGAAAATATTCGGACTTCAAATATTTTTTAAAAAATTCTCCGTCGCTAGTTGTATTTATATTTTTTTTCTTGGTTGCCAACGATTTTTTTCTTTCCGGCAACTGGAAGCCGAAGTCGAAAAAAAAATTCCGGCAACTTTTTCGGCACCTAATCACGTTGTCATATCTATCAAATCTTGAAATTCCACTTTGTTTTTTGTTGACCGAAAGTAGCATCGGTAATTTACCCCACGAGCACCAGGGGCGCTGAGCATAACGCAAAACGGGATGAAGGAAGGGTTCAAATTTTTGTTTTTATCGCGTGGTTTTCTATTCGACCTTTTTTTCTCTTTCAACCAGCTTTGTTTGAAAAAAAGTTTTAGTTCTTTCGCCAATGTTAGGTAGCTAACATCTCAATTTTGTTGTTGTAATGGCTATTACGCGGAGTCGCAAACCAAGTAAATCAGAGGAAAGTAAAACTACAGAACGAGTGTGTGTAAAAAATTGACAAAAACTTCAAAGCCAGAAGGACCAGTAAAGAGACGCGGTAAAAAAAGGCGAGCTTTCAATAATTGAAAGATCGGTAATTTTGGCTCCAAGAAACAAAAGGTGTCGATTCGTCAGATTAGTAGAAAAGTTGGGTGGTCAGCAAGTACGGTACTGTACATTCTAGATCGCTTCAAACAAACCGGAAGTCATGAAATTCGTTGAGGAAGAGGACGAAAATCTCTACTAACTGAAAGAGATCGAAGATATCTTAGATTTTGTGCAGTGCGCGACCGCAGCAAAACACTCGTAGTCTTAACAGAAGAATTCAACAGCATCGCAAAAATTCCCGTCAGTTATTCTGTACTAAACCGGGCACTTCATTCTTTGAGTTTACGCGGCAGGGTTGCTGCTCGAAAATCATTGCTAAGCCGGTGGAATATTGTCACGTATTGAGTTTAACCCTTCCCGTCTTCTTCCTTTTCCTTATTCCAAGACGTATCTAATACGTTTGAAACCCTGTTATTTGCTAAGAGTAGTCGAGAGACTATGAGAGTTGGTTTTGGGACACCGCCGGAGTAGGAGTAGTGTGTAGTTGCTGGCGGTGAGGACGGACTCGGCGTCCGTACTTGTCTAAGAAAGAGAGTCGGCGTCGGGTTTGGCTTCTAAGCCGTGTAGCAAAGGCCGCCGTGAGCGAGTAGACCAAAAATGCCCTTGACAATATTATCTAGAGACTTGCATTTGCGAAGAAACACGTTAAATGGACCAAAAAAATGTGGAAGAGAGTTCTGTTTACTGATGAGTCTAAATTCGAATTATTTGGATCTAAACGTAGAAGATTTGTTCGTCGATTCCCTGGAGAGAGATTTAAAAAGGAATGTTTAGTACCGACCGTAAAGCACGGTGGTGGAAGCGTGACGGTTTGCGGAGGAATTTGCGTGAACGGTGTGACGCCTCTCAAGCGGATCGTTGGGATAATGGACAAAAAATGTACTACCATTCCATTTTGGTCCGTCAAGCTCTTCCTGCTGAAAAAACTGATCGGAAAAGGTTTTGTTTTCCAAGAGGATAACGATCCTAAACATGCGTCACATCTGTGCAGAAACTATTTGCAAAACAAAGAAAAATCAGGTTAGGTTTTTTGTCTGCAATTTTTTATTTCGATAAATAATGATGGTTTTTATTGATTGTATTGAAGAAGACGTCATTAGAATGGTATGGCCACCACAAAGTCCCGACCTCAATCCTATTGAGGCTATGTGGGATTTTGTTGATTCAAGACTGAAAAAAACTGAGCGCACGTCGGCAGACGCTATGTGGGAAAATCTTCAAACGGCGTGGAATTCTATTCCGCGCGAAGTTTTTCGTAAATACATTTTTCCATGAAAAACTGATGCTTAGCGGTAATTCGAGCTAGAGGTGGCCACACCAAGTACTAATAGGGAAATAAACCTGAATTACCCAGATTCCAAGATATTACTTTTTATTCCAACCACCATTGTTATTTCCCATCCCCTCAACCAGCTAAACAATCATTTGAGAAGCTGAATAGTAACAGACAACCATCTCAGAGGTACCTCAAGTACGGCTTGCGAGCACGTGTAGCTATCACAGCACAATTTTCATTTTCCTAATTTAGAATTCGCTCTTATTTTGCCCGAATTAAGTGTAAAATGGAATAGTTCATTCCCGTGATTGATAGTGAAACAAAGTTGGTGCGAAAACAATTTGCGGAAAATCATGTTGACTTTTCTATTGACGGTGTGTCGATTTGGCTACAAGCTCTCTTTGCTGATGAACGGCGATTTGCGTAAGTATTTCGTCAACGTGATGTGAAACAACAAACAGCTACTCAGGTCTTTTAACACTTTTAGATTTAACGAAAAAGGCAATCCTTTGCCCTATATAAAAGCCAAAGAGCGTCCTTGGAGTGATTTGCTTTCTGTGCAAACTTTGTCGGAAAATTCGGATCGATAGCTCATTGGTCGAAATGTCGCGAGGGGGGAAAAGCAAATGGCCGCCTATAGCGCACGAGAGGAAAAAAAAGGGTCGACTACCTGAAAAAGGGTCGACTACCTGCGACCGGTCGACTAATCCTAAAAAGGGTCGAAAGCTAACCCTTCCTCTTTTCTCGCACTCGGCCGACTGAAAAAAAAAGGGGTGAACGAAAAGGCCCGTCTCCAGCAACCGCGACAACGTTCGTTTTGGGCTCGATTGATTAATCACGCCTTCAAATTTGATCCAATCGAAATTTTGAAAAAAGAACATTGTTAGGCACACATACGCCGTGACGACGACACCAGTCAAATTTGGGTCGGTTCACGACTACTCATGTATCACGAGTGCAAGTGACGAATTAAACGCCGACCGAGTTCGCTCTGCAAATTGTGTACATAGATTCTGCCCGTTTTGTAAACAATCAAGTATCATTACGGGTGAAACTGTCATGGCACTTGAGGAATCTCTTGAATTAGCTGAAGATCGGCTGAAACTGATCGGATGCATGAGAAAATCTTTCGATTACGTGAAAACTTCTGAGCTAATACTGAAAGTGACGAAATTATAAATGGGAAGTGGAGACCTTTACCTTTAGCACATGGTGAATCAACGTTACAAATCGGGTGACTCTGATCTGATACTAATGAAATCATCTGAAACTGGCAAAAACTTAGATCTCTCTTGAATAATGTGAATCAAACGTTTGGTAATTACTCTTCTCGGTAACTGTCGACGAAAAAAATGAATTGTGAAATGAATAGAATTCATCGTATCTTATGTTCAGCCAAACCGAAACAAATCGAGTGACTCCGTTCAGGCACTTGTGAAAATCCCTGAAACAGGTTGAATACCTGGATCTTTATAATTCCAAGTGTACTCTCCTGGCTAATAAGACGGAGGAAGCGTTGCATACTCAACGATTTCGATTGGGAAATGATTGAAAATGGTGAATTTTCAAATGGCAACGGAAAACTAATGGGCCTGGCAAAAGATAGGCGACTGTGGCCGAGCGTAGCGAGGACGCTGTCGAAAAAGCTAAAAGCTAATACCTTGAGCGCTATGCAAGGCTGGCGTGAGATCCCGGCCGCCGAGCTGGGGGCCCCGCGCGTTCACGACGCCGGGGCCCCCTCCGGGGGCGGCGTCGTGGACAGTGGGGACAGCGAGTCGCCGCCAGATCGGTGCCGCCAGCCGATGCATTGCGCGTCAGCCCCAGAATATTTTTTTTTACGTAGAAAGAGATGGCTGCAGCGACTGTGGCTGAGCGTAGCGAAGCCGCTGTCGAAGGGACGAATAAAGAAACGGGGCAAAATTGCTTGGGCGACTGTGGCTGAGCGAAGCGAAGCCGCTGTCGAAAGGGCGAATTATGAAACAGAGGGCAAACAAAATATTACGTTTAAGAGTGAAAAAAGTGAGACTGCGAAGACTGCGGATTTTAATTTAATTAAAAAATACCAGAATGCCTCTTTTTGCGAATATCACAACTTTTGACTTGACAAATTTTCCTGTCTAAATTTGCAAATGGCAGAATCTTTTACTTGGCAAATTTTCTAATGATTCACTTTGCAAATGACAATACTTTTCACCTGGCAAATTTTAAAAAGGGCCAAATTCAGCAAATTGAACACCTTTTCACCTGGCAAATTTCCTAATGTTTCAAATTTTGCGAATGGAATAACCTTTCACCTGGCAAACTTACAAAAAAGGCCAAAGTAAGCAAATTGAACAACTCTATACCTGGCAAATTTACCAATGCCCAATTTGCAAATTGAACAACTTTTCTTACCTGGCATTTTGACCAATGCCCAACTCTGCGAATGGCACAATTTTTTCCTGGCAAATTTACCAATGCCCAATTTGCAAATTGAAAAATTTTTCTTACCTGGCAAATTTACCAATGCCCAATTTGGAAATTGAACAACTTTTCTTACCTGGTAATTTGACCAATGCCCAACTCTGCGAATGGCACAACTTTTCACCTGGCAAAATTTCTAATGCCAAATTTGCAAACTAACAACTTTTCACCTGGCAAATTTTAAAAAGGCCGAATTTCGCGAATTGAACAACCTTTCACCTGGCAAATTTCCTTATGTCTAAAATTTTGCAAGTGGCACAACTTTTCACCTGGCAAATTTACCAATGCCCGACTTTGCGAATAACACCAACTGGCTAATGGTCTAGTCCACAACAAATAAAGCAGAAGCGCATTTTATAAAGCAAAAGCGCATTCTGTGCAGACTCTGTCTGTCCGTTTCTGCTCGATAGCTCATTGGTCGAATGGCTTTCGAGGGGGGGACAAAATGGCCGCCGCGCTCGCCCGCCGCGAGAAAAAAAGGGGGGTCGGGAAAAAGGGTCGCGGCGACTACCTGCTCGCAAAAAGGGGTTGGGGTTGCCCTCGGCACTACTCTTTGCCTTCGTTAGTTTTCAAGTTGGGTTCGGCAACCCTCTTTCCCGAGACATGGGTTTCTGCAACCAATTAAACGGCCGAATGAGTATTTCGCATTTCCCCGCTTTCGTTTGATTGCGAGTATAAAAAGGGGCGAGGGTTGGAAGAAAGAATGCGAGTAGGGAGCAAGACAAATATTTATTTTCGTACTCGCAGTCCTTCTTCCAACCTTTGCCCCTTTTTATTACTCGCAGTCGAACAAAAGCGGGAAAATATGAAGTACCTTGCCCCTTTTTATTTCTCGCAGAAAAATAAAAACCATGACTAAATAAATTAAAGAAGCAGCATTCAAAATAAAAGCTCAAACTGATGTATTTCAAGCCGTGCATAGTGAAAAGAGCAGGCATGTGGAAAAGAAAATGAGATGTACTTCATTTTTTCTTTTTGCTGATTGCTTCCATCTGTTTGAGAAGGCTCCACTCCTACCGCAAACGATCCTCTGCATCCTTAACTTTTTTGTAGACGGCAGTAGCACTGTAAAGATTAAATTGAAAAAAATAACTCATATGTTGGCAGCTAAAACTGCTGCAGAGAAGCAAGTGTTTTTGATTGATTTAATTTGACTGTGAGTAGAAAAAATGTGCCAAAGTTTGAAGAGGACTCCGAGTAAGAAAAAAAGAAATTTCGTCATGAGGGCTACTCGGTGTCCCTCTTCAAACTTTGGCACATTTTCTTTACTCGCAGTCAAATGTAAGAAATTAACACATAAAATGGGCCAAAGTTTGAAGAGGGCCCCGAGTAAGAAAAAAAAAGAAATTTTGTCATGAGGGCTACTCGGTGTCCCTCTTCAAACTTTGGCACATTTTCTTTACTCACAGTCAAATGTAAGAAATTAACACATAAAATAGGCCAAAGTTTAAAGAGGGTACTCCGAATAGCCTTCATGACAAAATTTCTGTTTTTTCTTACTCGGGGCCCTCTTCAAACTTTGGCCCATTTTATGTGTTAATTTCTTACATTTGACTGCGAGTAAAGAAAATGTGCAAAAGTTTGAAGAGGGACACCGAGTAGCCCTCATGACAAAATTTCTTTTTTTTCTTACTCGGAGTCCCTCTTCAAACTTTGGCACATTTTTTCTACTCGCAGTGAAATTACAGAAATAAAAAAAAACACTTACTTTTCTGCAGCAGTTCTCGCTTCCGATGTCAGTTTTTCCGCCTCTATCACTTTTCGCTGGGCTATTCCCACCTCGCTAATTGAATACATTAATTCTTCTGCTTTCCTCTTTGCCGCTTCTTTTTCTTTTTCCGCCTTCTCGAGCTGCCATCTTAATTGCCTCTTTTCTTCATCATTTTTCCTCATTTCACTTCTCCATTTCACTTCTTCCTTGACTTTATTTTCCAATTTTTTTTCTTCTTCTTCCCCAATCCTTTCTACTCTTTCTTTCTTTCTCTCGGCCAACATGTCGCACACAGCTCCAACGGCCAACACTGCCGCGTCTAATTCTCCCATCGCTTTCTCCGTTTCTTCATCACTACTTTCGGCAAACCACGTAGTATTGTTCGAGGCGCCGTTGGAAGACATTATGTCTTCATCCGATGACTTCGTGTCCTCAACTTCTAACGGCTCTTGGGATGCCATAATTGCGTGGATACTGGATAACCTCAATTTACGGGTCAAGGCGCGAGACTGACCGGACAGACAATAGAAGGAAGATGGCGCAAAAGATGGTGTGAGACCAGCCTACCATACGTTATAACGGCCGGGCCCGGTAAATTCTGCAAACTTCTTACGCAACATTGTTCCGGACCCCCATCAGCGCCACCACCTCATTTTTTCGTAGTTCGTGTATCGGGTGGCGCTGATGGGGGTCCGGAGCAATGTTGCGTAAGAAGTTTTCAGAATTTACCGGGCCCGGCCGTTATAGCGTATGGTAGGCTTTGACTGCATCGCCATTTTGTTTGTCGATTCACAAAACTTGCTTTTCGTGTTCCGCTTAATTCTTTATTGATTTTAATTGCAATCAGTATTTTTCAATACTTTTCCATCTTTTACAATCAGTATTTTTCAATACTATTGAAACTAAGTTCGTGTGTAAAGCTGAAGGGAAGTTAAATAGAATTTTTGATTGCATCAGTATTTTTCAATACTTTTGAAACTGAGTTCGTATGTAAGGCTGTAAAAGGAGTTTGACTGCAATTAGTATTTCTCAATACTTTCGATCTTTTACAATCAGTATTTTTCAATACTTTTGAAACTGAGTCCGTGTGTAAAGCTGAAGAGGAGTTTAAGAGAATTTTGACTGCAATCTGTATTTGTCAATACTTTTGAAAATTGAGTTCGTGTGTAAAGCTTAAGAGAATTTTTAAGTGATTTTGATTGCAATCAGTATTTTTCAATACTTTCAATCTTTTACAATCACTCCTGCTGAAAATTTTTTGACTGCGTGCTGCGAACCAGAATTGTTCACCAAAATTTGAGTCTAGACTGCGAACAGACCAAATTTTTGAGAGCGTTCCCAACACCACTTTGACAGCCACCACACTAGAATTTGAGTCTAGACTGCGAACAGACCAAATTTTTGAGAGCGTTCCCAAGACCTCTTTGACAGCCACCAGAACATAAGTTCACCAAGTAAAGTAGTCCCAATTTCTATTCTTTCGCGTCTTTTGGGTACCCCGACGTCGAAGAGCTAACTTTCTTGGTTGTTCGAACTCGAAATTACTGTTGCGTCACTTGGTGACCGTTGTCAATGCTGATTTATTGGCATAAAAGACAGCTCCGAGGCCAGAAACTACGGTAGGGCTGGGAATTCCAGAGCCAGTAACGACGGGGAAAGACATACCAAGTTAAGATATAGCAGCGGTAGTTGGCCAATTGACGTGCTTAGTTTACATAGTTTTTTTAGTGTTAACTGCGAACCAAACGGGCAACTTTTGTTGTAAAGTGTCGTCGGGTGTAGCAGTTCTAATCATATTTTTTTGCTTTTCTCTGCCCCACCCCCTTTTGTAAAATGCCCCCCAAAAAGCCCGCCCTTACTCCCGAACAACAAGAGCAACAACGTTTGAAGAAAAATGAAGAGGCAAGAGCAAAATATGCAAAGAAAAGTCAGGAAGAAAAGGACAAAAAGATAGAACAAGTTTTGGAAAGACGTGAAACTTTAAAACGCAAGAAAACAGCAGAAGAAAATCAAAAGATTGCTGAAAAAGAAGCAGCGAGAAAAAAGTCAGCCCGTCAACAAGAGGAACCAGAAAAGAGAAAGGAAAGAAATAAGAAGGACGCGACATACCATGCGGATGCTCGCCAAAAAGAAACGGAAGAAGAAGCAGTTGAAAGAAGGAATCGAGACAGAGAGTACCAAGAACAAGCTTTAAGAAAACAATCTGTAGAAGAGAAAGAACACAGATTATTAGCTAGGAGACTTCGTCGCCAAGTTCAAATTGCAGAAGAAACTGAAGAGGAAAGTACTGCAAGGCGCCAGAACGCAGCACAACAGATGGCAGATTGGAGGGAAGTTGAAAATATTGAAGAAACGATAGAAAGGCAAAGAGAAGACAATGAAAGACATGCGAGACGCGCGGAAAGGCTACGACTGCAACAGGAAGAAACAGATGAGTTACAAAGAGCATTTGATGCAGTAGATCATGCCGAGATTGTGGCAGATGTACCACGCGAAGAAATGGAAGTACTGGTCGAAAAACGATCATTGCGAAGAACTCATCTTATTGCTCAAAGTTCTACCATTGATGAATCCAAAGTCAAGCTGCACAACTGCGGACCCATGGACACTATTTGCGAAGAATGCGGGGCAAAACACTTTAAAAAAGAACTACCATCAGACAAGAGGTTCACAGACTGCTGCAACAAGGGAAAAGTTGTTTTACCACCACCAAAACAAGTCCCTGAACTCCTCCTTCATCTTCTGACAGACAGCCATCCGAAAGCGAAGCATTTTATGCTCAAAATCCGAAACTATAACAGCGCTCTGGCTTTCGCTTCCATGGGAGCAAGTATTTCAACACCTCCGAACACGGGTCCGTACTGCTTTCGTATTCACGGCGCGGTGTACCACAACACCAGCTCCGTTGGAGAAAATAACAACTCGACACCAAAATACGCACAGCTTTACTTTATCGAAGCGGAACAGGCTAGCGCGCATCGAGCTTCCTTCAACGCTAACGGTGGCTGCGATCGGCAGTTGATGGATGGATTGGACGCCCTTTTGCGCGAAATAAACCCTTACGCGTTGTTGTACAAGACAATGCGTCGAGTCTGGGAAGAAGAATGCCGTCAGGCTCAAATCGAAGGTAGACCAAATCTCGCTGTTAGTATGGTGATTCATGGAGACCGAAGAACACATGATCAGAGACGCTACAACAGTCCAACTAGCAACGAGATTGGAGTCATTTTCAAAAGTATCGATGGCGCGCCACCGGAGAACAGAGACGTGCGCGCCCAGCTCTTGATTCCAACAAGGGGAACAAGATTTATCCCTATCGACTCGCTAAAACCAATGTGTGACCCCATGACCTATCCGTTGCTATTTCCAAATGGTGACAACGGTTGGGATCCAAACATGCGATACGTAACAACAACAAGGGCTGAAAGAATGGAAATGGAAGAGACTGAAGAAGATCCAGAGCAATTGGAGGAGATGGACAATGATGGTGATTTGTCAAACCAATTCGTCATGGTTCGGGATCGAAGGATCGTTGGTGCGGCAGGAGAAGTAGAAACGGTAAATGAGCCGGAAGAAGATGAACCCGAACCCGAACCTGAAGAGGAAAACGATGCCGACCCCGACGATCAAAGAAGACCAACAGTAAAGAGGACAAGGGTGACCCAACTTCAGTTCTACAGTTACCTCATGGCGATTCGAGGGCAGTTCAACAACGTGTTGGCTGGGGGCCCACTGACACAGCAGTGGATTGTCGACTCTTATGTAAAAATCGAAGCCAATCGATTAAAGTACATAAGAGAACATCAAGCTGAACTTCACGTAGCCCGTTACAAAGGCCTCACCGACTACATCAACACAAGAGCCGAAAGAGAAGAGCACACGGTTGGAACAATCGTAGTTTTGAATTCGAGTTTTATCGGGGGACCGAGAGCCATGAAACAAGGATATCAAGACGCTATGGCCATTTGCGGAAAGTTTGAAAAGCCGACGTACTTTCTGACTTTTACCTGCAACCCAAAATGGCCTGAAATAGCCAACAGCATTCCATCTCATCAATCGGCCTCAGATCGTCCCGATGTAGTCGCAAGAGTTTTCAAACAAAAGTTGGACGAGTTAATCGAGGTTATTCAGAAAGGCCAGGGGGTTGGAGTGGTTATTGCAAGAATTGAAGTCATTGAATTCCAGAAGCGCGGACTTCCGCACTGCCACATGCTCCTCTGGATCGACAAAGAAGATGTCCCCAAGACTCCGGAAGAAATGGACGGTATAATATGCGCCGAGATCCCGGATGAAGAAACAAATCCAAGACTTCACGCTATTGTTATGGCCAACATGATTCACGGTCCGTGCGGAAAGGACGTGAACAGAAGCTCTCCTTGCATGGACGGTGACCGCTGCACCAAGTCTTTTCCCAAGGAATTCCTGGCCGAAACCAACATCAACACAAACGGTTATCCCCTGTACAGACGAAGAGATACAGGGAAAACTGTGACTCTGAAGCGCAACAACAGAGAATACCAAGTGGACAATAGGTGGGTCGTTCCCTACAACCCCTATCTCTTGCTAAAGTTTAACTGCCATATTAATCTCGAGTTCTGCGCTTCCATAACCAGCGTCAAATACATTTTCAAGTACGTCTACAAGGGACACGATTGCGCTGACATTCAAACAACAGTCGGAACTTACGGTCAAGATGGTAACAGTCAACCAACCATCAATTGGGATGAAATATCAACATTCTTGGACACGAGATACGTCAGTGCGCCAGAAGCAAGCTGGAGAATATTTAAATTCCCACTTTGTTACCGCTCTCATCCTATAATTCGCCTGGCCATCCATTTGCCACTCGAACAATCTGTTTTCTTCCAACCCGGTCTGGAGGATCGTGCCGTGGCTAGGGCTGCATTGAAAGATACCACATTGACGGCCTGGTTCAAACTGAACGCAAATAATGAATCGGCGCGTCAGTATAACTACCGGGAAATACCACATCACTTCGTCTTCGACAAAAAAACAACATGTTGGAAACCACGCAAGAAACGAGCCAAAGTCATCGGTCGTATATACTCGGTGAGCATCAAACAAGTGGAAAGATTCTGTCTTCGCTTGCTCCTCATCGAAGTCAAAGGGGCTACCAGCTTCGCCGATCTCCGCACGGTAGACGGCATCGAGTACCCGACATTCAAAGCGGCAGCCATTGCCCGAAATTTATTGGAAGACGACAACGCTTGGCACAAAGCTATGGAAGAAGCGGCAGCGTTTCAAATGCCGGCTCAGTTGAGACAACTCTTTGTCGACATCTGCAGTCACTGCAATCTGACAGATGCGGTCACTTTATTCAACTTAAACAAGCACCATCTTATGGAAGACTATCTCCATAAAGGACACGAGGCGGATGTGGCCGAGAATCTTGCCTTGAAATGGATTCAAGATCGGCTGAAATTAAACGGATTGGACATGGAAATCGACTTTGGATTGCCGGCACCAGATTTTGATCTGATCAATCAATTGATGGCAGCGGAGATGGAAGAAACTGACCAGGATGCAACAAGAGAAAAAAGAACTAGAGGTGAAGAGATGAAAGCGCAGTTAAACGAGGATCAACGCGCCGTTTTCGATCAGATAATGGCCTCAATTATCGAATCTGAAAATGATCCCAACCAACCACGACTCTTTTTCCTCGACGGCCCCGGAGGTACGGGAAAAACGTTCCTGTACAACACGATCATCTATGTACTCCAAGGCTCGGGGAAGGTTTGCATCGTCATGGCTTCTACTGGTATAGCCGCCACGTTGCTGATAGATGCGACTACTTACCATTCCAGATGTAAGATCTATCCTCCTATCACGGAAACGACAAGATCGAAAATTGAAGAACATCACTACGAAGCGAAATTGATCCGAGAAGCCGCTGTGATCGTACTTGATGAAGCTACGATGAAAAGCAAACACAGCCTCCACGCGATCGATCAACTTTTGCGGAAAATAATGAAAAAACCCAACGTCCCTTTCGGAGGTAAAGTGATTGTTTGCGGAGGAGATTTCAGGCAATGCCTTCCCGTCGTCAAACATGGCAACAGAGTTCAAGTGGTGGAAACCATCATAAAAAACCACGAAACTTGGCCTCTATTCCGTCAAGTTAGATTGGTTCGTAACATGCGAACTGTAGCGGGTAGTCGAGAATTCTCAGACTGGCTCATCCAACTCGGAAACGGTACTCTTCCGACTACACCAGGATTGGGCCCGGACGCTGTTGAAATTCCTCCAGAGTTTCTCCTCAATGGGCGTGATACGAACTTGATCAATCACGTCTTTGGTGATCTGGAACGTCTTCTTGAACCCGAAGGCCAGGAAAAAATCAGCAGCGGTGCAATTCTTTGTCCTAAGAATCAGGATTGCTTGCAAATAAACAACATGATCATCGATAAAATGCCTGGCGAGAAGTTCGAGTACAAAAGCATCGACTCCGTTGACTCGGAAGATCCTGAAGAAGTTGCTAATTTCCCCACAGAATTCCTTAACACATGTAGCGTCTCCGGAATTCCACCTCATGTGTTAAAGTTGAAAGTGGGAGCGATCATCATCCTTCTAAAGA
The DNA here is from genome assembly GCA_022539655.2 of Ceriodaphnia dubia. Classification (NCBI taxonomy): domain Eukaryota; kingdom Metazoa; phylum Arthropoda; class Branchiopoda; order Diplostraca; family Daphniidae; genus Ceriodaphnia; species Ceriodaphnia dubia. Next base: position 1,665,711 of record JAKUCG020000003.1, read on the forward strand.
ACATTGACACTCGGCAAGGACTTTGCAATGGTACAAGACTAATCATCAAGAATTTAAGACCGAACATCATCGTTGCTACAATTGCTACCGGGAAAAACAAAGGAAAAGTAGTGTTTATTCCCAGGATTGACATGTCTCCGACCGATTCTGATCTGCCTTTCAAACTAAACAGGCTGCAATTCCCAGTGTTGCAAGCCTTTGCAGTTACCATCAACAAGTCACAAGGACAGACTTTTGATCGAGTAGGAATCTTCCTTCCAGAGCCCGTCTTTAGCCACGGACAACTCTATGTTGCTTTCTCAAGGGCGACTTCAAAAGAGGGAGTGAAGGTAGATTGGATCGGTGGTCCGAAGCAAGGTCACCTGCTCAAAAACTCCACAAATCCTGAAGACAAAACCAAAGTCTTTACACAGAACATCGTGTACAAAGAAGCTTTGGTTTGAAGACCGATGGATATTTTTCTAATGAAAGATCAAGCCCAATGATCAATCAGCCTCAAACAACTAAAAAAAATCAGGAAATAACTTCCGCCTGGGTCTACGGACCAAATAAGGAGCACGGGCAGGGCCTTGGGGGCAGTTCCCAAAGGCGCTCAACCGTGAATTAATTTGTTTAGCCTCAAAATGGTTATCTTACGTACTATATTTCAGCATTTTCGCGAGCGCACGCAGTCATTTTTAAATGATGCGGTACTTTGTTCGACGGGCGCATAGCCGCCTAGTATTTCAATTTAAACGGGATCTCATTTCGCACGAACGCCCAATACCGTTCCTGTCTGTGGTTGCATTTCAGCATTTGACGGAACAAGTGTTTTGAAACAATTGGATGAGAGACTGGATACTAAGCAGTACAAAGAACTCTTAGCTGAATTTGTTTTGCCCATTTCGTCCTCTCAACGCCCGTTTGTCCACGACCACTTTCCGGTCCACTATGCCCGGACTGTTGTTGATTGGCTTCATACACACTCAATCACCGTTTTGAACTGGGCAAAACTGTCGGGTGACATCATGCCACCAGAAAACATATGGACAATTGCAACAAACTGCAACAAATTGCAACAAATTGCAAATCAAGCGCTGAAGCGCTTTACTGAAAAGTAAAACATCTGCTTCTTTCATTTCTAAAACTTTCTCCCCCTTCCACTTCCCCGGCTGCCGATAACTAGCGAAGCTCATAGCCCATGGTGCTCGTGGGGTAAATTACCAATAGTCTGGGCCTTTTAAAATTCATGATTAAAAAAACGGGAAAAATCAACAAGAAAGGCCGTTTTTGCTGAACTTTAGTTCTTATGTCTTTTCTAGCTCACGTAAAAAACGCGGCCAAAATCGGCCAAGGAGAAATACCCGTTATTATATTTTTCCTTTTAAAAAATTACAAACGCACTTTTTTCGTAGCGGTGGCGCTGTTTTGGCAGGCGCCAAGTCAAACCAAATGTTGACGAAATGTATCTTTCAACTGTATTTTAAAGAAATTTTGTTATTGTTTCATCATCATTAGGAAGCGGAATGACGAGTGGGCTCTTGATGTACTAGGCCGGATTTCTTGTGTTGCTGATTTGCATGCTGCTGATGCATTATATCATAGACAGTGTGACATCAATTTCCGTACAAACTTAAACATACCATCCCAGTTCATTTCGAAAAATTGACCTTTATCCGGAGAAAAACGAAAGACTGATGAAAAAGGGATTTATGAAATACGAAATCAGGCGTTCAAAGCATCAATGGCTCTCTTCGAAGTAGACCCAGCCAAAAATGTACGATTGTGTACGCTTGTTTTACAATGGTTTACATAGGAAAACAATGGTAAATTGGTGATTTTACCATGGTTTTCCTAATAACTCACTATGTGAAACAGTGGTACCAAAATCGTACACAATTGTACATTTTTGGCTGGGGAAGATGATGGCGGTTTCACTATTAAAGACCTATGTAACTTGATGGGCGAAAAAGCAGTTGTTTTTTTCTCCAAAATTCGTCCTGGCGAAGAGAGTGTTTGTCTTCAATCCTGCACTACTAAAATTCTTGGGGAATTTTACCAACAGCAATAAAAAACCATGCCGACAAATCAGAAGACGAAAAAAAAGAGGAAATACTGTCAGCCGCAGCGCGTTTACTACGGAACGACATTCTTGATGTGAAGGCTACCAATAAAGAAGAATATAATTTTTTTCACGTCTTGGAATCGCAAGAAGAAGCTCTCTACTACATTCCGTCAAGTCTTAGAATACTGCTTGAGAAAATTTTGCGCGGAAAAGACAAATCAATTAAGATTGCAAGCATTGGTCATGCGATCACTGAAACATCTCGCCCGCGTTCATTATGCACCCCCTCACAGTTGGGCTTAGGAATCCAATTACATCATCAATTTTCCTCGCGATATTTGATTGAACTTCTACATTCATTGGGATTTTGCTCCTCATACAAAGAAGTAACGTGGTTTGAAAACAACGCTGCCATGGCCAATAAAACGGACATTGACTGTATATTCCCTGGATGTTTCCTTCAGTTTGTTGCCGATAACGCCGATCATAACTTATGCACAATTGACGGGAAAAATACCTTTCATGGTATGGGAATTATGGCTGTCGTTACCCGGGCCTCAACGCTAAGAAAAAAAATTATTCCTCGAATGAAATCCATAACATCAGAAGACATTAGAACGGCTGGATGCATCCGAATTCTACCTAAAATCACGCTGCTACATTTGCGTCGGTTATTTACACTGCTTTACCCATAAATATTCAGGCGCCAGGTATATCTTTATCATAAAAGTTAATCAGCTTTCTGATCACAAATTCGTAACTGACACGTCGGTATTTGTTTTCAATTGAGATCCGGCTACCGCTGCTACCGATTTATTATGGCACACTGCTTGGCATTTTAAAATACCAAGGCCAGGTTGGAGTGGGGTAATGCAAACAGCCGTTGTTGGCAATCATCCAGGGAAAGCGAAAATGGTATTTCTTCCTTTTATCGATTTGCCAACGAGCAGTGAGACGTGCATATATTCAACCTTGTCTTTCGTTGCCGAGCAGGTAACTGTTGTTTGAACTACTTGTATGCATTTGAATAGACTATTCATTATTCATTAATCTTTTTAAAAATGTAGGCTGGTAAATATGGATCTGTGCCTATTTTAACGTTCAACCAGCCCCTTTATTGGAAGGCTAAAAAAATAATCGTCAGTTGCCAGGAAAAAACCTTGTCAAAAATGATACTTCGTTTTGGAAGCTTCCATACTCTTATTAGCTTTGTTGGAAGTATTGGACATTTAATGGATGGCTCCGGCTTACAACAAGTGCTCGAGATAATCTATGCTTCAGACACTGTCCCGCATATGCTATCGGGAAAAGCAGTTTCACGCGCTATTCGGGGGCACCAAATCATTGATTCAGCTCTTCATGCCTGTTTATTATTTGACGTGTTCAATGGTGAAGCGTCTTCCGAGGATTCAGGTCTAAAAGATGAAGACAAAAGTGTACTAAAAAATCTTTTCGATGACTTTGTCGACAAAAAAATTTCATCTAAAGACATCTTAGCTACTCCCCAGATGAAAACTTTAGAACTAATATTGGATAAAAAGCGCTCGTCAAAATCAACCGCTAAGTATGTGTAGCCTATATATAATGGAAAACTAAACATCATGACTAATAATAATCATGATAAATAATCTTGGAATCGCAAGAAGAAGCTCTCTACTACATTCCGTCAAGTCTTAGAATACTGCTTGAGAAAATTTTGCGCGGAAAAGACAAATCAATTAAGATTGCAAGCATTGGTCATGCGATCACTGAAACATCTCGCCCGCGTTCATTATGCACCCCCTCACATTTGGGCTTAGGAATCCAATTACATCATCAATTTTCCTCGGTCCAGGTTGGAGTGGGGTAATGCAAACAGCCGTTGTTGGCAATCATCCAGGGAAAGCGAAAATGGTATTTCTTCCTTTTATCGATTTGCCAACGAGCAGTGAGACGTGCATATATTCAACCTTGTCTTTCGTTGCCGAGCAGGTAACTGTTGTTTGAACTACTTGTATGCATTTGAATAGACTATTCATTATTCATTAATCTTTTTAAAAATGTAGGCTGGTAAATATGGATCTGTGCCTATTTTAACGTTCGACCAGCCCCTTTATTGGAAGGCTAAAAAAATAATCGTCAGTTGCCAGGAAAAAACCTTGTCAAAAATGATACTTCGTTTTGGAAGCTTCCATACTCTTATTAGCTTTGTTGGAAGTATTGGACATTTAATGGATGGCTCCGGCTTACAACAAGTGCTCGAGATAATCTATGCTTCAGACACTGTCCCGCATATGCTATCGGGAAAAGCAGTTTCACGCGCTATTCGGGGGCACCAAATCATTGATTCAGCTCTTCATGCCTGTTTATTATTTGACGTGTTCAATGGTGAAGCGTCTTCCGAGGATTCAGGTCTAAAAGATGAAGACAAAAGTGTACTAAAAAATCTTTTCGATGACTTTGTCGACAAAAAAATTTCATCTAAAGACATCTTAGCTACTCCCCAGATGAAAACTTTAGAACTAATATTGGATAAAAAGCGCTCGTCAAAATCAACCGCTAAGTATGTGTAGCCTATATATAATGGAAAACTAAACATCATGACTAATAATAATCATGATAAATAATCTTGGAATCGCAAGAAGAAGCTCTCTACTACATTCCGTCAAGTCTTAGAATACTGCTTGAGAAAATTTTGCGCGGAAAAGACAAATCAATTAAGATTGCAAGCATTGGTCATGCGATCACTGAAACATCTCGCCCGCGTTCATTATGCACCCCCTCACATTTGGGCTTAGGAATCCAATTACATCATCAATTTTCCTCGGTCCAGGTTGGAGTGGGGTAATGCAAACAGCCGTTGTTGGCAATCATCCAGGGAAAGCGAAAATGGTATTTCTTCCTTTTATCGATTTGCCAACGAGCAGTGAGACGTGCATATATTCAACCTTGTCTTTCGTTGCCGAGCAGGTAACTGTTGTTTGAACTACTTGTATGCATTTGAATAGACTATTCATTATTCATTAATCTTTTTAAAAATGTAGGCTGGTAAATATGGATCTGTGCCTATTTTAACGTTCGACCAGCCCCTTTATTGGAAGGCTAAAAAAATAATCGTCAGTTGCCAGGAAAAAACCTTGTCAAAAATGATACTTCGTTTTGGAAGCTTCCATACTCTTATTAGCTTTGTTGGAAGTATTGGACATTTAATGGATGGCTCCGGCTTACAACAAGTGCTCGAGATAATCTATGCTTCAGACACTGTCCCGCATATGCTATCGGGAAAAGCAGTTTCACGCGCTATTCGGGGGCACCAAATCATTGATTCAGCTCTTCATGCCTGTTTATTATTTGACGTGTTCAATGGTGAAGCGTCTTCCGAGGATTCAGGTCTAAAAGATGAAGACAAAAGTGTACTAAAAAATCTTTTCGATGACTTTGTCGACAAAAAAATTTCATCTAAAGACATCTTAGCTACTCCCCAGATGAAAACTTTAGAACTAATATTGGATAAAAAGCGCTCGTCAAAATCAACCGCTAAGTATGTGTAGCCTATATATAATGGAAAACTAAACATCATGACTAATAATAATCATGATAAATAATCTTGGAATCGCAAGAAGAAGCTCTCTACTACATTCCGTCAAGTCTTAGAATACTGCTTGAGAAAATTTTGCGCGGAAAAGACAAATCAATTAAGATTGCAAGCATTGGTCATGCGATCACTGAAACATCTCGCCCGCGTTCATTATGCACCCCCTCACATTTGGGCTTAGGAATCCAATTACATCATCAATTTTCCTCGGTCCAGGTTGGAGTGGGGTAATGCAAACAGCCGTTGTTGGCAATCATCCAGGGAAAGCGAAAATGGTATTTCTTCCTTTTATCGATTTGCCAACGAGCAGTGAGACGTGCATATATTCAACCTTGTCTTTCGTTGCCGAGCAGGTAACTGTTGTTTGAACTACTTGTATGCATTTGAATAGACTATTCATTATTCATTAATCTTTTTAAAAATGTAGGCTGGTAAATATGGATCTGTGCCTATTTTAACGTTCGACCAGCCCCTTTATTGGAAGGCTAAAAAAATAATCGTCAGTTGCCAGGAAAAAACCTTGTCAAAAATGATACTTCGTTTTGGAAGCTTCCATACTCTTATTAGCTTTGTTGGAAGTATTGGACATTTAATGGATGGCTCCGGCTTACAACAAGTGCTCGAGATAATCTATGCTTCAGACACTGTCCCGCATATGCTATCGGGAAAAGCAGTTTCACGCGCTATTCGGGGGCACCAAATCATTGATTCAGCTCTTCATGCCTGTTTATTATTTGACGTGTTCAATGGTGAAGCGTCTTCCGAGGATTCAGGTCTAAAAGATGAAGACAAAAGTGTACTAAAAAATCTTTTCGATGACTTTGTCGACAAAAAAATTTCATCTAAAGACATCTTAGCTACTCCCCAGATGAAAACTTTAGAACTAATATTGGATAAAAAGCGCTCGTCAAAATCAACCGCTAAGTATGTGTAGCCTATATATAATGGAAAACTAAACATCATGACTAATAATAATCATGATAAATAATCTTGGAATCGCAAGAAGAAGCTCTCTACTACATTCCGTCAAGTCTTAGAATACTGCTTGAGAAAATTTTGCGCGGAAAAGACAAATCAATTAAGATTGCAAGCATTGGTCATGCGATCACTGAAACATCTCGCCCGCGTTCATTATGCACCCCCTCACATTTGGGCTTAGGAATCCAATTACATCATCAATTTTCCTCGGTCCAGGTTGGAGTGGGGTAATGCAAACAGCCGTTGTTGGCAATCATCCAGGGAAAGCGAAAATGGTATTTCTTCCTTTTATCGATTTGCCAACGAGCAGTGAGACGTGCATATATTCAACCTTGTCTTTCGTTGCCGAGCAGGTAACTGTTGTTTGAACTACTTGTATGCATTTGAATAGACTATTCATTATTCATTAATCTTTTTAAAAATGTAGGCTGGTAAATATGGATCTGTGCCTATTTTAACGTTCAACCAGCCCCTTTATTGGAAGGCTAAAAAAATAATCGTCAGTTGCCAGGAAAAAACCTTGTCAAAAATGATACTTCGTTTTGGAAGCTTCCATACTCTTATTAGCTTTGTTGGAAGTATTGGACATTTAATGGATGGCTCCGGCTTACAACAAGTGCTCGAGATAATCTATGCTTCAGACACTGTCCCGCATATGCTATCGGGAAAAGCAGTTTCACGCGCTATTCGGGGGCACCAAATCATTGATTCAGCTCTTCATGCCTGTTTATTATTTGACGTGTTCAATGGTGAAGCGTCTTCCGAGGATTCAGGTCTAAAAGATGAAGACAAAAGTGTACTAAAAAATCTTTTCGATGACTTTGTCGACAAAAAAATTTCATCTAAAGACATCTTAGCTACTCCCCAGATGAAAACTTTAGAACTAATATTGGATAAAAAGCGCTCGTCAAAATCAACCGCTAAGTATGTGTAGCCTATATATAATGGAAAACTAAACATCATGACTAATAATAATCATGATAAATAATCTTGGAATCGCAAGAAGAAGCTCTCTACTACATTCCGTCAAGTCTTAGAATACTGCTTGAGAAAATTTTGCGCGGAAAAGACAAATCAATTAAGATTGCAAGCATTGGTCATGCGATCACTGAAACATCTCGCCCGCGTTCATTATGCACCCCCTCACATTTGGGCTTAGGAATCCAATTACATCATCAATTTTCCTCGGTCCAGGTTGGAGTGGGGTAATGCAAACAGCCGTTGTTGGCAATCATCCAGGGAAAGCGAAAATGGTATTTCTTCCTTTTATCGATTTGCCAACGAGCAGTGAGACGTGCATATATTCAACCTTGTCTTTCGTTGCCGAGCAGGTAACTGTTGTTTGAACTACTTGTATGCATTTGAATAGACTATTCATTATTCATTAATCTTTTTAAAAATGTAGGCTGGTAAATATGGATCTGTGCCTATTTTAACGTTCGACCAGCCCCTTTATTGGAAGGCTAAAAAAATAATCGTCAGTTGCCAGGAAAAAACCTTGTCAAAAATGATACTTCGTTTTGGAAGCTTCCATACTCTTATTAGCTTTGTTGGAAGTATTGGACATTTAATGGATGGCTCCGGCTTACAACAAGTGCTCGAGATAATCTATGCTTCAGACACTGTCCCGCATATGCTATCGGGAAAAGCAGTTTCACGCGCTATTCGGGGGCACCAAATCATTGATTCAGCTCTTCATGCCTGTTTATTATTTGACGTGTTCAATGGTGAAGCGTCTTCCGAGGATTCAGGTCTAAAAGATGAAGACAAAAGTGTACTAAAAAATCTTTTCGATGACTTTGTCGACAAAAAAATTTCATCTAAAGACATCTTAGCTACTCCCCAGATGAAAACTTTAGAACTAATATTGGATAAAAAGCGCTCGTCAAAATCAACCGCTAAGTATGTGTAGCCTATATATAATGGAAAACTAAACATCATGACTAATAATAATCATGATAAATAATCTTGGAATCGCAAGAAGAAGCTCTCTACTACATTCCGTCAAGTCTTAGAATACTGCTTGAGAAAATTTTGCGCGGAAAAGACAAATCAATTAAGATTGCAAGCATTGGTCATGCGATCACTGAAACATCTCGCCCGCGTTCATTATGCACCCCCTCACATTTGGGCTTAGGAATCCAATTACATCATCAATTTTCCTCGGTCCAGGTTGGAGTGGGGTAATGCAAACAGCCGTTGTTGGCAATCATCCAGGGAAAGCGAAAATGGTATTTCTTCCTTTTATCGATTTGCCAACGAGCAGTGAGACGTGCATATATTCAACCTTGTCTTTCGTTGCCGAGCAGGTAACTGTTGTTTGAACTACTTGTATGCATTTGAATAGACTATTCATTATTCATTAATCTTTTTAAAAATGTAGGCTGGTAAATATGGATCTGTGCCTATTTTAACGTTCGACCAGCCCCTTTATTGGAAGGCTAAAAAAATAATCGTCAGTTGCCAGGAAAAAACCTTGTCAAAAATGATACTTCGTTTTGGAAGCTTCCATACTCTTATTAGCTTTGTTGGAAGTATTGGACATTTAATGGATGGCTCCGGCTTACAACAAGTGCTCGAGATAATCTATGCTTCAGACACTGTCCCGCATATGCTATCGGGAAAAGCAGTTTCACGCGCTATTCGGGGGCACCAAATCATTGATTCAGCTCTTCATGCCTGTTTATTATTTGACGTGTTCAATGGTGAAGCGTCTTCCGAGGATTCAGGTCTAAAAGATGAAGACAAAAGTGTACTAAAAAATCTTTTCGATGACTTTGTCGACAAAAAAATTTCATCTAAAGACATCTTAGCTACTCCCCAGATGAAAACTTTAGAACTAATATTGGATAAAAAGCGCTCGTCAAAATCAACCGCTAAGTATGTGTAGCCTATATATAATGGAAAACTAAACATCATGACTAATAAGGAGCGTATTATTATCAAGGACTGCTCGTTTATGGTTTATGTACATGGATATGGTCGCTCTTATACGGAAGTACATAAGGGCTGATCGTACCGGCGACTGGAATTTGCATTTGCAAGCAACAATGGAAATGCTCCCTTTCTTTGCTGCTTCAGGGCACAATAACTATACGAAGTCATGCCGGTTATATTTACAAGATATGCTACAGATGAAAAAGACCAATCCATAAATTGAAACATCGTTTCAAGAGGGACTATTCGTTGTTAGACGGAGTGATCGGTTTTGGGCCGGTGAAGCTACAGATTTGGTGATAGAGCAAGTGTTGATGCGAAGCATGAAGTCAAATGGTATAAGTTTTATCTTGGTCATATTAATGTGGGCATATTATTAGTTTTCAAAACTTCTTTCAGACGGATTCACCCGTCGCAGTGGAATAACCGAGGTACAATGACATAAATGGGTCATGTCCCGTCCAATCTGTTCTTTCTTGAGTCTCATAATGCAAGATTTGACAGACCGGCGTGGGTTTCAAAACAAGTGAACAGCATAAAGATATGGGAGAATCTCGAATTATGAGGGATAAAAAAGACACAGAGATTGTTTTGGATTACTTGAAAAATGCGTCACCATTTGTTGGAGATGAAAGAGTTTTGAGAAGCATCGCTACGGGCGTATCATCATGCGATTCTTGTGACGTATAGGACGCAAGATCAACTGGACAATTGATTTTAGAATCAATGAACGGGAAATCCCCCGATAATTACACATTTTAGAAGAAAGAACAAGCCGTTCTAATGACTGCGAAGAACAATCTTGGAACAGTCGTGGGGCAAATTGACCCTTCGCTACTCTTCCAGCGTCTAATGGTAATTGTGAAGCGCTCAGATATGGACGAAGCCGAAATTTTTCAGTATGAGCTATGCAGCCATCCAACTTCCCTGTTTGACAATACTGGACTAATGAGAATTCCAGACAAGCCAGATTTGGCCAAAGCTATTTCTGGCATTTGTCAAATTGAAATTACAAACAACGCCTCGTCGAGTGTGCCCGATAGTTGTTTCAAGATTGTGCTTGATGGCGGCGCGCTTGTACATAGAATTCCTTGGACCAAAGGTGACAAGTATTCCTATATTGCCGAACAATATTTCAAGTACGTGACGAAGCACTATGGGGATGGTGTAACAATTGTCTTTGATGGATACGACGAATCTGGATCAACAAAGGACATGACGAACCTAAGACGAGCAAGATTGATTGGGCAAGAAGTTTTGTTCACCGCCGACATGAAGCTTACGACAAAAAAAGAAGAGTTTCTTTCGTGTAGATCGAACAAGAGCCGTTTTATAAAGTTTTTAGCAAATTATCTAGGAAACAAGAATGTAACGACAATTCATGCTAAAGGTGATGCCGACGTTTTGATTGTTATGACAGCAATTGAGCAATCCAAATCTTCCAAAGTGAAACTAATCGGTGACGACACAGACTTGCTTGTGTTACTAATCCATCACGTCAAACAACAATGCAAACAAATTATTTTTTTCAATGAGGGAAAGAGTGGAAAACCGGGAAAGTCATGGGACATTCAACTGATTCAACAACAGCTTGGTCCAGTTGTCTCCCATCATATTCTTTTTGTCCATGGTATATCAGGATGCGACACAACTTCCCATATTCATAGTATCGGAAAAGGTTCCGTGGTGAAAAAGCTTTGAAAAACTCAAAACGAATGCCTTGTTGCAGCTTCAAAAATATTTTTGAAGAAAAATGCGACTAAGTTGGAGATATCAGAAGCTGGAGAAAAGGCAATAGTGGTGCTTTATGGTGGAGATGGTGCCGTACATATCGACGCGTTTCGATATCAAGTTTTCCAGAAGAAATTGGCCGTAGCAAAAACGTTTGTTCATCCAGAAGATCTACCCCCAACGGCAGCCGCAGCTAAATTCCATAGCTATCGAACATATTACCAGGTTCAGTGCTGGTTAGACGAGAACAATAATTTGTCACCACTCGACTGGGGATGGATCAACAAAGATGGAATTCTTCAACCCATCACAACTGACATTGTTCCAGCTCCCCAAAATGTACTTCAGTTTATAAAGTGTGGATGCAAAATGATGTGCAACACTTTGAAATGCAGCTGTAGAAAAAACGGAATCGAGTGCTCTGTGGCATGTTCAGGATGCAAAGGGCTTAATTGTTCAAACTCAAAACAAACATTCGACGAAGATTCGGAGGAAGAATAACTATAGACATAAAGTTCATTATTGTGCTACTTACACATATCCTACTTTTTATGTTTCATTATAATTGCTTTGTTTCATTTGTTTCATTGCTTTAAAAATTTCTAATCAAGATATGCTACAGTCAGGAAAATACAAGTTTGATTTGGCGCCGGCCAAAAACAGCGCCACCACTACGAAAAAGTGCGTTTGTAATTTTTGAAAGGGGAAAATATGATAACGGGTATTTCTCCTTGGCCGATTTTGGCCGCGTTTTTTACGTGAGCTAGAAAAGACATAAGAACTAAAGTTCAGCAAAAACGGCCTTTCTTGCTGATTTTTCCCGTTTTTTTAATCATGAATTTTAAAAGGCCCAGACTACAATGCTACTTTCGGTCGACAAAAAACATAGTGGAATTTCAAGATTTGATAGCTATGACAACGTGGTTAGGTGCCGAAAAAGTGGCCGGAATTTTTTTTCGACTTCGGCTTCCAGTTGCCGGAAAGAAAAAAATCGTTGGCAACTAAAGGCGCGTTTTGGCGAAAATTATTCAGTTGGTTGTTTAGTTTAATAAAGTTAGGAAATGTCGCCAAAACGACCCAAATTGAGTATTCAGTTCAACTATTTAATTCAACTGAATAATTGGGGGTGTGGTGTAGCTCAATAGCTCAATGGAAACAAGAGTGCTTTTTACCACCATTGAACTTTTGGACGATTTTGTTGAACTAAGGCTAGCTCAACTAGTGTAGCAATAACTATCAGCTGGTGAGCGTTGGAAAGTGAGGGGATCTGGATAATGTGGAGAGAAGCTCCGCCCATTTTTTTGGGAAAACACGAAATTTCACGGTGTTCCCGAAAATAATAAATAGAAAATTTTACATGACAATTAGTAGAACCACGAGACGCTAATTACTGGGTTGGCAGCACCAAAATCTAAAATGCCGTTTAGGAGGTAGAAGGGGGAAACGGTAGCAACTCAGAAAAGGGGAAGGGAAATAAAGGGGGTCTAGGTTCCCTTGGTAAACCAAGAGGGAATAATTCTGGTACCTACTGTAGGTTACACACGACTTTACTTTTTTCACATTATAATTTTCTTCAAAACTTACTGTTGTTGAATGCTTCTAGCATGGCGGACCGGATGTCACGTAAACTGAGATATCGAACCTTCTTAAAAATCAAATTCCATCAAATTATCGGTGGCACCACACACCAAAGTCATTTTTCAATTTAAGAATTTCAACTTTTGCACGAGGTTTTCAAATGTGGAAACCTTACACAAAATGCAGACGACGTCGTATGTAAACGAAAACCGAAAGACGAAAACCACAGATTTTACTGATTTTTCAAGTCCATTTAGCGGAAAACAAGTCGAACCAAAATTTACACTACCGCTAAACGGCTGCGCCGATCAGGGGTTACCCGAAGGGATTGTTGGGTGGGGAATAGGTGAATTAGAGTTTGTTTTCTTATGGATGTTCATTTGTATCTTTAGTTACTCAATTCTATGTAGCAAACGGCAATTGTATTTGTTTAAAATGAAAAAAAATGTATTCTTTCTTAAAGTTTGCATGGAAGGGTGCGCGTTTTAAAAAATAAACTTTTTCAAAATTTTTGTGACAAAGGAGAAACCATTTCTTTATTTCTAATAGTAATCTCGAAAACGTACCACGTGGTATAAAAATAGATCTTAACAAAGAAAGTAGTATAAAACTATGGCATAACTTTTGGGTCATATCAAAATTGCCCATATATATATTCTCTTGCGGGGGTGTATATATATTCTTTCGACGCGAGATATATATTTTCACCGCGAGAGTCCGCACAAGCTAGGGGTCCGAACTCCCTCATTTTTTCCCACTGTTTCTGTTTCTTTTGTTATTGTTCACCGAGTCATTCGACTTACAGTATCTGTTTTTCAAATTTGCATTCTGTCGGTTTCAAAATGTGCTTCTGTTTAACTGTTTTTTTCAGTAAAGGACCTTTTTGCCAGGTGCGAAATGCGAATGAAAAATGCAAATGCCAAATGATTCAAACTTCAAATCAGACAGCGATCATCAATGACGCAGTATACAAGCACACATGAATGAAGGATGAACAATTGAAAAAGCAAAAGAGAATCGAAATATCATGATGTAGAAAATTGAGGGGAAGAGCTGACACCCGAAACGTGCTGTCTCGACACATTACATCTAGGAATCTAGATATATACATTTGAAAGCGGTCCGGTAACTATCGCTTCTTAAAAATTTGCCCGAATTTACACGAAAACATTCTAACCCTCCCCCCCCCCCCCCAATAAAAGGCCTTTCTCGCCTCCACCCTCTTGTCTCCACCCATAACGTTTAACTAACACCTTAATTTTCATGAATTCAGTCATTCTGATTAATATATTTCTAGCCGGTATTTTTTAACCAGAAATGTGTGAAAAGGAACACGCAGTCAAATTAGGTCTTAGTGGTGCATAAGGGCCTTTTTTCTTTAATTTAAGGTCGGAATATTTAGTTTAAGCCAAGCAAATAAATCTTTGAGACGTAAACAGCGGAAAAAAAGAATAAGGGGTTTGGACCCCTAGACTGTGCGGACTCCCGCGGTAAAAATATATATATCGCGTCGAAAGAATATATTCACCCCCGCGAGAGAATATATATATGGACAACTTTGATGTGCCCCAAAAGTAATGCCATATAAAACAGGTGTGAAATGAAATTTTTTATCGATGAGCCTCATTTGTACCAGTATATTGCTTATTTCTTTTGCGTTCCATCGAGATCGGCAAAGTCAAAGCCAATCGATTTGTGTGTGTAAAAGTTTGAAACTCCCACTGATTTCCTAAAAAATGTGGAAGATTGATGTCTGCTAGTCTGCATGTACTATCGGGGAGTCCCCTACTCCCCAACGCCATCTCCCGAAAATAATGTGCGAATGGCGCAAAATCGTGTACACGGAATCCATCTCTGGGGTGTACGCAACAACTTCTTGTCACACTCCGTATAAAATCCCTTCGGGAAATTAGGCCTTATGGAGAAACCTGATCCCGCTGATCCAACTGATTCGAGTACTTGACGCACCCCAGTTTTACATAAAAAGACATATTGAAATCAGAGTTGTTGTTTATTAAAAAACAATTTGTTTGTTATGGGGGTTGAATTGGACACTTGACTCAAAGCAGATGTAAGGGAAATAAGATGCTGGCACCAGATTTAAGGGAAATCGAGGTGTTGCCATCTCTTCCGATACGGAGAACGTTGAGAATAAATGTGAAGTGACAATACTCAGTTTACTCACAATGCAATGTATTACTGACAGAGAGAAAGGTCGCGGCCAGTGCTCGGGTTGAGCACTGGCTGCTCGGTAGGTCAAGCGCGGGCGAGCGCTGTCAAGAATTGGTTGTTTTACACAGAAATACAGGGGTTTTTATACTAGTTTGGTGTCGACCGTGACCTAGTTGTAGAGGTCACAGTATCATCGCGAGAGAGCAATAACTCTCTTTTCGAGCTCTGTGTTAAAGCATCCCCTAAAGATCTAGACATTAGCTGTCAATGGGTTGACAGTTTGGTCGGGATAGGCGTTTAACACAGTAGCAGAAAACTACTCAACCGGTGAT
Organism: Ceriodaphnia dubia; assembly: GCA_022539655.2. Lineage (NCBI taxonomy): Eukaryota > Metazoa > Arthropoda > Branchiopoda > Diplostraca > Daphniidae > Ceriodaphnia > Ceriodaphnia dubia. The sequence continues at coordinate 1,681,057 of JAKUCG020000003.1, forward strand.
TTATGAGTTACAGCGGGGTGAGAAATGAATATAGGTCAAGTGAACAAGTCTGAACAAGAAGGGTGCAATGTTGTCTCGTGTCGCGAAAGAAAGGGAGGGACATAGAGCAAGTAGAAGAAAGTGCAAGTGTGTACTGCAAATTCTAGGACAGAAGCACCCTTTCAATTCAGCTTCCAGCACAGAACTGTGCAGACAAAAACTCAAAAAATTCCGCAACGATGCCATATTTACTAGATTTGAAATCACTGACGCTACAAACATCCGCGTAAAGCGCAACCGGTTTTTTCACATCGTTAACAAAAGAATATAATTATTTAGTCAAACCATACGTGTTATAATTGGTTAGTACCATTCCCACCGACAAGTAACCTAGCAAGTTTACCGACTACAGCATACCGCACACCGAATAAATATCATCGCACACCCGCTTGAGCGAATGTTTGTGTCCGACAGTTTACTTCGATATAGTAAGCACAATAAAATATAAAATGATATAAACTAACCAAACCTAAACTAACCTAACGTAACCTAACCTGACCTAACCTAACCTGAAAAGTAATATTAATGTAAATCAAAATAAAACCTAACGCTGCGCGGCCAGAGTATGCCCACCGACGAGTGGCGCACCGCACACCGACCATAGCGCACCGCAGACCAACTGTAGCGCAACGCGGACCGACTACAGCGAACAGCAGACCGATTGTGAGCAAAGCGCACCGAATACAGGGCACCGCACACCGAGCACAACGCACCGCGGCCCGACTGCAGCGCACCGCACACCGACTACAGCGCACCTAACACCGAATAAAGTGCACACCAGACCGACTGTAGCGCAAAGCGGACCGAATATAGCGCAGCGCGTCCCGACTACAGCGCACCGCAGCCCAACTACAGCGCATCGCAGACCAACTATAACGCATCTGACCGACTATAGCGCAACACGGAACTAATATATCGCAGCGCGTTAATTATTAATTTTCCCACATTAATTCGATTTCGATTAATTCGATAAGAGCAAACATGTAAACAACAATAACTTGTGAAAGATTTTTGAGGCAAAAACAACTAAATATTTATTATAATAGAAAATAAATCTGGAAAATCATATTTAGAAACTTATTTTTGGTTTGGAAGATTATTCAATAACTTTTCTACTCGGTTTCTTAAGTTTCAACTTAGAAACTTTAGACGGTCCGGCAACATTGCCGCGGGCATCTTCCTTGGTTGGAGTTCGTCCGGTGTTATTCAGTCGTCTTGCAATTGCCTTTTCGACGAGTTTCAGTGTGCTGGCCTTGCTTGTGGCATCGTTTTTGAAAACACACGCCCACACCCTCATACACGTCTCTAGAATTGCAATTGGAATGTATCTAAAAAGACTACTTATGGACTCTCCTACCTAACTTACCTTTCAGTTTCTCATATTCAGCAATAGGCAAAGCAATTTCTTTCGACCCAACCCAACTCTTGCGGCAGTGGCTGTTGGTTTGTACAGGGCCAACAGTTCTTCTTTGTTGATAGATTGTTTAATAATGTAGTTGACTGACTTGAACATGTCCCACTTTTCTATAATTTGTTTTATACGCTTGTTTCCTTTTTCATACATAGGTGGTATTTCTATACCTTCAGATGAGTCCTTTTCCTTAATACAACAACTAGCTTCTGTTATTTCTATAACTGCTAAAATTAGCTCTTCCGTGATATCAAAATGAATTTCCTAAAAGAGAAAAGTTTACTTAATAATACTACCCTTAAACTTTTAAGTCTTACTTCTTTAGGCCGAACAGTTAAAATTTGGTTGATTTTAGTCTTCGGTCTCTTCTTCTTAACATTACAAACTTGTTGAATAAAGTCATCCTATGAAATTTAGTAATCTTCAAGTTCTAGATCTGGTTTTTATTATATGGATACTTACATCTGAACTCGTGGACTGATATTCAACCAAACTTAGCTTTCGGTTGCTGCCATTTACATTAATATTCACAGTGCCTGCAGCAGGGACACGTTCTTGAGGTTCTTCTAATAGCTAAATTTTTAATTTTAACTTTAAAATTAATTATATTTTGAAAGAGCTTTTACCGATTTGAACAACTGAGTCGATTCTATCTCAAAGTCTGCTTCAGCGAATAAGGGTCTCACAGCAAATTCTTCTGTCGGAGAGTGTTTCATAGAAGTTGATGCCTCAGGTGTAGTTATGATGCATAAATTTGCTCCGAAAGAAATTTCTTCATCAGCAGCTCTAGGCAATTCAACTTCAGCCATCGAATCAAAGCTCGGTGTAAGATTAACCATATTATCAAAATCTAGAGGATAGTTTTCCTATTTATAACAGATAAGTTTATTGAACTATTAATACATTATTTATATAATTACATACAGAAGCCCATTGAGAAAGCTGCAAGACGTATCCCACTATTTTGGCCCTTATAGTGGAATCGCACTCATCTTCACTATTACTTATTATAAAATGCTTAAAATGAAAAATAAATTGAAAAATTGCTGTATCAAACTTTGTATGAATGGAACGATACCTCTTTTAAACTTCTAATATCATTAAATAGCATTATTTCAAATTTTTTACTAGCAGCATCTTTCTCTTCCAGGGAATTAATTTCTTGTTGCTTATGACCCATTTGTCGTTCAATATTTTTCAAAGCTTCTTTACATTCAACCAATTCTTTATTATTTAATAGTTCTACTTCTCGTGCCCTAAATAATTCTTGACTCGTTCTAAGTTCTTCTTTAACTTTATTCAATTCGCTTTTCAATTCAAGTGTTTCAAGTTCTCTTGCCCGTAGTAGTTTTTTTTATCTTCAATAACTAAATTTGCGTTAGCCAAATCAATTTTAAGTTGTCGAGTCCAAGCCATTTTTTTTTCCGTTTTAAGCCGTAATTTAACGTATGTAATGTTCACTGTACGGAGACCAATAGAATACAATAATTTAAAAGCTCGTCTATGAATCCATTCATTATATTACGTTGCCAGATTATTATACAAAAAATTTTAAATACCCAACAGGTAAATCTTGATGAAAAAAATATATAATGGTTTCAAATGAAGGTATTCGGTCAAATTTCCCGCTTCGGAACTTACCTGCGATGATGAAATTGGCGGCATTGCCAACCACCTTTTTGGCTGAATCATACAAATATAAAATTACAAACATTATAGTTCTTTCAAATAATCTATTTATAATACTAAATTAATATACAAATTATTTTGGCAATAATATATGTATCATTTATCCCCGAGTGTCTCCCACCTTTAGGTGGGAACCGAGGGCTTCTACCGATTTATCGGACTGACAAGCAGGAAGTGACTTTCCCCCAAGTGCGACTTTGAAACATTTAATTTTTTAGTTCTTTTTTCATCCAACAGATGGCTATGGCAAAATTCGAGGGGGCGGTAGAAAATCAGGAAAATAAGAAACTAATTCACAAAACAAACATCATATATAGGAAATATGGACAATTATCTATGGCCATTTAATAATTAGAAATACTCCTATCATTAACATCAACACAAAAACTTAAATGGAAAAGGGTCCAATATTACAACACAGAAATACTACGTAGTGTTAAAAACCGCCACTAAATGGCACTTAAAATCAAAACAAAAACTAAGCAAAGATGAGGTATCTCTTTACAAAAGTGTGGTCTAACCCACACCCAACTATTTAGTAAATTAACACGCTCAAAAATTGGAAGGTGCAAAAGGGCCCTATTTGGACCCGTTATCTGCCAAGCCAGCGGCAACGCCGCTCTTGTGCAGTCGCACCTAAAATATCAACTCAACTCAACTCAACTCTTTACAAAAATGCCGAAAGAAGTCAAAACGGAAAGAACATTATAAATATATTGATGAGACAAGCGAGATAATAGTAAAAAAGTTTCGGAAAAATTTTGTTTTCCCCTGAAAATTTTGTAATGTAAAACGTTTTTTACAATGACTGTAGGCCTGTAGGCCATAACTATGAAGCTTATAAAACATATTTTGTTCCAAATGACGCGAAGGGCAGGCGCGTAAGCGCGATTTCATTTAACAATTTGCAATTTAACAATGTATAAGCTATTTTCCCAACAAATGCAAACCAAGAAGGCAAGTAACGCCATCTATTATGATATATAAAAAAATTGATTAAAACTTCATCTTCTTCTTCGACAAAATCCGCTTGATCCAAGATATTACAATCAGTTTTGCCCGAATATAATTCGGCAGCTTTTTGCATGAACAATTGAAAACTATCGGGTTCATTTCTCCATTTCCGATGAAGCATAAATTTAGCTAGATATCCAAGAAAATGAGCTTTACGCCTATTGCTACGCGGACATGCACCTTTAGCGTGAAACCAAAGCCCTTCTATGGTATTTGTGTGTGCACCAGTCTCAGGATCTTTAAATGTTAGAGAATGATTGACAGTAAGGTGAGTGTAGTCATTTATATCCCTGAATAATATATATTATTAAATGACTATGAATATTTATATTTTATAAAAAAGTAACGTACTTGATAGTCGAGTAGCTTCTCCAACAATCTGAAATGATTATGGACCCGGGCAAGATCCATTCTTCAATTAATGCCATTAGTGTATCCGCAGACCTATTTTTAACAGGAACCAGAAAACATTTCCCGCTGTCCCTTTCTACACCACCAAAGACCCATTGTCCTTCCACATGTTTCCCACGATGATACTTCCCTAATATTAAAATATAGCATTTTATTATTAAATACAAAATTTCAATAATAAACAATGTATACTTTTTCCAAATTTACTTTCATCAATTTCGACAATAACACCAGACCCACCAATTTTTTCTGAATGATTAAATACGACGTCTATTGCTACCTCTCTACAGAAACTGTTCCAATCAACAATAGTTCTGGAGGAAAACTTAAATTCATTTTTTATATGCACTGCGGGCAACTTAGCCCACCAAAGATATGTTAACAAAACAATTTCTTGTAAAGTTAATTTTGATTTAAAAAACCAAGAATTTGCTCCAACGCTTCGCGAGCTTTTACATTTTTCGGCTTTTATCCCTTTACCAATTTTATTATTGCAAGCCCATACCAGTCCGTCGGCTTTAGAAGCATTACAACGATAATCCATTGACTGCGCACATTTTAGACACTTGACGTATTCGGTATTAATAAATTTGTTTTCAACAAGATATAAATAAAAGTCGGCTTTTTCCATAATCATGGAAAGAAAGCTTATCCTTGACGAATTCCAATATGAAAACAAATCCCTCCCGTAAAAAAAACTTTCTTTAGCTTTTGAAATGGCGCTGGAATATTTATTAATAACTGACGATTCCATTTCCTGAAACTTTACGCAGAACTAAACGCTTACACTTTGTAGAATAAATAATAAATAAGAAATGAAAACAACGTTGTCATTTATTGATTGTCCCCAGTACATAATCGAATAATCAAAAATAAATTATTATATAAACAATTGAATGAAGAGAAAGACGCAAGAAACAATTATAGCATATAAACAAAACCGGCAACGTTCGATTATACATCCCCAATCATTGCTCTTCTTTGGATACTTGGAGTACGGTCGGATTTTTTGTTGTCTGCTGTGTGTGTTGCGTGTGTTGTGTGCTGTGAAGAATTCTTTTTACTACTGCCGCCTCTCCTTTTACTATTCGTCAGCTTCAATAGTAAACTACCAGTGAATAGTAAAATCGAGAGTCACGTAGTAAACTTTCGCCCATCTTTTTCTCAAGAAATTAAGATTTTCGACCAGCCAAGTGTAAATTTTATGACAAATAACATGTGGATACGAAAGAAATCTCTGCGACGTAAAGCATAAAGCGCGACCCAACGCCGATAAAAAGCACCAAAAATCGAATAAATCATGAATAACTAATCACAGCTAGACGGTAGAGACATAAAGCGCTCGCCGTCCGCCGATACAAAGTCAAACAAGAGAGAAACAAATTCAAAGCGACAATTCACAGCAAATGAGACAACACAATAAGCCAGTCAGAAAAAATTATAGTCATCCAACGTTACAAGGTCAGTTGAAGCCGAGGTCAAAGTCTTTTAGTTTGAAGGTTGGTAGTTGGTAGGCGTGGTGATGAGCGGTCAAAAGGTTTCTTTGGAGACGTAGAGTTCGTTCGCAGCTGCCGCCAGATGTAAGGGAAATAAGATGCTGGCACCAGATTTAAGGGAAATCGAGGTGTTGCCATCTCTTCCGATACGGAGAACGTTGAGAATAAATGTGAAGTGACAATACTCAGTTTACTCACAATGCAATGTATTACTGACAGAGAGAAAGGTCGCGGCCAGTGCTCGGGTTGAGCACTGGCTGCTCGGTAGGTCAAGCGCGGGCGAGCGCTGTCAAGAATTGGTTGTTTTACACAGAAATACAGGGGTTTTTATACTAGTTTGGTGTCGACCGTGACCTAGTTGTAGAGGTCACAGTATCATCGCGAGAGAGCAATAACTCTCTTTTCGAGCTCTGTGTTAAAGCATCCCCTAAAGATCTTGACATTAGCTGTCAATGGGTTGACAGTTTGGTCGGGATAGGCGTTTAACACAGTAGCAGAAAACTACTCAACCGGTGATTTATGAGTTACAGCGGGGTGAGAAATGAATATAGGTCAAGTGAACAAGTCTGAACAAGAAGGGTGCAATGTTGTCTCGTGTTGCGAAAGACAGGGAGGGACATAGAGCAAGTAGAAGAAAGTGCAAGTGTGTACTGTTGCTAATGGTCTGTGAATGGCTGGTTGCGCAAAATAGGCCTAGGGGTAAAGAAGAGAGAACTATATGGGCGGAGCCACAGAACGGAACGGCATTCCGTTACACAGTGAAAGTGGGACGAGGGGCTTTAAAGAATCGAGCACTCCAATTGGTTGTCCAATGTCACCCACAGAAGGAGTTTTCCCAAATTGGGAATAGCGACAAACATAATAGATAGAAAATTATAAATTTGCTGCATGTGATTAGGAAATGAGTTATCTACAATTTATAATAATTAAAATATTTTTAAACCTATTACTTGTTTCGTCATAACAAAAATAAGTGGACAAATGGTTTTCATTTTACACCCTCTTTTTTCTTTCTTCTCTATCTTGAAAACTAATAAAGATTTAATAAGAAAATTCATAGGCGTAGAGTACGCGGGGCCTGGGGGGCTCCGCCCCCCCCCCCCCCGGCCATCATATGGGTGGCTTATTCAGTTGGCGCAATGACCATCCTGTTTCCTTCAGCTTTGTTTTTTTATGTTTCAGTTCTTTTCATTTTAGTTTTTGATTTTGTGTTCTCGTGTCGTGTTTAGTTATTAGTTGACTTGAATCTTATTCAACTAAATCGTTCGTACAACTTGGTTTCAATAATTGGAAAAAGGCAATTGAACGGTTAAAATCGCACGAACGATCAGATTTTCACAAGGCAGCCATTTCAACTCTTAATTCTTAAAAGAGTAGGGCGTAAGTAGCTTCCGCCCTTAACGAGCAAATAAAAAAGATGAAAAGAGAAAAGAGATGCTTGAGTCAAGACAGGCTTTGAAAATTATTTTTACAACTTTGCAATATCTTTCTACTTAAGGACTGGCCATAAGAGGCAACACAGAAGAGAGTTCGAATTTTCGCTGGCTTTTACAGCTAAGAACAACAGACAGTCCAATTTTGCAAAACTGGTTGGCCCGTGAAGGAAAGTATAAATGGCGTTTGCCCGAAATTTCAACCCTAGTGGAACACTATAGCTTCAAGATATCTTAAGCCTAGTCTACACTAGAGCTTTTTCTTACGCACTATGTCACTACGTTGTTACGTCGTTATGGCACTATGTAAACAAAAACATGAGGGCAATACACACTGAAATGATCTTTTTTGTTCTGTAAACTGAAATGGGGCGTTTCGGAGGCGTGTCTTCTTCTCATCCTTATAACGTTCCAACGCTAACCTACAGATGGCGGTGGTTCTCGATTGTTTATGTTTACTTTTTGTGAAAGCATTGAGCCACTTCACCAACCGCTAAAAGTTTGATTTTGGTACTAACTTGTATCAAGAAAGTGAATTGTTTTCGTTATAAATGAAATGGATGATGACGATTTGATAGTTATGCTACAGCAATTGGCAATTGCTTGCATCTTTATTCTTAAATTACGTGATCAAATTATTAAAAATCGAAGAAAAAGGCGCAGACATCCTCTTGGTAGAGTATTTTATTATTTCCAACAACGAGAACACATCGTTCTGCTGATGCCATTCAATCTACCATTATCTTTATAACTATTGTGTCGTTTGATTGTGTTCATGCAGGGCGTCCTTGGACTAAATATCACAACACTCAAGAAAACAGGGATTCTCACTCGTGGTATCATACCCTATTGAAGAATGCAGCTGAACAAGATTACAAAACATTTCATAACTGGACCAGGATGAGCCCGGATGCATTCAATAGTTTGGCCAGTAGACTAAAAGACAATAGACTGGTTAAAAAAAAGTGACTAGAATGAGAAGACCAATCTCTGTTGGTAAATATCTCCTAGCTTGGATTGCAATAGTTCCTACCATGATCTCATTTCTTAATTAATTTTTGTCATTGTAGGAGAACGATTAGCTATAACTTTGCGGTATTACGCTACTGGAGACAACCTGCATACGATAGCTGCTGGATATTGCATCGGCCACTCAACGGCTTGTAAAATAGTTGTGGATACTGGAAAGGCCATCTATCAAACGTTAGCCCCAGAGTTCTTGAAAGTACCTGACCAGGATGCGTGGAGGAAAATTTCAATAGACTTTTCCAAAATGTGGAATTTTCCCAACTGTGTTGGCGCTGTTGACGGCAAACACATCGCGATGCAAGCCCCGCCGAATTCAGGCTCATCATTCTTTAACTACAAATACTTCCACAGCCTTAAATTGCTAGCAACATGTGATGCTCAGTACAAGTTCACCACGATCGATTTAGGGGCATATGGTCGCGAAGGGGACAGGGCCGTGTATAATAGTTCGTCTCTTTCAAAACTTTTAAATTCCGGCAAGCTTGGCGTCCCGCCCGCAAGCAAGTTGCCGTATTCGAACATTTACCTGCCAAATGTCTTTGTGGGTGACGAGGCCTTCCCTCTGAAACCCTTTATGATGAGACCTTACCCTGGAAGATCTAATGGAACTATGCCAGAGGACGAACGTATCTACAATTATAGGGTGTATTATCTCTTGTAAAAATGATCTTTTTCGCAGTCTCATACGTATTTTTAACTATTTAAGATTGTCACGGGCCCGTCGCGTAGTTGAGAACGCATTTGGCATCCTAGCTGGGCGGTGGAGGATTTTTCGTAAACCAATGATTGCCACAACTGAAAATGTTGAACATATTACAAGGGCTTGTGTTGTGCTACACAACTTTTTAATTACGACTGATCCTCAGTATGCTGCAAGAGGTTATGGTGATTACTTCAGTGCAGACGGATCCTTGATTGAGGGTGGTTGGAGGGCAGAAGAGAGCGTAGGATTCCGAGACGTCGCACCTCGAGTCGGAATGAATTATAGTCGAGAAGCGAGTAATGTTCGAGATCAATTTCGTGAATACTTCAATTCCGATTCCGACAGTGTACCTTGGCAAGATGCAATCGTAAACCATAATGGTTACACAGAGCCGTGTTGGTGAACAGTAGAGCTGTTTTAATGGTGCATTTATTTATGTTTTACTTTATTCTGCCAGTTAACACTGAGTTCAGTATCATTGGAAAGTGAAGAACGAAGTGATGATTAATTAAGAATCAAAAAGGTATTTCTTTGTAATAACTGTGTTATTTTAAAACCGACACTGCCTGTTGTTCAAAGACATCGAAGATGTCTATAATTCAGATAGAAAATACAGACTTTTAAAAGCCATCATCGGCAGAATTTTTATGCTTGTACTTGATGAACATAGAATGCATCTCCATTTGCATCATGTCCCTCGAAAGTTCTGTCGGTATAGTAGCCATTTTTCGTGCAAATGCAAGACAGAACGTTTCACAGTCTTTGAGAATTTTTGACTCGGGATCCGCCTCCGTTTTCTCGACTTCATTAGGTTTATTCTCCATTTTCTTCACCATCAGACTTGTAAGCGTCTTGAAAGAACCGGCCATTTCTGAGACTAGTTCTACAGGAAGGCCCTCTTGCTCCATCTTCTTGTTGGCACTAGCTTTTTGCTTAGCCGATTGTCGTTCTTCTAATCGGGGCTTAGCAATAGGGTTTTTAAATCCTGGTGGATCTGTAAAGTTTTCAAATAATCGATGATCAATTTGTAAATATTTTTTGTAATGATGCTGTACTACTGTTGACATTACTATTTTGACTTGTTGATCATGTTTCTCCCCTGGTTGGGACTGTTCAGCATTATTACTTTGATGACCGCGACTGACTTTTTTCTTCTTTGCTGGGGGTTGCTCATTATTTTGTTCTTCATCACTAGACGATCGATTATCGCTACTGTTTGGTGATCCTTTCTCAATTTCGCTATCTTGGTCACTTTCAGCGTGTTTAACATTTTCCTGCTGTTCGTCCTCATTTAGACCATGCGTGTCACTCCAGTCATCAGTAACAACCACGATCGTATTTCGTTCATCAGAGCCATCAGGAACAAAAGGCACATCTTCCACTCTCATCTCCACAATATTTTCCGGCTTATCTCTGACATTGTCATCCTCCTCTTCGTCATCAACATCACCAGCGTCTAGTAGATTGTCCATTCGTCTGCAAAATAGTAAATTTACAACGAAACTTTAACATTATAAAAGCCTGATACCAAATAATAATAAGTAATAAAAACATTATTACAGCCGTTGTTTGACGTGAGCATCCAAAAATGACATCTGGTCATAGAAAGCCCATTTGGGTCTGTTCTTCATTCTTGCAGAGCCACTTGGGGGTTTGTTTCCATTTACTATTTTTCTTTCTCGTGTATATTTTTCTCTCAGACTTTTCCACTTAGCGAACACATCATCTGGTCCTACAAAAATGAAATGATTGTTATTCCATGAATACAAGATTGCACCGATATCATCTTTGTAATAATATATTTCTATGATTTGAATAATGCTCACCATATTCATCAAACTGTTCAGCGATTGCTGCCCTGGCCCTGGCCTGAACAGTTTGGTCTTTATAATCCTTAATGCTGCAATCATATAAACAGGGGTAACATTGCACAGCATCGATGAATTGTTCAGTTTCTTCCACTGAGAGGAATCTTGGGGACCTACGATTGTGAAAAATATTATAATTGTGATCGAGTTTAATAAACTAGCAACTAATCGACGTCCCAACAACACGTCAACACGATTAAACTACTAATATACTTCTGTGTTTTTTTCTTTGGTTTCTCTGCTGCTTTTCCTTTCGGTGCCATGCTAAAAACTACAACAATTCTCGAGGTTGAAGATAGATACCACGTGTCTCTGATGAATTTTGAACGAGCAATGTATTGAAACAACAAAGCAAAGTAAACACCAATGCACCATTAAATGATGTTGTCCTACTGCATCATATTCAGACAGCAAGGGAACCTCCCCCAATAAATACTTTATTTTGATTGGCTGTTGCTTGCGTAAAATTTCTTACGTTCACCTCATTTCAGTCGGCTTACGAAAAAGTTTAAAACTTTTTAAACTTTTTCAGCTATGTCGTTATGGTGTTATGTTGAAAAAATGCCTAACATAAGGTGGTAAGAACCTAGTGTGGATTGAAATTTACGTAAGAACATAGCGAAACCCAGCCAAAAATGTACAATTGTGTACGATTGTGGTACCACTGTTTCACATAGTGAGTTATTAGGAAAACCATGGTAAAATCACCAATTTACCATTGTTTTCTTATGTAAACCATTGTAAAACAAGCGTACACAATCGTACATTTTTGGCTGGGAAAACACCACCATAACAACATAAAGACGTAGAAAAAGCTCTAGTGTAGACTAGGCTTTAAAGACAATTTTCAGGCCGTGAAGTATCTGTGTCTTGTTAGATGTCTTGGAGCTAGCTATGCTGCATCTAGCTAAGTTAGCTGGAACTAAGATATCTCCTAGTTGTCTTATTAGCCATTGTTTTTTGTATTGGATTTTCCATTTTATGTCTTGTAAGCGTATCTACAGCATGTCTTCAAGATATCCTCATAAAGATTAAAAACACAAACTATACCTGCCATGTGTCAACTTAATGTCGAAAACCGTCCTTGTGTTTGTTGGGGACATTTAAATATAACCTATTTCAAACCTTATGGTCCTATTTGGTCTTGATTTTAATTTGAAATGCCACAAAAATATTTGTCATTAAAACAACTATCGTATCTTTGAGTGAGCATAGAATTGTGCATTGCAGATTTCAACTCAAAGAGAGTCTCTTCGAGTTGAAATCTGTTTAAGTGTTATCTGTGAAAGTTAGTCTCTTCAAGAGACTGATATAAGACTCCCAATAAATGTATTTTCTGAAAGGTAGTGTTAGAAAATATATGATGGGATGGGCTTTAACCTAAAACGGCGTCTCATTGAATTTTCCGTGGCGAAATTTTGATGACATATAAAATGTTTCTAGCATTTATTATATGTTAAACTGTGGAAAAAGATATGAAGATCAATGTTCATTTTCTGAATGTTGATTTTCACCCGGTAATTGGAATTTAAACAAATGTAGAAACTGATTCACGTGGGGTTACTTCACTTACGAGATCTTTTAAATATCAGTAGATGGCTCCCCATTTTGCTAGTTTCAGTAGTTTGAAATCGATTTCTACCCAAACTATTGAAATTATACTGGTACCACTAAGTGAACTCTGTTAAGGTATAACTATAACTTGTTTATCATAATTTGGAAAGAAAATGTCATCCACAAAGAAGTTCATTTTAATTGTCGCAAGTGCTGGATTTTACTATCCATAATGTTTCAGCGTCTGCCTTTAAATACGCGCAATATTTCTGTCTTACATTAATGTGTCACTTCTTCGACACATGCCCGAGAAGCAATGGTTGTTGAGAAATGCAATTGTTGCTTAAAATTTTTGATCTTTGATGTTGGTGCTATTTATGCCATACATGATAGATTGATAGGGACGATGTCGTATGTTCCCGGTTTGAATATAGGGAAGCTGCGGTAACAAATAAATACGTGGATAATGAAAAAATGACTGGGTTTGGTAAACTATAGAGGTATGGTAGGATGTGATAATGGAAAGAAAATGTCGATGACTATCAGGTATCTTGAAAGAATTCTAGAATCTATCTTGAAAGTTTGAATCAAGAGTGACATTTAGATATCTTGAAGCCACTTAATAACTATGAGTTAGCCAACCAGTGCAGACTAGAATCCTGGCTACAAGATATCTTGAAGCTATAGTGTTCTACTAGGGAACGAAATACTGGAAATAATGGCCCATGCAACCCTACGTAAACTAATTCTATAAGTTAAATCTTCTCAATTTTGTGGTATTGTGCTCGATCAGACAGCTGATATATCTTGTAGAGAGCAAACAGGCATTTGTTTTCGAAATGTAACAGCTACTCTGGACGTTGAAGAAAGGTTTTTTGGCTTTTATCTCACTGAAAATCTCCTGAGCTCTACTCTTTTTACTTGTTTGATGGATTCACTTCGAAGATTTTATCTGAACATTTCAAGTTGTCGCGGCCAGTGCTATGATGGTGCATCAAACATGTCTGGCCATATCAGCGGGAATCAAACTTTGGTAACGGCAGTAAAAAAGAGCTCTCTTCGTTCATTGTCGGGTCCACAATTTGAACTTAACAGCCCAAGATTCAATTGAAAACGTTTCTGATTTTGAAATATAATGCAGTTGGTGCAAAAATTCGTGGCTTTCGCCCGTGGATCTCCTAAGAGACTCGCTTGTTTTAAGCATTTTCAGACTTCTGATGGAACAAATTTACGTCCGTTCTGTCCTACAAGATGGATTTTACGAAAACCTAGTGTTACATCGATAACCAGCAATTATGCAGCAATTATTAAGTGGCTTGAAGATTTCAACACACATCCAGACAACCACAAACAGAAACCAGAAGCTGTGGGGTATTTAGAAACATTCAGCAAATGTAATACGTTTTTCAAGCTAGAAGTATTGCGTATAATTTTCACGGTTGTAGAAGATTCAAATACTTCCCTGTAAGGAGTTCAATTAAACTTTCAAAAAGCTGAAAACATGATCATCACATTAAAAGATGTGATAAGTCGTTTCAGAGCAGAAAATCGATTTGATATATTACTATGGGAGTCTGCTGTGAAGACGTCCGAGTCTGCGAATCTAGAAGAAGGCCCTTCTTCAACTCTACCTCTATCGACTTACTCGATATTATACGAGTACAGTTTTTACACGAGTACAACGAATTTTGTCCCTTTTTAGCAGGCCCCTTGTACTCAAAATATTTCGAAGGGACGGTTATTCTTGACATGGTATCTGATATAAGTGTAAGTAGACTTTGAACAAAGCAGACTAAAATTTGCCAGAAAGTATCGGGATCTCGGTATCGGCGATTATCGCAATACCGGTTACGATACCAAATTTTAAAAAGTATGAGCGATACCAAACCGATACTCGAAAATGTATTTTCGATATCGATACCCCGATACCGATTTCCCAAGCCTGTCCAAGGGGGTCTAGACCCCCTTTATTTCCCTTCCCCTTTTCTGAGTTGTAACCATTTTCCCCTTATATCTCGTAAACGGCATTATAGATTTTGACCGTGCCAACCTAGTAATTAGCGTTTCGTGGCACAACTAATTGTCGTGTAAAAAGTTTTATTTATTATTTTCGGGAACACGGAGCAATTTCGTGTTTTCCGGAAAAAAAAAGGGCGGAGCTACACTACACATTATACAGATCCCTCAGTTTCCCACGCTCGTCAGCTTATACTTAAAACTACACTAGCGCCACCAATATCTAATACTGCTTAAAAGCTATTGCCTACCCATTTGCAGTATACCTTTATTCCAACTACCCCTAATGCCTATCTATATACGGTACTCCCCCATTATTCTCACCCCGCAGTCCTACTTCCACACTTCTGTTTCACTTCCCATCCCTATATATACAATATTCCCTCATTCCACTTTACTAATTTACGTCGCAAGGCCATATTCCACCACATTCCGTCAAATCTATCACTAATAACAAAAGGAAACAAAGATCCTATCTAAAAGCTACACCGCTTCTATCTAACCTTCCTTTACCCCAAACCTATACATTTACATAGGCCTTCATTTATGTTCATAAATAGTAAACCAAGAGGGACCGGCCGCGCAGCGGCACCTTTATAATTGGCAAATCAGATGTTACAAATGTGAAAAAATTCTATGAGTCGGGCTTGATGATTATGATCGCCTAACACTTCATCGTGATCTATTTGTTGATAATGTGAAAGCCAAAATGTTCCGTTAGATGATTTTCATTCAGCCATCGACTTTCTCAAAAATGTTGATTCCCAGTCTTTAATTCAGTTCATCCCTGAACTTTTCAAGTTAATTCAGCTTGTTTTAACTATACCCGTGTCTACATGTACCTCTGAACGAAGTTTTTCTGGTTTGCGATTGTTAAAAACGTATCTCTGTTCAACTATGTCCCAGGGACGACTAAATCATCTTGCTATTTTGTCCTGCCACAGAGAGATATATTAGAAAATGTTGATTGTGACCTAATGCTCGACGAGTTTATTAGTAAGAATCAGATTCGAAAGAACACATGTAGAAACTAGACAGCTTTATATTCTCAGATAAAATGAAGCTTCTATCACATCGCGTTTCCGAGTTATGACGAGAAATGAAACGTTTTTTCTCCATAAGACACCACGGCGGACGACTGACGTTCAAATAATTGATAACTATCCTTTTGCTATATGATCCCATAATCGAAAAATTCTGATATAATTCAGAGGCATAAAAAATGGATTAGTTTATTTATAGAAAAATTACGAACTCTCTATCTCAAAAATTCGTTGAAGGAGAACGAAAAAACGCTGCCATAAGGCCCCGTGTTAAAACCGGCAAAACAGGGGGGTGTTCAAATACTTTCCGTGGGTACTGTATGCTTGGCCAGCCTGGAAGTACCAAATAAATGATCAATCGAAGTTTAAATTTTCAACCGTCTAACTCTCGTTTTACAAGGAGGGATTACTAGGTTTCAGTTTGATCTTTATTGGCCGTAAAAAAGAGATTTTATCCTTACCAAACATGATTCGTTTATAGCTCCTTACTATAGACCGACAATTTTTAATGACTATTCGAGATCAAAGGGCATTCCTTCAACATAAGAAAAACATGTTCTTCTAAATTTCTTTTATTGTTATTTGATGTCATAAACATGTAATCCTGCGCGATATTATCGCTTGTGAAATCCAATCCGACATGTTTGTCGGTAAAGTTTTTACTGACAATCATGTCTGAACGTTGCTTTCCAACTTTAAAGTCGGTGAAAATTCCGACAATTTTTTAAGAGAGTAGAACTAACACTTTTGTGCCGGCCTTCTACAGTAGGCACGTCAATTATTCGAAAAAAACGGCATAAATGGTTTCAAATATTTAAAAGTAGGCTACTAGGGGAGACCGGACCCATATTGGACACTTCCGGTTTATCTCCATTATTTTTCGTACCTATCACGCAAAAGAATTTTTTCTTCTGAAATTATTTGTTAGCCTCCCCCCTACATCGTAATTTTTGCAATTGTCAAACAAAATAATTGAAAAAGTTATAGGGCTTTAAGTTTTTTGGGTTTTTTTGCTCGGCCTGTGGTCAAACTGGACAGACGCCTGTACCAAGTTAGACAGGGTCAATAAGGGAGGATACAATAATGTCAAATTTTAGGAAATATTTAAGAACGTTGCTTATCACGTACTAATATCACAATCCTAATTTGGTAACCGTAACTCAAATAGTGAGTAAAAGTTCTTATAAGGGAAAATTAATACAATTTTAGATAAGAACACTGCGTTTGAAGGGGGCGAAGCTTAATTTCCCTATGCTTTCTGCAGTCCAACTTTACCCTGGTGTTAAGTCCAAAGTCCCCCAAACACCCATCCTCCACTTAAACTTGAATTACAGCCAATCTATGTAACATAAAATTAAAATTTTTACGAAGAATGATAGAGAATTGATTTTCTACAAAATGTTGCGTCTAAAAATAATTTAGTTTAGATATATTGGGCAAAACTGGTCAAATAGCGGTAAAAAAATTTGCGATATTTTTCCGCGTTTTTTTTGTTTTCCTCAATATCTCTCTCATTAGAAGTCAGAAACTAATGAAATTTCTTACAATGTAGCATAGTAGGCTACATTGCTAAAAATAACATATTGTAAAACTAGATTTTTAAATGTATATTTACTTTTTTTAATTGCACTGTCCAACATGGAACGGTGTCCAATATGGGTCCGGTCTCCCCTATATATTTTCCCATTATTGAGAATTATTAGAGAACGTGTTCAGCGCCACTAACGGGCAAATTTAGGCTTAGTCAGTACTAGTGGTACTAGTCACCCATCATTCACTCCTCCAAAAAGGGGAGATAAGCCCATCACTTTTCTTTTTGCACTAGCAACAGTTTTTTAGATATCGTTTCTTTAACAAAACTATTACACAAGGTTTCAAACCTGCCTATTTTGACTTGTAAAAATCAAAGTGGTTAGTTCGTTAATTTTCTATATAGTGAAGAAAATAATTAATTCTATTCATCTTTATCATTATAAACTTATAAAAGATGAAATCGGATAAAACCTGTCCTTTGCACTTTGAATCATCACAAAAAGTTAACTGACTTGATCCTTTTGTTGAACAACGCAAACAAAACTTTCAAGAGAGTGGGCTAAGTGTTCTTTTTTTCACAGTTTGCTTTTTATCATACCAACGTGACAGCTTCTTTAATCTTGCTTATTTCGGCCGAACCCACGCTTTCACAGCCCACCTAAATTCTCACTCACTCACACCCACTCTTTATCCACTCGCTCACGGTTACTTTTCTACACAGTGAACTGTATGATGCATAGGCCCTATATACAGTTTGATTTTAAGAAGATAAAACATCCGTATAAAAAGGCTGTTTTTTACAACTTTAATTTAGTGGCTGATTGTAGGCTACCAGTGGTTTCGAGTAAACAGTTCTCTGCTATAATGGCAGGTAAGACAAAACTATTTCAGATCTTATCCCTTTTTCTGCTTTTGAGCATATTCCAAACTGTTGGTGCATCATCGAAAAGAAATAATGTAAAGAAAAATAGAACTATTATTCCTAAAACTAATAATAACACTAAATTGATAACCTCTAAATCTTCCAAACCCAAAGACCATGACCCGTTAATGCTGGGTGATCAGGCTTCCCGTTTCACTTCATATTCTTACTCCTATTCTTCAGAAAATAATCATTCTGAAAAAATTGATCCGCTACTTGAAAACAAAGCTGCCTTCGAAAACCGCGAATCCGATTCTATTGTCTTGCATAAACTTGAGTCGCCGGGCAGTCCAGTGGTTAACCCACAAAAAAAAAGCGAGAATAGCTATTCTTTTTCCTACTCCTCTTCTTCCTCCTCCTCAGAACCCGAACAGCCGGAAGTTTTCGTGTATTTAGAAAAAATTAATCCACTTGACATGACCAAAACCGTAAATATATTAGCACCGACAGATTTGGGTGTTTCTTCTAATTCTTCTTCCATTGAAAATAAACAATTCGAATCCAATTTCCATCAATCAAAAGTAAAGCATCATGTAAACGAGCACAAGAAAGAAGAAAAAATTAGCCATACAGTACATTCCCACTCACTTTCATCTGAAAATGAAAATAAACCTGAAATCTCGATCCTCCTGGACAAAGTTAAACAATGTATAATACAAATTTCTAACAAACCTGGAGACACTATTAGCGACTCTTATTATGTTTATTTAGAAAAAACAGGAAGCGTAATTTCTCTTGACGAATTTGCGCAATTAGATGAAATTCAAACCAAGAAAAAGTCGTCAGACACTAGTCACTCCTACTATTTTCTTTATCCAATCAAGTCTGTGCATCTCGAAGAGCCAAAACCACTTACAATCGAGTCCGACAATAATGATGCGATAGAAACTATTCCTTCCCGTTCTCATTCCCTATCTTCATCATCCTCCTCTGAAAACGTGTACCCGGAAATGTCGGCAACACTGAACAAAATTGAACCGCTCGATATGAAATTCGTCAATGAAAAGTCAACTGTTAGTTCTTCCCATTCCTTTTTAACTGATAAAAATAGTCACTCAGAAAAATTGTTTTCGGTAGACGAGGCTAATAAGTCGTCAGTTAACAGCAACAGCCAATCTTTTTCTGTTCACGAAGGGGTACAATCGATTGATGATGAGACTGAAACTTCGGATTACGCCGACTATGAAATTTCAGGGAATTCAAGCGAGGAAAGCGATACTTTAGTTGTTGGAGTGGAAGCTGAGGACTCGGTTGACGTCTCCGACACTGAAAAAGAACCCGATAATAATATTGTTGAAGGAACAGAATTATTTTTTGAGAACAAGAAAAATGGGTCAGAAAATCAAGTTGATAAATTTGAAAAGTCGGATAACAGGGAAATGCTTATTGACGAAGACGAATCAGTAGTCGTTCACGTCTCCGACACTGAAAAAGAACCCGATAATAATACTGTTGAAGGAACAGAATTATTTTTTGAGAACAAGAAAAATGGGTCAGAAAATCAAGTTGATAAATTTGAAAAGTCGGATAACAGGGAAATGCTTATTGACGAAGACGAATCAGTATCTGAATACAAAATCGAGCTTGACATTTCAGTTCACCAAGAACTTGAAGGGCGTAACAGTGAACTTCAAAGTTCTAATGCTGTAGCTTCATTGAACGAAAATGCTGGACATGAAACGCCCTTTAGAAAAGAAATCGAATCGTTAAAAAATAGAAATGATGAATTGGAAATCTTTATTGAACAAAATGAAACATTATCTGAGGTTGGTGTATCACTAGAATCGCCATCATCAAAAAGCGAGATTGAATTGAAACTTACATTCGATGAAACAAAATCGGCAATTGATGAAAAAATTGAAATTAAAGTTTCTTTAGATGAAGAAGAATTAGGAAAAGAAAACAAAGCATCCGACGAAAAACCATTTGTAGAATCTGAAACGTCGGTAAAAAAAACTGTACCGATTAACATGATTCTTATGGAATCTGAATTATCAAAGAATACAAATGAATTGGAAATTACGGAATTTAAATCGATAGCAAACGGAAATTTAGAAATTACTGTTGAAGTCGGGACGTTCCTTGGCAATGGGTCCGCAGTTCATAATATTGAAGAATCACGAATGCCAGCAGAAAATCAAAATAAACTGGAAATTATTGTTGAAGAAATACTGACTGGATCAGCGACATCATTTGGCGACACAATTAATCTTGAAGTTTCTGCCAAAGAACCCGAAGGAACAAACAAAGTTTTTGAATCTATTGCCTTGGAAACACTAGGCTCACTTGACGGTGCGTCGGAAATTCATGTTGTTGAATCATTAAATTTGCCAGCAAATAAGAAAGTTGATTTGGAAATTTCTGTTAACGGTGAATCGTCTCCTGGGAGTAAGTTTACTGACAAGATTGATCTTGAGAGTTCAGCTAATGAATTCGAAGAAGGCAACAAATCAGTTCTAAAACATGGTACAGAAGATGAAAGCAAAACAAAACTGGAACTCAACATTAAGGAACTAGAACCGCCAGGAAATACAAAAGAGTTTGAAGTCATTGTTAAGGAACAGCAAGAGAAATTACTCGACAATGGAAGGGAAGTGTCTTTAAAAGTAGTCGAAAATTCTGGCACGTTTAAAGAAGATCAACTTGAAATTAATGTCAGTGAAGATGACGAAACTTCGTCATCACTTATTACCGATGAGGTAAAAACTGTTGACAAATCTGATACTTCCAGCATAACTACTAAACATGAATCAGAAGTTGTTCTTGATGAACATGAAACATCGGAAACTAATTCCTTCCATCAGTCCGAATCACAACATGATGATAGGGAGACGTTCCCTATCGACACTAATAGGCCTACCATGCAATTGTCTATTGATAGAGCCGAAAACGGCCTTTCTTTCTATGGAAATGAAACTGATTTTCTAATTAGCAACCAGTATGACGAAAACAAGCTTTCTGTGGACGACCTTTTCAATGAAGATATCAATTTAGACTCGACTACTATTTTCCGACAAGAGGAAAACCATTACTGCAAATTAGCACAACGACTCTGTCAATCAAATTCACGCCATTGTCAAGCAGCTGTTCGATATTGTGAGTCATCTTTGCTTGCTCCCCAGCAGTCTCACGACGTTTCTCTTCCAGATTCTTACAGTCCTATAACTTTGTAAGTAGAAGTTCTGTACTTTATTTTCTTTTCTTTAGTCCGCCCTTTATTATGTTCATATTACCCCTTCATAACTGTAGTGACAGTTGACAAAAAATTAGAAGGTAATGATATATCATCAAAGACAGAACTTACAAACTTGTTTGGCCTACCTATTATTATAGCCTAAGTTTTCCGTGTGTATAGGATTATATTATTAACGAGTGGTTTAAATATATACACTTATCTCTAGATGTGGTAGAACGCATTATTGTAGGAGGGGATATCGTGGCCCATGTAACAGAAACGAAATGTTCACCTCGTCGTCGTCCCACTCCTCACCCCGAAGCATACCTTCTCGTCATCGTCAACCGACTCCCACATGTTCTTCTACTAAGCATAATGGCTGTATTTTGTCGCAACAGAGTTTATCAAGCTTAGATTCCCATCAAAATACTAAGCCTCAAGGATATTGCACATTGCGCTATGCCCACAAGCCTTGTTATGGATATCCTTCGTGAGTGATCCATGCAACACTTATTATATTTATGATGGGCCCAGGCATCTTATTATAAACCGTGAGATTTGATTTCTGAAATTATCCTTTTAGGAATTACCGCTATTTCAAACCAACAAAACTATGTTATCCAGCGACGACCGATGCAGATTGGAAAAAATCTACTTCATTATCATCTCCTCTGTAAGTTATCTCTTCCTTGTAGTTTTCACTCATCCAACTATTATGATCTAATCTAATTTTTGAATAGGTCACTAAGTCCGTGCGGTTCTGACCAGTATTTTGTGGATGTAGATCAGTCTTTCGGCTGTTGCCGTTGCAGTCGGCCCAACTACGTACGCAGTCCTAGGAATAACCGTTGCTTTCCAGCGTATACCAAGGTAGGCTATTAAGAATTATTTTCCACTTCTGACCCCCGGAGAAAAATCAAGAATCGTTCTATTCATTATAATATATCTATAGGGTTCGTGTTCCAATGGCCAATGGTTAGTCCCCTTCGGAAGCCAAGGTATGTCTCGGTGCCAGTCCACTCCATGCCCCTCCTTGGCGGACGGACGTCATATCTACTGGAGTGGCAAAGACCATCAACATGGAAGGCCAGGCTGCTATAAATCTCATACGCAAGGCCCTTGTCCAACGGGGATGCATTTTGTAATTGACGACATAATCGTCGGGTCTTTCCGGTGTGTACCCACAGATCAAGAACTAAAAGAACGTTCTATCGACAATCGCGCTTCCATTTATAATTCTTTAATGGACGACTGGAGCCTGTTTTATGAGGACTCGCCCGTTGACCCAGAAAAAAAGAATATATATACTTCAGACTCAGCCGACCGTTCAAGAAGACCAAAACGATCGACTTCAACAGACATGGCACATAGGCATTTGAACTCGCAAAAGAGCCACGAAAAAAAGTGCTCTCTAAAAAATGATGTTCACTAAAAGAGAAACATCGCGATGTTTTAACAATTTCATGAACAGATTGTTTACTAAGAGTAAACAAAATGTTTTGCCATCAAGAAAATCATTCTGTGAACAATTAGTTTTTTTCATGTTTGCAAAATGGAGTATAAAAGTTAAAGGATGAGATAAGAAAAAGGGGGAAATGGTGATGCGATTTGTGTGTAAAGCTGCTGTCCCCTACTCTAGCTTTCCCATTAGTCGTACAAAAAGCAAAGGGAAACCGCTTCCCGCCTGAGGGAAGTAAAACAAAAGCTCTTTGATTATGTAACTGGTACTTTCAATATGGTAAAAGTTGAATTAGCCGAGTCGGCAGAGCGAGTAAATGACAATTTGATGAAGCTGAAATAACTAGTGCAGTGGTATCGAACCCGATGAAATGCTTTTCTTTTTCAGAAAATATTAAGGCGAGAAGAAAAAATGTTGGGAAGGAGACCTACCTCGTAGAGGTAGGGTTAGTTAAAAAGCAGATTAGTGAATGAACATTTTTGTTTTCAGAACAAAAGAAAACATTAATGCTTTAGGGTCGGTGGCAAAACATCGATGTCAGCCTTTTTCTAAACAAAATGTTCACCATCTGTGAACATCACTTTTAAGAGAGTGATGAATGAATTTGAATTACGCTATTTTAGTCGCCGATTAAGAAATGATGCATGTTTATATAGGCCTACGCGTTATTAGAACCAAATGTGTATAACGTGGATTAGGGGCATGCCGTTAGTTGAGTTTGTAGTTTATATATGATTCCACTGCATGTGTAAGTAGGCCTAACCTACAAATGTTCTTTAAAGTAGGCTAAGTAGTCTAGCCTATATCAATTCCAAAGAAATAAAATAAACGATATCACTTTGTGTTTTTCTATATATACTTGTATACACAGCATGATTAATAAAATGAATACAATTTTGTCAATAAACAATTTAACGATGGACCGCCAGGGAGCCGCAACTAACTATTACGGTATTGCGAGAATCTCGTACACTTCCCCACAAACCATCCAATAGGGTCCAAATGCCCCATGCAAATTGATCCTATAGAATTACGAGAATCGGGTAACACCCTTGGTTCCTGCGTGGAAGGAGTTGTGACCCACTCGCAATCCGATTATCCGACTGGATTTCTTATGAAAATGGCCGTTTGTTTTCTCGACATGCGTAGGTAGCCGACAGCAGATGGTCTATAAGGCCCTGGTTTTAGGCGGCCAGTCTTGACAGGCGCGCATAGGTTCCAACATATCGAAACAATTCTATGCGCGTTTTACGTCTGAACTTCATCGCCCAAATATATATATGTTATATATTACACCATCACTGGTCACTGATTGATAGGTAGGCGCCATTCTTTATCATTCTACGTATATACCGTACTCTATGCACCGCATTCTATGTACCAACGGGATAATTTGTTTGAGATCAGGCTGCATTAGGAAAAGTACATTGAATTCGTTATCTTATTTAGTTTATTGGTAGAGGCGCGCCTCTAACTCGTCCAAAGTTACACCATTCTACGGTATATTTTTTTGGCCGCCCTGAGCTTCATTTCAGGTAACTGATAGACGACTATAGCCTTGTGAGGTCATTATAGATGTCTAAATATTTGTCAAGATATTTGTGTAGGTGAGTCTGGGATTTTTGACAATATAGCCTATGTTCTTATACGACGACCTTTATGGCTTATTTTTATCAAGATTGCGGCTGCTTTTATCATAATGTATGAGACCTATGAGTTGCTCAACAATAACTGATTATATACCTTAAAGGCCTACATTTCAGTGATTGCTGATAGTGTTTCCCAGGCGATTGCTCAACTATAACGATGACAAATGACCATGCCGAGTCTTGCCGTTTCTTCGTTAAAACTTAAATTAGATTGCGACAGTAAAATTGTGATAAGGTTAATTAGCTATATGTAGCCTATTTCTTTGTTGAGTGATGACTGTAAATAGAACTATAAACTGGGTTTATTTGTTTTCAACCGTCTGGTATGTTGTAGGTTCACACACCAACAACGCTAGCATACGTATAAAGCCTATGCATCTTCATTCGTCGTTTATATTACTTCAATTGTCGGTTAAAGGAGCAGTAATGAGTTGGAGAGCTTATTAGGTATCCCCACACCTGCATGAACAAGAGCTGGATGTGAAGCAAAGGCATCGCAAGTTGAATTTCGAAAATATTCGATCGATTTTCGATAATCCAATTTTGAAGTCGATTTTCGATCCGTCTTTGATTCACAAAAATAAAAAAAATTGACTCAGTTGATTTTATCAGTTGAAATTCTAAGAAAAAAATTAATGCTTTTTTCAGTGAAACAATATATAGGCTAATATAGTTTCAAGCCGTTTATTTCACTCAGAAAATTAACTTTTTCTCAGGCTTTCAAATAATTCCAACCGAAGTTTGAGCTTGATGAAACAAACTATGCCCTCTAGGCTCTAGCCAAGGGTTTATAGAGAGTTCGATTCCCGGAATGCGAAAACCTGTTATTGAATAAAATAATTAAATAAAGGCTTTTTCAGAAAGAAAAAAATCCTGCAAATTTAAAGTTGCATAATTATATTTTGGTTCGTTTTTTTCTATTGTTCAGGATTTTCAAATCACTGCTGGGAATAAAGGGTATCGAGCCGGGTGTATCTAAAATGTGCGAATTTTCACTGCCCGTAAAATGTTATTAGAATATATATATAATAATCACATATATCACATATATATGTGATTATTTAACTATTAAGATCGGGGGCTTTTAAAGACACCTTATGATTTATGAAGAGTCAGAAGAGATGTCCGTATTGCTGAAGCACATACTAGGTGCGTAATAACCAAATTGCTAAAAATATGAGATTATGTAAAGATCTGGGTTCCGTGCTCTTTCCGGCCGCCAGGCCGCCGCAAATTTTTTCATTATTATTAAACATACAGTTTCCTGAGTTAATAGAAATGTAACCTTTCGTTTCTATTAACTACCTTCGTTTCTATTAACTCAGGAATATTACTAGTAAAATTACAATGGAATTGTAGTTCCAATATCCCACCACCCACGTAAAGGGTGGGCCGGTGGGGTGCCCGCCTGAACGAATAATCGGTTGTTCACTTGTTCGCCGTCGGGCAATGAAGGGTGGGTCGTGGCAGTCACCCAGCCACCCATACAACATTAGCCAGTTCCAGTGGCTTTTTGCTCTGAAACCGACCTTCCGACGCCGCCGCTGCCGTCAACGTAGTCGCTGATCACTGTATTACGGTCCACCCAACTTAATTATGTGGAGGCAAAGTGGCATAGCGCTCTGATGTACACGAGGTTAGAGTCTCGTGATATAGCTATCTGACGAATCGAGTGTACGGCTTGTTGGCTTCGGAGCCGTGTTGTTGCTTCCACCGGAACTCGTGTTGGATATGGCGCCGCCGCCATAATGGCAGAAAAATACGCCAAGAAACTTGTGCCATCATCAGCCATTTAGAATGGGCTGGGTTATTTTCAAGTGAAAGAAAAGGATCAATGGCGGCAGCGGTAGGGACGATGACGAAGGCAACGGCGACGAATTTACCAAAGTGAACTTTGCTGGCTTTTCCCGTTAAAGAAACGAAACAGAAATGTTTCTGGTTATCGACAGCTTGCCAACTATTCGACCCGGCGCTTAGACTTTAAACTAACTAAGACTTAACTAACTTAGACTTTACTTGAAAAAAAGAGGATGAAAAGTAGGAAGAGGAAACGTTTCGCTATTCATATTTTCAGTTGTAGGATGGCTACCCAATAACTTGTAATTTGGTTGGAACGACCTATTGCATAGTCTAGCCAGATGCCGTAACGGATTCCTTGGGTGCTAGAGTTTGAAGGTTAGCTAGCTAAGCTACCTCCATCATGATAAATTGTATCTCCGGCTCTGGTATTTGGTTAAATTCAACAAGAAAAACCAAAGACAGATACGGGCATACGGCGAATAATCCATACGTTATAAAAAACCGATGAAAACTAAGTTTTGAAAGCACTCCTAATATTACCAAGAACGTACTTCAAAAAATCTAGTTTCTCATAGCGAGAGTAAGTCGACGCCTTCCATCTAACAAAAACCTAATAACTATAACGGACATAATATAAACTCTGTTTTCTCAGTCCTCTGAAAGGATTATTGATTGTATTTTAAATGACGCAATCTTTATAGTACGCAATCGTAGTTTGATACTCATTGATTTTAGGATAAGAGGAAAAACCTTGAAAAAATAGAACTGTGGTTCTTGTCGGTTCTTGTTTCCTTTGTAGGCTACGATAGTACGATATGAAATAGAAACAATACCAGTAGTGGAACTTTCATTACATGGGACCATGCAATTTTTTCCCTTCCACCGTAATGATTTAAAATGGAGTACATATACGAACAAAAAGAAATAACGCCCTTTAATAATGCCTGTAAAAGTGTAAATCGCTTGGCAGACCTACTTGGTTTCTTCTTCCCAGCAATGGGAATTATTAGGCATCTGTAGTGTAGTGGCTATTATCAATAATACCTACAAATAATATGTCCTGAATCGATACTAGGCAGTTGCATTCATTTTGCTCTAATGTTTTGGGAGTCTTGTTTTGGGAGAAATTCACTTTTATTGGCAGAAATTGTTTCCGAATTAAAACAAAATAGTTTACAAATATATCCATTACGAGAAGCAGTTATAATACAAAATACTGTTATGAGTTGCGGACTGTGCGAGAAATCCAATCGAGGTAGTTGTTGACGCGGGTGTAAAGGCCGGGTAGCCGAGGTCTGGCGCAGCCGATTCCTGCACTGACGACGCCAACCACTTGGTGACGTCCGTCTTTCTTGATGACCAGTGGACCGCCACTGTCGCCCTATTATACACGTTCAACAGGGCTTGATGTTAGATTTACGGTATTCAAATTACCATCAAGAGAATGAAAAAACTCGCGAGAATATTTACTTGACAGGAATCTTTGCCGCCGTTTTCAAGTCCGGCGCACATGGCCATGTCGACGATGACCAGCGATTTCTTGGCGTCTTTGTACCACTGTTGGCAGTCCGTGTTGGCCAAAATGGGCACGTCGACTTTTTGCAGCGTGTTGGATCTTCTACCACCTTAAAAGTTAAAGTCCATCATTAATCATTAATAATCAGTAAACCAAACTGTATAGCAATAAGAAATTATGATAAAGATCGTCGAATACCGTTTTTGACCTCGTCGGTCCAGCCCCAACCGGACACGGTCGCCAGCAGACCGGCGAATGAATCTTTATCTGGATTAGGAAGACAAGCCGGTTGGATACGGTCGCTCCATTGCACTTGTTGATCGAGATTGATGAGGGCGATGTCGTCGGCCAACTGACGAGACACGTACGACGGATACATGACGATCTGTTGCACTTTAAATATTTGGCCGGCCTTGTTGCTGTCCGTGTCCAGCAAGTTATGTTGTGCGACGCTTACTTGGATCTGCGCCGCTCTCCGACTGTAAGACAATTCCACAACATTATTCCACACGATAACCAATGATTCTAGTGCAGGAAATGAAGAATAGGCTAATCTACTTGAGAACGCAATGGGCGGCAGTCAGGACCCATTGTTTGCTAATTAAGGCGCCGCCGCAAAAGTGTTCAGCGCTGTCGCCACGCTTCAGTTTGAGCGATACCATCCTGAAACCCATCAAAGATGTCGTCGTTTTAACTTTCAAACATCAGCGTTATCCCAATATCCGAGCCATTATCGATTAATCTACGTATTTTAAGTATATAATTAGAATTCACCAGGGAAATTCCCCTTCGATGGCGTCGATTCCGTTGACGATTCTCCCGTTCCGGAATTTTGAGACGCCACAATCGACGTCTGCCACTATTATAAGAAGGAAGATGATATTAATAAAATTCAAGCGGACGGCAATTTACAAATTAATGAGATATGTCAAAATCCAAATACTGTTGACGAATGCCTCCAGCGGATTGATGATGTAGAAGAGTCCGATCACGAGAATCAGCTGCATCTTGCTAATATGTTAAGATTTCTTGCAAAGTTGCTACGGTACTAAGACAACAATGAGACTATTGCGATGCGTTTCAGTTCTATTGAAATGTTTGAATGTTTGTGTCTGGAACCAAACAAAGAATCTTTATATGGGGATTGGAAACTAGCGGGATTGGCTTGGTATAAGCGGGCGTCGGTCGGCGCCGTTCAGGAAGAGGAAGTTATTTCAGCCCTGCTGTCATTGCATCAGTACAATAAGGGGAGCAAGAATCACGGTTCCTTTTTTTTCAAGGATTTTGTCCATCTCCAAATCGATAAAGCTCAAAAGTGTGTCACCCCTGCCGTTATTATTGTTACGGTCGGACAAATTGTCAAGGACGCTGGTACCGCGTTCAATAACCACTTCATTTGTACTTCAAGTTCTGAGTTTCCGATTAATCAATTGAAAATACCACTCAATACCAATAAATCTCCTAAATATTGCCTATTAGCACAGACAGTCCGTCAAGAGATCAAACAAAGTCACAACATTAATTTCGTTTGTTACAATGCCAGTCTTCGTCTTCCTGCTAAAAACGCGCGGTAAAGTTGCTCAGTGACTTTGAAACAGAAATTTTGTTTCTTTAGTTATGTACACCTCGTCAAGTTAGCTTAACGACAAAGAAAAATGACACATGCAGTCAGATGGTAAAAAATAAAGAAAATATACTACGTCACTGCAAAATCAGTGTTTTATTAATTTTGATTTGGCATGAATGCTGAAACAAGCAAAGGATGATTTTACTTTTGCTGAAAACGAGGGGCCTCCACTGACTAAAAAATGAATGCAGAATCCAAAAAATCTCGAAGGGAGTTGCGACCCCCTCGGCTACAACATGGTACGTAAGTCGCTATTCTATGGCAATTTTCGGCGCCGTTCGGGAAGAGGAAGCTATTCTGGTGTATTAATCATACAAAGGAAGCAAGCGTGGTTCTTTTTTTCAAGGTTTTGTCCATCTACATCACATCATCAATAAAGTACCAAAGTGTGTCACCCCTACCGCTATTATTTTTACGCTCGTTTTTACTGTCGGACAAGGTGTCAAGGACGCTGGTACCGCGTCAACGCGCGACAATAACCAGTCTGTGTGTAGTACAAGTTCCGAAAAAATCGATTGCATTATTTTAAATACCAAAATGCCTAGCACAGGCAGTCCGTCTGCTTTCTATAAATTGAATGGCAGGATTTGCGCGTCATAGTAGTTTTGGCAAAGAACAACGCATAATACACAACGATGTATATAAATGTAGCAATAATAAAATCGAAAGATATTTGACAAATAAGAGAAAGACAGGCAACCTCAGTTAAGCAGCCATTGGGTGTTATATTGAGTGTCGGATTGAAACTAACGGGTGAGGGAATGTTGCCCTTACCCACGTTAACGTACAAACAAAGTAATCGAGCTTACGCTCGTCATTATTAGATGGCTTGGAGTTATTCACTTTCTGGACTTCTGAAGGTTTAGTCTTTACGTATTTAACTTCACCGACCCAAACATTCAATGAAGCGCCAGTGTATTCATGAAAGGCGATTGGTGTGGCAGTTTTGATTCTCTAATTCTCTTGACGCGATGGGCACTTGGGAACTAGAGGGCCCACCGTGAATCCGTGCACAATCTTATGGCGTGGATCATTGGATCAAGTACCGGCCCAGGGCGTAGCCTGACTTATGCAAGGTACGCGAACGGGGCTGTCCAAAGAGAAACCGCCGTCCCACCCTTTTTGTCTGTTCCGATTAAATCTAGCAACAGCTAATTAAGAGAAAAACATTGGCTTTATTCTCAAAATTAATATGATGCACCACTTGTTTCAACCTATTAATTATGACGTAGTAAAAAACATAATATAGACAAGAGTTTCAGAGAAAAACCACATTAACCACAACATGTCCATTTAATGAATTGACTTTATATCTTGAATTCTTGATTGCACATAAACGCAGAAACATAACAGTTTTTGAAGCTTTGTTATGAGTATTAGTCTAGGTTGATCGCCTAATCCGATTGAACCATAAGAGATTGTCTAATGGCATGCTTTTTGTGGCATTTACTCAACCAAACGCTGATGCGCTGGTCTAAAATAATGTCATTCGCTTCTGGGAATTTTCTTTTAACAGCTCCTATGAAGTAAAAAGTCACAGGTTTTATGACAAATGACAACCCTGAGTTATGTTAGTAAAACTATTATTAGCTAAACCTACTTTTGATTACGTCGCAAAAAAGTAGCTTTTCAAAACTCCGTAAAGGCGGTTTGCCTGGTAAAGAGAATTCAGATGCAAGATCGATAGATATCACACTGTCCAGAATAATTGACAACAATCCATTGGCCTCCATCTGTGCCGAGACTCCGTTTAATGTTAATATCTCGTAGCCAATCTTCAATCAAAGAAATTTGAATTCATCAGACTCCACTCCATGCCTTTTCTCAATCTTTTATTTTTCAATAATTTGATACTTACTAATCGAGAGGCATACAAGTTGTCTATTTTCAACTTTCTTTCAATCTCATTTAATGCCTTTAAAGTGGCCAGGGGAAATTCCGGCTCTTTTTTTCGTTTATTTCCATATGCGTCTTCATTACTTTCTTCGTCGCTTACATTCCATTGGTACATTTTAGCATCTCTTGATCCAGATGGTTTTACTTTGTGCACAGCTTTTGATAACTCCTTTGTCATCCTCAACATTTCCTTCATTCCATAGTATGTCTTCTGTACCATCCAGGTCATCTTCCTGGGAGACCTGTTGATAATAATGTCAATAAACATGTTGTGTTACAAAGCATAGTCAGAAAAACAGATTGTAGCCTCAGGTAGGCTAACACATACTCACATTGGCACAACATTAGCCCATGGGTATGACTCTAGTCCTTCTTCTTCAATGTACTCATCGAGCTCATCATCATCATCATCTACAGTAAGCACCTCAACATTAACTTTAGCAATGGCTTCAACAGTTTCAGATTTTGATTTCTTAAAATTACTGCCAACATTCTGCTCATTGGCTCGATGGGTGTCATCTTTCTTCTTCTTTCCAGCTAAAAGTTAGATTTTTTTACAAAAGTAATGTAATATTAAATAATGGAAGTCGAACTGTTACCATTAAAAGTATGGCTGGAAGAAGCTGAGAAGAGTGTCGTGTCTCTTTCGAGACCTTTAACTGGATCGCCAACATCCCTTGTCTGCCTCGAGCACGAAGGACGAACACTCTTTGAGTTTGCACTATAAACAAAAGGGTTCACAAAAACCAAAATCCGAAATTCAGCTGATCATTCCATTATAGCCATGACAGTAAACATTAAAAAAACAAAAACGGACCGGAACAACAACCCGTAATTAGGCTAAGTCAACAAAGAATCTAAAACTTAATAAATGATATAGTTTTCAAGCAATTTCAGTATGGATACGGTGCACCAAGAAATACTATAACTATGAAACCCAAATAACGGCATAAAATCTTAACTGTCAACTTTTAATTTCTTACCTATTTTCCAAGTCCATTCCACACGTTTATTAGTCGTTTACGGCTCACCGCTTCACCCGGACCTAGTGGTGGCGATTATCAAAATCGAGGTTCGATAATTCGGTTATATCGATTACGATGTTATTTATCGACATTTAGAAATAATCGAAGACGGTATTTTTCGATAGTCTGCAATTTAAACGTGTTTGCTGCGATTGGTATTGGTATTGGTATTGGTAAGAATAGGTACGTCCCTGCAGACGATAGCTACTGTGTTGCCATGTCTGTTAGTGCAGGGACATCTGGACTGAAAGTCCATTGGTACCGCCGACGTCGTCTGTCTGTTTGTGTGAGGCCTTTGTCAAATTAAAGGAGGGAAGGAATGCGGGATTTGGAGAGGAAGGACACCAGTTTGCTTCTAATATCCAGTTGTGTAGAACGATCCAAATCGTGATTAAGACCACGGATAGTTGCCAAGTCCCAGGTAAGTTTCTTGGAAGTAAAAAATTGTTTCAGAGTTGATCTTGGTTCAGAAAATTCTTTGCAATCTAGGAGAATATGTTGAACATCTTCGATGTCTTCACATCCAAAACGGCAGAGGGGGTCCTGGAAGGCATCCAATCTGTTGAGGAAAGCTCGAAGACGGTTGTGGCCTGTTCTAAGCTTGTGGAGAGAAGTGGACATATGACGATCTTTGTGGTGGTGCCAGTCTAGGATTCCCAATTTGGGACGGAGGGAGGAATACCCATTGCCATGAGTAGAGAGATAATTTAGAACAGTTTCAGTCCATTTCTCTTTATAGCTGGCAATTATTTCCATAGGTGAAGGAACATGATTAATGACATTATCAGCAGGAATGGTCAGACCTATTGCCCCGCACGGCGTGGTGGGTACCAAGGGCCGAATCTTGCTATTGCCCCGCACGGGGCGCTGCCAGAGCCGTGGTGGGTACCAAGGGCCGAATCTTGCTATTGCCCCGCACGGGGCGCTGCCAGAGCCGTGGTGGGTACCAAGGGCCGAATCCTGCTATTGCCCCGCACGCGGCGCCGCCTCACCGGCGTTGTAGCTGGTGCATGAGCATGTATATCACGTCTCACACGGTGTTGCTGAACCAACTCTAAAGACAGATACATCACTCGTTTTTCAGAAACGGTGTATGTGTCATTCTTGTCTGTGGCGGAGCAATATTTATCGTTATGGCAATTGTTTTCCAAACGAACTGTTAAATGGAAAGTACTACCGCCGCGCATTGCGGCATTGGGGCACTTCAATAAATGTACCGACACAAAACGAAAAACAGTAACCATGCAATACAGACGCCTGAGCGTCAACTTTATTTGGTTCTGAAAATCTCGAACATTTTAAGAGCGACTGAAGCAATAAAGCACTAAACAGAACATAAAAACTTTATATTACTAATGGTATTATTTAAAAAACGGCGTACCGCATAGCTAACAGAAGCCGATTTCAACATGCCCGAAAATTGGAAAAAACAAATTGATGCCTCGTTTAATATGACGGCATACGCGGACACTTCGGCATTAGTTTCAATAAAGCTATTACAAGTTCCGGCGTTCTTCAAAGACTTGGTATGGACTGGATGGTGGTATGGACTTGCGGTACCCATCAACAAAAACAAGGGGAATGTGCCGTAGCTCCCTTGAGAGTTGACCAGCACACTTCTTACGAAAAGTTGCGCTAACCATTAACAAGGTGGGAGGGGACTGTATTAAAAATCATTTCCAATAGAAGATGGGTACTTTGGTTTCAATTTTAGTTCGAACCTCACCTCAGAATGTCCGTTTTTCAGTCGCTCGTCCTAGGAAAGACATTTGATAGTTACGACGATGTTTTAGCAGTGATTCAACAAGTGAGTGATCAGGACAACATTTATCTGCGTCGTGATAAAACCCAAACCATCGAATCGTTCAACAACCGCAAAGACGTAAGTATTTGTGTATTAAGGCGCATTCACATAGGAGGGTTTTCGTCATATTAAAGCTTAACTTGGCGGTTCTTTTTGTATTATGTCGTGTATCATGTATGTGTTGAATGAAAACTTAATTCTGAGGCGATGCACGCTGGTTGCCTGAAGTTGTTAAGTTTTCATCCGACACCTTACGACATGATTCAAAAAGAACCGCCAAGTTAAGCTTTAATACGACGAAAACCCTCCTATGTGAATGCGCCTTTTGAGATGATGTCAATATAAGATACCTGTTAACGAAGCGTTTTGGGTTGTAGTGCAAGACCAAGTTGGACTTGAAATGGCAATTTTACCGTGTCCAGTATATCTGTCCGCATGCTGCTAAATACAAGCCTCGCCCGACCACTGGTGAGCGGCCTGATCAAAACATTATGGCCTGCGGGTGCCTTGCTGAAATCAATTTTCAGTTCAGACACCAAATCAATAAGTTTCAAATTACGAAATCCGTTTTGGAACACCAAGGTCATCCGATCTCCGCCGAGCATAAGAAGACCTACAGTACCCGTCAAAAGTGACGGAACTTTTTGAAAACGCCGTATGCGCGCAGCAAGATGAGACGGCCGGGAGCGGAAAATTCCCCCGAGAACAAGGCTAGAGGTAGAATTTTTTAGTAATTTATATGGGTAGTAATTATCAAATGCTATTTATTAAAAAATCGACGAGTTTGAACTAGTTTCCGCCGAAGCTCTATGGCACTTGCCACAATTGACGGAACTTTTGTTGCCGCCCGTGCATTCTTATGGGATTTTCGGAATGCTCCGTCCGTGCCCTGCGCCGTAATTTTAGTCGCTGAAAAACGCAATTTTACCCAAAAATACGCACGGCCACCCTTTATATCATAGTGTAAGGACGCTGGCGTCCGATAATTTTTAAGGGGAGTTTTCGATCACCGAAAAAATAAAAAAATCGTCGCCATTGTCATAGAGCTCTAAAAAAGGGAGAGAAAAACGCGGGTTGCCTACCCTTCCTCTTTTTTGTCATTAAGCCCTGCGTCAGCCCTCTAGCAGGGAAAATGACGAACTAGAGGGAAGGGGGGTTCTCTCCCTTTTTTTAGAGCTCTATGACAATGGCGACGATTTTTTTATTTTTTCGGTGATCGAAAACTCCCCTTAAAAATTATCGGACGCCAGCGTCCTTACACTATGATATAAAGGGTGGCCGTGCGTATTTTTGGGTAAAATTGCGTTTTTCAGCGACTAAAATTACGGCGCAGGGCACGGACGGAGCATTCCGAAAATCCCATAAGAATGCACGGGCGGCAACAAAAGTTCCGTCAATTGTGGCAAGTGCCATAGAGCTTCGGCGGAAACTAGTTCAAACTCGTCGATTTTTTTATAAATAGCATTTGATAGTTACTACCCACATAAATTACTAAAAAATTTTACCTCTAGCCTTGTTCTCGGGGGAATTTTCCGCTCCCGGCCGTCTCTTGCTGCGCGTATACGGCGTTTTCAAAAAGTTCCGTCACTTTTGACGGGTACTGTACACCAGGAAGAAGTAATTATATCGTCATATTGTGTGATTATCACTCTACTTAATCACCTAATGGTTTTTTAAAAATAGGAACATGTCTGCTGAAGCACTAGAATTTGCCAAAAACGCGATCTCTGTTGGCGCTCAACCCACCAGGCTGAGAGGATTACTATCGAAAAAGTTCGGCACGCATCTCATCAGTAAAGACATCATAAACCTGAAGCAAAGTTTGACAGGTAATGTAAACTCAATTAAAACAAGTTATTTTTAAAATTAGATTTACTGATATTTTGGATCAGGAAATGACGACAGCGAATGGCAGGATACGGTCGACGTTTTAGTCAAATTGGCTGAGGAGATATCTACAGAGGAAGGTGAATCCACAAACTGCGACGCTTCCAAAGACTGCAAATCGACCGAAGAGACATCAAAGGAGGCGGGAGCATCAAACAAACATGACGCTGCCAAAGAAGATGACACTCCCGTAACAAAAGAAGGGCGGCGTGCGAACGTTGTTCAGGTGGTTCACGGGGAAGATGGAGAGGTTGAGGGGATTTACTTCCAGACGGAGTCACAGAGAAAGCTGTATCCTGTTATTGGGACGGTCGTCATAATGGATGGCACGCATGGTACCAACAACTCTGGATTCACGTTATACCACCTCCTGAGTGAAGATAACAACGGTGAGAGCCAACCAATTGCGCAATACTTTACGAAGTTCGAAACGAAGGAATCTATCTCGGAATTTTTGCGCATTTTCTCTGAGGTAAAAAAATGAAATCCTTTTGAGATTATCACTAAAACTGAAATCTTACTTTTGTAATTTGGCTATTTCAGAACAACGACGTCAGCGTCACCAAGGTGACAATGTCCGACAAGGATTGCTCGGAGATTGCTGCCTTCAAAAAGTACTTCCCTGACGCCCATCACCTACTTTGCCATTTCCACGTACTTAAGGCAGTTAACGATCGCCTTAAGAAGCAAGTCGACGGGAAAGGCCTGAGTAAGGATGAGAAACACAAGATTAGAAAGCAATTCAGAAAAGCCATGTATGCAGATTCTGAGAAGGAATATGAAGCTGCCAAAAAGTTCCTTACAGGACTAGGTAATATAACAGTTAACATGGTATAATGAATATTCACCTAATTAAGTCTCAATAGGTGAGGGCGATGGCAGCCTTTCCAAGTATTTTCAGGAAAACTGGATTGCAATTGCCGAAAAATGGACACGTCTTGGCCGCCGTCACTTGCCCACGCTTGGAAACAATACCACAAACCGCCTTGAAAGGTATCTAGAATTTGGTGGCATATTAATGGGCTTTTACTAAAGAGTTTGAACACACAGGTTCCATCTTACAATCAAAACAATTTTTTCGAAGACCAAACGAATGAACCTAGTTATCGAGCTTCTGCTCGAAAACATTGGAGAAATCATGAATGAAAGGAGACTAAAGCAGCGAATTAGGGAGCTCCGCTTTCCAGCAACAAGACCAGACCCTCTTTTTGAGAAATTGGCCAGTAGTATTTCACCCCACGGTTGGATTAAGGTTTTGGGGGAAATTGAGCTCATGAAGAAGCTGAGAATTCCGTATGACTACATTCAAGATGAGGTAAATTTTCCGTGCAACTGCAATTTCACAAAACGATGAGTAATTAATAAAAAATACTTTCATTTTACAGGAGGTTTATACCATTAAATCCCGGAACTGGACTTATCGTCTTAAATTAGATTTGAAGAGCTGTACTTGCGAGTTTTTTTGCTCTTACGGACTCCCTTGTCGACACATAATCTCTTTTCACCAGAGGGAAAAGAAAGAACTTCCTACTGGATGCTGGTCGAGTCACTGGGATGACGGTTGTCCTGAGGTAAATGAATATTGTCTTAGTGTGCATTATAATAATGTCTAGGCGTTGTTACTAACTCTAATCGGTTCTTTCAGGATGGCGTATCAGCTGCAGAAAGCGTGGCCGCACCAACAGCGATTGCGAAGAAACCCAGAAAAAGGATGCCAGTTACTACTAGACAGCAG
The DNA here is from genome assembly GCA_022539655.2 of Ceriodaphnia dubia. NCBI lineage: Eukaryota > Metazoa > Arthropoda > Branchiopoda > Diplostraca > Daphniidae > Ceriodaphnia > Ceriodaphnia dubia. The sequence goes on from JAKUCG020000003.1 coordinate 1,718,791, forward strand.
TTCAACATGGCCTATACCTTATTTAAGAAAATGGCCGGCACGCTGAGTCAACTTGCTGCATCGGATTTCCAGGAGAAGTACAGTCTTCTTCTCGACATCCACGACCTAATGAAGAAGGACAAGCCAATTAGGTTGTTGGTTAGAGGTACGACCACACATTAGAGGACACATCATAACATAAATTCAATCCTAAATTAATGTACTTTACCATAGATGATATTCCTAACAAATCGGATGGTATGGGGTCCTCTAATGAGAAAGAGTTAGTCGCTGAGAATGTTGCTGAGAGTGTAGAGCTTCCTCTTGTGCCAGCCACTCATCAATGGCGTTCACTTCGCCTTTCTCGTGCCCTAAAAAAACGAGGACGCCCGAGAGGTGAAAAAAGTCATTTTAGTTCTTTCAACAAGAGAAAAAAGAACAAAAGTGATGTGCCAAGCAAACGCGGGAACAAAACTCGCAGTGCTCCAGCGAAAAGGCGTCGTGTAGATAATGTAACCACTATTTTGAGCTCGTACAACAAACGGTCTTATTAATCAAAAAAACAAAAATTTACCATTCATTAGTCAGAAGAAGACATCGGTTGGCTTGCGGCCGAACTGCTGCAAGAGGAAGAGGAGATGCAGAATATGGAGTTTGATTCACCTCCAGCGATCACCACGCAAACCGTTTATCCATCATCACCACATGCCGCAGATAAAGAAGAAAATGCGTTCAATGATATAACTCCGGCGACACCAGAACAACCTGTTGTTGATGATGCCGTCTGCTTGGACTCTACGGACATTAAAGTAGATTTTTCTTTTCAAATCGATTAGAGTACAATGGAAGTTAAAAAAATTTGTAATACCTATAACAGTCCATTCCGGATGATTCTCTCAACCGTCTATCGCCGCTGAAATCTGCTACATTAACTTTACCGGCGTCGCCTGAATCCCAACCGCTCGGCGGTAGCAAGACCAATTTAGAATCACCTAGTGGGATAATGGTAAACGTTAAAGAATGATTTTAACTGTTGGCAACTCATTAAGCGTATTTGAAACTCTATAGATCATGCCTGCTCCAGCCATTAAAACCCAATGGTGTATACGTGACCGAAGACTACAAGAGATGCTGTTCACCGATAATTTGGAAGAGCTTACAAAGAACAATCAACTTCGGTGTGGCTATATCAACACATTCCAACAAATCTTAAAAACACAGTTTCCCCAAATTGGTGGTTTGAAATGTTGCACAGTCGGAGGGACGCTTGAATTTTCTAAAGTTGAAGGAGACTTGTTGATGCAGATTGTTCACGACTCTAACCACTGGGTACTCGTAGTAAAGGGATTTTTTAAACCAGACCATATAATGGTCTACGACAGCTTGGCTCCACCGGTATGGAAAAGACCTCATACTTTAAGCTGCATGTCCAGTTTGCTTCAAACTTCAGAAAAACAAATGTCATACATAGTCAAAAGTTGTCAACAGCAAAACAACAGTTTTGACTGTGGAGTATTTGCTATTGCGTTTGCTACAAGCATCGCTCACGGAATAGATCCTAACACTTGTGTTTACGATCGACGAAGTCTACGAACGCATCTGGACTTCTGCATGAAACAGGGCAGATTCACGCCATTCCCGTCTAAAAGAGGCCGCCCTACCCGCTATAAGAATTCCAGTCAGATTGTTGAAGAAGCCGTCCAAGTGGAACCAGTATACTGCTTTTGCCGCCGAACTGAATACCGACTCCCTTCAAACGAGTGGGATATGATTAAATGTGATTTATGCGGGGAATGGTATCACAAAATGTGCCACCCGGAATACCCAATTGACACTGATGGTGTTTTTCATTGTGGCCACTGTACACCAAAATGACAGAAATCCCATTTTATCGCCCCTTTAATGTTTCAACTATTTACGTAATGTTCCACACTCAGGTTTTTGTGAAATCCATTTTGATGCTTTCTATTGTTCAATTCAATTTAGACTGCATTTATATTTTAATAAAAATTATTCTTACCTTTCAGTCATCTATATCCTTTCTTCATTTGAAGTAGGAAATCAGCGTCTTGTAGACTTGTTCTAGCTGAGCCAGTTTCTCCATCGTCAGACTTTCCTCATCATAATCTCGAATTTGTTCCTCGTTCTTCTTGAACAGTTCCATCGTCAGGCAATGGCGTAAACCGTGTCGTGGATCAGCTTCCTGGCCGTTTTTGCGGTAGTCGGGGTAGAGGAAGGCGGAGTCTTTGTAAGTTTTCAGCTCTTTGGGGGGGGGGGGGTCCAATCCGGCTATCATCAACCACAAATCGACCGCAGACGAACAAGTACTTAAATTGAGATCGTCGGCCGCGTTGACGACTAGCCCGTTCGTAGTGACCACCCGGAAGCCCTGCCTAGATGTTTTCGTATTCGAATAGCCGGGCACACTAGGGTAGAACATGTTGCATTCCAGCATCGTTCAGGAAAAATCCTGCACCAGTGGATTGGTGATGATCCAACTCCTCTGGGTCGCTCTAGGGGGCCGGTTCCCAGGATGACGAGACGTTGAGAGGTGTTTTAGAGACAGACGAGCATGCCGTAAATGAGCTGTTGGTTGTTTCCAGAGTTACACAAAATATTCTCCATCGAACTACTACACTATACAGAGAAAGGAGAAATTCAAAAGTTTATGGGACTGCTACGTTATAGACTCAGACTTACATCAGGGAGAGATAACCAGTTAGAGAGTAGAAGTTCCAAGCCGTTTGGTTGCCCTCCTTACTGCTGTAGAACAGATGTGTGTAAGTTAGAATTATGAATTATATAAATTTCTTTTTCTTTTCAAATTATTACCATGGAATCCAAAAGGCACAAATAAAAGTTGCTTCCAATAACTTGTTTTCTGCCTTTGTGGGAACACATTCCATAAACCTTATGTAAGGGGGTCCTACATTGAAAAGTACATAGACGTTACAATACTTAAGTGGATAGATGATACATTTTCGTGGAGAATATTCCCATGAACAACAACCATCCATAATTTAGGATCAACTTAAAAAGATACTTGCCTGTTCTGTAGTTTAGGAGAACGAAATCGAGAGTTAGGTATCACATGGCCGAACGCAAGAAGCAAAGAACGGCCGAACGCCGCCAACCACCGAACCACGCGAGGCAAACGTTACACACTTACACTCCACTTATCCGCATCGGCCAGGGAAAGTTTTGAAACTTGGTACCTCCCGCGGATCAGGCAGCGCCGCGTGCGGGGCAATAGCAGGATTCGGCCCTTGGTACCCACCACGGCTCTGGCAGCGCCCCGTGCGGGGCAATAGCAAGATTCGGCCCTTGGTACCCACCACGCCGTGCGGGGCAATAGACTTTACCAGCAGGGTCAGCAGCCACTTCAGTAGCCAGATGGTCAGCTTGCATATTGCCCGAGATACCCACATGACTGGGGATCCAGACTAAGTGAGTGCGAGTTCCAGCAGATTGAAGGCTAACCATAAGGTTCCAAGCATCGAGCACTAAGTTGTTGTGGATAAACAGGGGAGCAGCATTAATTGATTGAATGGCAGATTTTGAGTCTGTGAAGATGTAAAGGTCAGTGCTCCGGAACTCATCGTTGTAACATAGCTCTAAAGTTTTGACAATCCCCAGGATTTCTGCTGAGAGTATACTGGCCCCTTGTGAGATTCTCCAAGCTTTCTTCAGATTAAGAGATGGAATGAAGCAGGCACAACTAACGGAGGAGTTGGCAGGAGAAACTGAACCATCCGTGTAGGCTAATGTAGCAGAAACAGGTAGACTTTGCAGAAGATCATGAAAGACGGCTTGAGTGTGAGCGGGGTTGGATAAAGCATCGGATTTAGACACTGGCAGCCAGATGACCTCGTGCGGTAAGGATGTCCAAGGAGGAGGAGCTTTTATCTGGCTCTCATAAAGAGGAGGGACTCGGAACAGGCGAAAGTTCATTGACTTCAGTGTGTGCATCGTAGGAACAAGACAAGGTGTGCTTCGAGCCGGCCATTCAGGCGATTTATGGAATAGGTTAAAAGCAGCTTGATACATCGAGTTTTTGGGTTTAGAACTCAGATTTACAACGTATCTGGCCCTCAACCAGTCTGCCCTGAACCTGGTAGGTTCGATACCAAGTTCTGCGTAGAGCGTTGCAACGGGAGTAGACCGGAATGCGCTCAAGAGAAGACGGAGGAAACCGCGGGCAGCCACATCTATCCTCTCAATGTTCGTTTTGCTTGCAGTCCCATAGACAATCAAGCCATAGTCGATCTTGCTTCTCACCAACGTTTTAAATAGCAAGGTAAGAGTCTGAATGCTTGGGCCATATTTCTGTTGGGTTATTACACTGAATAAGTTTCTTTTCAGCAGGAGGCTATTAACGACGTCTTTGATGTGATCATTCCAGGACAATTTCCGGTCGAAGATCAAGCCCAAGAATTTTGCCTTGTCATCAGATGGAATGGGATGACCTAGTAAAAATAGAAGAGGATCCGTCGGCCGTAGGTGAGACCTTGAAAAGGTGATGACTTTTGATTTTTCAGCCGAGAAGAGGAGACCCCAGCGTTTACCCCATCTGCAAAGAGAGTCAAGGTACGATTGAAGCTGGGCTTCAGCAGCAGAGGCATCCTTACCAGTCCAGTATACTAAAATGTCATCTGCATAGGTGAGAGTAGTAATACCCTTACGAGGCCTTGGTAGATCACTCATCATTATGTTAAATAATAAGGGGCTCAGGACAGCGCCTTGTGGAACACCTTTAAAGATGTTGCGTTCACGGGACAGTTTGTCACCAACACGAATTCGGACCTTACGGCCCGTAAGAAATCCTTTGATCCATTTCAAAATGTTGCCAGAAATGCCCATCCTTGACATTTTGTACAGGATACCATCGGTACGCGTCATGTCAAACGCCTTAGTGACATCCAGAAGAACCGCATAGGTAGACTGTTTTTTAAGGAAACCAGATTTGATGTCATGTTCTAGCCGGACGAGGTGGTCTACTGTGCTCCTACCATTGCGAAAGCCAGCTTGGTTGTGTTGTAGGAGGTTTTTGGATTCCAGAAACCAGGTGAGTCGTTTCGTTAAGATTCGTTCCATCACTTTTCCTAGGCAAGATGTGAGGGAGATAGGACGGTACGATTTGATGTCATCTAGAGGTTTATTCGGTTTGGGTAAAGGGATCACTATTGCTTCTTTCCAGTCTTGAGGAACAACACCAGAGGATAAAAGTTCATTGAGCAAGTGGCGAAGATTGATCTTGTTTTCCGGCGATAAATTCTTGAGCATTTTGTTGTGAATGTTGTCGTTACCAGTTGCATTGCTTTTCAGATTTTGGAGAGCAGCATTCACCTCTGTAAGCGTTATATCGTTATTTAGTTGATTAAAGGAGTTCGAATTTATAGCCTCAGTGATGCTCTCAACAAGATGGGGATCCGATGGCACACGTGCTTCCTTACCCACGAAGGAGTCCAAAAATAATTTCGCCTTTTCTTGAGGATCAGTGATAGTTCGGCCATCGTTTACGATGCAGCTCTGACCAGTATTAGCGCCCATATAACGTCCCGTCATAGCTCCTACGAATGACCACATCCGTCTTTGTCCTTCTTGGGGATTCAGGGTATTTATGCAGTTAGTCCAGGAATTTCTTTTTGCTAACATGATAGTCCTCTTTTTTTCTGCTTCAGCGCGTTGCCACGCCGAGCGTTTTTCAGACGAGAAAATATCAGCTCGCCAGGTCGCCATGGCTCGGCGTGCCAGCGCCACTTGTTTCTTACATTCGATCGACCACCAGGGCTTAGTCGGTTCAGGTTTAGGGGCTGGAGTCGATTTCTTGAAGAATTTGGAACTCGCGGTAATCAGAGCATTGTAGAAAAGTTCGTATAGGTGATCAGCATTCCTGACACGAAGGAAGTCCGCGTTGCGTAGGATGCTGTGTATTTCGTTATTCCACTCGAGCCACTTATCTTCCGTGAATAACCAACGGGAGATACCAGCTTGCAGATCTTTAGGAACTAAGGCCAGATTAATGACAGTCGGGTAGTGGTCACTACCCAAATAAGGACCCAGCTTTACAGTAGAATCGAGGGAGACGGTTGGAGAGGTAAATGTAAGATCGATAGTGGCAGGTTTGCCAGAACCCGGGTTCACGTATGTTGGTAGGTCTCTAGGGGTAATTAGAGTAACTTCAGGGTTATCGAGTAGTGAAGAGTAAATGGCGGCACCGCTTTTATTGCTTCTTGGGCAGCTTTCCCAAAGGTCGTGGTGGCCATTAAAGTCCCCACCAACAATAAAGTTGTTGTTTCTGGTAACAAGTGAATCAAAATCTTCTTTAGAGCAGTCGCCTTTGGGGCAGTAAACAGAGATTACATCAATTGGGCCGTGAGAACTAGAAGTGATAGTGGCTCCAACTACTGTAGCAGGATAAGCCGGCGAGCATGCCGATTTATTAACACAAGACAGGGGAAAGGGACACAAATACAACAATTACATGAAATACAATACAAAATGGTACACTCAAACGCGAGGGAGCCAGACGCGGCTACCCTCTTGACCACCATGCGCCTCACCGCGCACGTAAACGAGTGACAATGGGACAGAGGAGAAGGGGGCGCACGTCACCTCGTGCCATCTATCGGAGGGATAGGATGGGTGCCATAGCGGCCGGGGTGCCACGCCGCTACATTCGGCCTTTCCTGGCTCGCTATTTTTAAAGGGGATGGGTACAAATGCACGATAAAATCAGAAATACTTTAAAAATGGCGAAATCTTATCAAATTAGAATGTCAGGATCAAAACAGCACAACATCCAACTAAATGCAATAACACCACAATTTGCATAAACACATTGGGGTTACTTCAATGGATTCCAATTCCGATGACACCAATCAGCCAGCAATCAATTATTGCCGAACACTCACGCCACGTTTGCTCCACGTGAGTTAAGGGGGGAGGGGCAAGGCAGCAGCTTACATCAGCAGAAACCGGAACTTAGGACGAATGACCAACTCGATCGGCTGCTCAGGTTGTTCTTCAGGCCACGATCAGTCAAAATCAGCAACTTCCGGTCGTAAATCTCTCGGGATGGCCATGATTTAAGCAGATCCAGTCCAGCTACCGATCGGGAAGCTCCGTCGCCACGAACAGGTGAATGCCTTCCGGCGATCTCGTGGTTCATGCAGGGCGGCTCGTGAGACGAGCCATTCAAAGGCCCATCGCATCCCACTTCTGACACCAACTGTAGCAGGATAAGCCGGCGAGCATGCCGATTTATTAACACAAGACAGGGGAAAGGGACACAAATACAACAATTACATGAAATACAATACAAAATGGTACACTCAAACGCGAGGGAGCCAGACGCGGCTACCCTCTTGACCACCATGCGCCTCACCGCGCACGTAAACGAGTGACAATGGGACAGAGGAGAAGGGGGCGCACGTCACCTCGTGCCATCTATCGGAGGGATAGGATGGGTGCCATAGCGGCCGGGGTGCCACGCCGCTACACTACTTCGAAGGAGGCCGATGTATCAACGGAAAGGGGGGTAAAATGAATAGATGAATGAATCAAAATGGCCACGCCTCCTCCTGGCCGACCGTGGCGGTTTCTTCTTCTGAATAATATTGTAAGAACGAAACTTAACTTTGCAGAATGTATTCCAGAATGTTTCAGATAGCAGGACAACGGAGGGTTTGCTCAAACTTAAAAAATTTCTGAACTCTTCTAAACGGGACTTGGTTAAACCTCTCGCGTTCCATTGAATGATGGTAAACTTATCCATGGTTCTTGTGATGAACGGCCCGGTTTCTTTCAGGAGAAGTCTTCGGTGGAGAGCTGTTGCCACCATTCTTCTTCTTCTTCTTTCTGTTAGGGCTTGGGGGTAAGCGAGCATCGTCAGACTCATCGAAGCTATCCGAAGGAGCGGGCGGCAATTCTTCTATCTCAGCGGTGCGTTTCGAGCTGTGCCCCGAGTTCGAGGGAAGGCCTTTGATGGCCGAGAGGAGTTCTTCGAACTTCCGGTCCAGCTTCTTGTCAAATCCGTCAAATCGTTTATCAACAGTACTGAATTTAGCTTTCAGGGATGTCACATCTTCGACAACGTTCTTGATCGTGGTATTGCGTAGTTCATCCAGGTTTTCCTGCATTTTGCTGATGGTCAATTTCAAAGCTCGGATTTCCAGGCGATCCTCGGTCGATGATGGAAGTTGTGGTTCTTTAGATTCTTCCGGAGGGAAGCGCCCGGCCACTGAGCTGTAAGATTTCTCGTGTTGAGCTCTGGCGTCCTTAATGGAGATGTCAGACTGGACAGCAAGCTTGATGATCGATTGCATCTTCGAGTAAGATGGACAATTTTTGGAATCTGAGGGATGACCGGAACATCCGCACTTGACACAAAAAACTTCACAAGCGATCGTATCGTCGTGGGCTTTTCCACATTTGCCACAGTGCTGATGAGGGCTGGAGCAGTGTCGGGCAGTATGACCCAGTCTCCAACAACGGGTGCATCGAAAGGGCGATGGTACAAATATTTTGACAGGGAAGATTATCGCTGCAAGGTGGACCGAGGCAGGGATTTCTTTCTGAAAAGTTAGACAGACTGTATCGGTGTCTGTTGGGCTACCGTCGATCATTTTTTGGAAGCGAACCGCCTCTGAAACGCCTTGAGACGCCAGTTCTTCTTTGATGACATCGATGGATTCAGTTACAGGCACGTAAATGATTCCCTTCTTACCATCCAAAGACCTTGGTAAGGCCGTCTGAACCTGTCGACCAGCAGTTGAAGTAATCTTGAGCAGGTTTTCTTGTTGGTCGGAATCAGTGGGGAAAATAAACAAATCACCGCCTCGTGCTAGAGTGGACGACTTTGGTTTACCCGCTTGCTCTTCAATGCTCTAAGCTATTGCTTTCATTTCTGTCAGGCTCATTAGCTTGAAATTGGGCTTTGCATCCGCTATTTTAAAGATAACAGGAGGAAGGCCCATCGAACGGGACGTCGAAGGTTCCATCTCGCTTGTGTGGCTGTTGCGTGCGTCGTTATAAAAGCGATGTTGCATAACCCAATGATTCACTTCCATAGGCATGGAAGGTACGGCGGTACAGCGCACCGGAAGAGGTTGCCGAACCCCAGCGCGGCAGGGGCAGGGCGATAAAGTCGCGCAGAAACGGGGGACGGGTTCAAAAACAGAACAAAACGAGAAAAAATTTTCTTACGATTATCGTTTCACTGAACAAAAACGGCTTAGAGGGAAGAGCACCAAAAAACACAACCTTTTGCCTCGAATGCACAAAAGCGACTCGTGTTTGCTGCGATGTTGGCCTTTTTGTTACCCCTACCAACGTAAACTTTGAGAAAATCTTACCTAACCCCCTAAACGGTGTTAACATTGTCAAGTGGAAAGTCAAAATGGGCTTATTATTCAGTTCGACACCGGTTCTGCCGTTCAGAAACTTTGTATCTTCATCTCAATTCTCTGTGAGTACTCAAGATACATATTAACTATGAATTGTATCTATTATTTATTCCATGTTATGTGAGCTCATGTTTGATATTTGTCTAGGTCTTTCTTAAAACCATCATCATGGGTAGACGGTCCACTAGTGTGGTGTGGGACTATTTCAGGAAGGAAAACATTGGTGGTGTGCGAAATGCTTGTTGCATTCTCTGTCAGCCCCCCAAGATAATGAAGTTTAAAGGGAACACGACAAACCTCTTGTCACATCTGGCCAACCACCACAAGGAAGTTTACGATGCCAGTGTGAAGGACAAGATTCAAGCAAGCAAGAAAGGAGGAAACAAAAACACAAGTGGACAGCCTGGGTTGATGGATGTCGAAGAAGACACCAGGGATAGTCTCATTGAAGGTATGTGCCATTTAAATTTGAGTCGTGGAAATTTGCTATTAAACATGCTTTTTGTATTGAAGGTGCTGTTGTTCAAGACGCAGCCAACTGTTCGAATTCTTTGGCTCTCTCAATGTTTGGTGCATCTAGCTTGACTGGTATGTTGCAGATCGTTTTACCTTATTGATTTCTTGTTAAGTATATGACTAATAGTTATGTTTCATTTTTAGAAAAGACAAGTAATGTTGAGCCCTATCCAATTCATGGTGCCCAGAATAAATTATTCTGGAATGCACTTATCTCATTTATTGTGAGGGGCATGCATGCCTTGTCTATAGTGGACGAAGAGGCTTTTGTCGAATTCGTTAAGTTCTTCGATCCTCGATTGACCATACCATCTAGAAGTACAATAACTCACAATTTGCTCCCTGAGCTATATCAGAAAGCAAGAGGCAAATTGATGGATGATTTGAGCATAATTGATTACGTTGCCCTAACGACCGACTGCTGGACGTCGCGGTGTAACGACAGTTATATCACGATCACGGTACATTACATTAGGTAATGTCTAGAAATCGAGTATATAACATAAGCGGAAGAATTAACTTTCTTTTTTTCCTTTTTTACTTAGTCAAAAATTTCGAATGATTTCGCGAGTGCTGGTTACCCAGTATCTGGATGAAAGCCACACAAGCAATTATTTGAAAGACACAATTTTGAACATCGTGTCGGACTGGAATCTACAAGGCAAGGTTGTGGCGGTAGTTTCGGACAACGCAGCAAACATTGTGAAGGCAATTGGGCAAGATGGCTGCAAATTCAAACACATTCCCTGTTTTGCTCACACATTGAGCCTTGTCGTAAAAGGTGCGCTGGATCAAGCAAGTGAGCTGGCTGTCACCATCACTAGTTGTCGCAACATCGTTACTTTTCTTCATTCCAGCCATATAGCAACTGCTCGACTTAATCGACTTCGTGCAAATTTCGCACTTACGAAACCTCAACAGGACGTTGCGACACGCTGGAACTCCACCCTGATAATGTTGAGAAGCCTGATGGAAATGAAGGAAGATGTGATGGATGTGTTAAGAATTTGTGAAAGGAGAGATTTGGAAATCCAGGAATACGAGTGGGAGACGGTGGCTGGGATGATTGAAGTTCTTACACCGTTTGAAGAAGTTACAACTGAATTAAGCTCCCAATTCTATCCATCTTTGTCGAAGTTAATCCCGGTTATTAAAATTCTAATGACCAGACTGGCAGCAATTGTTTCCGTCGAGTACAACCCTTGGATTCTGAATTTGTTAAACGGCCTTAAGAGGGCGATGGCGGAACGGTTTATTCAAGTTGATGTTGACATTGCTGCACTCATAACAAGTTTTTTAGATCCACGGTAACGAATGTATTCTGTAACAAAGATTTTAATGGTATTAACTTCAGCTTTTAAACATTATAGATTCAAGACAAATTATATGTCGAATTCACACGGCCGCGGATCTCAACTGGTTGAACAATTAGTTGTAGATGAGCTACGTCTTCACCGTGCCAAACGACATGAAAAGGAGTCGGAAGTATCATCACCGTCTGTGGCACCGTCTACGCCATCACCTGATCCAACTCATCGTCGTACCTCAATGGTTAGTCAGGCTCATGATGAACTTATTGCTGCAAGAAATTCGGCAAGAGCTGGTGGGACAAATCGAATTGTCAACAACATTGTCACGCTTGAAGAATATTTGGATCTTCCCCTTCAGCAATGGGGGGATGATCCCTTAAAATGGTGGAGGCATAGGAAAGCGGAAGGATCACTGGTACCTCTTGTAGAAATAGTTAAAAAATATTTTTGCATCCCCGCTACATCTGTTCCCAGTGAACAATTATTTTCCTGTGCCGGAAACTTAATCAGCGAGAAGAGAAGTAGGTTGCAGAAGGAAAATGTTGACATGTTACTGTTCCTCTTTAAAAATATCTAACTTCTCCATTATATTGATTTTAGCCAAATTGTGGCTGTTATATTTCACTTTTGATGTTTGTCATTGATATTTCTTTACTTTTTCATTTTACTTTTATATTTTTCACTGGTATTTTTTTTATTTTTTCATTTTACTTCCAATTTTTGGTATAAATTCGAATACATCCGCATTTGACAGCCCTAATTCCTTCTTGTAAGTTGCTTTTTACACACTTATAAAATTCTCCAATAGATGGCGCTTTATCGAAATCGGTTGATTGCAATAATTCGGTATTATGCGATAGATATATCGCGATATCAATAATTGGAATTTTTTCGATTATCGCCACCACTACCCGGACCCAAGTGAGTGAAGTGAGTAAGTGACTAGACGCAACGCAACGTAGACGTGCAAAACTGCTGGGTGGCCGCTGGGACTGCTGGCGCTGGCTCCCAAGTCCCTTTTTCCGGCCAATTTCAGTTGGGGCAGTATACAGCACCCCAAGTGGCCGGTATCTTTTCAGCCAATCAGATTGAAAACAGATGTCGATGGCCGTCATCGGAATCCGGTACAACGGCACGGTATGCCGGTATGGCCGTATGGGTAGGGTACCGATGTGCCGCACAACGTTTAGTCGTTTACGGCGTCGGCCGATGCTAGGGAGACTAGGGACTCTGGTTCTGGATGAACTGTCTTCGAATCGAAGTTCAAACCAGTTACAGACAGTACTTCACTGCAATTAAACTAGAACTGAACTTTTCTCCCGCTCACCAATTTATTTTCAGTAAGGTAATCAATTATAGACTAAGAAATGAGGTACAAACTAAACTTAATTCACTTTTATATATTTCGCTCAGTTCGAAATTGTTGTTTTCAAGGAATAAACAAGAAACAACATGGCAGATTGTAAGGCTTTCCAACAGTATTTGAAAACAGTACCGGCTTTGGGACGTAATTTCCAATTGGGTGACTTCTACAATTACTCAACTGACCAAATTGCGAAAAGTAACTAGCTTAAGATCTACTAGCATTTCACCTCTACTTTTATTTACTTAAATGTATGTTTTTCTGTTGGCTGAATCTCTGGTCTGAATAGAGGGCAATTTAATTTAGATTCCCCAAAGTTTATAGAATTGACTAGACTTTTCCAGCCAGGAAATTTTTTCTATCTCCTAGTGACTAGATTTCTAACTTTGTAGTGATATTTGTAATTTGTTTAGTCAGTTATTTTCAAAGTTTATTTGTTTTAAAATTACAGAGAATTTGTTTTTATTGGAACCTTCTGTATTGGCATCGGCCACTGGAACAGACAACACAAATCAATTCAGGAAAACTCGAAGTAATGACGGTGAATTCGCGAATGATAGCAATAAGACGCAGTCAATGGGTCTCGACAACCATACGTTGGCCAGTGTTGTGGCCGGACTCATCCATGGGAATCAGGGCGCTAGCAACTTTCTCAACGACATCCCAGACCCAGCAGAGACCACCCTGACGCTCAGTTGGACCTTAAAATCGAAAGAAAAGTTTATCGATTTGAAATTTCTCATGGACCATGCTAGTATTCCTACTCCTACTAATGAAGCAGGAGCAAAGTCGGACGCCACACATATTGTTGTTAGAGTCACCTATGGAGCCGAAATTCATTGCGTCCTAGCACAAAACATCGGTGGCAGAGAGAACGACGAAGAGACCCGACAGAGAGCACATGAAAATTTATCAAATATGGCGACAAAATTGGAAGATGCCTTGAGCGAAAATCAAGATTTGGCCAAATTCAAGCTAGGACTTAGCAAGGAGGAGAAGCACCAATCAACTCGATTGAAATGCCGTCTCTACGCGGATTTTCAGACTCAACCTGTCCGTGAGTGCAATATCTTCGACGCTTACAACGAAATTGACAGGCTTTTCAAGCATGTTCTAAGAACGAAAGATCAAAGCAAAACTGTCCCGGTCGCCTTTCAGCTTTGCCCCCTGAAAGTTCTCTTTGATCCAATGCCAAAATTCTTTTTATACCAATTTCACAATTATCGCGAGGTCAAATTCAAGTATGTGAATCCCTTTTGTCGCATTTCGGCTGACTTGAAACGAGCCATAATAAGAGCAGAGAAGATGTTTAAAGCCCTTCCTAAGAGAGATAAAGACAATGGCTCATCCAGTGTGCGCGAGTTCATCAACACTATTTCTAACCGACAAGAACATTTGCAATCACTTTTAAAGAAGTCGATCGTGTTGGCCCGAGATTTCTGGAATGAGAGCAACGATCTCAAAGATATTGCAGAAAAAGCTGAGAAACACTTACTCTTCAAACTTACTCAACTGGAACTTTGGCTAGACATGAAGTTGGCTGAGTTTAACATGATGGACTCGATAGTCAACGAAGTGTCAGGGAAGGAGATCACCATCTTGACTGATCAGAACAAATTAGAGAGTCAACTTAATGAAATCGATTCTACTCGAAAATACTCACTTGTTCTTCATGTTCCGCCCCTGGATGAGTGGACCAAGACAGTGATCTCAGAAATGAAGCAGTACAACAAACTCGATGGCCCATGGCGGATTGACTACGGACAACCCTGGCACACGATTCCGTCTAAGAGAAAGTGTGTGCTGGACATCGTTCGCGAGCTGGCCAACCACGTGGGAAAGAATCAACAAATGTCGAACCAAATACAGTGGATCGTCACTTTCAGCGAAAGCAGTCAAACACTTAAATGCAAATATTCTATTTACGAAGCCGCAAGCCTTGTCAAGAGGAACCTTGATCAGCTACCCGACCCACCCACTGGATTGCAGGTTCATTATCCAATCACCAACGTGGCCAAGAAAGCGAAAAAGGATTCGTCGTCCATGGTTCTTGAGTGGGATTACCAAGACCTATGCTACCCTTATCACTTTTTGATCGAGTACCGACCGAAAGATAGTTCAGACCCTTGGATTCAACGAAGAAGAACCGGGCCGAATGAAACTCAGCTGGCCATTAGTTTTTCGACTGGAACTTCACTTGAAATTCGAGTAGCGGCGGAAACGTGCATCGGCCGCAGTGACTTTAGCGACGTCATCGACACGGACGATGTAGCAGAAAAAGTTGATGAAGCCGAAAACATTTTCAATCACTGCCCCAAAGAGAATGATCAAGTGGTTTTACGACCTCCATCTGACGTGAAGGTGACATCAGTCAGGCAAGACGCGGCCAAATTCGAATGGACGCCATCACCAGAGGACCACTGCTGCCTTTGTTATCGTCTTAGCTGGTGGAAGAAGACAGAAAATCCTTCGTCAGCTCAGGAGCAGGAGATTGGATACAATTTGACCAGCTTTTCATGTTGTGATCTTGAACCGGAAACAACGTACATGTTCAACATAGCAACCATCACTGTAGGTTGTTCTAGGATGGACCCTCCTCTTGGTGAAACCATTGAATTTACGACCACGAAATCCGTTCGATTTGCCGAAACTTTGGTGGACCGATGTCGTAAAGTTGGTAACGAAAGCGGTTTGGATCTGTACGCTATTCCACTCATCCAAACTACCGGACAACTAAAAACGGCCGAACGTTTCGTGTTCGACGCAAACGGCGAAAGTAACCGACAGCTCAACGGCTGTCCTCGTACGATTCTGTTGGTTGGCGCCTCTGATTCAGGAAAAACGTCGCTGATCAATTCTTTCATCAATTACACCTTTGGCGTCAACTTGGAGGATCCGTTCCGTTTCCAGCTGATCGACCCAACTCAAGAAGGTGTTCAGAAGAAAGTCACAATTTACGACATCCATCACTCCAAGGAATTCCGCATTTCCGACTCCTTGAAGATCATTGACACTCCAAGCTACAACGAAGATCCTGTGGAGAATCAAGAAATTAGCAAGATCATCAGCAACTTCTTTGATGAAAAGATTGGCGTCCAAGAGGTGGATATGGTTTGCTTCGTCATGGATTCCTCAGCTCCGCATCTGTCGTCCTTACAAATCTATATTTTCTGTTCGCTGTTGACCATCTTCGGCAACGATCTCAAACAGAACATCACCTTCCTAATGACGTCCGCCGACAGAGAAGATTCGTCCTTGAGGAGCTCCATCGTCGAGTTCGGTCTTGTGACTTATGGACCTTCCGTTCGTGATCTTCAGCGTTGTTACAAGGTCAACAATTCAGTCTACTTCCGTCCTGACCAAGGATTCGACAGTGTCGTTACGGCGGACAGTGGTGCATGGATGGACGACTTTGATCTTTTTTTCACGTCACTCAAACGGATAACAACAAAATCTGTATCGTTGTCTAAACAGTTAGAGGACGAGAAGAGTCGCCTGAATGCATCCATTTTCGAAATACAAGAACGCCTGAAGACAGAACTTGCAAAATTCGAGCAGTTGTGTCAGATGCATAAAAATATCTATTACAGAGAGAACGAGGAATTTGCACAAGTTGTGGCGAAGAAAGTGACGTTGCTGTTCGGCGAACATGTGACAAACTGCAACGAGTGTGAAATCACCTGTCACTCTGTTTGCGGCATCGAAGACGGGAAAGTAAACTGCGACGTGATGGATCGATCCATGCCGGAGGAAAGTCGTCGCTGCTTGGTCTGCCCTGGACATTGCTTATGGTCGTCGCATTCCAGTGATCCGTACCGGTGGTGTTACGTGAACGAGACCACTACACTTGACGCCCTTCGAAAGGAGGGCGAGGTTTCCGGGGAGAAAACGAAGATCGATTTGATGGTACTTATTGTGGGAACTCAGGCGAAGAAGTTGGAAATTGTGGATGTGATCGAAAGTGTCGCTAACTTAATCCAACAGCTGAGCGTAACAGCAAAACGTCTGGGCCAGAAATCGACTGGTGTAGCCGAAAAAAGCCTCGACATTATCGTCAAATGCCTCAGCTCGTTCCTCCTGTACGAGAACAAAGAACCGCAACCTGGCTACGAGGAGAGGATCAAGAGGTTGCATCGTCTTCGCTTGAAGATACACCAACTTACTAATGATGACCGATTCAGAAGTTTTATTATGTTTACCAGGGAAGAATTTGAAAGGATGTCATCATTGTCATCTGGTGTGCTAGAATCGGAAGTCGAAGAAATCTATTCGAGGAGTACTGAATTTGTGAATTCGGAGAGTAGTGAAGACATGGAAGGTGAAGAAATGAATTCGGAGAGTAGTGAAGAAGAAAGAAATTCGGAGAGTAGTGAAGAAATAGAAGGTGAAGAAATGAATTCGGAGAGTAGTGAAGAAATGGAGGATGAAGACGAAGAAAGTTTCGAATACAACCCATTTGCCGATGCTTTATATCCTCTAATTAACGAATCAGATTGAGCCTACTTTGTCAACAAAAATATTATTATCCGTCATTTTATTGATTTGCAGTTATTTGTGTATGTTCCCACTACTCAGCATCCAATACAGAAACAGTTGCCTTTGAAAGATGCTTAGTTTCACTCTAGAATGTTTTCTCGACCCTAGGTGATTTCCAAGTTTTGCTTCCGGGCTTATTAGAAGTTTTTTTAGTTTTCGGCTTCCGTTGGATTGACTATAGGTCAGAAACCGCGGATAGAATTTCTACCAAACAGATTGAATCGCTGGTTTTTTCCCAAAAGTTATTGCGTCAATAATATCACGAACATTTATGACCTGAAAGTTATGTAATTTACCGGAAATAATTATGGAATGGAAAATCGGACAGTATGAAATTCAAAGTGTATTAAAAAGCTTTAACACTAGACGACTTAAAAGTCATATCTTGAGAGTTTGAACAAATGCTAAAATAGTACCGTACTTCAATTTAAAAAAAAGGAATTCAATAGAGATGACACTGAAAAGCAACGAAGCAAAAATTTCTTCAGCGCGCCATGTTAAGTTTAAATCACAGAAAATAATTTGATACATCTTAGTTCTTGTTTTCTGGATAAGTTGGAAACAACATTTTAAAGCAAGTAATTGTAGAAAGATGAATACAATGACAGTACTTCACATATTTCCTTGCAAATCCGCTAGCGTTACTAAGCGCGTCATGTTTCCGGGTAAGTTGCTCTCTTGAACGCGGCGTTTCATCAAATTGAGGTAGTCGGTTCGACAAGGTTTGTCCGCTCCGACAGCCGCTGACTCGATGAGGGAACGGACTTTGGATTCCATTTGACTCAGCAGACTTGACACTTTGTCTTTCGCCTTGACCAGCTCCTTCTTCAATTCCTCTTTTGATGTTATCCTCACTTCGGACCGCACCGTTTTCCGATTCCACTCGAAAGGTTGGTAGGCGTGTTCTGCAATCGGACAACGACAGAGTTGACGAACGCACAGCTTTCTCTTGCGACCTCTCTTCACTTGACTGGCTTTCTTGCAAGTGACTCTACAGCGGGGACAGTTGAAAGCAACTAGTCCCTCACCGCACTTGACCAAAGAGTGACGCATCACCGTTTTTTCAAAGATGCAGTCGTTGCTGAAATTCTGCAGGAGATTGTTTAATTGTTCAATATTGACGAGCCATACTTCAAGCTCGGGTTCAGCTACATTTAGGGACAGTTCCAATAGTTGTTGGCTGGAATGGGTCTCGTGCTGGACAACACTGCGACGGCTGGGACCTAGTTTTTGAACTTCCTTCTCTAAACTGCTGATGGACGTAATCCTTCCTTCCTCTTGAATCCGCATGCTTTGAGAGCGAGTTGTGATTGGACTGCGAGGACCCATTTGGCATTTGGCTTTCTTTCTCAATGGCTCTTGAGGTGCTGCTATTCCGTTATTTGAAACAGACGACGAAGTAGAAGCGGCAATGAGACGATTTGCACCAACTGGATTTCCATCTTCGTGGCGTTTCAATGGAGGATGAGGATCCATGACTGGGACTGAGGGAATTTGCTGACTCTTAATAACCGACGGACTCAACTGGATACCTGATAGAATGTTCACTTCTAAATGTGGAAACAGATTGCAATGCTGTACGTAGATCTTACCTTGCTGGCCTTGACCAAAACTGCTATCTTCCAATTCCTTTTCACACTTTTTGGCTTCCATCGTCGAAGGACCCGAGTAGACAATTTCAATGTCGTTGCTTTCACTTGACGTGGAAGGCGATATGGAAAGATCCATCTGGGTTGAGCAAACGACGTCTTTTAATGTGGATTCGTTTTGGTGTTTCAGCTGAGGATTTCCAGACGGGCCAGCCACTTGGTTTGTTGGCGGAATCAATGTCGGAGGTAGATTAACAACAGATGGAACCACAAGCTTAGGTTTTTGTTGTTGTTCATTTTCATTCAGTTGGGCTTTGTTTTTCCGGTGAAATTTAACAATCTGGATCTCGCCGTCACCAAATGGTGAGATGACCGGTACCAGTGCTATTCGATATTGAATTTTGTGCCGTATGTAACGTGAAGGTGCTTCCTGAACGAATGCATTTAAATCCATTTGAAAAATTCCAAGGCGTTCCGGTCCTGCAGAGATAATCGGGAAAACAGGCCATCTGACATCCGTCAGCATCTGTCCAATCATTTTCTGCATGTCGCCAATCAACTGATCTTCCTCGTAGCCGACTTTAAGAATGAAAACTTTGGCGCTTCTCTTCGCTTTTGTCTTTTCCATGGCCTGAAATTCCGCCAGACTGCGCTCGACAAACATGCTATTCCTGATATCTTTGAAAATCGAATACAATTTGTCAATTTCCTCGAGCCGACGTCCCAGCCATTTCATCATATTGACCAATAAATCGTAGATACGTTGCTGATCTTTCAATATGGCTTCGGATGCGGTCGAACTCGCCATGTGAAAGGCGCTGAACTCTTGAAGTCGATTCTGTAACGGATCCAGCAGGTTACCAAAGTATTGGAAAAAGGCTGACTTCAAGATAGGAAATTTCGTCAGACCGGGATGGTTCGACAGACGGAGATTCTCGTCGCGAATGCATTGCCAAATTTGTCTTGTCTTGACAATATTATCCTTAATCTTTTCCGACTGAAGACGATAGGTGAAATTGACAGGGAATCCAGGTATTTCACGCAATGTGATGCTGATAGGTTTCCAACTGGGCTGGTTGCTAGTTCTTCCATGTCTGGTAATTTCACAGAGCGATTTGAAAAATTTTCCAACCGATGTCTTCAACCCGTGCCGAGGAAAGTAACTACTGTAGACATTGCAAGAAATGGTGTTCAATACCGTCGGCGGCGATTCAGTAATATTAAAATTCTTCCTGATGGCTTCATCGATGTACGTTTTTATTGTTTGAGTGGCGTCGTTTTCGGATTTTTTTGAAATATTAAGACGTGTGGAGCAGATAAACTCGGCACCGTAAACGACCTGCTCGACCAAATGCGTCGGTTGTCTGACGACACTTGCATTATAATCGTATACTTTTCTTTGGAAATATTCCTCTTTGAGGGTCTCGGTCCTTTGGGTGACTCGGAAGAAAATATCTGAAACTCGGATATTGCTATCAATTACTTTCGGAACTGATGCCAGGTAATCAGCGAACCAAAACTGGTTGAGATTCAAAGAACTTCTTTGAATGCTGTCGTTCAGATGGGAATTGATACCGACAATCCATAGTCTGAGTTCATCGTCTAAATTAGGCCCGAGATAAACGCAGCTCGTTTCAGGATTCGATACGCGTTCGATTTTTACACAATTCTTTGGCACTTTGGCATTATCTAAATATTAAAAAAAATATATAAAAAAAAAGGAAATGAGTAGGTGTAACTTTTGCATTTCTTAGTTAGTTGCAAGACTATTGCCAATTTTTCCAAGAAACTTTTAACGATGACTGACATTCAATTCCTGTTAACTTTGTCAATTTTAGTAAATTTGGATGTCAACTAACCTCTAACAATTACAGATTACTGAAAGTATACCATGAAACATGCAAACTGAATTTATCTGTAGATAGAATTTATCCTACAATACGAAACACGAGGTAGGGCAGCAGCAAAGGCTATATAATGAGTCATCTTACTTTGCAATATTTCATCACTGTAATAGTTGTATAGGTGCCCAACACGTACATTTCGGCCCAGTGCCGGTAAACGAATCTGTTCCATTTATCGATTCGAAGAAACACTTGAAACCTAGTATCACAGACGAGTCGTTGTCCAAAGTATTCATTATTCAAATTCAAGGCACATGCATCTGGCACAGTTTAAAGTATGTTTACAAACCTCTTACGTCAGATACTTCGACCGAAGAAGAGAAATTAATGTACACAGTACTTGATTCTAAAACATGATTTTGTATAAAATGCCGCGACTGAACTGTCTGAACGTAAAATGAAGTGATTACTAACTAATTAGGCTACGGTAGCAGACGACACAAGAGACGTTGACTCGAGAGTCGAGAGCCGAGACGACTGACGACGGAACGACGCGAGCACTGTACCGTGTTCGTGTACGAGTGTACGCGAGTCGCGAGGGAATGGAGGATATCAATAACATAACAAGAAGGCCAAGTTTCAAAATTTTCCAAATATATTTTATAAAGGGATAGTCTACCGACTACGGAAATCGAACACCAATTGAAATAGCTTCATGTAGGCTTAACAATATTTGTAGAGCGACTGAGCGAATGAAATTAAGCCAAAGGTTTAATATGAATTATTTGTCAGTTTTATTAAGCGCGCAGGTCTGATTCAAGTCTCACCCACATTGAAGCTTTTAAAGTTTTCTTTTCTTCTTTTATTCTATATAAGCTTACGGCTTATGTAATAACGTTACAAACGATTTCCATAATCCGATGAAGTTTATTTGGAATGAAGGCGACAGCCGCCAAGGCGTAGCTCAGAGATGAAGGGCTAGCCCTTCTTCTCTGGCGTAGCTATAGTAAACGGTGTCGAAGGTGGCGCTTATTGTCTTTGTAAACAAAAAAATGTAGGAAGTGTTCGCGCTTAATTTGAAAGTATTTATTATTGTCACATCTAAGTGTGTAATATGACACGTATTATGGTGTGCATTCTGAAAATAACGATGGATGATTTATCTGGTAATTTCCGAGAGAATTAGCCCCCGAAAAAGGATTTGCAGTTTTTCATCTGGTTATAAGATAGGAATTTCTGGTTAAAGCAATAATCGTAATCTGTGGCCAGCCATGCTACTGATAAACCACCACAATACTAACGTGTAAATCAGGCCCATCTTTTCCTTCTGGCAGCCCGCAGCCGCCAGGGGCCCGACGGCTGAAGGGGCCCCCAATTTTTAGAAGAAAGCTTTTTTTTCGAAAAAAATTTGGTTTTTTTACCAAAAAATGAGGGAAAAGGGGGCTCCAAGACTTTTTTTTTCCAATTTTTGCCCTCCCTGCCCGGGGTCTTCGGTTCAGTAAAGACGGCCCTGGTGTAAATACTGTGAACACGCAGGGTTTTTAAATTTGGAGTTTATGATTGATGTCGCCAGCTCAAAACTCAATGCTTCATGAAAAAAGAAGATTCAAAGAACTTTCTTGATCACTTGAAAAACATTTAGATAAAGAAAATCTTGGCTGACGTCACTGAATGTGACGTCATTTCCTTGAATGATTAATGGGAAATATGGGAAATGGTGGATGTTATTCTCAGGAACTTTGCTAGTCTCTGCAGTACAAACATAAATTTACCTTTATTCCCATCATGCTCCAACATACCCTAGGATACAGTGTATACTATTTTCTATTTGCTGAAGTTGGAAGTTAATGAAACGTAAACAACGCGCTGAGAAATGGGAATACTCTACAATTGCTCATTATTAATAAAAAAACAACTATAAACAGCTATTGAAGTCAATCTCCTTTTTTTCTGAAAACACTGTATTTATTCGAGCTCCAAAATGAGTGAAAAGAAAAACAAAGCGTTTTAATTCAGAAGTAATTTCGAGAACGAAACTGAACTTGAAACGTTTACAATAGAAAACAAATTATCTAACTGGTTTACAAGTTGAAACACATCCCACCCTTAAACACAATAAATTACAGTTAATTAAAGTTGCCAAACGTACCTTTTGCTTCCCGCGTGAAATGAAACCCATCAAATCATGAACTCTCTCCCCACTAAAAAAAAATCAAGAAAGAAGACAAGCAGCAGCAGTTACTGTATCCCCAAACACCAACTAAACGTTGAACGACAAAACATTGTGCATCACACAAATTTTTAATCTGAATCATAGGCTTCGTCGCTAGACTCTGTGTCGTCATAACTTTCTATTTCTTCCTCTTCGTCCGTCCTTGACTCTAATTCATCCCAGCCGCGCCTAGCGGGAATTCTTTTTTAACAGGTAATTTGGAGTTCTGAAAATGTTCTGAAAATGGAGTCAAGTTCTCGGAGGGCCCTCCAATCCTTTTGCCTTTATCATGTAAATAATATTGCATTTTCTTGTGTATTGTCCTATTGTGTATATTTTTCTCTATACATTATTAATAGTATATACATATAATATAATAGATTGAACTGTGATTAACTAAAATCACCTGTTATTTTAAATAATAAAACAAAGGTAAAAAAGAATCTTATTAGTCAATAAATTGTGTAGCAAGAGGGTCCTAATGTATTCCTCAAGCACTTATTTCAGCTGCTGTGTTCATTTGGATAGTGTCGATAGTCCTATACTCTTAAGTCTTAACTGGTTTAGTGGAGATGAAAAAAGTTAGATGCTCGCAAAGAAAAACGAAAAGACATAGACTAAGACCGACAAAAAGGATGGCAAAAGCACCAGTCAAGTTTTTGAAGGAGAGTCGGCGATTTGTACTAACATCAGTATTTGGAGTTTTACCATTGCACTGGTGAGGCATCGGACGAAACCATAGATCCCAGTAGTTAAGAAGTCCATTTTCTTGAAGTTCAAGAAGACTTGTTTAAACAAATGAAATGGAAAGAAGAATTTGTACTGTAGTTACGAACTTTTTTTTATAGTCGGAAAATTTGTGGTACCCTTTGGTCATTGTGCTAGTGTAGCGGCTACCTTTTTGTAAGGCAAACACCGCATTATGCGGGAAAAAGCTTCCCCTTGCCAATTGTAAATTGCACTTGCGAGTTTCCTCGAAGTTTCCTCTAATGGCATCCATCTGATATATAAAAGTCTGACAAAATATGACATTCACGTCATTATTTCCAGAAAATTATACGAGTATCGTAAATCACATATGCATATTACATCCACGTAGACATTGCTGGATCCCGGTGTTATCATGCGGATGCAATCCGATACTAAGGTACATCGTGAGTTAGAAACGGATTCGAGTCTTTTCCAAAGCTTTTTGTACATTTCAATTTCACTTGTGTTCTGTTTCAAGAATGACAAAAATGTTAGCGTCCCAATTTAATCTTAATTTTAAATCTGCCTGTACTGAAAATAAGTGATCAGGAGTTCCAGCCTTTTTAACAAACAGTTTAATATCTGTGTTCTTAGCAACGTCTTCGATAGAATCGATCAAAGTGGATCTAATAGGTGTCACCACGTATGTGAAAAGTGTCGACGTATAGGCTTGCACGAATATAAAGGCCCCAAGAGTCCAGACGCCAGCGACGATACGAAAAGGTAGTCGATTTGATGCGCATGGGCCACCTAATATATAAGTTTGACTGCTCTTTTTTATGTTTCAATAGCACAACTTGATGACGTCGCCCACCTTGAGAAAGTAAATTGCCAAAAACGTAGAGGTATAGTTTTCCTATTGCCCTTGATTTGTTGGAACGGTCGGAACCCAGTTCAGATTTTGAGGTCGATCTCGATAATTTGGTTACACTACTTTCCGTCACTGACAGCAATGGTTTTCCTAAAGCTCGTTGCAAACTATTTAGTGTGAAAATGACGCAAACTATTGCGACCGCAATTAATAGCCATACCTAAAAATTGCGCATCGAAAGAAAACTGTTGATACCAAAACGGCAAAACGTCTAGGCTATGGCTAAAATTGTTATACCGGCCACTGGAAAGGTTTGATAATTGCGTTTACATTGGCCGTGTCATCCGAAGTGACTGGAATGAGGAATACCAAGAAGCCGTAAGCAAAAGGCAGCGTAAAGTCAATTATTTTCATGCGCTCGCTTGTCGACACCAAATCTTTCACCAGAAAATCGCATTGCTGAAAAAAAAAACGTTGTACAAACAAATTTGCTCATTCTTTTAGTTTTTATAGTGTAACACAGTAAACATAGACTTATCGTGCAGAAAAGAATGAGAGCGACCGACTTTATCCCACAGATAATTTAAGATTCCTCTTTGTCCTCCGAATGGTTCTAAATTGTTTTCGGTTATTCGCACCATTTGGTACCTGAAATGTATAACAGTAGTCTATATAATTAGTAATAGCCTAATGAATTTCTCCTTGTTGGGGTCTTTTACGTGAAATTAAAGCGAGTTGACAAGTAATCGAGCATAACGCCGCCCTTCAGTGGGCCAGATAGGCCTTTAGGGTTGCCCTCCCAGCGCGGCTGGTTCAAATATAATATTCTTGTCAGATATACAGCGCGTCCGCAAGTTATAATAATACTATATATATTGCATGGTGCTTGAATGCAAAACTTGTTGCTTGCTTTAGGTAATTATTATCGAACGGAGGCAGATTTTGTGTTTTACCCAGATGACACGAAGGTGTTGACCATTTAGCGGATTAGGTGGCCGATGAGAAGACGGGAGACCGTGGTTGGGGATGAAATACCCGCACGTAAGGTAAAACGTAAAAGTAAGATTGCTGGGGAGCAGCATAGCAATCTGAAAATATTATATTGTGTTTTTGATAAAGAATTTTCATAGTTTCAAGGCTGGTAAAGAATTTGTTTTATGTAATTTATTGTGTGCACCTGTTGTGTAATGACTGAGGATCTCTGAGAAAACGTATTTTCTGTATTTAAAATTTGAATTAATGCGATAAAAATATTTCTTATTAACTAAACATTTGTTCCTAATTTATTGAACAACCAAAAGGAGAAAAACGATTTTCGTTTGGACGGGACCGATCCCCATATTCCACTGCTTTACGTTTGGATAATCCATGATATGTGTCACTCTCTTAACCAACTGAGCTATCATTGATATATAATACTGAGTTACTGCAGTAATATATTCCAATGGAGAATTTCACAAATCATTTTAAATCTCCAAGTTCTACATGACCTTGGAATAGCACTTGTACCTTGTTTTGCAAAGAGAAACAATATAAATATATTTAATAAAAGCTGTATTAAATATAAAAAGGACTTTAATGTTGATGGAACTCAGATAGTAAAAAAACTGAGTAAATGCATTTCGACACTTACAAATTATCTTTTTGTTTTCAAATCTAAATCTTACTCAACTGTGTACACAATATAACTCAATATAGCGCACTACAGTACTCTATATAGCGCACAACAGTACTCTTTAGTGTTCACTATTGAACACTACACAGTTTTCTAGAGTATATTGAGTACACAGTTGAGTACTGTAGTGTGCACTATAGCATTTAATAGAGTACACAATAGTACTCAATCAACTACACATTATACTCAATAGACTACTCTACTGAATACTATTGAGATTCTATATAATACTGTTGAGTACTCTATAGTATTCAACTGCAGATTTTCAGCTGGGTAGCAATCTGACAGATAAGTTTCGATAAAGAATTTTCAAGGTTCAAGGCTGGTAAAGAATTTGATTATGTAATTTATTGTAACTTGTGAATGACCAGGATCTCTGGATCTTAAAGGATGGATAAAACACAGAGAAGAAGGAAAGAAGTTAGCTACGGTTTTCACATAATTGAGTTAGATAAGACAAAACGCGTAAACGGAAGGGCAGAATTATATGAACGTCTATGAAAATCCTAATCATTGGTAGTCCTTCAACATCAAATGTTTATTTAATATATTTAATAAAAGCATTTAATATGAAAAGGGACGATGTTGATGGACTACTTTAGGTAGAAGTTCGAAACAGAAGAACTCCAGAGACATTATAACCATTATAACTCACTGTCCAACTTTGGAACTCCCGGCGTCCTACAACTAAACTGAGCATTCTCTGGTGCTGACGGGACAATTATTGAATACTGCCTTCTCTAGGCTAACATTTTAAAGAGAATTTAATATTTATTCACTGTCCACCCAACAGTATATTCGGTTCCGGACTTCCGGTTGTCCTATTATCCTATCTAATAAAGAGGCGAATGACGCACATTCTAAAATTACACAGCTCATCAGATCAATGCGTATTACCAATTGTAGAGAAAGGTACAACCTGGGTACGGTACAACAGCAGTTTAATTTCTTAGTATCGGCAGCAGCCGACTTTATTTAATTTGATGAGATCAAGTTATTATCAAATAGGACATATGAATTAGAGGGAATAAGATCTGGGCACATCAAACTGCACAGTCTGGGCAACAAATCAGTCTGATATACTGGCTTGGCTGGCTGAATCGGATTGTTCCGTTAATAAACAAAAAAATTTCGTATTTACTTCACACAGATAAATTAAATAGACATAAATTCAGGCCGATTGCGACATATGCGAGGATGTCAAAGGTCCCATAAGTGATTGTTTTTATTTTTAATACACATTGTAACGCAGGACAAAATATGAATCGTTGTTAATTATCTGTATTACTTAAAAGAAAAACATTTACCGAGTTTAACTTCTGTGTACAAAATAAAAATTGCGATTTTACTGCTACTCTAGGTAGATGTTTTAATCAATAGGGAAAGTTTTCAAAAAATGTAGTCAACACTAGTTTCATGATAGAACGAGACTGGAAAAGTTGCCGCATAAGTTGCTACAAAAAATGTAGAACTCGCTCGTTCGCTACCACGAGTCTAAAGCATAAATTTCTTATTAGCATGGAAATATGTGAGAATTAAAATCATGATACAAGAGGAGTCCTTATGTATCATGATTAAAATGTTAAGAAGTTACCGTACTCAAAGAGGCTCGGCGCAACAAGGACACACGGCTATAGACGCTAAGACGGTGAGGGCGATAGAACTGGCAAAAGCCAGAAGGTGTGAAGTAAAAAGGGCCCATTCAAATCCACGCCACAAATAACCTAATATCCCGTTCAACAGGGAGGGCAAGTTAGAAATGTTGGTCTGACTTTACTAAACATATACAGAAATGGCTTACATATTTGGCCAAACTCATTGTGGCAGTCATCCATGGCTACTGTAAGACCAACAGCAAACAAAGCAGACAGTAGAGTAGCAGCAAAGGATGCTATGGTACTGATAATCGACAAGACTGCAGTAGCAACCAATCTGAAAAGGTGCAATTCAATTCAGTTAATTTAACAAGTCTTTTCATAGAATGCTGCAAAGTGGTATACATACATGATACATCCCATTTAATGAGTTCATGCGAATAAAACAATAATTAATTTTTATATTTACAGAGATTTAGTTTGATGTTGGTGAGTGATAGCTATTCCTACACTTCCAGCAATCACGTACAATATACCACCCCAGAAGCCATGAGCGAATAGAGCGACGAATTCAGGTGAAGTGGAAATGTTATGGTATTTCATCAGCAAAGCGACATTGATAAACAGAGGGACAAACTTGGAAAACACAAAATAATAGTAGATTATCATTTCTAACAACACAATTTGGCTTGAGACTTACTTGAGTCAGAATGGAAAAGATTCCGAGAAAAAGGCAGAAAGAGGAAAAGACTCTAATGGCGGCCACCTTCAACCGAGGGAATTTTAGATGGGACGAGACCTTCCCCAATTGAGAATTGCTGCCGATGAGTGCTGACTCGTCACCGTTGTTCATTCTGCTGTAATCCAACATCGTCTTTCTTATTGCCTAAAAACCCACCAAAGTTGTTTTAACTATTTAATGAAAAATCAAAAACTGGAGCAGGATCATTCAGTGAAACTAGCATAAAATGTGCCATAGGCCCCCGCCCATAGCAACGAACACAGCAGGCCAACAGCCAACATACATACTGTTAACAAATGAGATAATTTTTAAAAGTATAGAAAACAAAAATTGAATATTCTTACCTTAAACGTCAAGTAACTAAAACCGCCAAAATGAATAACGAAATACGCAAATGAACCAGAAAAGAACTCTGATGAGCCGATGAACCACAGCTTCACGTGCTTGTTTCTTCAAGGACACTGCTGACTACTCATTGGCAGGCTCATTGCTCATTTGCTCAAGTGGCTATAATGGCAAAGGCCAAGGGCTCTTTATCTTTATAGTGCTTCGCTCGACCAATCGACGTGGAACTTTGAAGTCCATCATGGCCGCTTGGGGGGGGGGGGGGGGGGGGGGGGGGGGGGGGGGGGCATTGGGGAATAGTAGCATCGGAAAGTTTGCCTGAATTTTGTCGTTAAAAAAAGCCGGATAGAATTGGTGCACGATCTTCATATAGAGGGAATTTATACGAAAATTTATCAAATATAACGTGTTTGTAACGAACTAGCGTCAAATTTTTGTGAAAGAAGCAAAAGTGCATTGCAATAAACAGTGAGTCATGAAAGATGGAGCCTCTGTTTTTTTATTGTTTACATACAGGCGACTTTTTTTCCTCTGGTTAGTATCTCAAGTTGCAAATAAAAGTGCGCTCCCTTGGACGAAGTAATTTATTAGGTTTTGTTTCCTCAGGCTGACAAATGAAATTTACAAGGGACGTATACATCAACGATCCATAATTCGATACCGTAATATACTTATTCTTTTCCAACGTCTTGGCGGCTCCTCAAAATTAAAAAAGCGGACAAGTAGGACCGCTCTGACTGATTTCGAGTGCTACCGTCGCCACATAATTGCGTTCAATTGTAATTCTTCTCATCAGTCACTGATGCCGAAATATAGTATATGAAATTGCGTAACTGGAGAATTCTATTACCCCCGCTCGCATCCCTGCATCCGAATGTAGCCTGTCTTGGAATTGATTTGAAACATTGTTCCGTCATTAAAGTATACAAAAACAGGTGAAATCCTTTACATTTTTCAATTCAAAGGGAGAGACATCGAAATAGGCTACTACGACAGTTCTTCCTTGTATGCCAACTGAAATGTTTCTCTTGAAACAAGTATTAGTAACAAAGTAATAAGCCCTCGAACTGAGTACGGTGGCTATGTGGATAGAGAGCTGTGTGCAGCTCGGATGACACCCGCATCGGCTACGCAAGTGGTCCCCACCGTGCGCCCCCCATCAGTAGTTGGATTGATCTGCACACAGACAATTCAGCGATGACCCGACGGGTTTTTTTTAATTTTTAAAATGAAAAACATCATTTTCTTTTGTGAATGAATGACGTCTACAAACACAAACGTTATAGACGTCAAGTGGGTGGTCTCGGGTTCGATTCCCTGCATATAACAACTTTTTATTGAATGATATAATTTCATAACAAGTTTTTCTGAAAGAACAAAATCCTGCAAGCATTCTAAGTTGTAAATCTAAATTTTGGGTCGTTTTTTTGTATTGTTTCAGGGTTTTCAAAGTCACTACTGGCAATAATAGACGAAATGGACCGGCTAAATCGGTAAGCCCTAGTAGGTAAGCAACATACGGCTCCATTCTGCCCATTATAAAAATATTTAAAATTGAATAAAAGAACATAAATTACTTTTCGCACTTATTTCGTTACATTTTACAAACAAGGTTCATATATTTCACACATAATTTGGTCTAAATTGAAATGAGTGGAAAGATACGTGTGATCGGTTTGTTCACTTATCGGGTCAATAGACTAGGTTTCCAAACACATGTTCAAATAGGCCAGCGATGGCCGAGTGGTTAGCGCACTCGATCCGAGTCAGCTGACTCCATATAAAGACCGGTAAATGTCGTGATGAGTTGGGTGCAGACAGCGTATCCGGATGGGCGTCGTCTGCACTTCGACTAGCAGTCGACTAGCTATCGATGAACAGTTGAGGCGTGTCGGGACTAAAGTCTCGTGTGCGGAAGGTATCACGTTACAACGTATAGCGGGGAAGAGGAAGGGGTTGTGTCCAAGGACGTTGCACAGTCATTGGTTAGGTTAAGTTAGATTAGGAATAGGTTAAAGTAGATTAGATTCAAATCGCAATTCCTTCCAATTCTCAACTAGAATTGTCGCTATACGCACAAACAGCGTGGTACCTAATGAAGCACCGTAACGACACGCTTAACTCCGCTCGTCGACAATTACCATAGTATGGGGTAAAAGCTAAGGTGACAGAGAGCCAATAACCACAACTTTTTTCCCTAATATTGCTTATCAACTTTTAAATAGTTAAGTAGGTAGCTAACTTAAATAGTTTTGCCATTTTTCTCTTGCAGGCTTTCTAATTCCAACCGAAAAGTGTAGTAAAAAGACAAGCTGCGCCAGTGCGCCCGCAAGTATAGGAGGTCACGGGTTCGATTCCACGAATGTGACAACTTTTTATTGAGTGAAATAGTTTATTAAAGCCGTTTTCTGAAAGAAAAAAATCCAGTAATCATTTTAAGTTGCAAAAATTAAATTTTGGGTCCTCTTTGGTACTAGTATACGCGCAGTGTTTAGAGTACTCTGTACTCTCATGAGTTAAGCTCGTCGTCCTTTCTAAGGGGCATGATATTACGAGCTCTTTGGGTTCCGACGAGTTATGAACCCATTGTCCCGGTTCCAGATATACAGTTGTGAGCCATCAGTCATGTGACAGATAATAAGTGCAATCACAACTTTTTGAAAAATTTGAAATTGAGTGCAATATTACTGAAAGAAATCCGCGTTTTTAGCACGATAAAGCAATGGAATGGTAAATTGACAGTTTAACACTTGAGAGTTGAGACTTGACAGTTGGACTTGAAAAATAGGCCCTTGTTGCCGGGTTGGTTCAACAGTGACTTTGAAAATCCTGAAATACTACCCAAAAAAAACAATTGAAAATGAAATTATGCAGCTTAAAATGCTTGTAGGAGTTTATTCTTTCAGAAAAAGTCTTTGTTGAAGTATTTCATTCAAGAAAAAGTTTTCATATTCGGGGAATCGAACCCGAGATCCCCCGCTTGAGGGCGCAGCTGTCGTTTCAATTAATTGTACGAGGTGGGAAAATTCGAAATGAATGTAGGCTAATGAAATAGAGAAAAAAGCAACTCTCGGAATCCCTTGCACTACCCGTTGAGTAGATAAATCGATAGTAAGCCTTTCCTTCCTCGTCATTAATTTAGAAAATCATAAGCAAATTCGAAAATAATAAATAATAGACGGTGTTGTGCCTATGCTGTCATTATCTGAGTTCCGTTAGGTTCACAGATCATCGGGAATCCGAGTAGCAGTGCCAAGCCGCTTTTAACCGCCAATTCCCGACGGGTGACACACGTCACCTTAACCACATGGCTATCACCGTCATTAGTAATGTAAAAGTTAAAGCATGTCTATGTTGTTGCAGCAACCAAACTTCTTCCCTCTCCAATGGCTCATAAGCTTACTGAAAACGTGACTAATAGACCCAAATCAAGTAATTGGCGATTGAAAACGCTTGAACTTGATTTTTAAATATGATTCGGGTTTATATTGCACACAAAAAAAGTTTTCTCCAGAAATATTTGTCTAATTAAGTCAAATGCCGTGTGTCCCTGTATATACCATATTATGTCCACTACTACTTTTATCTCTAAATCTAGTTTTAAGGATTGTAACAAAACAGCTTTATTTGACTTTTCACACTTGATTCGTCATATTTTTAGGAAAATGGTTAAACAATTTGTTTCTAATTCGAAGCTCAAAAATACGTTGAACCGACCTTTTGCCGTAGCCTTACTTATTTGTATGTTAATGACACTTTTCCCCCGTTTTTTTAAGAAAAGACAATTAAGTTCAGGCGCGAGCACTAGAGACGAAGATAAATTAAGATGAATATTGGGGAACGGAGAATCACTGAGAGGAAGGGTAAGAAAAGAGCGGCGATTTTGGTATATTGTTTCTCTCCCCTGCTGCTATCTGCTCGCAGTTTTTCTTCCTTATTATTTCCCTCGAGGGTTTCGCAGTATTCACACTCATTAATTACAAAAACAAATGCCGCACAGTTTAAAATTTAACAAACTTGTGGACGAAATAGAAGATAAGATTACGAGGATGCAGCAGTATTCGACGACATTAGATATGTCAGCTATTATGGCATTTCCCATTTCCAGTTTGCATATTGTCAGTAAAAAAATAAAATCTAGCCTTCAAACCAAGATCTTGCTGGCCGACTCTCTGCTCGAAATGAAACTTGCGACGAACGAAAAACGCCTAATCTATTATTGCTTATGGTATGGTTGCTTATGGCTGATAAGTCTAATAGCCTAGCCATGCGTCCCAGCAGAAAGACTTTAATTCCGTTTCAATTAAAATAAAATAGCTTCATTTGACTTTTCACTTGATTCGTCATTGTTTTACGAACAATATTCAACAATTTGTTTATTATCCGGAGCTCAAAAATGCGTTGAAACAGCCTTTTTACCGCCTTACTATGAGGATGCGCCGGGTCAATGGACTACCTTTTCGTTTTCACTTAGATGTATGCCGTGATGGCTATGTGGTTAGAGAGCTTGATGTGAAACTGAAATTCACGGCTACTACCAGCCCTGTGTGTTGTTTCGGCTGCACACGAAGGCGCGGTTTGACAGCGCAACTGAGCGGAGTCCCGGCGTCATCATTGAACGATTAATTCCTTCGGTTATTAATTGGATAAAATGAAACGTTAGGATGGAGCAGGGTTCCTGTAAACCGTGCTGGGTAGATTCAGGGAAACAAATAGCTTGAAAAAACCACACTTTTTTCAGTTTTTTAAAACATGTAAAATTGTAAATAAACATTTTTTTCATGAAGACTTTCAAATTCAAACCGAAAAATTCGGTGAAACAACAGCTGCGCCCTCAAGCGGGGGGTCTCGGGTTCGATTCCGTGAAAGCGAAAACTTTTTATTGAATGAATTAATTCAATCAAGACTTTTTCTAAAAGAATAAACTCTTACAAGCATTTTAATATGCATAATTACATTTTCGGTCGTTTTTTTGTATCGTTTCAGGATTTTCAAAGTCAATGCTGAGCCGACGCTGCAACAAGGGCCTATCTGTCCTGCATTGTCCAGCTATCAATTTTCAATCTACGTTTAGCTTTTTCCAGAGAACCCTTCTGTATCATTCTATGTCGGTGAAGTTCTAGTAAAGTAAAAGTCTATATAGTCTTATCGACTGCATCGAGGGGGGTCGCAACTCACTGCCAGAGCGTACGAGA
This sequence comes from Ceriodaphnia dubia, assembly GCA_022539655.2. Taxonomy (NCBI): domain Eukaryota; kingdom Metazoa; phylum Arthropoda; class Branchiopoda; order Diplostraca; family Daphniidae; genus Ceriodaphnia; species Ceriodaphnia dubia. Next base: position 1,752,660 of record JAKUCG020000003.1, read on the forward strand.
TTCTCGTGATTCCGCACTGAACTTGCAGTCAGTTTCGGCCCTCTCGGGCTGCGGGTAGGCTGCATTTTGCTCTTCTGTGAAATGCATGAAAATCTGAAACGCTTTTGGATCAACGACAAACCGTAAACAAGGGTCTATACCAGGTGTTCCTCTGGTTCCTCCTCTCTGAATAAGCAGGTCGTTGTTTCTAGCGACGTTCCCAATAGAATCGATTCAATTACATTTCGTATGTGTCAAAGCGTTACCAATAAAATAGAAGTGAAAAGTGTCGAGTTAAAGGCATGGTTGACGTTTTGAACCATGAGGACCGCCTAATTAAGTTAACAAAACTTGATTTACTTCTCAAAATAATCCGACATTAATTAGAGAACAAATTGCTAATCAAACGTAGAGTTGTATTGTTTATTTATTTATTTTTTTACGATTCCTTTTTGGCACGCCACCGCCGTCCCTGACCCTGAATGCTTCCCGAATGCTAGTTGTAATTGATTTATAGTGAAAGGGGAGAACGCAATAAGTGGACAGCCATACTTAAGTTTATGTCATTCAAGTATGTAAGTACTGTCTCTGTCTAGGGTTAACTCACTTGGAAAAAGCAAAATGTTTTGTACTGACCATAAATGGTTTGACGACGTACAGCATCTAATAAATTAGCCGCATTTTCGCCAACGGCTGGAGGAAAGCATTCACGCTTAAGGCCCAAGCCACAGTTAGGTCTGCAAGTTTCAGGCGCTTACTTATTGGCACCATATCCAGGAACATCAAATCACATTTCCACGAACAATTTTGTTGACACTATTTTACAAGTATTAAGTGTCTGCAAGATCGATATTAAGGAATCTAGAAAATATGGCCTCATCCCATCATACACCTTTCTAGGATTCGAAATTAAACCGATAATCTAGTACTATTAATACCAATTACATACCACTTAAATGAGTTAAAGTGATAGAATCATGTCATATCTGTGTATTACTTGAACTACTACGAAAAACATTGAGTTAAACTTCTGTACGTATCAAACAAAAATTGTGTTTTTCTGCTGCTACTCTAGGTAGATCTTTTTTTTCCCAAAACGGAAATTTTAAAATAAAAGAAATCAACATAGCTTTCAAAGAACGAGACATCATGGTCGTCAAACGGGACTTGAAAAGTTGCCGGATGAAGCTACAGGGTCTGTAGAGTCTCCCCGTTCATTGCCACGACGAAGGAATGATGAGTCTAGAGAATGCAAATTTTTTACTAGGATCAAAAGACATAACAATTTTATTGTCAAAAATTTACTGTACTCAAAGTATCAGGCTCAGCGCAACAAGGGCAGACTGCTATAGACGCCAGGACGGTAAGGCCGATGGAACTGACAAAAGCCAGAAGGTGTGAACTAAGAAGGGCCCATTCAAATCCACGCCACACATCGCCTGAAATCCCATTTCACAAAGCAAGGTTAAAAATGTTTGGGTAACTATGCAAAGTATACATGCAGATATGGCTTACAAATTTTTCCAAATTCAATGTGGCAGTCATTCATGGCTACAGTAAGAGCAACAGCAGACAAAGCAGACAGTAGAGCAGCAGCAAAGGATACTATGATACTGATAATCGAAAAGACTACAGTAGCAACCAACCTGAAAACATGCAAACCACTTTAATAAGATTTTAAAAGCCTTATCTCACAAGGGAATAGTGGTATACATACATTGTTATATAGTTCAATATTAATTAATAAACTTTTATATTTACAGAGATTTAGTCTGATGTTGATGAGTGCTAGCTATTCCCAAACTGCCAGCAGTCACATATAATATACCACCCCAGAAGCCATGGCCGATGATGTCAGGTGTACCAGAATTGTTATTGCTCTTCATTAAGCCAATGCCGATAAAGAATGGGAAAAACTTGGAAACACAGAATAGTAAGTAATCATTCCTAACAACATAATATGGCTGGGGACTTACTTGAGTTAGAATGGATAGGATTCCAATAACAATGCAGAAGGAGGAAAAGACTCGGATGGCAGTACCCTTCAAACGAGGAAATTTAGGGTGCAATACCTTCCCCAACTGAATGTTGCTCTTGATGAGGGCTGTTTCGTCTTCACTGTTATTCATTCTGCTGTAATTTAACATCTTTTGTCAAACTACCAAGAGTTGTTTTCTTTTTAAACTACAAAAAAGAGCGTTAACCATTTAGTGGCAAACTAAAAAGGTATCTTAGAGCTGATACAATTCGAAATTATGCCAATCTAGTAATAAAAGATAGCTTATCGTTAAAAGGTCTTACGTAAAATTAAAATGTGAAGATGCAAAAACAGCCGACGTAAAAGATCTGACGGACCGAGCGACTTTAGTTCTCTACTTCACTGCCACTGCACGGTTACTACTAGCCTGGTCTATTCTGCTAAATGTGCTAATGCCTTCCAGCCTTCCCTACCTCTTTCGTTTCAATAAGACGTATACGTATACGGCCTGAGGGTATGGAACGCCAAATGGCCCCCTAAATAATACACGCGAAAATTTTCCCCTTTTGGTCTATTATTTTCGTTTTTGATCAAAATAATACACATGCTGTTCGCCAATAATGCATGATGTATTCTAAGTGTTATTTTTCATAAATAATACATTAGACCAGATTTTCTGTTTTTGATTTCCCATTCCCGAACCGTGTCAAATTCGTTATAACGCAACTCGATCACCATGGCGACGAGACTTCTTATCGCCTGCGTTGTCTAAAAACATCGGGTGGATCGGAGTCGGGTGCATCGCTATAGATTGACTATTATGAATATACAGGAAACCGAAATCGCGGTGGACCAAAAGTTCCGGCAACCGAAAGACGGATTTCAATTTTTTCTAAAACGCTAAAACATGAATCGGTGTTCTTTCGAACGGATGAGTCCACTTCAAATTAAAAATTTAAATTTGAATCACCACGTGTTTCAATAGGGTAAACACAAATAAAAAGTGATTAAACATTCGCCGTTTATCAGGTGAACGACGAACTGCTAAGATCATTTGGAGGATCGAGTACCATGCTGCAGGGCGGTATCGGGTCTTTTTTTTGCGGTCGGGATGGAAAAACCGAGAAAATATCTATTATGTATTATTTTGAAAAACGTTAGAATACATCCTGCACTGGTTACTTCTGAACAGCATGTGTGGTTTATTTTGGTCAAAAACGAAAAATAGACCAGCCGGGAAAAGTTTGAAAAGTTTCAAATTATTTAGGGGACCATTTGGCGTTCCATATGAGGGAGGGAGGGGGTTAGGGATGAGGTCTTCGTAGTTCCAGATTGAGTGGGTAGTTGTAGTTTCTCTTATAGGAAAAAGTTTGTCACGCAGGAATACATAAAGTGTTCGTACTACTCATAAAAGGAAAGCGCGAATTTACTTAACATGGTAAATTTTCATGGGATCCATGCATCCTTCAGGAAATTATACAAAATGTTTCTAATAATAGTTTTCTGTTTTTCTGGTCAATTTTAAGGAGGTAAATGTGTAGTTGATTTATAGGCACTTAGACGCCATCATCGGTGGTAAACAGTTGTGAATGAAAACATCGTCAAACCCAAACACCGACTTGTCAAGGGACCCTGTTTCTTTCTTATATTTTTTATGTTTAACTTACCACTAAATATGAAAGTAAACCCGAAACTATTTTAGAAGAAGAGGACGTCAAAGCTATAGCAAAAAAAAGGGGGGGGGGGAGGAGGGAGAATAGCGATGGGGAATAAGGGAATATCGGCGAATCCAAGTAAACTTGACAAACCGGATGCAAATTTACAAGATCTGAAGATCCGTTCACTCACTGGTTTCTCCCACGGTGACCAAACATTATTACTGTAACGCGCTGCAAGTAACAAGCAAACTTTATACCATACATGCCATAATTAAAGGTTTTTTCTCGTTTTTTTTATATATGTGTTTTGAGATATTTGTAAACTAGCGTTCGGTTCATTGCTGTAAAAAATTCTCACACAAATTAATTTTATAGAACTTTCACACTGCATAAGCACGCATGTTTAATTCACAGCTAGATCGCTCGTCCTTAGTCGAAATAGAAAAATTAAATAGAAAAGTTAGAAAGGCACGCTTGGGCTTGAACAATTACGTCATTATGACATAATTGATCTGAATTTGCCCGCACTTAGCTGCCCAACAAATCAATAATAGATCCATAGTACAACAAATCGCTGGCGTTCGTGAAGAAAGTTCTTTCATCATCAAAGACAACATCGATTTAGCAGTATTCCGCATCCAGACTCGTCGCGTCCTTCAGCTGGTCTCTTTTGATGTGTGGACCCGATCAAACAGATTGTCAAACAATTAGAATATTATTGACAATTTCCTGCTCAAAAACGTAATATTACAGCTATCAGAGTGGGTCGTTAATACCCTAAATACTATACCGAATATTAGCTGGTAAACCTTGGTCAACCTTATTTCCCAGTATTCGACGTTGGCCAACCATGAATAATGGAACTGGTTAAAATATGCTAATGCTGATGTGTGGATGCTCCCCTGTCGGGCTTGGGCCTCGGATGCGTATTATTCCTTCGCTCCGATTATTTAACATGTGCCTGTTGCCTGCGGAACCTGCCCGGCTCAATAAAGTTGTTGCACGTTTCTATCCGTTTTGCGACGACTCGAAAGAGAGAAAATTGGAAAAAATAATTGTTTTTGTTTCCTTATCACATATCTGATGTAAACTCAAATTATCGCTGGATTATCGACACATTAAGGTCGGGAGAAGGAAGAGCTAAAAGTATTAAACTATTCACTCGCAAATATACATTTGAAAACACGGGGACAAACTTTGTCCCAAATATCGCGGTTTTTATTTTTAGTCACTATGGTATTGATTCGCTATTGATATTCAATTCCGCTGCGTGCTACTCGCCTCTTCCACTTTAAACAAAAGTGACAAGGGAAAGCAACAAACAACAACCAAAAATGCAGGAAAAAGGTCAAATTTCCTTAAGATTCATTTATTAGAAGCGAATTATTCTGCTTCAATTCAGCAATAGATCTATAGCTTGTCTCGTTATAAATACGGTTTATAAATACAAGGGGCTCTTGCCGATCGATCCGGCTTTGTAACCCGAGTTCTTATTCTAATTAAAATAAAACGAAGAGACGTTCTAAGGTGAAAGCCACGATAGAAGCCACAATGCCGACGCCATACAAGAGGAAAGCGCTGGAAAGATAATTCAAGCTCAGTCTTTCTTTCTTTCTTGTGCGTTGAGAGGAAAGTGGAGCTGAGCAACGATATGGCGATGGTAAGAAAGAAGCTAACCATTGATCGATCAGGCCAAACTGATGTAACAATAAAAGCCTAGTAAAAAAAATACATTTTGGTTGATTTTTTTTATTTATAGGAACTGATAGAATTGGCGTACTCGTCACTAAGTAGTCTGGCCACAGGCTCCGATTTCGTTGTTCCCAAGGCTAATCTATTGGGATAAAACTGTCCTTTGGCAATAAAAATACGACATTTTCCAGTAGCCTTAAAGACGTCGTAGATTTTTACTTTCATCTTATTTCTGTTCTACTCAAATTGTAAATATCGTATTATGTTAATAACATGATTGTATCACTATGTATATGATTCATTACGCCAACGAAGGCTAAACGGTTGTAATTCACTTTATCTTCAATGTTATCTTCGTTCATCAGAAGGTTTTCTGGATGAGCGCGAATAGAAGCGCCAAGTTTCGCCAAAGGACCGGATGTTGCACCCTTCGAAAATATTTTTGTATTCACGGTATTTTGACGAGAAAAAAAATTGGCGTTTATGTATCGTAGATACCGTATAAATTTTGCCTACAATACTTCAATAATTGACAGAGCGATTACTTAGTTGCAATATAGCAATCAAAACTTTATTTTTATAGACAAGTTATAAAAATTGATCTTAAAAAAGGACCAAAAGCGCGTGGCTGCCATTATTATGTTTACTAAATTATTTAAAGAAAGAATAATTGCTGTGATCGCTAAAAGTGGTTATTGTAACACAAATCAAATTTCCCATTTCACGTTAATCATTTTATGCTCACCAACACTACAGGTTCGAGGGCAAATTTTTTCATGGCTATTTGAAGTTCATCACTGTCTGCTAATTCTTGGACTGTGTTGATTAGCGGGAGAAATCTAGGAGCCATTAAATAGGAGACTATACTACTGGTGTATGAGTTGACCAAGACGATGGCCATTAGACACCAAGCGGCCACCATCAGTCGCATCGACGAGGAAAATCTGAGTTCTCCGTTGGCTTAGGATATTTTAAAAACTTGTTAATATAACTAATTAACTAGGTTGAAATCGAATTAATATAAATTATTTTACGATTGACCACTATTCGAAAGAGGAGCCAAAAATGAGGAAGCCACCCCTTATGTTGTTTGAGAGGTCGAACAAAGTTGCGCGATTCAACCCAAGAAATAGAAAATAGAAAAATGGGGATGATAATTAAGCTGAAGATTATCCCTATCCAAACCTTGTTTTAAAATGCGAGTTTTACATTAGACATCAACGTAATCATATGATAGCTTGACTTTAGCCTACTTTGTATTGGAACGGTTTGACAAAGCCAAAAATAGTGCTTTCCAGTTCCGGATAAGGGATCACCATAACCAAAGGGTCATCCACCGTTTGCGTTGTGAAATCGATAACCAATGATCGTGGATAAGTAACACTTAAATCTGCTGCTATGATATGAGCTTCCTTTAAAATATTGAAACAAAGAAACAATAAAAGTCCAAAAACATTAAAATAATTTGTAACACCCCTACATGGCGGACAAGCATTCCAACCATTCCGTTCCATGATCCGTTTACAAAGCCTCCGTATGCCAAGTCTGGTGGTAACACATACTCAAAACTGCCAGGATCAGAAGGGACATTTAATAATTAGATATTTATTATTTTCCTTTATCAAGAAAAACACACATTAACGCGCATTTACGCAAATAATAGAAACCCAAATAACGTTATTTAGGTTTCTAGTATTTGCGTACGTAACTTACGTGAAGTTGCACCTTTCACCCATCCAGGTAACAATTTGGTTGACGAAACCGTCAACGTGACTTATGTTCCGCCCAATACAATTGACAATTGCATACGGATTGGCCTGTAATTTTGCGTTTTAAAATTTTATGTGAGACAAAAGAGTGTTTTAAGGACGAAATGGTTTCTACGGAACGGAAGTCTCTTACGTAGTAGAATCATTTTTTAAGCACTTACGTTCATTGTAGCGATAATAAAATGACGCCCACTAAAATTGCATCTTCCTATTTTATTGCTTACGGCTTGATTAATTTAAAAATAATTAGGTCTCCTCTTGTTTTTGGTTCTCGTTACGAGTTGTCGCTCGCTAGTAAAATTTTACCTTCGGGTGTAGGAAACAGGGCAATAATCGTCATTGCTAAGAGAATCCAAATGCGTTCCATCGTAACTAATACTCGAGGGAATAAATATACCAATGGATAATATTTACAAATTTTTCAGTTTCTATATAAAGTATAGATGACCATTCAAGTGACAAACCTATTGTATTTGTAAGAGCACAGTCGCGGCTTCTATCTATTAAAAAAGATAAGAGCATGAAAGATGAGTTATATATGCTGGTGACAATGTCGTTAAGTGGTAAAATTAAACATTCGATGACGGTTCAAATCAAACAGCTTATTTGAGAAATTAACGACGGGAGTTTAAGTAGGCCTACCACCATACAGTATCCTACATTTTTTATAGCCCTTATTTGCAGTCTTGTAATAAGAAAGTTAAAAAGGAATTTGCCAGAAGGTAAAACATACGGTATCTAATATAGCTAGGCTATATACTTTTGGATCGGATTAAGAAACCTTTTTAGCAGAGAAGAGCAACTCTTCGTTGTTGGTTGTTCGTGGTCAGTGTGGCAACTGTAAGTTTCAAAAAACCATATGGGCTAATATATGTGGCAAACGCATTGTGCATTAGGTTTTCCCCGGATTTTTCCCTCACCGTTTTCCTAAATTTGGTAGAAGTTCCACCTCAAACCAAAGGAAATCGTATTAAGGAAATCCTTCGGAGAGGCGTGTACAGTAGCTGTAGCCTATACGAGTTTTTCAATGTTTTTTTAAACGTATGTGTTACAAAATCTTTAAAGATATGTATATACACAAAGTGCGTGGTACGAAAGACTTCCATACTAAATTATTCCCATTATATATATAAATGTTGCCGCTGTATCACATTAAGTTATCGGTTATTCCGCACGATTCTTCTGACAGAGGAACACGATTCGAAGCACACGCCTAGTCTGTCCAACTGACTGCGGGTGCGGGTGTAGAGGTGGGCACGGATCGGATCGGATCGGATTTGCACTGAATGGGGCGTTTTCGGACGCGGACGCGAATCGGATCGTGTGTCAATCGATCCCATCCGAAATAAAATCAGGATAATACTATTTTAACATCAATTTACGGTTAATACATCGAAAAACAACCAAAAGAAAGAATACAAACCGTTTTATTTTAACAGTTCTGACAAGATTTGTCATTATTTTATCCACATCCGATCCAATCCGAGTTATCCGACGGATTCATCCAAACCGTGTCCGCCTCTATGCGGGTGTGTCAGTATGTCAATTAATATTAATTCCTTTTTATTTTTACAAGTAAACCACCGAGAAAACCGATACGCGCACAGATGCACAGCCATTGCAAAAACTACTATTTGAAAAATACGTATATTTTGTTGTGTTTTGTTTATTTACTTGTGGTTCTAAAAATGTAATGTTATTCAGTCAAATTACGCAGCCACGCCCCACGCCCTCACAAAAATGTCGATCGAATTTTGTTGATTTTCTTGACAAGAGAAAGATGGTTTATCAGAATAAAATCCTGGGTACTACCTTATTCTGATCGATTGAGATGCTGTTAACACAAGTAGCATTAATTTTCTTGTAAAGCATATTTGAAGACACCATCAGAAGTTAAAAGATTTGGTATGCTGGAATGAAACCTGAATTAATGGGGTATCCTCTAAAATGTGACCTATATATACTATGAGCTGTTGCTGGTAGCTCTATCGTAGCTATACCAGTTCGGTACGAGACCCTATACGTCGATGTCGACCTACTATGAACGCATTCCGTCAGTCTGAATGCCAATCTTCAGTCTTCATAGTCTTCACGAGTCTTCCCTCTGCTGCGCGCGAAAAACCTGTTTTCTCGATAATTCTCCTAAGCAAACAGCTGCACATTATTGTAGTTGCTGCAATATATTGCAAGACCACATTATTTTGGTCTTCGACTGAAAGCTTGTGCGCTCAGACTTGAGGGAATATAACGTTTTATTATTTTTGCTACAAAAATTAATTCACTCATTTTGCTACTTTCTCGCAGTGCTGAGTGTTATATCAGGCTACCATGAATAGACTACATTGAAGAAATTCTTTTTTTTTACTTCCACCTAATTACATATTTAAAATAGAAAAAATCCAGTCTGTAACATTGTACAACACACTCGATGTTTTGGGACGTTGTGACGTTTAAACTTCTATAGTTTTCGATTTATTTATCGTGGCGCTCACCGCGCGGAATGTCAATTTTCCCCTGTCAGTTCGTTTTCCCGACATTTGAGAAATCTCCATCACTGAAGACTCCGAAGGAACTTTCTTGACCTCGATGCTGTGGTCATTCTCCTGTAATAATAGTAACTAACTTAAAGGGGAGGAGAAGAGGAGTAATTAAGTTTCACCGCTTCCCGACGAGGATTCTTTGGTACCGTACACAAACAACCTGTTTTCCATCGTACAACATAGTACGGTAGCGTTCACCTGATCCGAGGTCGGTGTTGTGGTAGAACCTAATGACGATTTACATATTGCTAAACATGATCTTCCTCATCCGGTTTTTCTTTGGGTTCCGCCTTCACCACCAAACAGTTTTGTTCTTCTGTATAACAACTTTCAAGCTCACCTCGTTGGACTTGAAAACCTGAAGATTCAGCGCCACCTTAAAAAATAACGAGAACACGTATTTTATCTATGTACGAATAAGACTATCGTCGATTTTACCTGATATGTATTTTTCTTTGTCGCTTGCGACTTCTTTGATGGCGGAGATCCAATTACGTCCCACAATATCGCAGAGCCCGCCAACGAGGCAGAGCCGTAATAAAAGAACGGTCGACGGTCGATTCAGGCAAAAGCCGTAAGGAATGTAATTACAAATTTCTATAGTGAGTTTAAGGTTAAAAAACAGCAAAAACGAACACTTGGAACCATCTCTGCTCCGAACACTCGTATGCAAATGAGTTAAATGTTTTAGCGATTGAGTTCTATATATCGCTATTCTGGGGAGGGGAGGCTGAGCTACGCGGTCAACACAAAACATCGATAGATTTGTTTTCGAGAAAGCAGACGAGAGAAGTTTTTTTCGCGCAGTTGACACACTGTGGCAAACGGCAATCCGTGCATGTTAGATTACCCTCCCCGAAGTCTTTTGCCGCCATACAGCAATTATGTTTTACCGGTTTTACAGACCCACAGGGAAAATGTAACGCCCTCCCGGCCTCCTCCCCCAACCTCAAATTCGGGTTCTGGGATTCCGGTCCGGTGCAACTAACACTAACAGAAAAAAACAGTTTAATCAATTTGTCGAAGATGTCATGTCATGTCATTTCTTTTCTAGGCTGTACACCAAAATAGTCCCGCGTAAATAGTCCAAAGTAATCCCCGCAGTCCCGTACTTAACCCAATCAAACTCCCGCATTCCACATCTGCACTTTTGCCTCATCCTGTTTTGTTTTTCGTCTGCAGTATGCCAGTCTGCACACTCTGCAGATGTGCAGTGTGCACTGTTGGGGCGCTCCAGCCAAATGAAATTTGGAGGCTTTGATTTGATCAAGATTGCATTTAGGAAAAGATCAAGGTCTTTTGGACTTAATAATAATAAAATTTTCAGTTCAAGTCTATTGTAGGTATTTCAGTGGTCTATAAAGTAAAGACGTTACATTTTCTTACCATCTAAAAATAATAGGTAAACTTAAGAATGGATCAGCGTCACGTGAGCAAAGTGGCTTTGTTGGGCCGTAAGTTCTATCTTGGTGATCTGTATGATGGCCGAAATGATCGTATTCTTACAGGTAAAAATAAAAAATTGTGCTTTTTTGTACAATGTTTTTTTTTCTGTTCTATGTTATGTTGTTGAAAACACTTGTTCCAATTCCACACATGTTATTGGTGTCTCCATAAATATTGTGAAGTAAAGTTACAAGGACTATTGTTTCACAATCACACTCATTTGCTATGTTCTAAAAATGTAGCTTATATTGTGTGTAAAGTTTTTCTGACCACAAGTTTGACAACAGCAAGACTTCCATTTTTGTATTCCATCATATTTAGTTATGTGCTACTCTCTGTTAGCGTATTGATGATCAGTCCAATATGTTTATTTTACATTGAACATCAATAAAGAAAAGTAACTTAATTTTACCTTATTGTCTTGCAGGAGGCCCTGTTTTGTGGAACTCACATGATACAACTGGCTATGGAGTGAAAGTCCAGATCAAACATGAAATTAATTGCCCAGGGATAGGGAGCTACAAGTTTGAGCATGTTGGTTTTCGCTATCACATGCAGATGAGTGTTTTATCTGGCCTCATTCACGAATTTCAAGGTGCTGGCAACTACTTGAACGAACGAGATAATCCAATGATGGAAGTCACTCGGACCATTGTCTCCCGCGTAACTTTCAAGGAAGAGTTTTTGGATATTCCGACTCTCAAAAGAAATATTTATCGGCTTCCAACCGACGGGACGATTCGACCGACCCATGTTGTCGTTGGCATAACCTACGGAATTGAAAGTTATTGCGTCCTCTCCCATAAGTTGAATGCTGGTTACTTGGACGATCAAGAACATGTATCAAGAGAAGAAGCTGAAAAGTTTTTGTCGAAAATTGCTCTAAAAATGAAAAGTGGATTGGAAGAACAACAAAGCTTTGCTGCATTCAAGGGACAGTTTGACAAGGAGGAACAACAGCATCTTACTCGAATGCTCGCATGTCGACTGTATACCGATTCTGTTGTCGAACACTCATCTATTCTTCACTGCGATGTCTTTGACGCCTACAAACACTGTCACCAGTGCCACAAAAATCTTAGCAGTTCTGAAATTGTACCTATTTCCTTTTCAATCTGTCCTGTAAGCGTCCTCATCAATCAGCCTCAAATTTCAGACAAGTTCTTCAACTTTCACTTATTAGTCGATGGGCTATTAGTAGAACGCTGTGTTCAAACTGGGCGCGAGTTGGAACGGATCATCGCCAAAGTGGAAGTCATTCGAAAAGTCTCGGATAAATCCCATAGAAGATGTCTTCTGCAATTCCAGGAAGCAGTTACTGCCTACCAGGAGATCGTCAAAAACAGTTTTAAGAATGGACTCATCATTGGTCGCGATACCGGCAATTTCGAGGACTTGGAAAATGCAACCAACATCACCCAGACTCACCCGAATTTCAAGCATTCACGACTAGAAAAATGGATCGAATACAAGCAGTTTGAGATAGATTTAGCCAAAAAGATGAAGAGCATCAACGGAATCACTTTTTTGGAGAGCCAAACTCGACTGGAGAAAGAACTGACTGATTCTTTTGAAAAGAAATACAGCGTGGTGCTTACCATTCCGGCGCTGGCTGATCAAACGGATAACATCCTCAAAGCTATGGCCGCCTACATCGAAACTTCGAAATCGAAAAGGGGGAATTTGGCTCACATCAATTTAAAGAAACTGGAACACATGGAAAGTGACGAAAGGTTCCCATTGCCCATCTTAGACGAAGGATGGATGAGGAAGGAACTAATGGCCAAGATCCGTGAACTGGCACACTTTGCCAAGATGAACAAAGACTCTATGGATCTAGTCCAGTTCTTCATCATATTCAGCAAGTTTGGCAACAAGTTTGAATTTTCATACTCCGTTTATGAAGCTGACAATTTGCTGACGCTCCAAGACCACTGCATCCGGCTGCCATGTCCACCTAGTGGATTGCGGACCAAACCCACAGGATCTTGTGACAAATCGATGGACGCCGTCATAGTTGAGTGGAAGTATGAACCTCTGGGCTATCCATATCAATTTGTGGTGGAATATCGATTGAAAGGAAGTTCCGAAAAGTCCTGGAACCGTCGTAAGACGTCTAAGCCATTTCTAACTCAAACCACCATCAGCTTCAAACGAGGATCGACGATGGAAATCCGTGTAGCTGCGGACACCTGCATCGGCTTGAGCGAGTTTAGTGGCATCATTGAGACGGATCCAGTCAGTTCCTAAATAATTTAATATCGGCAATTTGAAAATTAAAAGTAAGAGTTTCTTTGTAAATTAGGGTCTCACTAATCCGTATTAGTCTTTAAAGTTGATGACAGTAAACTTTTTTTTTATATATTTCTTTTTATGGCAAGTTTGACCATGCTGAAAATTTGTTTTGTCATGGTTTTCAACTGATTCAGAAAAAAAATGTACTTTTTTGCGTTGTACATTCAGAAATTTTTCTTTTTTTTTAAATTTAGTTGCTGAGTGAACAACTCTGTTTTGTCTCGTTTATGATTACCCATGCTACATTATAAATAAAATCCAGGTAAATTTTCTGGACAGAAGCATTTACATCGCTCAAATGCAGCAGCTCATTCACTGCTGATTGATAATTTTTGAACTAAGTTCTAGTTATTTCTATTATTAACGAAGTAAAAGTTATCCTAGTAATTTCAAACGCAATAAAAGTCTTTCAAGATTCTAGGACAAATGGCTAGGCTATTCCACTATAACTGTTATACTAGGAGCAACAATGTATTTTTATATTAGTTGTTTCACACAGTTGTTCTAGTATAAGCACACCTCAGTAATTCTTTAAAATTAATTAATCAAAATTGGGACCTTGTTCAGTGATTACAATTGTTAATTTCATGCGAGTTGAATTTGGAAAAAAGCAAATTGGCCGAAGGGTCCCTCATCCCCTACTCTCGTAGTGCTGGCCAAATCTAACTACAAGGGAAGGTACATAAATAGACATCAAAACAAAACTTTGATAGAGCAGAGATGGTCTAGTGGTTAAGGCGTCTGCATCTCTGCTCGCTGTTGTGGTACGGGAACGGCTGAATCCTTCGTATAAGGGCCGGTAATGAGTTGAAGAGTTGAGACTATAGACTACCTTGCCGCTGGTGTCTGTATATCTCCAAGAACAGAGTTGGGCGAAAGCTACTGTGTGCTAGGACATCGCAAATGCACGCGACGGCGGGGGATGAAAGGAATGTGCGTTTATGAGAGAACGCAAGGAACCTCCCATCCTCAGTGCAGTTGTCATATCCGGAGATGCACACAACAAACAACTCAAAGTTCTACTTAAATGAAGACCATTACTGTAAAACGAGTAAGCTGTTCCACGACCACAACTTTTTCTAATTTTAACTAATTTTTCATCACAAATGGGGAAGTATCGAACCTTTCTTGTTGCCGGCTAGGTTCTGCTATTCCCAGTTAGTGGCTTTCAAAACCCTAAAAGAATTAGTAAAAAGCCACCCAAAATGTAATTATGCAATTTAAAATGATTGCAAGACATCATTCTTTCAGAAAAATACTTAATTAAATTATTTTATTCAATAAAACGTTTTCGCTATCGGGGAATCGAACCCGAGACCTCCTCGCTTGGGGCGCTGCTAGTCGTTTTACCGCGGGTTTTACTATACAAGTAATTAAATTAAATTGATTACACACATACGTACGCACGTATGTAATTAAAGTATACTATACATATTTGTAAGTTCAAAGAAAGAAATGTGAAAAAAGCCAAAAATTGTTTTCTGAGCAATGATCTGAACTTTGGACCATTCGTGAAGTAGATCATTGCGCTCTTCACACCGGTCTTTGTCTCATTCAGATCTCTAAGCCCGGCCATACCTTGCTCGCCCAGTATTGCCGAGTGCCTTCCCAACCTCAACGTGCACCCGTATGCCTAGCTAATATTCAATAACCCCTAACTTATGTGTATGACGCGGTTTGTATAGAGGTGAAGGTTGTTTAGGCAGGCCTCCCGGATTCTTGTGACCGAACGTCTTTTAACCACAAGGCCATCCGGGGGCCTGAAAACTTCTTCTTTGAAATGGTATACTATCGACCCACGCGGAACACATAACACAGCCGGAAATTTGGTTCTTTATATTTAGAAAACTTTTCGTCTTAAGTATTTTTCCATAACATTGTTCGATAAAAAAAAAATACATTTTTGTTGAAACTCCTTTTTTTGTAATTGACCGAACTGCGCTTTATTGATGTCTGAATGGACGCCATTTTCTTTGTCTTCGGCTCTAGTGCTCACGCCTGAAGTTCATTGTGTCCTCCATCGTTCATATCATAGCGTTCTTCATCGTTATGTGAGAAAAAAAACGAGAAGAACGAAAAAAAGTGTGCACCTGCTGACCTGCCACAGACTTTTTTGATTTTTGATTTTGATGGATTCCGGTGCTGGCTGGTCATGGCAGTTGGCGCCACTGAGCACAGCATACGGGTCCTACTGAAGGGCCCTTTGCACCATCATTCGACCTGCCACAGACATAATGCGATGGGATTTCATTTCCAAGCAGACGAAGCAAATTCCTCCTACCCCCAACTACCTAACTACCGTGTGAAACCAGTCGTTAACTGGAGTTCGGTGCGAGATTTGGTTGAGTACGGACGTTCCTTGCAGCGCTGCCCTGTTCTTGGCCCGCCCACCACCCACCACCCACCTTCCACGTGCTGAATCTCAATCTTTTTGTATCTGTGCTACCCCCCCTTTGGATATTTCTCATTTCGCCCCTAGTTTCTTTCGTCAACCTCCATTTGTATTCTTCGATCTGGTATTTATGTTTTCGCCTTTCTTTAGCTACTATGGACAAGTTTGAAACGGAGATGGATGTGGATCTTCATGCTTCCTCAAAACGCTTTCGCTCGCCTGATGTTGGCTCTGGCTCTACTGTCTCTCAGCCCTCTTCCTCTTCTCCCCCTTTTCGACTTCCACCTGACATCCCCCCGGTTATTCTCAGTTTTCCCGATGGATCGCTGAAACCTAACACGGCTGACTTTATGGAAACGGCCAACTTTATCAAACTTTTGGAGGGTTGCATTGGTCCAATCAGGGCGTCTAAATTGGGCACTGCGGGTGATTTGTTCATCTCTCCAGTAACGAATGATCAGAAAGCTAACCTGTTGAAACTAAGTACGGTGGGAACTCATGCTGTCTCTTGTCGTATCACTAACTCTGAGGCTTTCAATAAGGGTCTCATTAAAAACGTTCCAGTTACGGAATCCGAGAAGGACATTTTAAGTTTGCTATCTTCTCAAGGAGTGTGTGAGGTTAAACGCCTCCACCGTACCAACGAATCTGGAGAATCTCAGCCTATTCCAGTAGTTGTTCTTCTCTTTCCTTCATCTATCCCGCTCCCTTCCAAGGTTTTTATGGCAGCTAGGTCTTATGATGTTGAACTCCAACCACCGCGTCCCCTTATTTGCCATAAATGTTGGAGGTTTGGTCATCCTAAAACTCTTTGTAGTTTTGAAAGTCGTTGTAGGAAATGTAGCAAACCCCATGATTCCTCGACCGTTTGCTCCACTCCTCCTTGCTGCCCCTCCTGTGGCAAAGGCGATCACATTGCAGGAGTCGCTCTCTGCCCTCAAATCGCTGAACGAAAGAAAATCATGATTGTGGCTCGTGATCAAAAGATCACCTATCAAGAAGCTCGCAGACGCATAGGCGCATCTTTCAGTGAGGCCCTTAAACGCAAACTACCCGTTTCTCCCTCACCACACGCTTTAACCTCTCCCTCTCAGGTGTCTATGGGTCTTCTCCCTCCTGCTAAAGAACGTCAATTGGACTCTCTGTCCCGAGATATGAACGCCTTGAAGTCGCAATTCTCCTCCCTCCAGCAGGAGCTGCGGGAAATTCGCTCTACTCCTGCTAAAGTAGAAGATCTTACAACGACAGTAGGGGAACTGTGTGGAATGGTCTCGTCTCTCACTAACGAATTTCAAAACTTTGCCCCAGCACTTCAATACCTTCAACAACAGATCCTTCCTAATCTTCCTTCATCTCAGTCCTCGGTTGTCCCTTCAGTTCTTCCTCCTCTAACCCTCTCTAACAAATTTGCACCGCTCTCTTCTTCCCTTGCTTCTCCTGATGGTGCCTCGCCCTCACATACAAATGATTAGTCAAACACCTAAAATTATTCAATGGAACGCTCGCGGGCTAGCCCGAGCCAAACTAGAGGAGTTCCGTTTCAATTTATCCAGATTAAATCCTTTTTTCGTTTTTCTTAGCGAGACCCACTGGAGTGATGCCTTTTTGATTTCTTTTAAAGCTTATTCTTGTCTATCCTTAAATAGACCAGCAGGCCACAAAGGTGGAGTCGCATTACTCATCTCGAAGCGTTTCTCTTTTGTTCAAATTACTTTCCCCCAGTTTGATACCCTTGAAGTTGTTGGCGCTACTGTAAACGTGGATGGAAAATTTTTCGACTTAGTCTCAGTTTACTGCCCTCGTGGAAATCTCGAGGTGACGGAATTGCTTTCTCTTTTCAGTTGTTTAAAAAACGATGTCATTGTCGGTGGGGATTTCAATGCTCATCACCCGCTCTGGGGCCGTTCCTCGCAGTCAAACAAAGCCGGTAGATCCCTTTTTGATTTTCTTACTGATTCTCATTATATTCTCTGCACTCCACCTAAACTAGAAACTCGCCTAGACCCCGGTTCCGCAGTCCCTTCCACCTTAGATTTGACTCTTGCGTCTCCTTCCATCGCTAGTGGTCTGACTATTTCGTTGGGAACGGATTGGGGCAGCGACCACATTCCTTTATTGCTTTTTTTCAATGTATCCCTACACAAAGAAGTAACTCAGTCAGACAAATGGGTTTTCCGCGAAAAATTTTGGCCGAGCTGGAACTCGACCATAGAAGCTTCTCTAAATTCGGTTCATTTTACCTCCATTTGTGACCCTACCCTTGTTGATGCCCACTTTAATGCCGCCGTAATCTCGTCCAGCTCTAGGTTTTTCTCCTCTAATACCTCTTCCTGTACCCATGCTAAAGAACCAGTTAGGCCCTGGTGGAACTCGGACTGTCAAAAAACTGTAGCCTTGTATCGCAGAGCCCGATCCCGCTGGATCGATTCCCCTTGTCAGTCCACTCTCTTACTTTTAAAAAAGGCAGAAGCAATTAAGAAACGCACTATTCTTCAAGCTAAAAGGGACTCTTGGTCCTCACATTTATCCTCCCTCTCTCTCGCAGGAAATCCTAAAAAACTTTGGAGGTTTTGTAAGACCATGCTTTGCTCCCAGTCAAATTTTCCACTTTCGAAGCAATATCCAATTGTTGATTCACACGGTACAGGCATTTTAAATTCAGCTGACAAAGCTGCCATCTTTCTTGATCAATTTTCCCCGGTTCAAACTCTCTCGTCTGCCGCGGAGGCGGAAACGGCAAAACTTCAGGCCTACGTAAATGATAAAATCAACCACCCGGATCCTATCTCTCCTCTCCTTCGTCCTTTTTCTGGTACTGAGCTTAACTCGGCCCTAATTTCCCTTAAAAGCAATGCCACGGGTTCAGATAAAATTCATAACAAAATGTTAGCTCATCTTTCCTCTGCAAACCGCTTTCACCTGCTCCATATGTTTAATGTTTTTCTTGAACACGGATATGTTCCCTCCCAATGGAAGAAGTCAGTTATTATCCCCCTCCTAAAGCCGTCCAAACCCCCTGATAAACCAGATTCATATCGACCGATTTCGCTCACTTCTTGTTTATGTAAAGTTTTTGAACGTCTAGTAATTTCTAGGCTACATTGGCATCTAGACTCTAAAAATATTTTGCCACCATTTCAGGCCGGTTTTCGTACGGGTCGGTCAACTGTTGACCACATTGTAGCGCTGGAATGCACTATCAAGAAAGGTTTAAATGAGTCCATCAACACTTATGCTATCTTTTTGGACCTTTCAAAGGCTTTTGACTCTACCTGGACGACTGGTCTACTTTTTAAGTTGGCCAGCGTCGGTGTTGATGGCTCCGTTTTGAAGTGGTTTTCCAATTTTTTGTCTGATCGAACGGCAGTAGTGGATGTTAATGGTGTTCTCTCCGAGCCTCGCACACAATCACAGGGTGTGCCCCAGGGTTCTGTAGTCAGTCCTACTCTCTTTAATGTTCACATGTACGATTTTCCTCGCCCTCCGCCTTTCTGTTCGGCTCTTGTTTTTGCCGATGACATAACGATAACGGTTCAAGCGGCCTCCACGGAGGAAGCTCAACGAATCGTCCAACCTTACTTAAATCGAATTTCTCGCTGGGCCTTACAATGGAGATTAAGTTTTTCAGCGTCGAAATCTTGCACTCTCCTTTTTTCACGTAAACTCCTCCCGCAGGCCTCTCCAAACTTCCGTATCAATGATATTCTGATCCCTACCGCAAGTCAAACCAAGTTTCTTGGTGTTATTTTTGATCATAAACTTTCTTGGAAGTGTCATGTTGATTCTCTTCTAGTTAAGATCTTAAAAAGATCGCAACTCATTAAACTCTTGTGCTCCCATAAACATGGTCCAGACCTCCCTTCGATTGCAATCCTTTACAAGTCGCTTATTCGTAGTGTCCTAGACTACGGTTCCATCGTTCTCTCTACTGCGCCGGCTTCTCTGGTAAATAGGCTTGACGTTGCTCAAAACAATATTTTACGCTTAATCTTGGGCTCTTTTAAATCCACTCCGGTCGATCAGCTACATTTAGAACTGGGTATCGAGCCTTTCTTAGCCAGAATCAGAAGATTAGCCCTCACTTATTTGGTTAAACTGAGTTTCCGTCCAAATAACTCAGCTTATCCCTTAGTTTCTTCTATCTTCGCCTCTTCCCCCTCCATCTGGAGACCCCGCAGCTTACCTTGTATTTTGCCTCCGCTTCTCTTCCTTAAATCTTTCCGTCATTTTCAAAATTCGCTCTACAATATTAGTCATCTACCGTTTTCGGCAGTCGCTCCTTGCCGTCCACCCTGGCATCGCACCCAAATCATCTTTAACAAATTTCCCTTATCAAAGTCGCGGGCCTTAGAAAATCCGTGCTTGACACGTCAATCTTTTTTAGAATACGTAAATTCCCTTCCACCTGATTCATCTCGGTATTCACTGATGGTTCGGCTATGCCTGGTAACTCTCCTCCCGCTTTCGCCTTTTTTATCCCCTCTCTAAATTTTTCTAGTGCGTGGCGTTGCGACTCTTTCTGCTCTATTTTTACGGCGGAAATTTTGGCTATAAAATCTGCCCTAGAACATCTTTATTCCTTACCACTAGAGTCTCCCCAAATTGTCCTCTTTATTGATTCTCTTTCGGCTATTCAAGCTATTGTCTCACAAAAAAGTGACTCGGAACACATCTCGGATATTTGTTCCCTTATAGCAAATTTCAAATCAGCAGGCACTTTGATTTCTCTTTATTGGATTCCTAGCCATTGCGGCATCTCGGGTAATGAGATCGTGGACAACTTGGCTAAAACGGCCTTAACGGACCCTCAGGCGAACATTTTTACCTACTCCATGACGATGACCGACTCCCTGTGCCTGGCTCTTCGTTACTGGAGGGATGACCTGCTTTCCGGCATCCACGCCAGATCTGGTGGTAAGTTAAATGTAGCCCTTCGTCAGCGCTTTGGTCCGATCCCTTGGCATACGTGCTCCTCTCGAGTCATCTATAGGGTCTTACATAGACTCCGTAGTGGCCATAATCGCCTAAATCACTTCATAAACAAAATCGATCCTTCTATCTCCCCAATCTGCCCTTATAATTGTGAAGCCGATGAGGATGTTTTTCACGTCCTCATAGAATGCCCTTCCTTCTCCACCCACCGCTTACCCCTTCTATCTTGGCTGAGAGACAGGGACTTGGAGCCCACTGTCTCAACTATTCTGGGCTTTAATTATGATTTATCTTCCACTGATCAGTTTCGCCTTAGAGACCATCTTATTCGTTTCATCATGTCCAGTGGCTTACTGCTTAGGCTGTAAACTTCTATGCTTCGCTCTAAAACTTCTTGGTAAATTTAAAGTTAGTTCTCCTCCAAAGTTTTATGCCACTTTCGTGATTTCTCTTACTTCATTGTGTTTAACATATTGGCCTCTTCACTTCAACATTAGTTAATCTGGCACCACTGTTCGTCTGCCGGTTCTGATTGTTCTGTTCGGTCCCCAGATCTTTTGTTACTTTCCATTTTTCAATTTTCTCCCTCTCCTCCCCCATATCCCCCTCATCAACTCTCCGCAGTCTTCTTCCCCTTAGTTTCCAAAATTTGGGCAGTGCGCAGGGATCGTTGTTACGATCCAAGAAACTTTCGAGGTCCGAAACCAGTAGGACCACGAGAGGGGCACTTTAAAAACAATCAATCAAACCAGTCGTTAACTGCGTTAACTATCAAACGAATTTCTTTTCTTATAAAACCCTGAATTCATTACAGCTAGGTGATTTCCGATATTCTTAATTTTTGTTAAACGATAATTAAAGTGAAAACACGATTATATAGGACAGAAAATGGATAAAAATGTCATCAGTATAGCCGCCTTGGGTCGTCAGTTTCAAGTGGGAGATTTTTATAATTACCCAACTGACTGTGTTGTGAAAGGTAACAGTTATCTTATTCACTTTGCCATTGAGATAAGTATTAAAGTAGAAATGGATTGTGTCTTGACTGTTTGGTGACTATCTGGTGTCAAATATATGATATTCAGTCACTAATTACGTGTAGTCACTATGGCCTCATAATCACTAAATATACAGGAATTCTTCTGCCCTACTATAGGATTATTTATGGCATAACTTATTTCCAGGACACCATGGGGTTATAATTAATCTATTGCTAATTAATATATTGTTTGTTCATTACAGGGGGCCCAAACAGCCTATGCGAGGCTTCTATTTTGCTGGATCAGTTTACTCGAGTTGAAAACAAGTTTTCATTTAAAGTCGAGTATGAAGCAACTTTCAACAGGTGGGAGAACTTTTACCTGGACAATCATCTTCTTATGAGTGTCTTGTGTGGTCTCATTAATAATTACAAAGGCGCTAGTCGTTTCTTTAACGACCAACCAAATCAGTCAGAAGCCTCTCGTATACTCCACTTTCGTGTCCAGTCGGAGGAAAAGCACCTAAATCTGAAGTCCTTCGAAAAAAGCATTGCCAAACTTGCACATGACAATAGAGAAATCCTTGATGCGCTAATCCCCGCAGCAACCCATGTCGTCATTGGAGTAATCTATGGCGCTGAGGCATATTGCGCCCTGTCCAACAACCTGAATGACGACACCCTAACCGAAGATGCTCGAGAGGCAGCCGAAGACCAGCTGTTCAAGATTGCGAATTGTTTAACTCGTGCTTTAAAGGACGGGCTAAGTTTGTGTCAATTCAACTGTCAATTCGACGAGGAAGAGAGAGAGCTGCCCGTTCGTTTGTACGCCGATGGCCAAGCTGAAACCTTTCGAAAATGCGACGTCTCAGGCGTCTACAAACAACTTCGCAAGATGATGCACGTAAAAAACGACGCCATCCCAATTGTCGCCCTCCTATGCCCACTGAAAGATGTCGAAGCTATAGGAGGAAATATGGGGGTCCTTTACGAGTATCGCGACATCAACAGCAAAGTGGTGGCTCCCTTTTGTCATTTGCTGTTTGAGCTGGATCGCGTCAGGGCTAAAGTGGACTCGCTGTACACCACTGCTCTAGAAGCCAAGCGCTCGGCTCTGTCGGCTTCACTCAAGAAGTTTGGAGACGCCATTGTCAAATACAAAGAAATGTTTGTGAAGAATAGCCTGAAGTTTGAAGTTGTCAAGGCTCGAAGGATCGACCGTATCAATCAGGAAATTAGCGACGAGGACGACTGTGAAAATGGCGACTATGGTGTTGTCAAAATTCTCACCCTCCTCGAGAACGACCCTTATTTCAAACCTTCTGATTTGGAACGCTGGCTCGACGAGAAAATAGCTGAAATTGAAGTGGACAAGAAGATGATGGGTATCGGTGGAGTTGCCTACCTGGCCAGCATTGAATCGCTGAAGGAAAAGTTGACGGAGGAGGGAAAAGCGCTTGTTTTGAATGTCCCGCCACTGGACGAATGGACTAATCGTATTGCCGAGGAGATGACTAACTACGTGAAGAAGCAAACGACCAATATGACGGCTGGTGACTCGATCCTCGATGACGATGCTGTGGCACAAAAAGTAGGAGATTCCTGGAACACAGCACTCGCCAAGCGGAAGCAAGTGCTGGGCAAGGTGAATCAGTTTGCCATTCACATCGAAAAGAAGAAAATGCCGGATCAAGTTCAGTTCTTCATTGTGCTGGACAAGGATTGCAACCAAGCAAGTTATTCCGTTTACGAAAGTGGCCA
This sequence comes from Ceriodaphnia dubia, assembly GCA_022539655.2. Taxonomy (NCBI): domain Eukaryota; kingdom Metazoa; phylum Arthropoda; class Branchiopoda; order Diplostraca; family Daphniidae; genus Ceriodaphnia; species Ceriodaphnia dubia. The sequence continues at coordinate 1,776,081 of JAKUCG020000003.1, forward strand.
CCTTTTGTCGGAGAAGTGTAATCGATTGCCAAAGCTATGAACCAGCTAACCCAGATGGTTTTAAGTAGTCATACATTTACCCATCGCAAAAACCCCGTTTTTACTCAAAGAAGTCGGTTGCTTGAAATTGATTTCATGTTCATGTTCTCGTTCATTTTAATATGTGGCAAGTGTGTGAAATTTGGTGAAATTTAATTTTCATGTTCGTTGGTCAGTTCAGTGAAACCAAAACCTCTCGCATCCTATCTTATTCTAGTTAACAGCTTTCTGAATGAATAAAACCTCAAACAGAACATTACATTATCATAACTGAGTATCTTTTGAATCAATAAGTTTTAGATGTATTAAAGCTTTGAAAAATGTCAGCGTTTGAAAACGCGAAATGAGCGAATACAATAAACTGCAATATAACCGTTTGGATATTGCGAACTAAATAACTAAAAATTACTTTGGCAGAACTGAAACAGACGTCGTTATATAAACACACAGCCTCCGGCAGTGATGAACCTTCTTGAAACTAATATAGTCGAACCTAAGAAATATACAACGGTTCGAATTACGTTAGGAATGTTAGTACTGTTAAAATACGTGACGATTTCTCGTTACTTACTTTTGTGTGTAGCCTAAACATTCTGCCGGTCCTCCATCAACATCTCTTCTTCTGACGGTACGTCGAATGGGCGAAGATTGTCGGCTCCGACGACTCGTTCTAAGACACGACAAATCTCTTGCTCGGTCGAAGTTTGACTCATCACAGCAACGTAACGAAACTTTTTCAATAAATCTTGTCTTTCGGCGAAACCGTCGCTTCTATCCTCCCCTTCGGCAGCGATGAGTTCGTCCAGAGCGAAAATGATTTTCTCTCCAACCTTGGAAATGCGCGACTTCGAGGACAAAGTGACGTGTTGGCCAATTTTCAGCGATCGCTTGATGTAGCGCAAAATGGCCTCCACCTGCTCCACCACAATTCTCTTCTTCAGCGCGATGTCTTTCTCCAGTCCCTTCACCACCTCTTCCGCTGTCAACGTCTTCCTCAATTTGTTCTCGTAGTTTGCATGAACAGTGGCCGTTGTAATCGTCTGCTTCACTTGGACGTACTCCCAGGAAGTGGAGTCGTTCTGGTGGTCGTACCACGGGCATTTGCAAACGCGGCAAGTTCGGCTGGCCACCGGCACGGAATGGTCCATGACGTAGCACTCGAATTTCTCCTCTTTGTTGCCGCATCCTTCGTGACACGTCATCCAACACACGGTACAGTTGGTCACGTATTCACCGACGGCTCTGTACTGTTGTTCCTTTCTTATCATGATCGTTTCGAACTCGGTGACGTTGTTCCAGTCAAGGTTCCTCTTGGTATTCCGCATTTCTTTGAAAATGAACATATTCCATTTGACGAGCTTCTTTAGCTCCATCACCGTCGCTTCTAATCTCTTCAACTCGAGATGCCCTTGTTTATCCACGGGCATTGATTTTGAAGTAGTCGTGGCCAACGAAGAGAAGAATTCCATCAAGTTCTCCATACACGACTGGAAATCTTCACAGTTGTCAGGATCAATGTTTGGATGGAAGACGGCTGAGCTATTAAGTTTATGATGCAAGGGCTGTCCAGTCACCAGGCCGGCGTCAGAGAAGGCCCTTAGTAGTGGTGGTTCCTGTCCATCTGAGCAATTGAAAATCAAGTTCAGATTCTCTTTGATTTTGCTGCCAAAGACGGTCATCAGCGAACAATGGATGAAACGCTGCAAATGGCTCAACTGAGACGATGAGGAATCCATGATGAATCCGACCATATCCATTTCCTGAATGAGGTTCGAGTTTGGGGAGAAAAAATGGCAGATGCTCTGTGATATCTCCATGTTCTTGTCGGAGTCGTCGTCAACGTAGCTGGGGACGTCAATGATAGTCAACGAGAAGGGAATACGGAATCCATCTGCATAATTCAAGTCGTAGACGAAAATTGTCGGATGGCCTCCGTTTTCTTCGTTTTCTTCATTTCCTTCCTCTTCTTCTACTACTATTGATGTTGCTTTCTCCTTTATCAACTGAAAGCGGAATGGGTCCTTGTAGTCAACATTGAAGACGTAGTTGACTATCGCGTTGATGACCGCCAACTTGTCAGGGTCAGACTGGCCAATCAGTAAAATAGAACGAGGCTTTTGCGTGCTTCTTGTAGTATCAATCAATTTCGGTTGGCCAAACCCAAGTCGCACGACAGCGCGGTCAACTCCGTTCGACTTAGTCAGTGGAACAGCTAATAGATCCAATCCGTTTTCGTGGCCAATTATGTCGCACTGCTCCGTCAATTTCTCGGCAAAACGAGTCGCTCTAGTCGGCCGTTCTATGGGGTCGTTTAAGAGTTCTAAATCAGGGAGTTCTAAATCATCAGCAGTGTTGCCATTTTCGAATAGGGACGAGGTGTCCAAGACATGACTAAATTCACTGCGTCCGATGCAAGTTTCCACCGCAATTCGAATTTCTGTAGTTGATCCGGTTTCCACGCTGATGGACAGTTCATCTTGGCCCGGATGGATCGTTCTTTGTTGAATCCAAGGATCGAAACTGCCTTTCACTCGATACTCGACTAAATAATGGCAAGGATAGCCCAGGTCTTCGTAATCCCATTCAACGTGAACCAGCGAACACAGCGTTCTGGCTCTTTTGGCTGAGCGATTGCTGGATGGAAGAGAAATTTGAAATCCGGTGGGCGGTTCCGGCAATCGACCAACATTGGCATTCACAGTCTGATAGTAGCGAAAAGGTATTCCAGGGAAGATGCTTTCAAATCGGCTTTCATAGACGGAATATCTGCAATCAAACGGTTCGCTGCTCCCACCGAAACAAATGATAAAATGGACTTGGTCGGAGATCTTCTTGTTCCTTTCAACGTGACGGGCTAGGTAGCAAACTTTCTCCCTTACAAGACCAAATTTTTCCAAGTCAAAATGCCAAGGTTCTCCGCTGTCTCTATTCTCCTCGGTTCTGACAAAATCCGCGAATGAATTCTTGATTCTGGCGACATATCTCTTCATTAGGTAGAGCTCGTGGGAAGTCTTGGCGTCCAAGGGTGGGACGTGGAGCACAACAGAGTATTTCTTCTTAGTGTCACTAGTTAGTTGTTTCTGAAGTCGACTTCTGTCAGCCAAGAAGACGACTTCGTTTCTAGCTTCATGTTCTACCGACAACATTAGGATCAGCTCGCGTTGTTTCCAGCTGAGCCATTTTTCTAGGCGGGTGGGTTTAAAGAGTGTTGTGTTCCTTTCCGTGTCGGAAACCGCACAGTTAAGGTAACGATCGGCAGAGTAATTATTTTGGCGGGCCCCGATTATGTTTTTCTTTAATTTTGTCTTAGCCCAATTTTGATACTTGGTGACCAAATCAACAAACGTATCCAGAGAATCACGAAGAGCCGATTTTTTGTTGGCCGAGGACATCTTTTCCGCTCGTATGATGGCTCGTTTCAATCCGGTAAAGAGGCGAGAACAGTCAGCCACCACTTCCACGTCTATGTCGCAATAATTGGCATTGGCCTTATCGAGTCCTTTCGTGGTTCCAAGGATGATTTTCAGGGGGCAGAGCTGGACGACGATTGGGAAGGAATTTCTTTTGCAAACTTCTTTCGGAACGGATATGATTTCGTGCCTACCTTCCCAAATTCGTAGGTAGGCCGTGAAGAAACCGCAATGGATGACAGGCTGAGTTTCCAGATCAGAGTACAATCGGCATCGAACACCGGCGATAAAATGTTTCTCTTCTCGGCTCAATCGTTCCTTGAAATCGTCCACGTATTCCTCGTAGTGTAAAGCCCATTTATCCGCCAATTTGGCCAGGTTTTCTGCAATTTCTATACGGATTTCTTCGTCGGCCTCGTCGCCAACATCCCGGGCCAAGACACAATAAGTTTCTGCTCCATAGAAGATGCTGGTGACGACATGCGTCGCGTCTGTTTCCTCGGCCAAACTGTCGTCAATAACAAGTTGTGGTACTTTGTAGTTGACGAGTGACTGCAAATCCAATTTTTCCTCTCCGGAAATCAATCTGCAAATGAGGGTGCAGGTCACCTGTTCTGGATCTGGCTTGTCGTTTATGTATCGGTTGCAAGCACCTTTGTTACTGTCAATGAGACCGGCCATGACACTACTCTGCGTGTGGTTGTCGAGGCCAACAACGGTTCCAGCTTTGTTGTCGTTAGTAAACTCGTTGGTGTTGTTCGTCGTGTATCGTTCTTCGTACGTATCATAATCTACTCGGGTTGCCGCTGCTAACATGCTGGGACTCCACGATAACTGATCTGGAACAAACATATCATTGTCAAAGAATAAACAAACTGTAATTTCTTGTAAGTAGTGTTGCACAGTAAAGCTATGCATACAGGTTTTACGAACCACAATTTAATTAGCCAACTTATATTGAGAATCATTTAAAAATTATTTTTTTCAGTACTAATTTTAAAGCATAGTTGGTTAAAATGACAGAACTGATATGTGATAAAAAAAGACTATTGCTGAAAATTAATTTGTTTGAAGTTTGAGAAATTGCATAGGCTCTACTGTATTGATTGTTTCCTAATGACGATTATGGTCTCCATTCAGTTATCACACTGAAAATAAACTTACCACTTGAAATGGAATCGCTGCAGTAATTGTAGAGGACGCCTAGATCCAAATTGCGTCGCCCAAATGCACTCATTGAGATCAAATGAGATTGAAAAGGTTCTCCTTCAGCCATTTTCTATTTTCCCTATATGACGTTGTTCTATCAGACAAATGTTTGACTGTAGATACCAGTCGATATAGACTTCCTCTCGGTTGGCACTATGAGAAACAATATTGGCGATAGTTTATGCGAGTATTAAATAATAAATGCAATAATAAATGCTTACAAGTGAGGGAAACGTCAAGACTGGTCGAAACTTGAGGGACATGCGCGAGGGAGCAACCGAGCAGGATACTGTAGCAGACGGCTTTTTTAACGCGCGCTTTCTCTTTGTGAATTCCTTTGTTTTCCTCCTCGTTCTCGCTCAGCTCATCACAAGGCAAACTTTCTTCCTTTTCACGTTCATCTAACCATCAATTTTTGCGCGCATTTTTTAGCTTTATCGATTAATATTTTTGACTAGCGATCATGTCGGACATGGGTTTATTTGAGGTGTCACATCTCAGATATTTCCAAACCCTCACTCTCCTTTTCATTTCATGCAGTTTTCTGTCGCCATCTTGTGCATAATCTCGCTTAACACATGATTTAAATATATTTCCTTGATATCGAGGCGGTTCTGATTCAAATGATCTCAAAGAAAGACAGAAGTGGTAGAAGGTACTGCTCCACACTTGCAGATATATAGAGAGATATATATCTCTGTGACTCGAATCTATGACTATGAATCTATGACTCGAATAAAATAGGAAATAAGTGTCAAACTTGCGAATTATCGAAATAATTGAGAAAAATAAATTTAAAATGGTATATCGCACTTTGGTGTTTTCTGTCTGACCCTGCCAGATACAGCCTAACTCCATTATGCGAAACACCATATAGAGCTTCAATGGTGGATCGCACATTGGTGTTTTCTGTCTGACCCTGCCAGATACAGCCTAACTTCAATGTGCGAACACCATATCCACTCACCTGCTCTTTAACATAGTGTACATTTTAAGAGTATTTATAGTCGTACTGAAGTGACGATACGTGACTAGTGTTTGTGGTTAGGTTTTAGTGGTTATTTACGGGATTTCTATACTTTCAATGTACAACTAATTACAATGAACTTTGTGAGAAATCGTATTAGCTAACTAATAGGTTAATGTGGAAATGTAATAGAAATAAATTTTGATTGAATAATTGAAATCTTCTGCATCATGGCCAAGATATGGCAAATGCAATTTTCCCCGCCCATGCAATTTTCCATACCCAAATGTAGGGAAATCAAGGCATTACATATTTCACTTTTAATTGAGGAATACGTTCGAAATCCATTATATACAGGTAAAAGTGATGTTTTCCAACATAATTCAGTCAATATCAATGATAAATACACCAAAAGTAGCTTTCAGTTCGATTTAGAAGATCGCGAGCCCGACTACCGTATGTGTATGTACGAAGTAGCACCCAGCTGTAAACGGACACAGTTATCCCCACTGGACGTCTATTAAGGAAGAACGGAGATGGTCTTTAGTTGGCGTATCTAATATCGTTGAGATTAAGATAGACGGATGTGGCTTACGGATATGGAAAAGTCAAGTGAGTGGCCGAGAATTCCAAAGGCTTAATTACATTAGTAAAACTCGATTATTTCTCGCACCTTTTCTTTTACAAAATATCTTTCAGAAAAGGTTTAAAACTTGAGTCTTATAGATGGCGTTTGAGACTGTTGGTTTCCTAACCTGTTCAAAAATATTCGTGCTGGCCTCACTTACCCAGACGTACGTTGCTCAAAAACCGTCAAACGAGAAGAATCTTTTATTCCGTTCACCTTTCCTAAATAAGATAGGTTAAGTTTTAATTACAATTGACGAGAAAGTCGTCGTCGTATACTTCTGGTAGTAAATGAGTAATGAATACATAACGAACATTTGGGGGACCCAACATTTATTTTAAACTCCGTTTATACTACTGCTGAAGGTTAAAATTTAAATGAAGTAGATTCTAACCATTTTAAAACTAAAACAAGAACAAAACAATTAGCGTGGAATGCAAGGAGAATTCCTGCTATACTCGGAAAAATTATAATACAAGCAACGCGATCTAGTCAGCATATATCAGTAGGCCTATATCTATACCGGTATCTTAAAAACTGACCAAAACATTCCAGTTTTTCCGAAAGGCAATGTCATCCAATTCGGAACGATCCTCATCCGTTACCGTCAGAGATTCACAATCACCAAGACGGAGCTTTTTGATGCGATTCTTTTCAATCATGAACAAACTAATATGTAATCCCCTCTTATGTCACGTGACGGCAGACTTTAAGCTCCAAACGGCTCCAAAAACTCTAGATGGCGGAATGGATGGCAATCAAAGGCTTTGCGCAAAATCTCGTCGCTGACCGATTGGACACAGAGAGATAAATTGACCAAGGTAGGAGATGACAGAAGCATGTCCAAGCCTTCAAGTGAGATACCATAGACACTGGGCTGCAAATCACAACAATAAAGTTTCAATGTCTTAAAGTTTGTCTTAAAGTTGTCCAAAATCCATTCCTTCCTCATTCGTTTCGAAGAATCGCGCAATCTCCGGTATTTTTAAGTTCAAGTGACAGCAAATAGAGAGAATTTCCGAATGCTTTCAGAAGGACCACTCCGCCATCAAAAGTGATTCTGTGGTCGTTATCAGGGCTCGGAAGTTAATGCAAAAACATATTTTTCTCTTGAGTTCCAAACATATGCAAACTTATAAATCTTTACGAAACAGATTGCGCTGATTCTAAATCCGTGGAGTTTATTTTTCATATTTTTTCATATATTGGGATTTGGGGTTTTAGTGCATTTTTTCCCATGTTCTTACATATTTTTGTATGTAACTACATATTTTTCTCCTTTTTTGTCTGAAACATAGTGAAATCAGGGGGAAAAGTGCTCGACACCCCCCCTTTTGATTTACATTTTCCCAACATTTTTTCGATAGAGGGTAAAGGAAAACAATGTTTCGAAATCAGCAACGCCTTTCGCGACTTGGGGAAAAATAGGTTACTCCAGGGTTTACTGAGTCATTCGTTCATTACACGTCAAATTTCTGTTATTCACTTTCAACAAGAGAGGAACGCATGCCTAAGTAAAAGTTCTCAAAATCGAAAGTACATCGCGCTTACGTATTTTGGTTTAGTAAAACAATTTTATCGACAGACGTGCTTTGTAAAATTATATACCATAGAAAAAAAACAAGTTTTCCTAAAAAATTACTCCTTTTTTAGTACATATTTTGTACCTTTAAGTACATATTTCCTTATTTTTTGGAGCATATCTACATACATATTTTTAAGTTTTTTAATGCATGAACTTCCGAGCCCTGGTCGTTATATAGCCCACATTTCCAAAAATGGCGAGTTCACAGATTTTGTCAAGTTGCATTAGGCCCAGAAGCTCTTGATCCGTCAATCCCGGCATGATCGACATATGCACATTGTTGAGCGTAGAACACAAAGGCGCTATACGGCTTAGCGAACAACTTTTGTAGGGTATAATATTTTCTCGCAATAAATGTTATCTGAAAAAATTGAATTGAAAGTTTTCCAATTTTTCTTAGACACATAATATAATTAATATATCTTGTCTCCTGGTCACCATTGGTGTACGAAACTGAGATGCGCAAAACAAATCCTGTACTAACTGTACGTTGATTTCTTTTGGATTCATTCGGTCAACTTTTTAAATTATAATTACTTACATTTTACGTAATGCTATTTTTAACGCGTGCCAACAAGATGCACGCTACCTGCTCCTTTGGTCTGGTTTTGATTTCCGGTGACCCTCGGATGTAGACGATAGGCCTATAATTTAAACTCTACATGTTTGACCTAAAAACTTAGACCGACTATGAAGATGTTACCCTTCGAAAAAAAATCGAGTTTTAATAATATTGTCACGGGCATTTCTGGTCTACTCGCTCACGGCGGCCTTGGTTACACGGCTTAGAAGCCAAACCCGACGCCGACTCTCTTTCTTAGACAAGTACGGACGCCGAGTCCGTCCTCACCGCCGGCAACTACACACTACCCCTACTCCGGCGGTGTCCCAAAACCAACTCTACTCGTCTCTCTGACATCTCCGACTACTCTTAGCGAATAACAGGGTTTCAACGTCTTAGATACGTCAGGGATAAGGAAAGGGATGAAAGAAGGGAAGGGTTAAACTCGATACGTGACAATATCATGGTCAATAACTCAATATATAATTGCACTTCAGCACAACACTATTCTAGGCTTTGAAAAATATAGGTTTACAAATAAAATTCTGCCATGGGCAACGTAAACAAATCAAGAAGAAAAAACACTAAACAACAGCACTTGATTATATTTATTTAAACACTTCATTCTGTAAAATTACGTGGCACACCGCTGTTTTCAATTTTTCCAAGCCCTGTTGCCCATTGTATCGACAAGGACGCCAGCGAAGTTTAGTCGCGAGCAAGGAGAAACCTAAAAAGAATTGATAATAATGGGGGAGAAGCTGAAAAGAGGAGAAAAGGTAAGAAAAAGAGCGGCCATTTTGTTTCGTACCGAGACTGTTGCTGATTGGCTGTCTCCTCGCAATCTCCTCGGGGGTCTCACACTCTCACTCTCACCACTCTGGACCTCTGCTCCCGTTGTGTGGTCGTAAAAATAAAACGTTACTTGTCGTCGTCGAATTAAATTAAAGAGAGAGCGAGTTTTCACAAATGAACAAATTGAAAGCTTGCTGACAAAAGCGAAACATAATGACTTCATGAGGATACTGACAGTTTTACAGCATTTTAATTAGATTTGATTTTTAACCGGCTCTTGGGATTTAATCTCTTAGTCGTCGTCGTCGAAGTTGAAAAGATGACGAGGCAGCTCGGGATTTACCGAATGAATTGCCGATAAATAACCAAGACATTTAGCGACGCTTTCTTGAGAAACGGCACCACTAAACAGTCGTCGTGATGGTGGAACTCGTATAAAGTGAACTGGGGACAACGAAACCGTCAGTGGGACGGCGGTCGATTGAAGATGAGCAAAAGACATTTGTCGTAAGTGTTCCAGTCCCTGAAATTTGAATAAATCTAACATCAAGCCTTATGTTAAACGTGTATAATAGGGCGACAGTGGCGGCCCACTGGTCATCAAGAAAGACGGACGTCACCAAGTAGTTGGCGTCGTCAGCGCAGGAATCGGTTGCGCCAGACCTCGGCTGCCCGGCCTCTACACCCGCGTCAATAACTATCTCGACTGGATTTCTCGCACAGTCCGCAACTCATAACTTAAAAAAAAATCGGCGCCCTTTAATGGCCACATTTGTAAATTATCTTGTATTAATTGATAAACGTTAGATAGAACTCTGTTTGAAGTGAATTTTCTACAAATGCGTGAGCAGGAGAGTGTGCCAGTTGTGTATTTACGGCTGTGTAGCTGTCTTTATTTGATTCGATGAGTCTATGATATTATTGATAATTATACTGTTTGTATTGCTTACCCACAAATTAAACAATATTATGGATAGCAATAAGTGAACATTGGTTGATAAAAACCCTCTATTATTATAGAAATAGTTTTTTTAGTCAGTCCTCCTACTGACGTCGTTGAAAACATTGAAAGTTTCTCCCCTTCCCATTCCAGTAACTAGTTGGCCTGCAATGGATGAAGTCCCTTGGACAGTCATCAGAACGGAAAGGTTCTTTCGTTGGTAAACCAGGCCCAAGTTTAGGTACACAAGGGGCTATATTTTAAACATTTGAATAAAAGATTACCCTACCCGAATTAATATATGGCTATATAAGAGATAACCATCGTAAGTAGGCCCTATTAAAGGGCGTTTTATGCAAGAAAAAAAGGATCTACTTATTTACCACCGTTGCTATTCCACCACCAGCGATCTTCAGCTTCTTCCTCAGCAACAGCGGTTGATAACAACGCAACGCTTATCACGACAGCCACTAACAGCAACTAAAGTTAATAAAGAAAATTATTCTATGGTTCTCAGTTGATGACAAAAACAGACAAACAATCGCTGAAAATTGTTTTTTTTTTTACGGAATTAAAAACTTGCGTAGGTTTTAGTCATCTTTTAAAAAGAAATTATATATTTTATAAACTTACAAATGGGAACAATCGAGACATGTCGAGTATAAAGTAAAGACAATTTTGTTTGTTAGTAAACGAGCAATTTAATGCGATACCTTGTGATGTTGCTCGTCGCTTGGGTTTGTTGGCTTCCTATATATAGGTGAACGTTGATAGTTATACTGAAACACCAAAGCGGCTACTGCCCTGTATATTTGGCATATCCCAGTGACGCTTTTATTTCTGTATTCCGGAAAACAACAAAACGTACTTAAAAAAACATTTCACTATGAAAGTGAAAACATTCCGTGTTTTCCTCCTTTTTGTCACACCTGTGTTCCAGTTTCCTCAAAGTTGCTCTAAATGGGTGGGTGGCGATACGGAAACAGAAAGGAACTCTTTGTTGAACTGATTTATTACAGGGAGTATTATATATAATGGATTTCGACAATAATAAGGAAAAAGGCGTGCTGCTGACAAAAAAATACTTTTACGCTCACTTTTTTACGAAACAACTGTTAGAATCTTGCAAGGACACATATATAAAATTAAACCACAAACCAGGCTTTTTTCAATAAAGCAGTCGGTCGGACGTATAAACCCCGACTAGCAGCTATATAGTCAGGATAAGCTCAGGATGTCTGACATGATCGCATTCAAAAATATTTATGGAAAGGCTAAAAAATACACGCGAAATTGATGGTTGGAATAGAGTAGAGTAGTGGTTGGAGAGTGGAGAATAGAATAGAGAATGGAAAGAAAAGAAAAAAAGGAGGAAATTTTTGTCCTGTGTACCTGTGACAAAACGAAAACAAAGGATTATTAAGGAGAAAAGGAAAGGATTAATAAAAAAACGTGCACCGGATTTGAAAACGGCGGGAAAACATGAGCAAAAGAAATTAAAATTTAAGCGCTCAACATCATCAGTAGCTTATTATTCGTCGTCGTTCTCTGGTTTGCTGGGCAGTTGGGCACAAAAAGAGAACTCCAAAATTGGTGATTGAATTGAAGAGATGATAGTTGTTTCAAGTATCTTGGGAATTTCAAGTATGAGGCGTGTGATCGAATGTCCCAGCAAAATCGCTACCAGCGTCGAACACGAAGTGAGTCTTCCAGTCACTTCCAGACACGTACCGTTTCATTCATGTTTCGGCAAACCGGAATTTTTTGGCAGTCGTGAATTCGACAACTGGGCAGTCTGGGCATTACTAGACAATATTTTTTAGGAAGCAAGTGTGGGCAGTATTTTTTCACTTCACTCAGGAAAAGAGCCAATTCCAATTACGCCTGATTAGGAATTTCACGTTTGCCTTAGTTTTGTGGGGTCCGCAACTCAAAATTAGGAAAAAATTATGATGCCAAAAAAAGGAAAATAAGGAAAAAAACCTTGTTTTAGAAGCGAAAAAGGGGAAAAAAAGAAACGAAAATCGGGCCTAATTTTTCCTTTTTCTAGGGCAAAAAAGGAAAAATTGTTGAGGAGAACGGGGAAGAAAAATTGGTTTTGGTCATGCAATAGTGTTGCCAAGCTAATAAAGTAAATAAAGGGTGTCCACGTGACTTATCCGAAGGAGTGGAGGGACCACAAGAGCCCGATTCCGTTGTCGAAAGATCCAGGCGCACAATTTCAATGTTATTGCTAGTATACCTGAACGGGAAGACAATGTGGCGAGTTCGAAATGGGTTGGGCGAACAACGTCTTTTATTGCAGATCCGTGCACAGATCTCAATTAAATGGAGCTTGTGTCTCCTCTGAGTCTGAAGGGAACTTGTTATCATGGCGGTATAGAATTCCAGAGGTGAAAGATCAACCTTGTTAGTCGGAGGCAAAATATTAAGCGAGTGTACTTTGCAGAAATAAGGATCAGGGAAGAGGGATGGCGACTAATCCGACTTCTTCTCTAGAAATATAATTTTAGAAGTACGCAACTCTTATTCTACAGCGTTCTACAGTTTACAAGCCAGCAATCAATAAAATGGCAAATTTCTGTCTTAAAATAAAAATTCAACTGACAGTAGCAGTCAGAGTTACTATTCGGCACAGGTGTACTACTCGAGAGGAGCCAACAGAATGAACAAGTTGTCTAAGGAAAGGGGAATCAAGGCCACGCCGCGTCACAAGGAGGAAGAACGGAGCCTCGGGCTCCACAAAAGTCAACAAAAATATCGAAAGGTTTGATTTAATGATACGCGGTTATGTACGGAACAGATTTGCCAGGCAATTAGAGAAAGAAAAAAAAAACGAGACTTTCTTTTCCACTGGGTGTTATATTAGTGTTTTAATATCGGATTAGTAGTGATACGGTTTGTAAGGACCCTCGTGGTGGATGCCCAAGTAGCTAGCCGGCCTGGTCTTCTTCCAAGACGGTCAGCTTAATTCCGAGTTTCTCCAATAATGCAAGGCAGCAACTTCATTTTCATCCAACTAAATAGATGAACAGCAATCAGTATGGGATCACAATATAAACTACAAGATCAACAATTTTACCTTTTTGGGGAGGATATGCACTCCAACGGGATACTGGCCAGGCTTAGTCCACGGTTCAATCTGGGGCCAGCCCAGCCTTCCTTCAGCCAGAAGGATGATGTGGTTGCCGTTGGCTAAACGGTAACGATCAACTTAAACATTCAGGAAATAGACGCACTGATTCCATTTGTGTTCGAGGTTCAAATCTCATGACTTTGAAGTACCTGGGGCTTGATATGATAGTAACCTTCTCAACAGCGTTGGCTTCCAACCATGCACCTAACGTCGATCTCACAATCAAAGTGGCCAAAGTTGCAAACGATAGCGAGTCATCGGTCATAGCGGTAAAGTGCTGAGCGCGGATGATATTCTTGCAAGTGACGAAAATTTGCGCTTTGGAGGCAGCTTCATCCATGGTAACCATTTTGTATCCCTCCATCGACGCTGGCAGTGCGTTGATGGATCAACTTCGGTGATCAGAACGCGAGCACCAAATGCCCTCAGTGACTGGGCAGATCCTTTGCCGACATCACCATAACCAGCAACAACGCAGGTCTTTCCAGCAATCATAACATCGGTGACTCGCTTGATACCGTACCATCGGTAAGAGATTCTCGGCATCCGTACAAGTTGTCGAATTTGCTCTGCAATTAAAAATTCCAATATTGAAATTAGTTGCAAGTAATTTCCCAACTACCTATAGGATCTTACCTTTATATGTTTTTGAATGTTGGCACTTTCAATGTTCCATTCTTGACCCTCTTGTACAAGTTGAGAACTCCTGCATATATCAAAGGAATGATTAAACAACATGGCCCAGACAAAGTCGAAGATGAAAACAAACCAGTTGTGGTTTCTTCAGAGATGCCCTAGATGCCATCCAACAGTTGGGGATATTTGTCGTGCACCAAGTTGGTAAGATCACCACCATCATCCAGGATCATGTTCAATGGCTGCAAAGAATTTGGAAATGAGATAAGATGTTTATAGCAACAGTTTAAAAGGTTATCACCTGTTCATCAGGGAAAAAGATGGTTTTGTTCGTCCACACAGTACTCTTCATCAGTCTCACCTTTCCAGAACATAGGGATGATGCGGCAGCAATAGCAGCAGCAGCGTGGTCTTGAGTGCTAAAAATATTGCAGCTGGACCATGTAAGATGTAACCTCAAATTTTTTACATAAACTATTAAATGTAGAATCAGGATTTGTGAATGTTTTAAAGCAATATTACCACAGCACCAAGCTCAATCAAGGTTTCAATCCAGAGTAGACGGCAGTTTGACGAACCGCATGTGCAAGCAACCGGCGATGCGCGCTCCCGCAAGGGGCTTCGAAGGACCATACTATGGCACATTTCATTTTTGGCGAGGATGATTTCTTTGCGACCAAAATCGGCCCAAGAGGTTTCAGCTGCAGAAATAAAAAATTGAGAATAAATTATTAGTACTGCTGTTACTCGGCACGGGCAAAACATTTTCAAGTTCCCATCTTTATACGCTGGTTTGCTCACGGTGCTAGGTTTTCGGAACTGGTACTTGGAGATACTTGCCAACTTGCACGACACGGAGTTAAACCGGTTAAACTTTGAAAGAGACTGAGGTCTCACGTGGAAGTGGTAGCCGTACAAGCCGAGCGGTTTAGATATACGATACGTTGCGACTTGCGAGTTTGCGACCGACCACCTAGCGGCGGTGAAGTGGAACGACTATACACCGCCCATCGAACGTCGTCCAGCACAGCACTCGACAGCGCCGACTCGCCGTAAGTTTCTTCATTTCTAAACTCGTTTCGTTCATTACCAGATAGCATTGCATAACAAAAATTGACACTAATGTCAAGCTTCGTTGAATGATGATAATTAACATTGGTTTTTAATACGATACATTTTTGATAAGTTTGACAAACAACGCTTACTCTTACGTATATCTCAACAACTTGAACGTCAGAGGTTTCATCCCCACTAATACTTATCTTAGAAATTGAATGGTGATAGTAATGAAGTAAGGAGACAAGGTAGCTTGTGTTATGATATGATGGCATTGTTATCAAACATCGTCTAGATCACCACCTGCATGCATGTTCCTGGATTAGATTTGGTATCTACCATATTGTTGAAAGCATAGCTCAGTTGTGAGTGTTAGTTTTTTCATCCAAACATATATATAACAGTGATGTGCTTGTGATTGTCTACATATTTATTAGATTCAAGTCTGACCAAAGATAAAGCAGCTAAAGTTTAAGGATTCACCCAGAGAAAATCACCAACGCCTATCAGCTGGAACAGAAGACAAAGAAATGGACAACCTACGCAAATGGTTTTCAGACAAACTGTCCCTTGGACGTAGAAATAATGACTTGATGGAAAAGCCGAAGGTAATAGTTGTGGTGTAGTTGAGTTATTTTCTAGGAGAAAAAAAAAACAAACATTTTCTTTCCTAAGGTTTTACACTCGTTGGATTTGGATGGAATAGTGGACTACATTAAAGGTGGAAATGTGAAAAACATCATTACAATGGCAGGAGCAGGCATTTCTACATGTAATTTATTGGTTACAATTTTTTCAATTAGTTGTAAACCACTCATAAATGTTGGTTTATTTTTTTTAAGCTGCTGGCATTCCAGATTTCCGTAGTCCATCAAGCGGTCTTTACACTAAATTGCGCGGGTTTGACTTGCCATATCCAGAGGCAATTTTCGAGATCGATTACTTTCGTGAGCACCCAGAGCCCTTTTTTGCTTTGGCTAAAGAACTTTACCCAAAAACATTTGAACCCACTCCATGCCATTACTTCCTTAGATTACTCCATCAAAAGGGTAAAATCAATTTTACATGGGAGCAATATATTTTAAAATACCAAATGATTGAACGTCGCACTGGGACGCCTTATTTATATAATTTTTTTTTTTTGCGTTTGTGAACAGGACTCCTATTGCGGCACTATACTCAAAATGTGTATGTTTGATTTATTGTTTATTATTTTTCTTTCGTAAGAATATTTATATTACTTTCTCGATATACAGGGATGCCTTAGAACGTGTAGCTGGTATTCCGGCAGAGAAAATTGTCGAAGCCCATGGAACACTACACACATCACATTGCATAAATCCAGAGTGCTCCAAAGAGTACAACCGACAATGGATGACAGGTTTACTTTCTCATCACCTCTTTCTATGTAGGAGACCTACGTACTCACGCCCTATTTTTTACAGAAAAAGTTGTATCCGATATTTTACCGCGCTGCGAACAGTGCCAGGCTGTTGTGAAGCCCGATGCTGTGTTTTTCGGCGAACCGCTTCCTCCTAGATTTGGATTGGTTGATGAAGACTTCCCGCAATGTGATTTGCTCATAATCTTAGGAACTTCGCTAGTTGTTAAGCCGTTTGCATCTCTTGCTGATCGGTAATCAAATTTTTACGATTCCCTAAATTCCTAAATTAACTTGTTCTCACTAACAATCCTTAGAGTTCCACCCAGATGTCCACGTCTACTAATTAATCACGAGGAAGCTGGAAACGAAGATCCTGTCTGCGGTTTGCAGTTCCATGGTAATTTGTCCTAGACTTTAAAATTTGAAAAAGTTTATATCAAATAATTATGGTACGCAACAGGAGCCGACAATTTCCGTGACGTCGCCTGGCTCGGTGATTGTGATGAAGGTTGCGTTCTCTTTGCGGAAAAACTTGGTTGGAAGGTAAGTGATCAATTGAGTTTGACTTGTTATGTAAATTTGACCTTTTTTTTCTTTTTTTTCAAGGATGAGCTGAAATCATTGATTGATTGAGGCCAATTTCAAACACATTCAACGAGCGTCATTGGGAGCGTAGTCAGTATCGTCCCATCTAGTTCTCAAAATTATCCCACTCCAACACGACTAAAACTAATTTTTTCGCATTCTCGGGCGATGAGCGATAGGAAATGTAATCAGAGCATCCCGCAAAGTGTTTAAACCCAGCATCAAACGTAATCCCTGCCTCCCCATGCATTCAAAAGACTATCACTAAATTTCTTGTCTCCATTAACATTTGAATCTACTTTTTGGGAAATTTTTTTTGTATTCGGTTGCCGAGGCGAGAAGGCCACTCAAACGAGCGCCCAGTTCTTGCAAAAACTCAATCAAATGAATAAAGAAAAAGTCGTTTAAAATAAGGTTCCACAGCATTTTATATAAGCAAAACAGACCATGTAACAAAATTAGGAGGAAACAATGAAACAAAATTTCTTGGCTTGGCTTCTAAATTCCGGCAAAGAACTAGAATAATAAAATGACAGTATCATTTTTAACACGAAGGCAATAGAAGAGGCAAACAATAAAGAATGGAATTCAATTAAGAGCTCACATGTGCAAAAGAAAGGTAAATATCGCACTGTTGTTCGCCAACTTAATAATAAGGAATACCAAGGAGATTATGTTTGCACATCGACATCGAGACATTTCTCTCACCCCCATTTAATTCATTTACAAGGTCGCTCTTACTCATTTACGTACAAAATTTACACACTATTAAAATAATCTACTCACAGAAATTGTTCTACTGTGGTCCGAATATTTTCCGTTTGCTCATCATTCATCCGATCGACGACGGACCAATATGGGATTTTTAAATCCCATTTCGTGAATTATAGGGTTCGTCCGGGAATACAGTGGGATTCGACATTTTTGGGGAACTGGTATTGGTAGTGTTCCCGAGAATTTTCCAAAAATTTCAAGCTTTCACTACAATTCCGTGCAAAAATTCAGTCAGCAGAAAAAATTTTTCACATTTTCAAACTTTAATTGAAAAGTTTCATGGTTAGTACCAGGTTAGTACACACGTAAAAGTTACAGGTTACACTATTCCTTTCAGTTGCGGTTTGAGCATTAATAATTAATTTACTCTTCTGTACGTTTTACTTCTTTGAGCTGCTTTTTGTAGATTTCGCTGAAAATTTTAAATTTTTCTTTATCATTCAATGAAAAAGCGGCAATTTCCTTTGATTTTTCAAGCGGATTTTAGCTTTTGAGATTTTGGGGATTTTTCAGGTTTTGAAACTGGGAAGAGACGCCCATAAGTGTTGGCAACACTGCCGATCGTCATCGGCATTACAGTAATGCCAATGTCTAGTGCACTCGTCGTCGTTAATAGTTAGACAATTTCTGGCTTTTCTGCATTTTCTGGTCAAGACTTGAAGAAGAACTATTTTGTCTAGGCTAATACGAAACGTGTTTTTTCCGTATCAGAAAGTTATTATGTAAAATTTCCCTTGGCTTTTGGGCTTTTCGGTACTTCATCTAGCCATTCAACGTGAAAAAGGAGGCATGTCTTTAGTGAATAAACGGTAAATGTTAGTTAACAATTTGTGAAACTGTGATATTTAAATTAAATCTAGTTTTAATAAAAGTCTTAAGACTAGTGGTAAGTATATAAGCAAATAAGTACAAATAAGCCATAGTACATTTGTTTACAAATAGATTTTGGTTTCCTATAATAGTGCTTTGTTGGGAGAAATTAGTTAAGAAAAATTATGTGGTCGTGTTTTAATAGTAGCAACAAGGTGAATCTAAATATGAGGTGTGACCATTGTGACGTTGATGACCAATGCCATAGTCTTTAAGTAGTTAAGTAGTACCAGGCATTACAAATCGCAAATTTATTCGTATTTTAACTTCATGCTTAGTTTAGTACACACATTCATCCATGGAATTCATCATTATAAACTTTTTCTAGGAAAATATTGAGTTGAAAAGACCAATTAAAACCAACAAACCATTAGTTTGGGATATGGAAGATGGAAGTATAATAGTGACACCATTCTACTAGAAATTCAGATCAGGTAAATTTCAATGCACAATTCTTGTGAGAAATCTGATTGCAGCCATTCTACTCTTCCCATCTCCATGTGTTTTTATCTCTTAGGTTACAGTCGAAGGAAAGAGCCAAGAAGAATTTACGAAGCCGATGGTATTGAATGATATAATTGGTCTGCTAACCAAACCCAGGTAAAAGTGGCTGATTAACAGAAAGAGTTTGAACAACCGATTTTCAAAAAGTTACATTTTCCATTGCAGGCAGTAAAGTTGGTAGCTCAACAAAATAAATTGTTAGATAGCAAGAGAAAGATGAAAACCTACGCCGACTTCCTCATTGACAGTAGCTTCAGCGAGAGTCAGCGAGAAAATGAAGGCACTCGCTTCATGATGAACTGCTTACGCTATCGCCTGAGTTTGGCTCCGAAAAACACGGGACAGGTCGACTCGGGCAGCAACAGTTTTGAAATTCCAGAAGATTTCCTGCTAGACTCTTCTTTCGAGACATTTACCACTACCATCAAGAATTCTTCGATCGGAAATCAAGATTTTGTCTCCTCATCATCAAAGAGTCTCTACGATGTTTTGCTACAACTTATTGGCGAATTTGATGCAGCCGGCGCTGCAGAGATTTTCCGTCTACTACTCGAACGCCGGAGCGCTATTCCCCTCTTCCTTGCCGATACCAAAAAGCATCATCTCAACCTGCTGAGGCACATCAATCTCCCTGGGATCGGTAGCATAGGCGAAGATAAAACGTTGATGCGATTCGCCGTCGTTTCATGTCGAAAGAGGAACGAAAGTCAAACGAGCGAAATACTGAAGAGCCTCTTCAACATAGACAGCGTTCATTGTTACGATGTCAAGACGGATACTGTCACTTCCGTTGCCTTGACGGCTGAAATCGGTTGTGGCTGTTTGACGATTGAAGAATCCGGAGTGAGAAAGACTCGTAACGTGGTGGTTGTCCACGTTATTGGAGATTTCAAAGAGATTTGGCCGTTTCTTTCCAAATTTGCTGACCACTTGTTGATCGAAGACGCCACAAGAGAAGAAGACAGTTTCTCCCTTTCATTTCGGAGAGAAGAAAACAAACTAATTTCGTCTGATATTGCTTCTGCTGATGCCAAACTTGGAAAAATACCGTACGCCTGTGTTTGGAAACCGTCGCTGGGGGCTACGCGCTGGAACATGAAAAATGCGAATGAGCTGCAATTTCGTCATCTGGAAATCGAAGGCCAGCTAGGTGACAAAACCATCGGTGCCTTAAAATCCGTGGTCGATTTCGCAATCAACGATGAAAGACGCCAATTGCAGTCGACGTCGGAGAGATTGACTTTGTACCAAATTCCAATCCTGGAAGAATTTGGCTACAGTCCACTGTTCCCAGACTATTTGGACTGGAGCAATGCTGAATCTGTCTTGGAAAATGTCAAGAAAAGCGATTTTGTACTGCAGAAGAACTTCCGAGAGCAGGCAAAGCACGAAGAAGCCAAAAATGAGCATCGTCTCAACGAGGAAAGGGTGCTGGAAGACGACGCTGCTATTAAACTTTGTCGAGAAAAGCGCCGAGCGGATACCCGTCAAGTTAAAGACCATCCTTTACTGCAGCTGTTTCTCAAATTATTAACAAATGAAGACCCTTGCACTCGTGTCTTGACTGTTCTTATGCTGGAAAAAAGCCTGGCTGAACGCAACGAGAGAGAATTGCGTCCCAAATTGCTAGAAATTCGCCACTTGTATTCCAAATACGTTGAACAATCAACCGAAGGCCGAAAGGACGACCGTCAGCTGGAATCGTCGAAAGATAATCTGAATCGAGCAAGAACCGAAAGCAACGAAAGTCTTCTCAACATGGAGCACTTGTGGAGGGAACTGAGCCATCTCTACACGTCCACGGCACCAGAGGATCGTTCTCTCGTCATTTGGGACATTCCTCGTCTAGCAGCCCAACACCTCCTGGATGGTTTCAGTGTCGAATTACTGGACGGCGATTCCAACATGATCCATTTGGAATGGATGAATGAAGTCCTTTATTCACTTGGATCCTTAATTGGCAAGAGAAATCGGGAACGCATCTTCGTCCTGTCCGTCATGGGCGTCCAGAGTAGCGGCAAGTCGACGTTACTCAACACCATGTTCGGCGTTCAACTGCGCACTAGCGTTGGCCAGTGCACTCGAGGAGTCAACATGCAGCTGCTGGCCGTCGAGGATCGACCGGAGTACGACTACATTTTGTTGCTGGACACGGAGGGGACGAGATCTCCGGAATATCACGATCTTCCCGGCAGTGAGAAACGGGACAATCAGATGGCGACTTTAAGTATCCTGTTGGCGGACGCTACCATCATCGTCTCGCCGGGCGAGAACGACGCCGCCATCAAAGAAATTCTGCCCGTCGTCCTCATGGCCTACCAGGGATCCCAATTGGCCGAACTCAACGGTGGTCGACTAAGTTCCAAGTTGTTCTTCGTCTACAACCGAATCGACACCACTCAGAAAGACAAACTGGATAACATCGTTCAAATACTCGGGACTTCTTTAAACGAAGCCTTTGACCAAGTGCAAAATTTGAACGGAAAACCGGCCCAACTCGGTTCGGAGAATCCGTTCGGCAGCTTCAAACTTGAAGTTTCTCCTGGAAGCGACGTTTTCATCCTTGGAAACGTGAAAAAAGAATTTGAGCCGCCGAATGACGTCCCCGATGCTGCGTATGGCGAAGCCCTCGTTCATTTGAGGGAGCACATCCACCGACGAGTCGTACATTCCGCTGACGAAACAACATGGCAGAGTCGTTCGATTGCCGAGTTTTCCAGCTACATCGAAGAGGTTTGGAAATGCATCTGTACGGCAAATTTCTCTCTCAATTTTGCATCGATCGTAGAGCGAATGAATTTTGACAAAATGGATTTCGAGTACAAGAAGACCGAGGCGGAATTGGCGGAGGTTTATTGCCAGTCTTTTGAGTTTCTCAAGAAGAAGATGGTGGAAGAAAAGGGGAAAACGATCAACTGCTCCTCGTTGACGGAAAACATTAGCGACGAAAATCGACTTGCCTCGTTTGAAGTGGGTTTGCACGACAACGTCTTACCAGCTGAAAAGGTTCTGGATGCCAAGGTCAAAGAAATTCTCAAAGGACGAGGACGGGAAAAGTGGAGCCTTCAGTATGAAGAATTATGGAAAATGTGTAAAAAAGAGCAAGCCCGCAACTGGGAACTGAGCTTGCGAACGAGCTTCATTACCCTTTTCAATTACGAACATCATGTGGAGAGTTACAAGAAGAAGTTGCGGAAAGAAATCAGCAATCTATTTCAATCGGGAACACCCCAATTGAACACGACAGAAATGGACGGGTTATTCGGAAGGTTGTTCAACAAGATTCTGGCGGAGGCTCAACAGCAGTTCCCGCCTAAAGATGTCACAACGGCCATAGGAAACGTTTACAAGAAGAGCAACGTGATCAAGAAAAGGCAGATTGATATAAATGCCCATCATGATGAGCTGCTATTAATGGAGTTCGGCCCGCAACATCATTTTGTTAAACAGGAAAATGACCAAGAACTTGAATCCCGAAAAAATTTGTTTTCATTTTTCCAGCGGAGCTTCATCAAGATTTTCTCGAAGAAAACCAGATCGTGGAAGGAGTCGGAACATTTTAATCGAAATGTGGAAATCTGTTTTGAATTTGTTAACAATTTAATTGAGAAAGTCGCCGCGGGAAAACTATGCTACGATGATAACATCGTTTCTATCTTTATTTGTGAAACGGATTCCATCATTTCAGCTTGCAGCGTGTCGACCAATTCCGAGGTGCAGTTAGTCCACGTCTACGGGAAAATTTTGATCGCTCATCGAATGAACGCAGTTCAGAAAGCCTGGGAAGCCGAAAATTCCGTGTACGCGAAACTGCAGCAGCCGGCCAACAAAGAAGCAATGCAGAGTTATTTCAAAATGGCTTCCGAAGGCACAAAGAAGACGCAGTTATTCGCTTCCACCATATCTAGCGTGTTGAAGAATGTCGTTGCAGAAGCCTTTCAAGAAGAAATGGTGAAAAGAACATCAAATTCAATCCGCAACGAGAGATGGCTGCACGACGCCCGGTTCATGCAGAAGCACATGGACCTTCATCTGGCCGACTTGTTGCAAGAGAACAAAATCTCGGAAGTGCTTGACCTTATTTCTAAGCCAGAATCGCTTTACATCCAAGTTCTTCATCGTCTAATCGCCAAAAAAGTTCCAGATGTCCATCAACAATGGGAAGATTTCAAAAAGCAGTTGACGAGAGCAGTTCTGTCGGCAGTCCAAGTCCAGTGTCCAACGGCAGCCGTGTTCGGCAGGGCTCAGAAATTAGTCGACGAATTACGCAACGTATTTTTGAAAGACGAAGTTTTTCACAGTGCTTTGCTGGCCAAAGCTTTTCTAATGGACTGCAGTGGCCAATACGATGACTGCGACTTTGAAGAAGTCGCAAATTTTTATGAAATTTGCAAAAACAACTTGATTCAAGTGATTAATAATCAAGAGACTCTGAAGGATCAACAAGAATTTGCCAAGGAACTTTGTCCTTTAGTCCTGACTCATATGAGAACTTTGAATGATCCTGCTGCCCTTCCTCGCTGTGATGCTTATTGTCAGATGTGTTACAGTTTGTGCATCGAGGCGGCCGGTCATGACACTAATCTCCGACCCCACGACGCGGTTCATCAACCTGCAGGAATCGCTGGAGTCCATACAGAGGAAACACTAGAATTGGATTTTGAAACATGCAGTCAGTCTTACGCAAAAAAACTTACGTTTTGCTTTGGCAAAGACGATACGGTCGTACACAAATACCGAGATTTCGCAAAAGTTTTTCCCGGATGGAAGGATCCTCGCATCAACGAAGAACTGCCTCTCCGTCAATTCATTCTGGCCAAGTACAACGAAGAAATCGCCAAAGAGTACGACTTGAATCCTTGCCCCAATATTCCTCCCGAATATTTCCGCGACTTGCCGAAAATTCGCGAAACTTTAATCAGAGAAACGGAAAAGTAAATTAGTTACAATTTGTTCAAATTGATTTCCCTTTTCCGGACTTGAATCGAGTGTGTTGTTAATTGAACAGAAGTGAACTTGGAATTTTTTGATTGTTATTTTTCAGAAACCTTTTTGCTTATTATTTTGTCAAAGATTTTGTCATGTTTGCTCTCCTTTGTGGTGATGTCTGGACTCGAGTCTTTTCCAGAAGATTCATAGTCGGCTAATCAGTAATTCATTCTCGAGAAATACAATTTTTTTCGTATAAAATACGTTAGAAGTTTTTGACCAAGTTTATTATTTTAGTACATATAATATTATTAAGTTACATACATTAGGCCTACGTACTCTTTTCTGACAAGAAACGATCATATTTTTACTATAGCGAAACGATTTTGACTTTGAAGAAAAACCCACCACTACCAAATTTGTAAGAAATGCGCAGATTAATGTAAGTGGCGCGACTATCAAACAGTTCGATTCTACACAGATCCACTAAGGCACTTACCAGCATATTGTTTTCCAATTTGGTTCTTTTTACGGGAGCCGCGAGAAAAAATGAGGCCGCGCTCCCCACCGCCAAGTCAAAGGTTCGTTCCTAAGGTCTCTAGAGACTTGTTAGGATTCTATTGCCTTTTCCTCTTTTCCCCTTTCTTCTTCTGAGTGTTGATGGAGTTACCTGAAAAGAGTAAGGGGGGGGATGAGGCAAATGACCTCGGTTACAGTCCGCAGTGACCCTATCTATACTGCTGGTTCGCCCTTGTCGTCTTCAATTGTTTTCGTTCTACCGTCGACGCAACATCATGTCGTCTCTCAACCAAAATCCGCCACTCTCCTCAACAGCTCTATTAGTAAGTCTGACACTCTTTTGTATGTAATTGTAATAGAACTTTCTCATTAATTTAATTTTCTTTTTTTTATTTATTTATTTAGACTCCGTCTGCCACTTTGTCCATGGAGGTGAGCTATCCGTTCCATTCGCACATGATCGGCAGATCCGGCAAGAACATCAACCGCTTGATGGAGGAGTCTGGGACGCGCATTCACTTCCCAGACCGAAATCGCATCTCCGGCCAGTCCAAATGTAATGGCGTCGTCGTTCGAGGCCAACTCGCCAATCTCGAAAACGCCCGTCAACGTATCCGAGTGAGTCACCATTTTGTTCATTTGCGTCGATTCGAGTTTATTAATCTTACGTTTTACGAACGTCCTTTTAAATTGAAATGTTTTCTCTTCTTATTCATGTCAAAGGCTTGCATTCCCATCGAGTTTATCGTCGACTGCCGCAACGAGCTTCTAAATTCGCTCGGTGAATCTTCGTTGGCCGATTACTTCTCCAGGACCTTTGGCGTCCTTTTGCGCTTCTATCCGAAAATCGACGGCGTCAACTGCCAGGTCAACGTTCGTGGACAGCAAGATAGTATCCAACTTCTGAAGCAGGCGGTTACATATTTGGGCCGCATAACTCAGACCTCTGTGGTAAGATTTCAAATGTATTTTTATTAATGACGCCATCAGGCGCTTTTTCAGACATGTGCATCGAATATTTAATGTATTATTCCGATTTATAGGAACAGGTTGTGATGAAGATGGAGACCTCGTTCGACCACGTCTGGATTATTCGACCCCACGTCGACAAAATTGTGTCAGCATCTGGAACAGGAATTCGGTGTCCGGATGTTTCGAACCTGAAGGAATTGCCCAAAAAGTATTCCATTTGGATTCGCGGATCGATTGACTCGGTTTTATTTGCCAGTACGATGTTGCATGTAAGTTTCAAGCATTATTTGACTAGAATCACAATAACCTTGTCTATCAATGCCATAATTTTATATACACAGGGACTTTTGCCGATGCAGTTGATGGTCCAAATATCTTCTGATCGCCTCAACTCTTCTCTTTTGACCGCCGCGCAAGAAGCGGACGTTTTATTTCACGTGGAACGCTCCGTATTGGATACTCTGACCATAAGACTGACATCGTACGAATGGAATGCTAGTGAGTTATTTCTGTCTGATAATTAGCTTAGAAAACCAATTATAACTTAATAAACTGCTTAGTCTAAAACCTTCCTTTCTGTTCAGGTAATTTGTTCGATTTGATTGGACGTTGTCTTGATTTGCCTCAACGGGAAATCGTCAAGCCATGTTTGCCACCTACATGGTTGGAACTTGGGAACATTGCCCGCAATAGTTTTCGTGAGTTTTTCTGCATTCAACTTCATTATACGCTAGTATTTAATGCCCGAATTTTCAATGCAGTTTCGGTGACTGAAAAGCTGTTGAGCGAATTGTCTTCTAGTCAGAGCAGTCTTCCTCATCCAAGTGGACTTGTAGTTGAAGTTCCAAAATCCAGCCCAGAGTCAAGCGTCACCAGCACTAGCTGCTTCTCTTCACCACGTAAGTTTCTTAATTTGATTGTTTTCGTTTGATCGTCGATCGTAACGACCAATTCTTGTAACTTTAAGAACTTTCTGCGGCCGAATCTTCAATTCCAGCCTCGCTGACGGCCTCGCGATTCGACGCAAATTCTTTCCGTCACTTGTCGGAACTGCTCGAGACCGTTGGCTTGTCTCGCTACTCTGGTAATCTTCGTCTTCAGTCTTTTGGCTTACGATCGATTGTTTTGTGTTGCACTTTCTCTTAGTTACGATTTCTTTGCAGATCTCTTTCTCAGTAACGAAGTCGACATGGCCATGTTTACCACATTAACTAATCAAGATTTGATTAGCATCGGCATCTCTTCTTTCGGGGCAAGAAAAATCATGCTCAACGCCATTCAAGGTATTGCAAGCGCTCAATTGCCTTCAACTGTCTGTATACTGTACATACAGTCAAATCGTTTACAGTGCTTTATTGAATACGTTTTAATATACAATCTATCTTTAGAATTGCGGAGTTAGTTCGTGAACTTGAATCCTCGATTGTTGCCAACTTTATATCGGCGGAAATTTTTAGTTTACATCTCGTCATCTTCCGCTTCAAGATAATTGATTTATTAATGTTTCTGTCAATTGTATTTGCTACCTCTCGACCCAGGACTTTCCTTGACCCTATGTATTTCGGATGAACAATCTTTTCATCAATTTTACTAAATGTGCCCCGCGTGATATTACGAATTGAGAATTTTCACTGTACTACATCAATCGGGTTCCTTGTATATATATGACCATAATACTTTATTACATTGAAATTGAAACGACTACGATCGCCTCTTCTTGTTTTTAAAACTGTCAATTTTTGAGTTCTCTTTTGTTGCCCAGCAAACCAACGAACGGCGACGAATAATAAGCATGATAATAAGGTGATGTTGCATGTTGAGCGCATAAACTTTTATTATTTTATATATAGACTACTGGCGTTATCATAAATATTGTACATTCCTATGTTGGCTATTTATGTTTAAAACCTTAATAGTTTTGTGGAAGATTCATACGGTATTTCCTTTCGTACGTATAGAGTATTAATAGTTTTGTGGAAGATTCAAATTTCGTACGTATAGAGTATTGTTTTCAAATAGAAAAGCCAACGAGGTTTATAAGGTCCCATGGTGTAATGGTTAGCACTCCAGACTCTGAATCTGGCAATCCGAGTTCAAATCTCGGTGGGACCTAATGAATGAATGTATTATTTACTGAAGAAATGGCGAATCCGATATTCTCCTGTTTTTTTTTATCGTGCTTAGAAAACAGCTTATCGTCCAACCAAAGTCATAAGAGAAGACTCGAAGAGAAAGTGTTATTTCTTAAGAAACTTATTGGTACCGCAGGTACCGTGCCGTATTCCTATTCTTATATTGAGACAATAGTATATTGTAACCATATCCTTTTTTCCCTTTTCATCATATTTTATAAATGCCTTTTATTTTTAAAATAGTATTTCAACACTGTAAAAGCAGGGCAATCTTTTCAAACAAAGGACTAACAACCTAACCGACACGACAACAGTCTCCCGCAGTCTCCTTATTCCCCATAGAACATGTACGGTATATTGATAAGTATCAATATAATACAACTCCACAACTATTCGTCACTACTTTACCTTCATTTCGCTCACCTGTGCCAATTGTGTGAACGGTGGTTTTGGTCTCACGGACTTTAGCTTCAGAATATCCAAGTTGTTATGTCTTGGGGCTCATGTATGATACACCAAAAGGGAAAAAACGTCTCGCCCAACTAACCGGTGATCTCAACCTACCTTTATTCGACTTCATAACATACCATTACGAAAATAAATTTACATATATTTACTCAAAATAAGCAAATAATTTGGGGAACACAGCAAGGATGGCGATGAGGCGGTGGCACAGAAAGGTCCACGCAGCAGCAAAAGATAATTCTATCCTTTACCGTCTAATATCCCTTCGAGAAAAACAAAGCTTGCGAAAAAATTTGGATTTGGTGGCCTGAAGCCACTTTGGTGATTTGGTGGCACGAGGTCACCATCTCACAGCAGAGGCCAGTGGCCTCTGCTGTGAGATGTGCTGGGTCATTCATGTGGAGACTCGACGAAGGACTTAAATAACTGAAACTCGACTTGTATATTTTTCCGCTGATAACTAATAGAAAACTGTTGGAAACTTTCCACAAAAATGGTTTCAGATTATTACCTGGGAGTTAGGGTACAGTGTGTAAGCGGATGAATAAAAAGGTAGATTTTTTTCTAAACTCTTTTTACTAGAATTTTTTGATAAATCCTGATAAGGCGGTGGCACAGAAAGGTCCACGCAGCAGAGTCGGAGTACAGCAAAACTATACACTGTGTAAGCGGGAAATGTTTTTATAAACGAACTGCGAATGGGGCTGTGGTTATTGACGCAGTACCGCAGCGTCCTTGACAATTTGTCCAACTGGAAAAACAATAGCGGTAGGGGTGACACACATTGGTTCTTTATCGATCTAAAGATGGACAAAACCTTGGAAAAAATGTAAGAACTGTGGTTCTTCCTTGCTTCCTTTGTATGTTGCAATGCCAGCATGCAGAGCTAGAACAACTTCCTCTTCCCGAACGACGCCGACCGACGCCCGCTTATACAAAGTCCTTTTAATCCCGCTTAATTTCGAATCCCCATATAAAAGGTTGTTGTTTGATTTCAGAAACAAACATTCCAACATTTCAATCGGACTGAAACGCATCACAAGAGTCTCGTTGCTGCTTTAGTTGCGACTTTGCAAGAATTCTTAACATATTAGGAAGATGCATCAGCTGATCATTCTAGTGGCCGGAATTTTCTACATCAGTCCACTGGATGCGTTCGTCAACTGTATTTGGATTTTAAAAATTTGCTTAGTATCATCTGCTTCAATTCATTTCTTTTTCTTCCGTTTCAGTGGCCGACGTCGATTGTGGCGTCTCAAAATTCCGGAACGGGAGGATCGTCAACGGAATCGACGCAATCGAAGGCGAATTCCCCTGGTGAATTCTATTTTCCCCTTGGTCTATGCAGATTATTCCTCGAATTAATCTATATTGGTGCAATTTCGATAAAAATTAATACGGCGACACTCTTTGGATTGCAGGATGGTGTCGTTGAAACTTAGACGTGGTGATGGCGCTGAACACTTTTGCGGCGGCGCCTTAATCAGCAAACAATGGGTCCTGACTGCCGCCCATTGCGTCCTCAAGTAGATTAGCCTATTCTTCATTTCCTGCACTAGAATCATTGGTTATCCTGTGGAATAATGTTGTGGAATTGTCTTACAGTCGGAGAGCGGCGCAGATCCAAGTAAGCATCGCACAACATAACTTGCTGGACACGGACAGCAACAAGGCCGGCCAAATATTTAAAGTGCAACAGATCGTCATGTATCCGTCGTACGTGTCTCGTCAGTTGGCCGACGACATCGCCCTCATCAATCTCGAGCAACAAGTGCAGTGGAGCGACCGTATCCAACCGGCTTGTCTTCCTAATCCAGATAAAGATTCATTCGCCGGTCTGCTGGCGACCGTGTCCGGTTGGGGCTGGACCGACGAGGTCAAAAACGGTATTCGACGATCTTTTCAACATTTCTGATTGCTAGACAGTTTGGTTTACTGATTATTAATGATTAATGATGGGCTTTACTTTCAAGGCGGTAGAAGATCCAACACGCTGCAAAAAGTCGACGTGCCCATTTTGGCCAACACGGAATGCCAAGAGTGGTACAAGGACGCCAAGAAATCGCTGGTCATCGTCGACACGGCCATGTGCGCCGGACTTGAAAACGGCGGGAAAGATTCCTGTCAAGTAAATATGCTCGCGAGCTATTTATTTCTTTTGAAAATGATGGTAATTTGAATAAATCTAACATCTAGCCTTATATTAAACGTGTATAATAGGGCGACAGTGGCGGCCCACTGGTCATCAAGAAAGACGGCCGTCACCAAGTAGTTGGCGTCGTCAGCGCAGGAATCGGTTGCGCCAGACCTCGGCTGCCCGGCCTCTACACCCGCGTCAATAACTATCTCGACTGGATTTCTCGCACAGTCCGCAACTCATAATTACATCTTTTAAATAAAGGCGTCTTGTAATTAAGGTTTTTTTTGTAAATTACGATATCTTGTATTAATTAAACGTTGGAAAGAACTTTGAACATAATTTTGTTTGTTGTTCCTCTTACAATATTATGATTAGTTTCGTCATCAAACATTCTTCAGTACCGGTACTGAACTAATGAGAGTACGGGTTAAGTTTTACTTCATCTTCAATCAATCAGATATAACCGATTTTGAAAAAAAAGGTCAATTAAACTAAATGCTTTCCTTACAATAACAACATTGGATGATAAACCAGGATAATTAGAGAAATTAAACTCTAGTCTCTTGACTTCTTGAAACGATTTGACTATTCAACCAAGATATCGATGGCGCCGTCTGTTTCGAGCTTGATTTCTCATCCCTACGGCTCTCGACTCGATCGAATGTCGACTTTTGTTCTTCTTCGCCGCAAACCAAGGAATCTTTAATGCGTTTTGATCCAAGACGACCTCCAGTTCTGCCATCATCATCAGTAAGTACTGTCGGTCGCCGGCCAGCTGCATCAGATTTGGATTAGACGAGATTGCAGTGCAGATATTTTGTGCCACGCAAGTCGCTGCCGAAAAAAAAAATATTCCAGGAGGGCCGTCACAATCGTGGCGAAACTTTTCATTCGTCGAAGGCGAATCGAAGAAATCAACCCAAGAAACTGAGCAGACATCGCTTGCCAGCCTGAAAAATCGACATTTTAAATACGGTATTGAAATAAATATAAAAACTGTGCGAATTACCTCCAATGTCCCACAGCAAATCGACGATGGATCTGGCAGTGGTTTCGTTGCGAATTCCTCCAAAAAACACTACCGGGGTTAGATTTTCATCCGCTGCGGTGATAGATTTCCAGTAACCGCAACGTTTTCTCAGTGGCTTTGGCGGCAGCAAGTGCAATGGCCCACACTCTGAATGGCCCCTCTTGGCAAAATGATAGCGCAGCTCAACTCATCAAGTGAGATCGATTTTCAGCCGAGCTCTTCGTTGGCGTCGTGTTGGTGGTTTTGCCCACATTGTTGTTATTGTTGCTCCAGCTGCAATTCAAGGACTATTTCGCAGTGCCAGCAGGTTAATTCTGAGGTGTAGACGTGTAGTGGTCCTGGAAACCCGACTGAATGGCTGGTGAGGTCTTTTCTTTGACTTGGCTTTTCTTTGACCTTGGACAAGTTCATTGATGTGAGCTGAGCCTGCCAATGGCCCAGCTTTGGCATAAAGAAGGTCATCTTCATAGTCAGTGTATGATGTGACCACATACCTGATGGTTCTCAGCAATTCGTCCAAATTTTGGAAACCCAGTTTCACGTAGGGTACATGGCCTCCCATTTCAGCACGATACATCCCTGAATTTTCACACATAAGAAATTCCATGAGAAACCTACAAACATAACAGAGCCCTTAAATGTGGAAAGAAACTGATTCGTACTGTGGAGTTGATCGGAAGTGATGACGGCCTTCTCCGTAGACAACAACGGCTTGATTTCTAGTTTGACTTGTAGCATCAATTTCCATTGTTCGTTACTTCGATAACCAGATACCAGAAGTATACGACGACGGCTTTCTCGATTGCACGATTGAAATCGTGCACTCTCAATATTCTTAAGAATATTTTCCCCAACTGCCTTCAAAAAGTTTTTGACAAAAAAACTCGCTTCCTACATTTTCTGGCAGCGTGAAGCGTAAGTTGATCGTGAATCTGAAAATTATGAACAAACTTCATCTTATAAATGAGCGATTTTGTCTCCCATCGTCTTGCAGTGCGTCTCGCGCTTTAACAAGCAGTCCGCGAGTCAAGCAGTCCGAGTTCGTGTGATGTGACTTTTTACAATGTTAGTAAAAACTAATAAAAACTATGATTAGATAGTTCATTTTGTTCGTAACGCCAAAAAAAATCGATTCAGACAAACCGCATTATTGTGCTCCTTGTATTTGAGGAGATAATCGCGTTTTTGTAAAATCATTTTGGAAAATTTGTAAATATTGGGAAATTTTCGACACAAGCAAAAAAAATTTTTGGGTGGCTTAAAATCAAAAATAAAATAAGCGCCAGATAGTCCAAAATCTCATCTTTCATTTGCCTAACTTACAATATTTTACGACCAACGGTTACCGAGCTAAAAAATAAATAGCAAGTCCCTATATTTTGCCGACATTTCTGGCCATAGTCGAGTCCAAGGCGACTGGGTTTCCCCCCTGAAGGCCTTTGAGCTGGCGGGCTAGGGGCAACTCGATGATGGGCAGTAATGTCGGCTAAATATTGGGATTTGCTTTTCATTTTTTAGCTCCGTAACAGTAAGTCGTAAAATAATGAAAGTTAGGCAGATGAAAGATTAGATTCCGGGCTATCTGGTGAACTTCTGTTGAAAATTTTCATTTTTGGAAAACCCTCTTTAAAAAATCATGAATAACTCCTAAACTATAAGGAATAGAACCTTGCGGTTTCTTTTAAACGATTTGTATCATCCTGGCAAACAATAAAAACTATCTATTTGTTTAATTTGACCATTTTAAAGAACACCCACGAAAAGACACATCACACGAAGCCTGCTATTTTGGCCTGCTTGACTCGCGGACTGCTTGTTAAATGCACATTGTTCGTTCCACTTCCAAATAAAGAAACAAGATAGAGTTGTTTAACCGGGACATTTTGTTGTGTTCTATTTTGATTGCTTGGTTAGATAATGTGAACATTGTTCAAATAATGGGAAAAGTAGTTGGTTGGTTCCGTTTGGCTCACACACTTGGCTGTACACTCGGGAAAATCAACAGAAATTGACAATAAAAAGTAGAAAATACAGAATACAGAAACAGACCATGGAAGTCAATCAAGTAAACATGGAAATTCAAACACAGGTTAAATGTTCAGACACCACAGAGGCCGGAGAAGCATAGAAAACAAGATACAGCGAATCTACTGAAAGTTTTCGTTTTCCTCTAAAGGAGGAAAACGCTCAAATAACTGCTTGGCGACGGAAGGAAAGCGCTCAAGCTTCTGCTTGACGACGCTCTTGGGACAGAGTAACAAAGTCTTCCAATCCTTCTACTTCGTTTGAACGCCCGGATTCCGGTGCGTTGTCGCCGCGTTCCTCGAAGCCATCGACGCATGCTTGCAGCCAGCCACTGATTTTGGGGCGCATCAAATACGGCGGCATTTCCTGCAAAAGCGCGTCTTTAAACTCTGCCAAGGATATGCAAGTAGGGTATGGGAGCCCCAATTGCAATCCATAGGCAAATAGAAAGACGGCCTCGAGGGATATCTTGCGTTTTTCCAGCTCTTGGCAAAATTCCAGCTGAAACAAAGAAATTGAAATATTAGTTTTTTTATTCATATCCCAGGCGCCCCTTCTTCGCAAACTTCTTCTTCTCATGTCCGATATCACCCGACACACCCCGTACGGCAACACATGATAGCAGGGTCTCTCTCCCCACACAAGCAATCGATTCGGCTAGTAGCTACCCTGCCAATCGGGGCTAAGGCCCCCTTTAGGAATCTGAGCAATTCCGTCGTCTATTGTTTCTCTCTCTACGTCGTTCTGTTGCCCCATGAAAAGAAAAGAAATAGGTAGGCTATACACAGAGACGATCAGAAATGGTCGACTGCTTCATGTTCCGGCGCCTACGGAAATGACGTCAATCGACAGCCTGGGCATCTGTTTGGTCGAGACTCGATCACTCGATATCCTTCTCTCTGCTCTCTATATCTTGTGAGTGGAGGGGGGGGAGTAAGGATTTTCCCGCGAGCGCATCCCACGTGATTACAACTCTTTAAAAACCGATTGCGGGTGCAATTGCATCAAATCGGGTGGTGTCACGTATGGAGACGGATAGAGCAGCTGCGGTCCGACACTTTTTTATTTTTATTTACACAATTTTATTTTTATTTTTTACAAACACAAGGGGGAGAGAGAAAATAAACGTCAAGGCATCTTGTAGGGACCTATTAATCCTCAACGGTTCGGTTGCTTGTCATTGTGCTGGTAATCAGCCTAGCATGCCTACACTGTTTCTCTCTTCAGCCAGAATGAATCGTCACGCACAACCTCCGTTCCAGTCGATCGCGTCCAACTCTTTTCGGTTGGTGGCCAATTGGCGAAAATCCTTTGAAGAAAATCGGCGGCCGTGCGGTTGTCGATTTTGATTCCAATCAAGTCTCTTTCCAGCTCTTTCTCTCAGAGCGAGAGAGGCAGCGGATGCGGAGCACGATGACGACGCTCCGCGCACGGAAAATTTTATTACAAGAAGCTCTCTCTCTTTTTCTATTTTTTTGCCTTTAGACGCGCTAGGCTACGATTAATCATTAACGATAATGGCAAAGTAACTGTGTCGCATAACTATTCGCTTTAAAAAACTTCTCTCACTTCTTGCTGGTCGTGTGTGTGAGCGCGCGCGTGCGGTTGAAAAAAAAAATGTAACATCAAACACCACGATCACGACGCCTCGAGCCAGATGTGGTAATGTAGGAGGGATGCGCCGAGAAGAGAGAGAGTTAGCTTCTATCAGCTTATCTTTTATTGAGGACCCAAAACGTCCCTGGGCGATAATATAGAGTAAATGATGGCTAACCAGCATAGCAGGAAGAATTATGAACGAAGTAGGGTGTGTCATTGTTAGGAGAATTACATCCCCAACGCGGAACACGAATTGGATCCAAGTGTATATAGACGCAATGGTTCGTATACCACGGAGCCTTTGTTGGTTGAGAAAGCCTCGCAAGGGTAGATCATGGATGCTAGCGACGACTTGCCGGAACCGTGACCGGCGAATGGAATCCATCCTTTCAGCGGCAGCGGCAAGCCTGGAACTGCCATGCCATTGTATGGACCGGGATTCCTTAATTTAAATTTTTTAAATTAATTTAATAGAAAAATAAATAGAAATCCTTCCATACTTTGCAATGGCTATTAACTTGCGACGAATGTGGCCCATCACGTCTATTTTTGATGCAGCGCCGTTTGATGACCGGTGAAGCATCATGACGGTCACTTGATTCCCACGAACGTGGTGGAAAAGTCGCAACCTGTCCACGTTCAGTGGGTTGACGTCCGTCATGCGGGCAATGGTTTTTTTGCATCTAATGCAAATCTTTGATGCCGTATCAAATTTGGAAGAAAATTGGTGGCAAAAATGCACCGCATTTCATTGCCTTACAATGTAAATTTTGCAGTATCTATATACATTTTGTATTGCACAATTCCATTAGTTCTCTCGAGTTCCGGAAAAAATTACATGATGAAAAAAATTTACCATTGTTTGCTCTCCCTTCGATAGGTTCTTGTATTCCCCACTATCCACTTCAGGCACACGACACCTTTTTAAAATGTCGAGCATGTTTGGTGGCATGTCGGACATTTTGAAACAGGACACGACAGAGTTTTCAATACGATTGTTGGATCACAACTGGGTTAGATTCACAACTCCTTAGATCACAATTAGCCGTTAAGTCGTTGGCGTCTCGCCTGGGGGATAATTGGGGGTGCGGTTTTTAGCGCGTGTGGTGATTGGCGCGTGTCACTGTCGCGTCGTCTGCCAAGACAAAAGTTCGAAGACAAATTGGAAGAAAGGTTCGTCAAGTTCTTTGTCCAAGTCAAACAACCAACATGAACAACGACATTTCAGACAGCAACGAAGAAGTTTTGCAACTCGTGCTAAAAAGGTGCTCATTGCAGTGCATCCTGGATTATGGGTTCTACAGTGAAATTGTGGAACAAGTTTTGTGTGGTGCATTAAAAGTTTCGTGTAACAAATACACAGCCCGGATTATTGACCCCTTTGGAAGGTAGGAGAATTTATTATTATTTATTTTTATTTATTTATATATATATGTATTTATTTATTATTTATCGTTTCTTCTGCCCCCTCGGACTAAATCGTATCCATATTTTCCCTTGTGTAAACAAATCGTAACAATGACAATAACCGTCATAATGATAAGTGTGTATAACAACAGTTTGAGAGGGTGTCGGTTGAAATTAGCCTCTGAAAGAATCGAATGGAAAAGAGCTGGATTGGCTAGTTAAAAGACCAGCTGTTTGACTCTCGTTTCATGGATTTTTTTAAAGCGTTATATATACGGCAGGTTTCCTCTCTTTCTCTGTTTTTATTTTTTTTACAACGTACAGCGTGTGTGAATTTATGGGCACTATGCAACAGGTCCGGATGGCTATGGTGGATGGGGATTGATGGTTCCGACTAGCTTTTCCCTTCTCTTCTTATTTTAAGTAATAACATTATTTTCAGTTCTTTTCTTCTTTTCTTCTTTCTTTCTTTCTTTCTGGTTGTCTACCCGTCGTAGCGATATTAGAGAGAGAGCGTGAATAGGCTTCATCAAAACCGACATCCTTTTCATATCGAATTAGCGGATTATATTGAGGGCCGCTTCCTTCCCATCTTTTAATTTCATTTGAAAAGTGTTTTTGGCTGAAAATCCTCCTACTAATTTACATAAGGCTACAGCAGCAACGTCATCCGTTGTCTCCATTAACGATAACCATCTCGCAATCGTAAGCCTCCATAAAGATACATCACGCTACGACCGCTCTAGCAGCAACTCGTCGGAGATAAATCATTTCTCATCGAAAGTTCCTGGCTCTTGGTGATAGGTGTCTTTGACCCCTGGTGGGACCGATGGTGACACATAAATTGAGCTCCGCCGCCACCGGGATGGCGGTTAGACAGCAAAAATGTTAAATATATCTGCCGGTTTTTGCGGCGTATCCGGCCGAATTCCTAGTATGCACCTTTTGAAAATGTATCCAAAATATCCATCCGCCGACGACGAGATCGTCACATTTAGAATTACAATAGTATTGCCCCCCTCAGAGCGCCATAGGTCGCGCCATCCCGTTTGTGGGCTATTAAATCGACGCCGTGCTGTGATATGTACCTCAGCTCTGACGTACACAAACAGCTATGAATATTCACTGCGTTTCTTTTTTAAAAAAAGAAACGAAAGGCAGCGATGGAGAAAAAAATCAAAAACATTTTGAAAAGCGATCTTCTTGTCTGCCATCATCATGTCACCGTTTCTATAAGGGAAAAGGCTAGCTAGGACAACCTTTTCGATCGATTTTTTCTGGCCGCTAGAGTTTTAGAATTTGCTATTACTTCCGTCTCTATCATGATGCCAACTATCAATAACCTAAATCGAGCTCAAAGAGAGTATTAGCCTAAAGTATAAAGAGAAATGCAGTGATATTGACATAGTAGTTGAATGACGTAAAG
This sequence comes from Ceriodaphnia dubia, assembly GCA_022539655.2. NCBI lineage: Eukaryota > Metazoa > Arthropoda > Branchiopoda > Diplostraca > Daphniidae > Ceriodaphnia > Ceriodaphnia dubia. Next base: position 1,813,805 of record JAKUCG020000003.1, read on the forward strand.
CATCTGCGCTTAGAACGTTTTTCTCCTCCGTTTGTTGCCCAACCGACGTCAACAAGACATGCGTCTTGGTCCAGACCGTAACGCCGATCGAGCCGTTCATCCAGCGTATTACTTTACGCCGCGCCGTCCGTGAAAAATCTCGGTAGCCCAATTGAAAGAGCCAGCCATACTGGCTCCAGGCCCAGTGACTCACGATTGGATATGTGAATCCTAAAGTTTCCCAATCACAACCATCTCTAAAGATTTAATACAACGTCAACAAAATCACACCTGAAACGAGGATGGTGTAGGTAAAGTAAGCAGTCATGGAGCAGCGTTCGTGTAACGGACTGGAAACGATTGTGGCGGCCGTAGCGGCGAATGTGTATTGGAAGAAGCAATGGGCCATTTTTTCAAAGGGTAGCTCCGGGTAGCTCTACCAAGGCGAAATAACGGGAGCCACCGGGAGCCACAGAAGCCGTTCCCATCGCCAAATGCTAATGCGTAGCCGAATAAAAGGTAACATATACATCCAACGCCTCTCATTTAAAAAAGAAAAGATTTTTAAAATTGTTATTCAACAACATTTTTCAATATTTATACTTGTATCCATGTAATTTTGAAATAGTGCACTTGGTCACGTTCTTGCTCCTTACCGATCCCGATTCGTAAAAGGCGAATCCTGCCTGTAAAACTAAAGAACAATTTTGTTAATTAAATCAGTGAAATTGTTGGATAAAAGTGTTGTAGCCTACTTACAAAAAACGATGCTACCCATGACGACCAGGAAAAAAGTGTCGACATTCTTCTTGAACGCGTCTAAGTCTTGGTAAATGAGAGAGGACGAACCCATTGGATTTGTTTGGTTGATGTGGGACGTCATTAGTCGGGACGAATCTATATGTCCACGATGAATAACAGTTGCTCCTATATCCAGGTGCTTTCTCAGACATGTGCATCGAATATTTAATGTATTGTTCAGATTTATAGGAACAGGTCTTGATCAAGATGGAGACCTCGTTCGATCACGTCTGGATTATTGCCTAAACGGCATTTTCATGTTTGAAAATGAAGGAGTCCGACTGATTTGACCAAGAGGTGCAGTCTTTCATTTCCTATATTATCATCGTGCTTATCGTTCAATCAAAGTCGTTAGAGAGGGTGTTATTTTTAAGAAACTTGTTGGCACCGTATTTCGTTGCCCGATCTTTTCTCCG